>CM060902.1:142235000-143485000 GCA_030737815.1 Allium fistulosum | reverse complement strand
ATATCCATATTGACGTTTGACGAATTGGCTAAGACGTTTCTGGTGCAGTTTAGGCTCCATGCAACAAGACCTAAGGATGTTATGTTATTGTCTGGCTTGTCATAAGGACCCAAGGAGTCACTGAAAGCATTTTTGAACCAATTTAACATCACTGGTACGAAATTTAGTAATCCGAAGGAAGATCTTGTATTCATGACACTTGTCGGGGCATTCACCCAGACATGAATTTCAGTAGGTGGATAAAAATGAAGCAATCCACTACCATGGAGGAATTCCATCGAAAGGCAAATCAGTTTATGAGGTTGGAAGAAGCAAGCATAGTTGAAGGCAAGCCCGAGAATGAGCAATCGAAAGAGGTGATTCAGAATGACGTTGCGATCAAACAAGACGAAAATAGTTCCATAACCGCTGTAGGAAGTGCAGGGAAATCTACGAATCAGAAAAAGAGGAATCAAAATGCTGGTAGGCGTGACTAGGGCAGGAACCGTCCATGGAATCTGGGACCTAAGGACTATACACCGCTGAATGATAGTTTAGAGAACATCTATCTTGCCACTCAAGGAAGAGAGCATTATAACAAACCAACCAAGTGGGAAGCAAACAAGCAACAGGAAAGGTCGGGAAAACATTTCTGCTTCCATGAAATCATGGAATAACATAAAAGAATGTCGGCATCTGAAGGAATTAATTGAGGAATTAATAAGAAACAACATGCTTCAGCAATATGTGAAGAAACCGCAAAACACTGATAAACCTACTGGACCCCAAGGGCTGAATGCTCAAGGGAAACCACCTGGACCCAGTGGAGAAGGGCCCAGGTGAAAAATTGGAAGACTGGTCATAAACACCATTACAGGAGGACCTCACCTAGCATGGAAGAATTGGGGTGGAATGGAGCGATATGCTAGTTCTTTGAAGCATGTACCACATGAGATTTGCTATGCCATTGAAGATGGAGCTCCACCTAAGCAATAAAGGATGATTACGAATGACATTATGTTCAGGAATGGGGACACCGAGGGCGTAGAAGCGCCGACTCTCGATTGGGTGATAATGGTCAATATCGGACCAACAGTTGTGCATCGAGTATTAGTTGACAATGGAAGTTCACTTAGCATCCTATTTCGAAAGACGTTTGACCAAATGAAGATTAGCATTAAGGATGTGACTAATTGCAAAACAAAGATTCAAGGTTTTACAGGTGAAGCTAAAAAGCTGATTACGATCGACTTGTCTATTGAACTCGGGGAAGAAGAACGAAGGGTGGTCCACATTTAGACCTTCGTGGTTATCGATGAGTATTCTGCTTATAATGCTTTCTTGGACCAACCGGCCCTAGCCGACTTTAGAAGCGCTCTGGCTCCATGGTGTCTGACGATGAAATTCTCAACGTAAAAGAGAATAGGAGTAGTAAGAGGAGATCAAAGCGCTGCAAGGGAGTGATAAGTTGCTCAATTACGTGAAGCTAAATGCCACAAAAATGGGAAGAATATGGGGAAGACTATCCATATTATGGAACCGCAAGCATAGCAATTACCGAACAGCCCCTGGCTCGAGGACCATAGCTGCTTCAACAAGGTTATGGACCCCAGGAAGAAGTTAGGGGAGATACGGGCAGCACCGGCAGAGATTATAGTGGCAATCCCTGTTGACATGGACGACTCGACTCGAGTCCTGAAGATAGGTTCTCAGCTAAGAGTCAAATTGCGAAAGGAATTGATTAACTTTCTTTAAGCAAATTTGGAGTGTTTGCTTGGACTCATTTTGGTATATGTAGGATATCTTCGGAGATAGCGTGTCACGCACTTAATATCGATCCCAAGTTCACGGCAGTGAGACAAAAAGAGACACAGCCTGGGTCAGGAGCGATCTGCTGCATTGAAGGAAGATGTGGATAAGGCTATTAGCCAATGGCTTTATCTATGACGCTACATATATTGAGTTGGTGTCAAACCCTGTGTTGGTTCGAAAATCTAATGGGAAGCGGCGAACTTGCATTGACTACTTAGGTTTGAACAAAGCATACTCGAAGGATAGATTTTCGCTGCCTAGAATCAACCAGCTTGTTGATGGAACCATGTGGCATGAACTACTCTCATTTATGAATGCCTACTCAGCGTATAATCAGATTATGATGCATGAATTAGATTAGGATAATGTTGGCTTCATCATAGACTTAGGGCTGCATTGCTATTGCGTAATGTCACTCGTTTTGAAGAACGCCAAAGCTACTTACCAAAGATTGGTAAATACAATGGTCAAGAACCAGATCGGATGAACGATGAAAATGTGTGTGGTTAACATGATAGTAAAGTCATAAGTGTCTGAAAACCATCTGAATAACCCCTTGGAGATGTTTGAGATCCTTCAAAAGTACGTAATGAAATTGAACCCACTCAAATGTTCGTTTGGAGTTGCTTTTGGGAATTTTTTTGGTTTTATTATGAATGCAATGGGAATCGAGGTCAATTCAAAGAAGAATGATGCCTTATGGAACGTTATAGCCTCGACGATGAAGAAGAAGTTACAAAGCTTAAATGGAAAGACTGTAGCATTAAGCTGATTTATCTTAGGAGCAACGGATAAGTGCATACCGTTCTTTGATGCATTAAAGAAGGGTAAGAAGATCTTTAGGTGGAATAAGACTGCCAAAATGCTTTTGAAGAATTACTACGACATATGTAGACACCACTGGTGCTGTCTAAACCGATGGATGGGGAGGACTTATTTATTTACCTGGCAGTGTCTATGCATGCATTAAGCGCAGTGCTTGTGCGAGAGCAAGCTAGGGTACAATGGCCCGTCTACTATATTAGCAAGTGATTCACCATAACTAAACGGAACTACCCTAAGTTGGAAAAGCTTGCATACTGCTTGCTAATAGCATCTAGGAAGCTACGATCGTATATCTAAGCTCACTTGATCAAGGTGCTAATGGATCAACCCCTGAAACAAGCACTGTATCGACTCAAGATTTCAGGATGACTTCTAAAGTGGAACATCGAGAGCCAGTACAATGTGACTTACCATCCGCAAAGAGCAATTAATGGTTAGATGATGGTTGACTTCATTGCCGAGTTCACTATCTAGGATGGTGAGGAGGAGGACAAACCGGTTGCATTATCCCAGTGGAAATTATTCATTGATGGCGAGTCAAATGAATTTTCTCAGGAGCGGGGGTTATGCTTGAAACTCTCGAAGGATGATCAATTTGCTACGCTCTCAAGCTGGAATTTCCTACCACTAACAATGAGGCAGAATATGAGGCATTGATAACTAGACCGAGGATTGCAAAGTAACTAGGAATAAAAATCTGCACATCTACAAGGATTCACAGCTAGTCATCTGCCAGGTTAAAAGGGAATATCAAGCTAAGGGCGTGAAACTTGCCCATTACTTGTCAAAAGCTTGGGAGTTACTCAATGAAATTGAATACTAAATGATATCTCACTTTCCCAGAGAGGAGAATATGTAGGCCAATTCCTTAGCTAAGCTAGCTAGTTTCAGAGAAGCGCAACTAATGGGATTGGTTCCAATAGAAGTGTTGACTGCTCCTAGCATAGATCAAATGGATTGATTGGGTTCTGGAGACAACAGAGGAAGAAGAGTCGTGGATAATGCCAATAAAGGACTACTTACTCAAGGGAATACTCCCCAGAGATAGGAACGAACAAAAAAGCTCCTTTGAAAGGCACCGCGATTCATAATGCATGACGGAGTGATATACATAAGAGGATTCTCTTCCCCTTGCTTAGGTGTGTAACTAAAGATGATGTCAGGAAGATTCTCATGAAAATTTATGAAGGCAGCTGCAGGGATCGCACCGGGGGTAGACGTTAAAGAAAGTGCTCCGTTACGGATACTTTTAGCCAACGCTGAACATGGATGCAACAGATTATACAAAGCAATGTAACAAGTGTCGGAGACTCTCAAAGATTCCGAGAGCTCCATTGATGGAACTTATGCAGATGGTCAGTCCCTAGCCATTCGTGATCAGGGGAATTAACATTATTAGCATGCTACCAATGGCGAAAAGAGAAGCCAAATACGCTATCATTGCAGTTGATTATTACGAAATGGGCTGAAGAGGAACCGCTTACCACGATCACTACTAAAAATAATTAATTTTGTAAGGAAAAGAATAATTTGTAGGTTTAGAGTGCCTCAGAAGATTATCACACACAACGAGGCTCAATTTGAGAGTGCTGAGTTCAAAGAATTATGTAAGTTGCACCGAATCGAGAAGAGATTCTCCACGGTAACACATCCGTAGGAAAATGGGCAAGTGGAAGTTATGAACAATATTATTGAATCCACCATAAAGAAACGACTGACTAGAGCGAAAGGTATTGGATTGATGAGCTTCCACTCGCATTATGGGCTTACAGGACAACGCACAAATCTATGACTAGGCACTTGTCGTTTGTCTTGGCATATGGTTCATAAACTATGATCCCAATGGAACTGGAAATCCCTTCTTATCATAGATCACACTTCAATCAAAGAGAAAATGAGCATCTACTGCTCGAGTCCTTCGACTAAATCGATGAGAAGCGGGAAGAAGCTGAACTGTGGGTTGTTACTCACCAGAAGAGAGTGGCACGACACTTCAATGCAAATGTTCATAGCTGCATCTTCGAAATAGGGGACCTCGTTCTAAAATGAGTTATCTCAGGCATGGAAGCGCTTGGCCTGAACTAGAAAGGACCTTATGTGATCAATCAAAAGCTTGGAGACGGAACATTCAAGTTGGCAATCACTGATGGAATTTCGATTCCACATACTTGGAACAAGGACCTACTGTGGCACTACTACACCTGATTTCATTATTTTTTACTTTCGCAAATAAGCCACCCAAGGACACTGGGGGAACTATAAATAGGCATGACTGGCCATTTCTTCTATTTATCAATAAAATTAGCTTCTTGACCCAATGGAACCGTGTACTCGTAAGCAAAACCACCGGGTCCATGGTGAAAATGAACCCCTACTTTTTGAGAACCGGTGTTGCTCTAGCAACGTTGGGAAGGTCCAAATCGCCAGGTTGATGGTGAAAACCGAGCCCTACCTTTTGAGAAGCGGCGTTGCTCCGACAACGTCGGGAAGGTTAAAACCGCTGGGTCAACGGTGAAAATTGACCCCTACCTTCTGAGAACTGCGTTGCTTCGGCAACGTCTAGAAGGTCAAAACCGCCGGCCCAACGGTGAAAGTAGACCCCTACCTTCTAAGAACTAGCATTGCTATGGAAATGTCAGGAAGGCCTAAAACCGCCGAATCGATGGTGAAAATCGACCCCTGCTTCCTGAGAATCGGCATTGCCCTGATAACGTCAAGAAGGCCCAGACCACCAAGTCAACTAGTAAATAGACTCAAACCTCTTAGAACTTGACATTGCCCAGGGATATGCGATAACAAAAGGAAAATGTAGTTGCTCGGAGATAGGCAATGACAGGAAGGACAAATCCACAAAGTTGAGTTACTCATGTACTACTTTCCAGTGATAGAAACCGGTATAGGACTGGGATCTCCATACTAAACGTAGAAAAATTTATTATGATGAAAGATGACGATGACGCATCTTGATAATACATACATCTAGAACGATAATGGTAGATGATGTCAACTTGGAAGAACTCGATTACAACCAAGGAATTGGCGGCATTGAAAATATATAGTGCTTAGAATCAAGCAGCCGAGCCGAGTCGGTAGTTCCCGGAGATAGGAACTATCATGTGAATCAAACTAGGGGCGATCAAATGAATTAGTTCAGATATCCAACCTTTCATAGGTGCCTGAATGTTAACATTCAGCCTTGTGGATGGGGGCACATATGCCAATACTTAGTTGAAAATGACGCAACTAAGCCCAAACAGGAATAGCCACAGAGTTGGCTAAAATCCCAATTTTATTTTTTCGAATGAAGTATTTTGGAAGATATGAACAGAGCTAAGCAACAAAATGTACTAAATCAATCGCAGGAATCTTATTACATGCACTGAGTTGCATTATATAATCATATCACGTAGAAATGGAAGAATATAATACAGACAATTGTGGTACAAGCAATCATATATATACACATGCAGTCATACATAAATAAACAAAATACATAAAATACAGGAAAGTACAGAGAAGAGAGATTAAAGAGGAAAAACTAATTTGTCATTACTAATAATCTTTAATGTACAAGTCAAACAACAAGGGTTGTACCCGCATGGTCTCGACTTGTTTAAAGAAAGAAGTAAAAAAATACTGACTCAATCACCACAACAACACTATACTCTCAGCTAGCATACACTATTGTGTTTTCTCCCTTCTTTCCACTCCAGCTATCTTTACTAGTCTTACTCGGACGGGTCTTGAGCTTATCCCTCCCTTTCTTCTCCTTGCCGAGAGGAGTCTTACCTTCCGAGTGAGTAGGTCCCCCGATATTAGCAGTATGTGGCTCCACAGATTGGCCTGCTAAAGACTCGGTAAGCTTTGTTTTAGGTGGTCGGATCTTTATTGCAGGAATATTTTCCTAGATGCTTGTCGGTTTTGTAGAGGCGGCCTGGTCAACTCTGAGTTCTTTCTTCACACTAACCTTTTCCGTATCCTTCCTCAATCTCTCAGCTGTGGTTTCATGCTTATTCGGGTCAGAAGCACCCAAAATGAACACATCATTCTTCTAGGATACAAAAATGTCCTCCAAGCTCACCAGAGCGGCAATTTTCTCAGAGTCAAAACTGGGGCCAGAATTGGAGACAAGAGATGTGATAGTCAGTCCCATAGAGACAGAGGTGAATGAAGTAAAAATAGTTGCAGGTCCTAAACCTTGAATAGCTGGAGGCAGAGACGGATGAAATGGTTGACCTACAAGACATATAGATCGGTAAAGTTTAATGACAGATTCTTGCAAGAACCGAAGCTTCTCAAAGGCTGGAGAAACGAGAGATACATGTAGCAGAATTTCATTGATATATGATGAACTTGCCTTTTTTGGTCCTAAGCTCCCTAGGCTGGACCACAATAGAAGGAATGAGTGGCCCATGGAGTGTAGTTGTTGTTGAAGTCAAAATCTCACGGGCGGGTTCGAAGCTAACCCCTATGGATGCGTGAATGATCGCTATCGGCTCTCTAGATTCGAAAGTGGATGCTTTATGCTGACCCGATGATCTCCACCCAGCAAGTGCTTTGGCAGCATTAGCAACAGCAGTATCAACAGCCTCTTTAGCTAGGAAAGCCTTTCTAATAGAAAGAGATTCGATGTCCTCGGCATCGAGGTACACATCCATTAGCTCCTTTTTAGAACGATGGTCTTTAATTTGCGTAGACCTGTGCAATACTTCTTCCCAAGCTCTAGCGAACATTTCAGAATAGTCATCCCTAGCCATCTCAAGTTCTTATGCATCGCCATGTTGGTATGGAAAAACAGCATGTTGGCATCAAGCACCTCACTTGTCTTCCCCTTTTCTTCTTGAAGCTCCTTGAGCTCTTGCGTAGAAATTGCAAGCTCAAGATCGTTGGCATCTTTTTCAGTGGATAACTTCTCAAAGTCATCGGCGATTTTCCTTTTCTCCTTGCTAAGTTTTTGACTTTTCTCCGAAAGCCTAGCATGTTCACCAGCTTTCTCAGCAATAGTCAAGTCCCGGACGTGGATAGTCTGATCCTTATCGGCAATTTGTTTCTTTAGCTCAGCCTCCTCTTCATGTGCAATTTTCAAGTTGTTGCTTATCACCATTTCAATTTTCTCAAGAGCACGCTTCAACTCTACCATGAGACTATCAGTATTGGCCTTTTGGTTGGGAGCAAGATCTCTCTCTATGGTGACTTTGATTAAATCATCTCCTCGTTCCTTAGACATCCGCTCGAAGGAAACTCTCTTAGATTCGAAGGATTGAATGTTAGTATAGTTAGTCTTGTTTACTTCAAAAAGAGTAGCAAACTATTTCTTCCACTTGTACCCTTCATTGACACCCTGGTCAATGTTCTTTAAGTTTTCAATCACTACCTCTTTCAACATATCTGAAATGTCTTGATCAAACTTAACACTGGGTAAAAAGAGATGTGGGAATGCAACTTGCAAGCATGGATGACTGGGCATAAGAGTAAATGAAGGAGCAGAGACTCCCTTGGAAGTAGGTGGGACAATCATGATCATAGCCGATCATAGCTTTGGAGACCAGAAATTGGTGAACCGAGGAAGTTTGAACTTGAGTATGCAGTGGAACATCAGCAAAAGGAGGCCCTCGATGTTCAGAAAAATCTCTGTGATGTTTGGATGCATCTCGAGGCAGCTTGGCCTCAACCTCCCTTTTCCTTCTCTTCTTCTCTTTTTCCCTATCATTTTCCTATTGGCCTTGCGCGCTTCTCCGGCCTCGCAATCTTTCCATCTCTGCCTCTCATCTTTGGTTTCCTAGCGATGAGGTGTGGTAGGGTCCGGAGTTTAAGCTCGATAAGAATTGGCATGGTGAGAAAAATTTTCTAACCATGACCATGGAACCTAAAACAAGAAATAAAATAGAATTAGTATTGGAATTGCAGAGCAAGATTCAATGCAAGAATGAGTATCCATGATCCTAGTGAAGTGTATGCCGCTGATGACCTACTAAGTACTCTACGGACCATGTTCGCATGGGCGTAAGATGGAGTTTCTCCACCTTCACTAACAAAACCTCTTGGAAAGAAGGTAAAAGTCAAGCCAATTTCATCTAGAATGTCACAAACAATGAAATCAATCTTTCCAATGTCACTTAAACCGATGAAGATGTTGCCAAAGAAGCAGGATCGAGGCAAAATCTATACTGAAGGCAATGTGGATTGATCTTCGGCCGTTTTAGAAGTTCCTACGAAATTGTGTTCCTGATGGGGTGAGCTGGGGAGATCATGATTCATCCCGGGCGATTCACCGAATGATTCGCCCACTTCTTCATTGGCATGATAGTAACCATCGTCATTACCGGCATCCTCTTTTTCCCTTTTGATCATCGCCTCTTTGCCCTCTCTACTTTTGACTTCTTCAACTTCCTCTGGAACTGAGGGCATTTTGACTGCTTCATCCCCATCTTGCGACATCACCTCCTATCGTCTCTTTGTTCTCTTTCTCAAGGGTCTCCTCTATGTGCACCTTTCCAGATGGGCCCGTAACTTCCTCTTGAAGATTCTTGTCAGAGCTGGGAGTTGGGGCAAAAGAACGAGTGTGCACTCTAGAGCCGCTCTGTGCTGGAGACTCAATGATAGCAAACCTGTTAGGGTGAAGTAGACCACACCGCCATAGATTTTCATTCATTAGTGAGAATGCAACGGTGCACTGATATGATCCAACTGGTTTCCGGACATTAAGTGTTGTTTTGTGCACTGACGTAGATTTTCATTCGTTAACAAGAATTATTCGTTCTTGAAGTAAGAACGCTTGTTGTGGAGTTTCTCAATAACATTGCATCCCTTCCAGGTTTCAATTATCATATAGGACCATGAATCCTGCCTTCTCTTGAATTGGAGTAGATGTGTAAGCTCGTTGAATCTTGGGGGTTGGTTGAACCGATTCATGAAGAGGACATACAGTGAACTCATAAGGGCATACCCATTTGGATGGCCTTGGAATGGAGCCAATTCAAGTTCTTGTAGCATCGTCATAAGGAAAGGATTAAATGGCACATGTACCGATTGCACGTGGTATAGCCTTACGGGGGGTTATATGCAAACTCACCCCTCCCAAGAAGAAGAATGTCCTCTTCGGGAATCCCTTGGTGGAGACAGATATTGTGAAGCATCATAGCCATTAAAATCATCAACACTTGCTCTGGCGGATAATTTAATATTCTCATACCTACGAGCTCATTCAATGGTTGCGGCTGATCTACCACTAGAACAACTAACACCAATGAACCTTGTGATTTAGATGTAGTGAGTTGGCCTGGTCCAACGGGAATTTTAGCTGAAGCCTGAGCTATGGATGACCCAGCTTTAGGAGGAACAGAGGCACACTTACCAAACTTGAATCAAGGTGATCGATGAGTCATTCTAAATAATAAACTTGTCATTCAACATGATCGGGTACGTTTTACTTTTAATAGTAAACCCGTGTGACCAATGCCCAAAATCCAATGGATGTCAATATGCATTAACTAATCAGATTCGGAGCATTGACAGTGGCAAGTGAATTGTGTTAAACTATCCAGTGTGAGTCCAGTGTCCCATACACCATGAACAGACCATCCTGTGTAGATAGCTCGCTCGTGCTAGAAAAATAAGACATGCCATACTTTGAAATTATATTATGGGACTTGCCCATTGTTGATGAGTAATCGATAATGGAGCCGCTGTACGGAGCGATGCGGAAAGCTTTTCTTTTTAGTAACAACGGAGGTGTAGAAACGGGAAAAGTTATGTGATGGAATCATCCAGTACAACCAATCTTGGAATAAGTCATCATATTAGAACTTGAGCGACAATAAGGGTTTAGCCAAAGTCTTGACAAGAGATAGCTGAAGTCGTGGAGTTAGGCTTGTCTCCAGATTGGCGTGTAGACGACCGAGGCAAAGCCCTAAATTGAGTGCATCCCAAACTTCAACCATCTCCTCTCAACTGCAATCGGCCACTACCCCCATCACCACCGCCATCACCATCGCCATGACGTTCATAATCCCCGGCCTTAACTCGCTGAAGCTTATATCAATTTTAGGGTTTTAGGATTCTTGGTGCCGATCTGAATGACGACCAGATAGGGCAGCGGAAAATTGACATGGTGGAGCTGGAGGATCGGCAACAACAATAGGCAACGACGTTGAAGAAATCGGCAATATGTGAAGTTTGGATCGACGCTTGAAGAACTCGAGTGAAGGTAGGAAGACTCGGGTGGAAGCAAACAAAAGCAAGGAATGAAAATTGACGAAATTTTTTTTCTAAGTCCAAGATATAATAGGACTTGGTAGGAAATATAATGACTCGGTACCAAGTCAAACAACTTGATACCAAGTTGTTTTTCCTCCCTTATAAAATCCAAAAAGCATGGCAAAGAGAAGTTTCGCTCGTTGAAGGCATGAAGTTATCTTCGGAGCATAGATCACATCCTCAGTGTAAAGGAATGGAATTCCAATTGTAACTAAACAAAACAGTTAAAGGAAAATCTGTCAAGTGAAAGTAACATTCGAGATGATACTTGAACGATCAACCGGAATTTAAAGGATATCATTCTAGGGTTTGTCTTGATCCAGAGCAAACTTTGTGTTCAACTAAAGCTTACTCTGGAGGGCAAGTGTTAACCAGGATTTTAACTAAGCAGAAGTCAACGGAAGTTAAAACGTCAAGACGAAGATGAAACGACACTTGGTAGTACACTTAGAAGAGATAGAGAAAAATATGAGAAATATTTCAATGGAAATGCTACTAAGGAAATAACTCAGTATCGATCCATTTAGGTTGGTGATGAGTAGTTTCCTCTCTTTATTTTACCTTCCAAACTCCATATCTCTCTTATACAATTCCGACTACTTGCGATCAAGTGGTTTTCCCAAAGTTTGGACGAGCAATTCGAAGGATTGATGGAAGGAAGGCAGAGAAAGCAGAAGAGTTCAAGTGTTAACAAAAAGATCACTAGAATCAATCAAAAGTCATGGAAAAAGAGCTTAAAGCGCATCAAGAAGGAGATGGAAGAGCTAAGCAAGTGAAGTTGTTCGACTTGAACCAAGAGAAATAAGTTGGTACCGAGTCATTTAGGTCAGTACCGAGTTATTTCCTTGGGTCATGAGCCTTCGTGCTCACTTGTACAACATTGAGCTATCTTTCGGACTTCACTACAAGCAGGTTCTTGACCCTGTACTTCTGTTCCTCTATAAATAAAAACCCTACTGCAACTAGAAAGGGAGCTAATTCTCTGGTGGCATAAACTCTGCCATTTTGTTTTCTCCTACCTCCCTCACAATAGTCACCTAGCTACTCTTGGCAGCTCTAAGCTATAGAACCTATCAAGCCATTATACTAATGACTTGTAATCTTAAACTCTCTGTAAACAATAATCAATAAAAAGTATAAAGTGGAAGTAGGCTCGGGATTGCCAAACTACTATAAAAATACTATGTCTCCATTTTCTATTATCTTTTATTTTCAATATTATCTATTAGATCTAGGTCTTACAGGTTACCTATAAGTCAATCTTGGGTGTTGACCCATTTTTGGAGTCAACAACTAGAACCAACAGGAGCCTCTATAGTTGCCTTTCCCATAGCTACATCCTATGCCGTTAAGATTGCCTCCCCTTTTTCTAATGCCATAAGATCTCCCTTGAAGATTGACTTCAAATAGTCTTCAGCGACGCCTTAGCCAGCTTCGTTTTTCCTGCGAAGGATCTCTTCCCAAGCTTAAGCCAATGTGGTTGGTAACTCTCTCTAAGCCATTTTAGACTCTTCATTTCAATCACATTGGCAAAGAATTAGAGAAGAGTGGCTTCCACTTCTTCATTGGTTTGAATGGCCTTCGCTTTAAGCTCTATAATCTCTTCTATGGCATTGAAGAGATAAATTTGACTTGGAAATTTGATTCTGACTCGGCCTTCAAGTACGATTTTAGCTTATTTATTTCAGCCTTAAGTGCTGCAAGTTACTTATCCTTGGCATTGAGTTGTTCTTCATATTTAGCATTTAGAGCATGAGCTTTCTTCAACTGGTCATTTATAATGTTGGTGGCTTGTGTATGGGCTAAGCACAGCTCAGCTATTTTATCCTTGGTATCCTTGGCTAATTTTAGTACTATATCTCTTTCCTTAATGATGTCATCCAATTCTGTCATGTAGCCTACAACTATCTTATCGTAGTTCGCCCTCTCCTAATCAAAACAATGGATAATCAACTGGTTGGCCTGGTTGACATCGGAAAGGCCTTCATAAAATTTTACTATTCAAGCACCTGCTACACAACCTCTTTGTGTTTGTCAAGGCCTTCTATAACAACCCACCCCGGAACATGCCAAAATTCTAATCCAGAAAAGGTCCATCGAAATTTGGATCCATTCTAAGACAAGCTGTTGGTAGTAAAAAGAAATAACATTGTGGAGCCATAACTAAAATTTCAGAACTCACAGCGGATCGAACAAAAATATAGTCATAAAGTGTACCCATTTATTTCAAAACCATAAAAATGTCATAACACAAAGTCGCATAAAAACCGTAACATAATATATGTTACAACAATTGTCTAAATCCATGGGTACACATAGAAGCAAATAATAATAAATAATGCTACTAGCCAAGCTTCTCCATCTTTAAGCATCATCACCGCCATCACTCCATCCTTAACTTATGTTGTAATAAGGAGGGAGTCAGAACAACAAGTGTCTAGAGAATAAAAGCCTCGAGTCTTAACTTTTTAGTACTTGGGTAGTATATTTCAAAATAAGAATATGTCTACGAACATAGTACCATTAAAGTCATTTAATACTTCTTTATAAGTAAAGGAGGCAGAGGTCTAACCACTTAATACCTTCCATTCCAGAAGCAGGTTTCTAAAATCCCATTTACCAATCATACGTCATAAATAGCTAATAATGTGAGAGATGGTACCTAAGCCACTTAATACTTCCAAATGGAAAATAGGTAGACTCTGGTCATTCGAGACCTTAATTAAGGCAGGCCCCATAATTTAAGACCTATTTCCAAAAGCGTGCTCCTTATTGGTACTATCTAGCTAACATCATATGGAATCTCATGGTCCACTTAATACTTTCAAGTGGAAAAAAGACAGACTCTGGTCATTTATGACCTTAATTAAGGTAGACCCCTCATTTAAGACATATTCCAGAAGCCAACCCCTGTAGAGATAACACCTAACGTGTCCCCTTGGCCATTGAATACTTCATCTAGGGAAAAGAGGCAGGTCCAACCACTTAATACCTTAAAACCCCGAAGTAGGCCCTTCGTCTTATGGCCCATACTCATAATGACGTCTCATATTAGTCCGTTATTCGTAGGAACAATAGCTAGATTAGTTGGGCAGATTTCCCCTATAGAATTTTGGATCAACCTCGCGTCATTACAAATATTTATCATAAGGATATCTCAAATCAATAAAAGTGTACACAACTGCTGGTAGTCTCAAAGTGAAGGGCAGACTTCTATCATGTAACTCCATTGACTTCGCATCCATATGACTTAGCCACAAATCAAGTACTATATATATATATATATATATAGACAAACACACACTCATGTCACCGTTTCACAAATAAGGCCTTATAAGGAATCTTCATTGTTACACTTTAAAATAATAATTAGGTTATATAAGAGTTTCCTCTTATTTTTTACTCATAATCAATTACCTTCCTAATGGAGGAAATAAATGCCTAATTAACTACGCCATATACACAATAATTATATGTTAATTGCGTAAATAGAGATAAATAAATATTCGCACCTATTAAGTTCTAAACGCATGGATTTTACGCTCTAAACTAGCATTAAATGTCAATTCCCTAATCAATTATTTTTACAAGTCCTTTTTCTTTAAATTTCCATGATTTCATGGGATTATAATGTTCAAAACAGGGAATTAATATTCATAACAAAAACTGCAATAATAGACTTGTAAATAAAATAGAAACTCAATTTATTACACCAATTCAATGGAATGTCTTAAACAATAAGAATTGCAATCTCAACCCCAATTCTATTCAACTCCTCTTTTACAAAGAAATAGATAAGAATAAGTAGGGTAAACTACGAATAGAATTCGTAATCTAAAACCCTTATTTTTATTGTAGTATCACAATTTAACCTAAAGAAGAAGGAGAAGTGGAATAGACTATGAAATTATCAAAAATTGCATCATGAAACAAATTCCATCAAATTAATGTAAATAATTGAGAATGCCAGCATAGAATTGACATATCGAATTAAAAAGGAATTTTGGGAGATTTTATCTATTATATTTTCGAAATCCCAAAATCCCTAAGGCATATTCAAATCCGAAAAGAAATACACTAAACAATTGCTTGAAAGAAATACTAAGGTTTCCACTCACAGATTAGCCTTAGCTTCATTCAAATTCATTTGTAGTCTTTAGATCTCTTCCAAAACCTCTCTCTTCTGATATACACACACAAAAGGGAAGAGGTATATATATTCATTAGATTCAGAATAATTGGAGAATAATAGGATAAGAATAGATTGGAGGAAGAAGAAACAAATAGGAAATAAGTTGAATTCTTACCTGAATCCTCTACAGAGTTTCTGAATCTTAATAGAGAGAGATAGCAGTGACAGAATTTCATCATATTCCCTAAAATAATATGAATAAAAGTGGAATGATAGGGTTCTATTTATAGGAGTTGAAAAGCACCAGAACCTTAGGTCGGAAGTAGGTAGGAAAAGGGTAAATCTGGAGCGTACAACCGAATAAAACATAGCTTCAAACCCTAGCCGCCAATGACAACTTTTGTTGCTAAGCGATCGATCGCCTTTGGGCGACCGGTTGACTACTACGATCGACCGGTTGACCTATAGGTTGACCGCTCCTCTATTTCGAGGAACGATTATTTATTTCTGTTGCGAGACTATTTTATTTCCTTATTAACTTTTTAATGTTAAACGTTAATTAAACGTTTACTTAGCCCCCAAGCTAAATTTTTTAATTTAAACCCTAAATTTGATTTCTCATTTGAATTTGAATTCAAACTAAATTAACTTAAATATGAGAACTTCAAATGCTCATAACTTCTTTGATTGAGCTTCGTTTTCAGCATATTATATATGGAAACATATATAAAATTTGCCTCGAACGGAACGGAATAACTTTTGTGGTTAAATTTTAATTTTTATAAAATTTCCATATTCAACCCTTATTATATCCACTTCAATTTACTTCATTTATTTATGGTTATTTTACGGAGTGTTACATTCTTCCCCCTTAAAAAGGATTTCATCTCGAAATCTTCCAAGGGGCGAACAACGTATAGCATAATAACATCCATGTTATACAACCAAGTTCTCTACACAACCATCTACTCAACCAATAGTGCAATGTGATTATGTACTAGATATGCTAAAATGAGCTTAATCCTAGCATGAGTGTGTAATCGTGTCATGTAAGTATGTATGCAAATATCCTAAACATGCATAAAAATTCCTACATGATTGTAAAGTGATTGTGAAAAATAATATAACAACCATCTCCTACCATCCAATCTAGCAACCATGATGCAACCAAAATCCTAATTTGGAGAGAAAAAATACCAGTGAAAAGCTCTGGGTGAGTGTTTTTCATCTTCTCCTCGGTCTCCCATGTGCTTTCCACTAGATTGTCCCTCCATTGTACTTGGACCAACCTAATTATTTTACTGCGAAGTGGCCTAGTACCGTGCTCCATAATGCATGCGGTGGCATGAGGCACTATCGGCTCCATCTCAAAATCCCCTAACCGATTAGGCTTTATTCTACTAGCGGTGTCATTAAGGTATTTCCTAAGGTGGGAAACGTGGAAAACATTGTGGACTCCTGCTAACTTGTCAGGAAGCTCCACGCGATACGCTAATTTTCCTATTCTTTACAGAATTTCGAATGGCCCAACAAATCTAGGTGCTAACTTTTCCGACTTACCAAACCTAACAACTTTTCTAAGAAGGGAGATTTTTAAAAATTACCATATCTCCAACCTCAAATTTGAGCTCTTTCCTTCCTTTATCCGCATAAGATTTCCGACGGTCTTGCGCTACCTTCATCCTTTGCCCGATCAACTCTATTTTTTCCATAGTATCATAGATCAAATCGGGTCCGAGCAATACTTTGTTGGTGGGTTCCCACCAACAACTAGGCGATTTGCATGGACACTCATAAAGTGCTTCAGAAGGGGCCATACCAATCATCTTTTGATAGCTATTATTATACGCAAACTCAACCAAAGGTAGATGCTGCTCCCAATGTCCTTCAAAATCTAAGACATGAGCTCTGGTTCGAGCAATACTTTGGTTGTGGTTTCCCACCAACAACTAGGCAATTTGCATGGCCACCCATAAAGTGCTTCAAAAGGGGCCATACCAATCATCGTTTGATAACTATTATTATACGCAAACTCAACCCAAGGTAGATGCAACCCCAATGTCCTCCGAAATCCAAGGCACAAGCTCTAAGCAAGTCCTACAAAATCCTATTCACCCTCTCTGTTTGTCTAAAAGTTTGTAGGTGATATGTCATGCTAAGGTTCAAAGAAGTTCCCAAAGCCGTTTGTAGGCTCCTCCAAAACTCGCTAGTTAATAAGGCGTCCCAATCACTAACTATGCTGATAGGAATTCCATGTAGACAAACTACCTTCTTAATATAAATCTAGGCAAGAGAGGTGTTAGTACTATTTCTCCCAATCGGAACAAAATGACCACTCTTGCTGAGTTTGTCTACAACAACCCAAATAGTCTCATTGCCCTTCTGACTGTAGGTAATCCTTTCAGAAAATCCATCGAGATATGTTTCCACTTTCAAGTCGGAATTTCCAAAGGTAATAATAATCCACAAGGCTTTCCTTGCTTAGCTTTTATCTTTTGACATGTCAAACACCCAACAACAAACTCAGCTACGCTCCTCTTCATTCCATTCCAAGGAAAATTCTCTTCATGTCCTTGTATATCTTATCTCCTCCGAGATAAATGGTTATCCTTAAGTGATGACCTCCATAAGCACGTCTCTCATCAAATCATCAATTATTGGGATGCAAAAACATCCATCTCTTCTCAAACATTCCTTTTCATTAACTACATACCTCTTGGCATGGGGAAAATGCTCTCCTTTTCTCAATTTTTCTAAAACCTCTACTAACTTCTCATCTTTCACTTGCTCATGCCCTACTCAATGCATCAAGGCCGGTCTAATCTCCATAACTGATAGAAAACCTTGGATGCGTTCTGTTGATGGTTGGAGGTTAAAATTCGAGAGAAAATCCAACTGTCTCCATTCATATATAGCATCTAAGGTAGCGTGTCTCCGACTAAGGGCATCGGTGACTACGTTCCCTTTTCCAGCGTTATATTGAATACCAAAGTCAAAGGATGCTACATACTCCATCCACCTCTATTGACTAAGATTCAAATCTTTTTGGAAAATAAGTATTTGAGTAATTTATGATCAGTGAATAACTCAAAACTTTTCCCCAAGAGATAATGCCTCCATATCTTTAAGGCAAAACCAATGGTTTTGCCAATTCTAAATCATGCACTGGGTACCTCTTCTCATGGTCCTTTAGTTGTCTACTAACATAGGCAACTACCTTCCCTTCTTGCATAAGAACCGCTCTTAATCCTATGCCACATGCATCAGTGAAAACCGTGAATGGATTGGTTCCATCTAGAATAGTGAGCACAGGTGCACTAGACAATGACTCCTTACGCTTTTCAAATGCCTTGGTGCATCTATCATCCTAAACAAAAACTAGATTCCTCTTAGTCAATCTGGTTAAATGGGCTGCTATTTGTGCAAAGATCTTGATGAACTTCCTATAGTAGCCTGCCAACCCATGAAAACTTACATATTTGATGCATTACTAGGAGTCCTCCATCCTTGGACAACTTCCACTTTAGCAGGGTCCACCACCAATCCTTGTTCCGAAATAATATTCCCAAGGAACCTAACTTCATTTCTCCAAAAGTGGCATTTAGAAAACTTTGCTTTGAGTTGGTTTCTTCTAAAAGTATCCAATACCTCCCTAAGGTGGTCCTCTTGCTCCTTCTTGCCTTTGGAAGAAACCAAGATATCATTAACAAACACCACGACAAATTTGTTAAGTTTCCCTCTAAATATTCTATTCATCAAATCCATAAAATATGCTGGGGCATTCTTCAGTCCAAAAGGCATTACTTCCCATTCATAGATCCCATCTGGAGTACGAAATGCAGTCTTCTGCTTGCTTTTCTATGCGATCCTCAACTAATGGAATCTTGTTGCTAAGTCTAATTGGGAAAAGGCTTTAGCCCTTACAAGTTGGTCGAACAGGTCTCTATTCTAGGTAGAGGGTACCAATTCTTCCTTGTCAACTTGTTCAACTCCCTATAATCAACGCAAAGTCTCAAAGAACCGTCTGCCTTAGTAGCAAAAACAACAGGGGCTCCCCACTTAGAAGTACTACTATAGATGAATCCTTTCTTCAATAGCTCTGAGATTTGCTTATCCAATTCCCTTCTTTCTTTGGGGACCATATGTCTCAAAGGCAGAGCGATGGGTCTTGCATCCTTCTTCAAATCGATTCGGAACTCAATCTCCCTATGGGTTATGAGACCTGAGGCCTCCTCGAAGATATTAAGAAGTTCATTAACCATGGGTACATATGATGGCTCTCCAATAACAGATAGATTTAGTGAGTATAAATGACTTAATTCAACTAAAGCTTTGGATGTACAAAGAACTTCTAGGTCACGACCTCCATGACTCCATAATCGTACTACCCTCTTATCACCATCAAAAATGGCTCCATAATATGGTAATCAATCCATACCAAAGACAAGCCCATACCCCTTGAAATTTAGAACATATGCAGTACATATGAAATCAATGTCGCATATGTCTAACACTAGGTCTTTGCAAATAAGGGAAAGATGGGTCGAACCCCCGATGGGATTTGAAACCTCTATTGGGTTGCTGACCATATTGGTTTGAATGTTTAAGGAATTTACTACATCCCTAGCTGTAAAGAAATGCGGTGCCCCCGAATCAAATAGGGTACGAATAGTAACCCTAAAAATAAGAGTTACACATTCTAGAGCTGCTTTTCCATGGTCTCTTAGTGGCTTGCTAGAAATAAGGACAACTTCAATAGCGTATGCATGTCCGCTTGGTCCTTCCTTAGCCATCTTGGAACATTGATTCTTATGATGTACTTCCTTATGGAAGTAAAAGCACCTTCCTTTAAAGGCTTCCTTTATCATACTCACCTTACAATCTTTAGCTTCATGACCCTTCCTTTGGCATTTCTTACAAACCATCACATCCTTCTTAAACTTCCCCTTCGACTTCTTGTTGGCCCAAAAGCTCCTCTTCTTGGACCCTCCTTTCCTTTGGTTTAGTGCAGACTTCTCCTTCTCTCTTCCCTTATCTTCCTCATTGTCCATGTGCAACATTATTGTTTCAACCAACATCTCATATGTGGCCTCCATAGGTGCTTGGGTCAACAACATTTCTCTTAGCGGCGAATTTAAGCCCTTCACGAAATTCATGGCCTTTTCCATAGGTGTATCTATCAGGCTCATCCCGAATTTAGCCAATTCAGTAAACTTAGCTATGTGCTCCTTAAGAGTGGAATCTCCTTATCTCAGCTGAATGAACTTTTCCAATTGCAAGATAACCTATGCTCTAGACATGAATCTCCTCTCAAATCGGTCCTTGAATTCATCCCAAGAGAATATCCTTCCCGAGTGCTCATCAGTCATAAAGTTTCACCAATTCATGGCTTCTTCCCTGAGGTGCCAAGCTGCTGTTCTTCTTCTTAGTTGATCATCCCAACTAAGCTCTATAAATATCTTCTCGCCGTTACTAATCCAAGCTTTAGCTTCAAAATATCCTTTAGTTCTAGAGTATGTCTTCCCTCCCATATTGAGAAAGTACGTACACAACTTAGGAAAGTTAACAGGATGGGGTGCTGCATCGGCATCCGGGGCAGTGGGTGCTACCAGTGCAGC
Source organism: Allium fistulosum (assembly GCA_030737815.1). Taxonomy (NCBI): domain Eukaryota; kingdom Viridiplantae; phylum Streptophyta; class Magnoliopsida; order Asparagales; family Amaryllidaceae; genus Allium; species Allium fistulosum. The sequence continues at coordinate 143,464,378 of CM060902.1, read as the reverse complement.
TGCAGGAATAGGAATCTACTGGACAGTCCTAAGATATTATTTAAACCATTCGAGCATTACACAAATGGGTGGCCTTCCATGGGTAGGGTTCCCTTGTTCGGAAGAAGATTGATTATCGGCCATATCAACTATCTATAGGTTAAACCTTCATTGACGATTTCCTAAGATAGTATTTTCATGCTGAAAGAAAAAAAGGTTTCCTAGTGTACGTGCGTATGTTCAGGAAGAGAGGGTATATATATAGTGAAAATTCTTTGAAAATTCTTTTTAAAAAACATTTTTCAAAATAACAAATACGTCTCTCATACGTATAGTTTTTCTCTGTTGATCGGGTAACCTAGGCTTTGATACCAAATGTAACAACCCACACCGTAACATGCCTAAATTTCGACCCAAAAAAGGCCCATCGAAAACTTAGACCTATTCTAAGGCAAGTTGTTGGTAGTAAAAAGAAATAACATTGCAGAGCCATAACTAAACTTTCAGAACTCACAAGGATGGAATAAAATATAAGAGTAAAGTGTACCCATTTATTTCAAAACCATAAAAATGTGATAACACAAAATCCCATAAAAACCATAACATAATATTTGTTACAGCAATTGTCTAAATCCATGGGTATACATAATAGCAAATAATAATAAATACAGCTACTAGCCAAGCTCCTCCATTTCTTAGCATATTCACCGCCATCACTTCGTCCTTAACCTGTGTTGTAATGAGGAGGGAGTCGGAACAACAAGTATCTAGTAAATAAAAACCTCGAGTCTTACCTTTTCAGTACTTGGGCAGTATATTTCAAAATAAGAACATATCTACGAACATAAAACCATTAAAGTCATTCAATACTTCTTTATAAGGAAAGGAGGCGGGTCTAACCACTTAATACCTTCCATTCCAAAAGCAGGTTTCTAAAATCCCATATCCTAATCATATGTCATAAATAGCTAATAATGTGAGAGATGGTACCCCAGCCACTTAATACTTCTAAGTGGAAAATAAGTAGACTCTAGTTACCTAAGACTTTAATTAAGGCCAACCCCATCATTTAAGACTTATTTCCAGAAGTGTTCTCCTTAATGGTATTATCTAGCTAACATCATATAGAATTTCATATGCCATTTAATACTTCCAAGTGGAATATAAGAGGACTCTGGTCATTTAAGACCTTAATTAAGGCAGACCCCATCATTTAAGACCTATTTCCAAAAGCGGACCCTTGTAGAGATACCACCTAACGTGTCACCTTGGCCATTTAATACTTCGTTTGGGGAAAAGAGACGGGTCCAACCGCTTAATACCTAAAAACCCCGAGCAGGCCCAACATTTAATGTCCATACTCATAATGACGTTTCATATTTGTCCGGTATTTGTAGGAACTGGTAGCCAGATTAGCTGGGTAGATTTCCCCTACAGAATTTGGGACCAACCTCGCGTCATTACAAATATTTATCACAAGGATATCTCACATCAATAAAAGTGTAGACAACTGCTGGTAGCCTCAAAGTTAAGGGCAGACTTCTATCACATAACTCAATTGATCTTGCATCCCTATGACTTAGCCACAAATCAATTATTCTTCATACACACACACACACAATCATCTCACCGTTTCATAAATAAGGCCTTATAAAGAATCTTCCTTATTTTTCCTTAAAATAATAATTAGGCTATATAAGAATTTCCTCTTATTTTCGCCTTACAATCAATTACTTCCTAATGGGGAAATAAATGTAAATTAATGCCTAATTAACTACGCCATATACGCAATAATTATATGTTAATTATGTAAATAGAGATAAATAAACATTTGCACCTAATAAGTTCTAAATGCACGAATTTTATGCCCTAAACTAGCATTAAGTGTCAATTCCCTAGCCAATTATTATTACAAGTCCTTTTTCTTCAAATTCTCAAGATTTCATGGGATTCTATTATCCGAAACAGGGAATAAAATATTCATAACCAAAACTATAATAACAGAGTTATGAATAAAATAGAAACTCAATTTATTACACCAATTCAATGGAATATCTTAAACAATAAGAATTGCAATCTAAACCCCATATTATATTCAACTCCTCTTTTACAAAGAAATAGATTGTAACATCCCGCCATTTTGTACCATTCAAATCGACAATAAAACCACACATGTCAGACTTGAATAATTCAAAACAACAGATTGTTAATAAAATTTGGGGCAAATAAAATCAATCACAGACATAGAATATCAGAATAACTCACAGCAGAATAAAATAAACATAGGAGTTCATGAAACTCCTAGATACATAGTCTCAAACTAATACATAATACCCAAGTCTGAACACAAATACAACTGAAATTTTAGATACATAAGTTCTCTACTACAAAAGCAAAAGCTGAGTGGAAATAACTGGGATGGAAATATCAGGTAGACAGCTAAATCTCCGGCGGATCTCTAGCTCCAAAAGATGAATCCAAAGCTGTGAAACTCAGGCTGACCCGAGCGTAAAGCAAAAACACAAAACACTCGAGTCAGGACATACATACTTATAATGTAAATCAACTCAAGTGAACTGTAAAAGAAATGCAACGGTAACTTAAAGGATGCTTGGGTTCTCCCATCCTTTAAGGATCCGTTAAACTATATACTATGTAGTAATATACGCTATTATAATAATGTCTAAAGTAAAGTAAACAATTAAAATAGCGTTAAGGCATTACACATTTCCCCCTTAACACATTTTATAATGCCAATAGTCTATACAGTACCGTAACTCCCCGTAAACTGGGGCCGCCAGAGGATACCCCATAGGTACGACATAAAACAAACTCGTAGAAGGCGTGCTAGGATAGGTGACACGGCACAAATAGGCAATGCCAGGGTAGATATACCAATTACACTTCCGGACTGTTGGTAACGCATAGCCGCAACTACCGCCCAACTCGATCCACACTCCCGAATCAAACGTGCGCACCAAATCAATCACAAAGTAATAGAATAGCTAACGTTGAAGTGTGTCCGGTCGGAGGAGCTACCTCACATGGCCCGTCAATTGCTCCTGTTTTAGCCACCTTATGCTAACTCACGGGAGTTAGGTCCACGTATGTATTCCTTTAGGATCGTCGCCACCATCTTACTTCATTCTGGAATCTCCACCGCGTACACAGTTGTTAAAGTGGTTTTCGGTATCGACAGAGAGTATGCCCATATCTGATCCCGGTCGCTTTAACAACCAAACGTTATTATAACCCGTGGTTATTCAATTTCAATTGGTTTATTTTTCATATCAAACATATTCCTTTCAAAACCATATAAATTCCATATCATTATTCTTTAAAATATTATTCATTTTTCCAAAGTCGTACACTTCCAAATTCATTTAATTATAACCCCTTTGAAACGTAAAAATTTAGAGATCATAGCACTTTAAAAATGTAACCTTTAGAACCATAACATTCGGAACTATAACCCTTTAGAAAATTTTGTAGCATTATGGAAATGTCACTTTTAAGAAAACGCAGCAGTACAAAAATGCTACTGTAAAAATTCGCAGCGGTGCAGAATTGTTACTGTAAGAATCCGCAGTAGTGCAGAAATGTTACATTAAGAAATCGCAGCAGTTTTGAATTGTTACCGTAAGAAATCGCAGCAGTTTTGAATTGTTACTGTAATACTTCCTACTACAATAGTTTATATAATCAAATAGTACATATATTTAAAGTTTTTATCATAGTCAATATATCATTCTTATTATATTACTCTAATTTTAACTATTTGGTCATTAAAGAAACCACACCTTTAGTTAAATAACTTTGTTACTATAATGTCAAATTTTAAAGCTAAAATCCTTATGCTAAGTTAAAAGTACGTTATTAACTTACACTTTATTTTCTTTTCGGTAAATAACATTTATCGTTTTTATTACCCAAGTTATACCATTTACATTAGTTAAAACTTACATGTCAAATGTACATTTTAACTTACATTTTTTTCGCAAAAAAAACCATTTATCATTTTAATCACTATTACATGAATTAAAACCTACAATTTATAGGTTAGAATAAAATACCATTATTAAGTCAAATCAGATTATTAAATTTCAATTAACCATCATTTTGTAAATTAGATTCCAAAATTTACATTTCCAACTAGTTATTTCTTATAAAAAATTTAACTCATGTAAAAAAATTCACATAAATTATTCCATTAAATTTTAGTTGAGATTCATATATAGAAATCCAAAATACTTAATAATTTTTAGAAAATCATTTTAAATCAACCACGGAGTCTGTATAAAATTCTCTACCCTAGGGTCAAGTAAATACGGACATATATCATTTCAATCCGCAATTTATTAATTTTCCGGATTTTATATCATTTCAAACCCGCAATCTCAAGTCAAATAAAATTGCTCAGGCCTGTCATTTCAACCCATAACAATTTTTCTTAATCTAAAGATCATTCGGGTATGTATCATTTCAACCCATAGTGAAGGAACTTGCAGTGTGATAACAGAATATGAAATAAATAGAAGAATAAATAATATATCATGGAATATGATCACAACAGGTTTAATATCATAGGAAATAACCTAATAAAACATAGATGAAATTTCTAACTTGCATATACATATCCATACAATTCAATTGTCGTCAATTCACCAAAATATATGTATGTTGTCAAGAGTGATTACTCACCTTCTTTGGTTAGAAAAGTGATTCCAAACACAACACAATGACTACAACAAGCACGGTAATTACGGACAAGCTTGAGTGGGAGGAGAATCCAAATCCAAAGCTTTGAAAACAATAAAATAAATTTCATATGTAAACAAATAGAATTGGCATAGAAAATAAAAGTAGAATTTTTTTTATATTGGTAAACATATGAAAGGGCTTGTCAAAGGGACACATAGGTTTGGTCTAGGGTTTGTTTGGGTTCGGTCTAGGCTAGATTTGGGTGGGGGTTGGTTCGGCTAGGGCTAGGGTTTGGGTTTGGGTTCGGTCTAGGCTAGGGTTAGGGTTTGGTTGTGGAGAAGGTGGTCACGGCCAAGGCAAAGCAAGGGGAAGGGTGAGGTGATGTTTCGGCTATAGGTTTTGTGGTGGGAAGAAGAGGAGTGGAGGCCGAAATTTGTTGAAGAGGAAGGGAAAAAGAAAGGAGGAGAAGTGGTTTTGGTTAGGGTTTTTTTGTTGGAGGAAGAGGAGATGGGTGTGGTGATGAGCATGGCCGAAATTTGAGGAAGGAGGAAGGAGAAATTTTTAGAGGAGAAGTCTAGGGTTTTGTGGAGGAAGAGGAAGAAGAAAACTTACATTAATTTCTTTCTGCGGAGGCACAAATGAAAATGAAGAGTCTAGCAAAACCCTAGGATATTATATAGTCATCTCAATCATGTGGCTTCTCATCTACTAAAGAAATTCCTAGCCCAATAGTACAAGCTCAAAATCAAAATGTAAATAAGATAAATGTTATAGGAAAATAACTGCGTGTAATACGCCAAAATTTGTCAATTTTGAGAAGTAGAATCAAAATTTTACAAAACGAAAAACAAAGAAAATGTTAGAATGAAATCCATCTTCATAAAAAAAGTAAAAGTTCAAAATTCAAATTTTAAAATTTTCACTGAAAGTCAAACTTTGACCAAAGTTGACCAAAATTTGAATTTTAAGAAAAATCTTTATTTTATTAAATTTGGAAGAACATTTCACATAAATCCCAAAATGTTACATTAAATTTCCAAATTTATCAAATTTTAAAATAATTATATTCAAAGTTTCAAATGAATTTTCATTTAAAATATTTTCAAAATTTGCGGGTTGTTACACTCTCCCCCACTCAAAACTTTTCGTCCTCGAAAAGGAACGAGACCTAGAAAATAAAGAGGGATAAGGTAGGATAACGAATAGTACCTGGAACAAACAATTCCGAATTCGAAGCATGAATGCTCTCCTCCGTTTCCCAAGTACAATCCCGATCATCAGTACTCCATTGCACTTTGACCAGGTTGACAGATTTTCTTCGTACCTGCTTCGTACCTCTATCGATAATACGAAGTGGCTTCCTCTCGACAATAAGGTTCGGCTCAACATCCAAACTCTCGAGAGCAGAAGGCTGGACAATCAAAGATGGATCATGAAGATACCGACGAAGATGCGAAACATGGAACACATTATGCACTCCAGAAAGCTTCTTAGGCAAATCCAAATGGTAAGCTAAGGAACCAACTCTCTCTAAGATGCGAAAAGACCAATAAACCTAGGAGCGAGCTTCCCTCTCCGACCAAAACGAATCACATTTCTTAATGGAGAGACCTTAAGGAAAACCTGATCACCAATAGAAAATTCTAAATTCCTCCTACGCATGTCAACATACTTCTTCTGTCTATCCTGAGCAATCCTCATCTTTCTCCTAATCTCCTCAACCTTCTCAGATGCTTCTAGAATAATATCAGGACCAAGAACCAAACGATTACCGAATTCAATCCAGCAAGATGGAGATTTGCAAGGGCGTCCATAAAGAGCAGCAAATGGAGCCATTATGATACTAGCCTGAATTCAAAAATGGGATAAGATAGATAATGTTTAAGACAACCTTAAACAGATATTTGAGATTATACCTGATAACTATTGTTATAGGTGAATTCAACAAGATGGAGATGATCTTCCCATGATCCTCCATAATCAAGGACACATGCATGAAGAAGATTTTCCAGAGTCTGATTCACTCTTTCCGTTTGACCGTCGGTCTGCGGATGGTAAGCAGTGCTCAGATTCAGACGAGTAGCTAAAGATTCCTGAAAAGCTTTCCAAAACTGACTGGTAAAGATGGGATCTCTATCACAAACAATACTGACCGGAACACCATGAAGACGAACAATCTCTCTCATATAAATCTTAGCTAAACTCGAAGCAGAACGGTTGGATCTAACCGGAATGAAATGAGCTGACTTGGTCAATCTATCCAAAATTACCCAAATACTCTTGTTACCTCTCCTAATCCTCGGTAATCCATCAATAAAATCCATAGAAACTTGTTCCCATTTCCAATTGGGAACCTCAAGGGGTTGTAATAATCCAGCGGTCTTTTGATGATCAGCCTTAACCTACTGACAAGTTGCACATCTACTAACAAAAAGGGAGATATCATGCTTCATACCACTCCACCAATATAGCTTCTTCATATCATGTTACATCTTCGTCACACCTGGATGAATAGAAAGTCTAGACCGATGATTTTAGCGAAGTAACTCTTTCCTCAATCCATCGACATTCAGGACACAAATCCGATTATTAATCCTCAAAATCCCTTTATCATTGATCTGAGCTCCACTTCCATCTTGGTTACTACCACCAACCCTGCTACAAACATTTTCCTTAATAAGCCTATTTATCCTATCCTCATCCTGCTTAGCAATAATACGATCCATAAGAGGAGAAGAAACAACAAGCTGACACAACATCGCCTTCTTTCGGCTCAAAGCATCGGCTACAACATTAGCTTTCCCGGAGGTATAGTTGATGTCGAGGTCATAAGAAGCTAGAAACTCAAGCCACCTAACCTGCCTCAAATTCAAGTCCTTCTGGGTGAAAATATATTTCAAAGACTCATGATCCGTAAAAGGCTCAAACTTAGTTCCCAATAGATGACGTCTCCAAAGGTTCAAAGCAAAAACTACGGCAAGCAATTCCAAATCATGGGCTTCATAATTGGCTTCATGAGTCTTCAACTAACGACTGGCATAAGCGATAACCTTCCCATCCTGCATCAGAATGGCTCCCAAACCTTCACGACTGGCATCAGTGTATACCGTTAATCCCTCATTTCCATTTGGAATGGTAAGAACTGACGCGGAAGTAAGCTTGCGCTTCAACTCATTGAATGTAGCTTCACACTTATCATTCCATCTAAACTTAGCATTCTTACGAGTTAGAACGGTGAGAGGTGCAGCAATCCGAGCAAAATTCTCAATGAATCACCGATAATAACCGGCAAGGCCCAGAAAACTACGGATATCAGTTGGAGTCCTAGGAGTTTCCCAATTCTAAAGAATAAGGGGAATAAGAACTGAGAAAGAGATAGAATAATTAATGTACAAAGGAAAGAAGAGAAGATAGACTTACATTGATCACAGCGATCTTAACTAGATCAACAGAAACTCCGTCACCAGAAACAATATGTCCAAGAAATCAGACTTCATCTTTCCAGAAATGGCATTTCGAGAATTTGGCTTTCAACCGATGACTTCTAAGGGTCTTCAGAAAAAAATTCAAATGTATTTCATGTTCCGCCTTAGACTTAAAGAAAACCAGAATATCATCGACGAAGACTAGGACAAACTTATTAAGAACATCACGGAAAACCCGGTTCATAAGGTCGACAAAGAAAGTTGGGGCGTTAGTCAAACCAAAAGGCATGACTAACCATTCAAAGAAACCATCCTCAGAACGGAAAGCAGTTTTGGGAATACTTTCCTCGGCAATTCTGAGCTGGTGGAAACCGGTGGCAAGATCAAGCTGAGAGAATACAGTAGCTCCATAAAGCTGATCGAACATATCATTAATACGAGGCATTGGATATCTGTTTTTCATAGTGAGCTTGTTCAGCTCCCTATAATCAACACACATCCTCAAAGAACCATCAGACTTAGTGACAAAAACCACTGCTGCTCCCCATTCGGAATGAATGGGTCTGATCAAACCTTTGGAGAACAAGTCTTCAATTTGCTTCCTCAACTCAACCTTCTCACGGGGTGCCATTCTTTTGGTAGGAAGAACTATAGGTAGAGCTCCAGGAACGAGATCAATACGAAATTCGATTTCCCATTTAGGAGGTAAATAAGTGACTTCACCAAACACATTGGGATAGAGTTTGACCATAGGAGTAGAATCAAGATCACTAGGGGAAGAATCCAGAGAATAGATAAAATTGCCTGCATACTCCTGAGGCATACGGCACTGAATCACCATGGGCTTACCAAAATCATCAACAAGAGAAACAGTCTGGGTTTTACAAGAGATAACAACTTCATGAATCTTCAACCAATCTCATCCAAGCAACATGTCAAAAGCATCGAAACCAAGAACCTAGAAATCACCAGAAAAGCGATGGTCGAAAAAGAAGAGTTTCACATTGTTACAAATCCTACTAAGGTTTAAGGGACCACCAATTGGATTAGTAACACACAAAGGTTCGGTTGCAAACTTAGGTGAAAGGATATGCTCAAACTTATAACAAAGGTCCACAGAAATGAAACTATGAGAATCTCCCGTGTCAAATAGAACACGAACCGGAAAGTTAAACAAAGTAAAAGTGCCCTGGAGAGTACCTTTGGTATCACTAGGAGCAGGTGGAGTAGGCGGAGCACGAGTGGAAGAAGTCATGGCGAAGACTCCAGATGTCTTGCCCTTCTGATACAAGGGACAATCATTCTTGAAATGGCCAGGTTGCAAACAGACATGGCAGAGGTTGTTCTTGGTATTCTGAGGTGGAGGAATGGAGGCACTGGCAGATGCTGGACAACTGTTGGCATAGTGACCCTTCTAATCGCACTTGAAGCAAGTGATGGAAGAAAGATCAATAGGCTACCTCGGGGAAGAAGAAGATCCTAAACCTGGATTCTTAAGCCAATTCGGCTTCTGTCGATGGAAATTAGACTTCCTCATCTTAGAGTTTCTAGAAGAGGGCTGAGATGAAGGTGCACGAGCAACAGATGCTTCCTTAGAAGTGGGGTTCTCATATCTAATGGCCATATCCATCAATCCAGTAAAAGGGCTGTGCACATAAGAAATCAGACGATCATAAAACTCTGGGCGAGCTCCAGCTATAAACTTCTCATTCTTCTTAAGAGGGGTATCAATCAAGCTAGGACCAAACTTGGAAAGTTCGTTGAACTTCCACTCATACTCAGAAAATGACATATCCCCTTGCTTAAGATCCATAAACTCCCTGTATAGCTGAGACTTCCCAGCTTCTGGCATCCACTTCGCCACAAAAGCCTCCCGAAACTGTTCCCAAGAAATATCTACCTCAACAGTGTTGGCTGTAACTGACTCCCACCAATCCAAGGCTGCCTCTTGTAACTGCCAAGCTGCTAACTGACTCTTCTGAGCATCGGTGATCTCCAAACCAGCGAAAATCCTTTCCAAACTCCTCAGCCACTGCTGAGCCTCAATGATGGTCTCTGATCCCGTAAACTTAGTACCACCTAGCTGAGTGAAATCCTTACAGAGAATGGTAAACCTAATGGGTGCAACTGGTGCTGGAACTGGGGCAACACCACGACCCTGACCTCTGGCATTCCTACGATTCATCCTGGAAATTCAAAAATGAATTTTATTCTTTAAGACCAAGATAGAGGAGAAAGACAAAAGACAAGATTCAACTAGAATGGAAATCCTAATCAAAGAATTCTATTAAACAAGGTGGATTCGAAAAGAAGGGAAATTCCAAGGAAAATTAGATTTTAAAAACAAGAAAATTTTTATATCCAAAATAATCCTTTAAAATCATTTGAAAATCATTTTAAAACCATTTTATACTTGAAAATACGTGTTCACTCGCAAAGAATGATTCTAAGATTGATTTTTCTCATTCTAGGGTATTTCTACCCTATCTCTAATGAGTTTTTTTGCCCCGTAGGCTAAGGTTTGCCTAAAAACCTGGCTCTAATACCAACTGTAACATCCCGCCATTTTGGACCATTCAAATCGACAATAAAACCACACTGTCGGACTTGAATAATTCAAAACAACATATTGTTAATAAAATTTGGGGCAAATAAAATCAATCACAAAATCACAGACATAGAATATCAGAATAACTCGCAGCGGAATAAAATAAACATAGGAGTTCATGAAGCTCCTAGATACATAGTCTCAAACTAATACATAATACTCAAGTCTGAACATAAATACAACGGAAAGTTTAAATACATAAGTTCTCTACTACAAAAGCAAAAGCTGAGTGGAAATAACTGGGATGGAAATATCAGGTAGACAGCTAAATCTCCGGTGGATCACTAGCTCCAAAAGATGAATCCAAAGCTATGAAACTCAGGTTGACCCGAGCATAAACCAAAAACACAAAACACTCGAGTCGGGACATACATACTTATAAAATGTAAATCAACTCAAGTGAACTGTAAAATAAATGCATCAGTAACTTAAAGGATGCTTGGGATCGCCCATCCTTTAAGGATCCGTTAAACTATCTACTATGTAGTAATATACGCTATTATAATAATGTCTAAAGTAAAGTAAACTATTAAAATAGCGTTAAGCGTTACCATTTCCCCCTTAACACATTTTAAAATGCCGATAGTCTATACAGTACCGTAACTCCCCGTAAACTGGGGCCGCCACAGGATACCCCATAGGTACGACATAAAACAAACTCGTAAAAGGCGCGCTAGGGTAGGTGACATGGCACAACTAGGCAATGCCAGGGTAGATATACCAATTACACTTCCGGACTGTTGGTAACGCATAGCCGCAACTACCGCCCAACTCGATCCACACTCCCGAATCAAAGGTGCGCACCAAATCAATCACAAAGTAATAGAATGGCTAACGATGAAGTGTGTCCGATCGGAGGAGCTACCTCACTTGTCCCGTTAATAGCTCCTGTTTTAGCCACCTTATGCTAACTCACGGGAGTTAGATCCACGTATGTATACCTTTAGGATCGTCGCCACCATCCTACTTCATTCTGGAATCTCCACCACGTACACAGTTGTTAAAGTGGTTTTCGGTATCGACAGAGAGTATGCCCATATCCGATCCCGGTCTCTTTAATAACCAAACGTTATTAAAATCCATGGTTATTCAATTTCAATTGGTTTATTTTTCATATCAAACATATTCCTTTCAAAACCATATAAATTCCGTATCATTAGTCTTTAAAATATTATTCATTTTTCCAAAGTCGTACACTTCCAAATTCATTTAATTATAACCCCTTTGAAATGTAAAAATTTAGAGATCATAGCACTTTAAAAATGTAACCTTTAGAACCATAACATTCGGAACTATAACCCTTTAGAAAATTTTCTATCATACTGGAAATGTCACTTTTAAGAAAACGCAGCAGTACAGAAATGCTACTGTAAGAATTCACAGCGGTGCAGAATTGTTACTGTAAGAATCCGCAATAGTGCAGAATTGTTACAGTAAGAAATCGCAGCAGTTTTGAATTGTTACCGTAAGAAATCGTAGCAGTTTTGAATTGTTACTATAATACTTCCTACTACAATAGTTTATATAATCAAATAGTACATATATTTACAGTTTTTATCATAGTCATTATATCATTCTTATTATATTACTCTAATTTTAGCTATTTGGTCATTAAAGAAGCCACACCTTTAGTTAAATAACTTTGGTACTATAATGTCAAATTTTAAAGCTAAAATCCTTATGCTAAGTTAAAAGTACATTATTAACTTACACTTTATTTTTCTTTTCTGTAAATAACATTTATCATTTTTATTACCCAAGTTATACCATTTACATTAGTTAAAACTTACATGTCAAATGTACGTTTTAACTTACATTTTTTTCAGCAAAAAAAACATTTATCATTTTAATCACTATTACATGAATTAAAACTTACAATTTATAGGTTCGAATAAAATACCATTTTTAAGTCATATCGGATTATTAAATTTCAATTAACCTTCATTTTGTAAATTAGATTCCAAAATTTACATTTCCAACTATTTATTTCTTATAAAAAATTTAACTTATGTAAACAAATTCATAGAAATTATTACATTAAATTTTAGTTGAGATTCATATATAGAAATCCAAAATACTTAATAATTTTTAGAAAATCATTTTAAATCAACCATGGAGTCTGTATAAAATTCTCTACCCTAGGGTCAAGTAAATACGGACATATATCATTTCAATCCGCAATTTATTAATTTTTCGGGTTTTATATCATTTCAAACCCATAATCCCAAGTCAAATAAAATTAGTCAGCCCTATCATTTCAGCCCATAACAATTTTCCTTAATCTAAAGATCATTCAGGTATGTATCATTTCAACCCATAGTGAAGGAACTAGCAGTGTGAGAACAGAATATGAAATAAACAGAACAATAAATAACATATCATGGCATATGATCACAACAGGTTTAATATCATAGGTAATAACATAATAAAACATAGGTGAAATTTCTAACTTGCATATACATATCCATACAATTCAATTTTCGTCAATTCACCAAAATATAAGTATGTTGTCAAGAGTGATTACTCACCTTCTTTGGTTACAGAAGTGATTCCAAACACAACACAACGACTACAACAAGCACGACAGTTACAGACAAGCTTGAGTGGGAGGAGAATCCAAATCCAAAGCTTTGAAAAAAATAAAATAAATTTCATATGTAAACAAATAGAATTCGCATAGAAAATAAAAGTAGAATTTTTTTTTATATTGGTAAACATATGAAAGGGCTTGTCAAAGGGACACATAGGTTTGGTCTAGGGTTTGTTTGGGTTCGGTCTAGGCTAGATTTGGGTGGGGTTTGGTTCGGCTACGGCTAGGGTTAGGGTTTGGGTTCGGTCTAGGCTAGGGTTAGGGTTTGGTTGTGGAGAAGGTGGTCACGGCCAAGGCAAAGCAAGGGGAAGGGTGAGGTGATGTTTCAGCTATAGGTTTTGTGGTGGGAAGAAGAGGAGTGAAGGCCGAAATTTGTTGAAGGGGAAGGGAAAAAGAAAGGAGGAGAAGTGGTTTTGGTTAGGGTTTTTTTTGTTGGAGGAAGAGGAGATGGGTGTGGTGATGAGCATGGCCGAAATTTGAGGAAGGAGGAAGGAGAAATTTTTAGAGGAGAAGTCTAGGGTTTTGTGGAGGAAGAGGAAGAAGAAAACTTACATTAATTTCTTTCTGCGGAGGCACAAATGAAAATGAAGAGTCTAGCAAAACCCTAGGATATTATATAGTCATCTTAATCATGTGGCTTCTCATCTACTAAAGAAATTCCTAGCCCAATAGTACAAGCTCAAAATCAAAATGTAAATAAGATAAATGTTATAGGAAAATAACTGCGTGTAATATGCCAAAATTTGTCAATTTTGAGAAGTAGAATCAAAATTTTACAAAACGAAAAACAAAGAAAATGTTAGAATGAAATCCATCTTCATAAAAAAGTAAAAGTTCAAAATTCAAATTTTAAAATTTTCACAGAAAGTCAAACTTTGACCAAAGTTGACCAAAATTTGCATTTGAAGAAAAATCTTTATTTTATTAAATTTGGAAGAACATTTCACATCAAATCCAAAAATATTACATTAAATTTCCAAATTTACCAAATTTTAAATTAATTATATTCAAAGTTTCAAATGAATTTTCATTTAAAATATTTTCAAAATTTGCGGGTTGTTACATAGATAAGAATAAGTGGTGTAAACTACGAGTACAATTCGGAATCCAAACCCCTTAATTTATTGAAGAATCAAAATTTGACCCAAAGAAAAAGTAGAAGTGGAATAGACTATGAAATTATCAAAAATTGCACAATGAAACAAATACCATCAAATTTATGTAAATTGGGAATCTCGGCATAGAATTGACATATCGAATTAAAAAGGAATTTTAGGGGATTTTATCTATCATATTTTCAAAATATCATAATCCCTAAGGCATATTCAAATCCAAAAAGAAATACATAAACAATTACTGAAAAGAAATACTAAGATTTCCACTCACAGATTAGCCTTAGGTTCACTCAAATGGATTTCTAATCTCTTCTAGAACCTCTCTCTTTTGATATATGTACACACAATAGTGAAGAGGTATATATATTCATTAGATTTAAAATAATTTGAGAAGAATAGGATAAAAATAGATTGGAGGAAGAAGAAACAAGTTGAATTATTACCTGAATTCTTTATGGAGTTTCTGAATCTTATTAGAGAGAGATAGCAATGGCAAAATTTCGTTGTATTCTCCAAAATAATATGAATAAAAGTGGAGACATAGGGTTCTATTTATAGGAGTTGAAACGCAAAAAAACCGTAGGATGGAAGTAGGTAGGAAATGGGTAAATATGGAGCGTACAACTGAATAAAACATAGCTTCAAACCCTAGCCGCCATTGACAACTTTTGTTGCCAAGTGGTCGACCGCCTTTGGGCGATCGATCGACCGCTAGGTCGACCGGTTGACCTATATAGGTCGACCACTCCTATATTTCGAGGAACAATTATTTATTTCAGTTGCAAGATTATTTTATTCTCCAATTAACATTTTAACGTTAAACGTTAATTAAACATTTACTTAGCCCTAAGCTAATTTTTGAAATTTATACCCTAAATTTGATTACTCGTTTGAATTTGAATTCAAACAAAATTAATTTAAGTGAATGTAGGCTTAGGTCTTTAAAATTAAAATTAATACATGAAAACTCCTTCCCAAAAAAAGATTGTAAATTAGGTCCATAGAATTAAGTTGCTGAATAATTGCATACATTTATGCAATTATTCAGTGAATAATTGTAGACATTTATGCAATTATATCCAAATACTGCATAAACGTTTGCAATTATTCAGTGTATAAATACGGGAAATGTCCATAATTTATTTGGTGAATAATTGCAGAAATATCTGCAGTTTTTGGATATAATTGCATAAATGTCTGCAATTATTCGCTGAATAATTGCATAAATGTATGCAATTATTCGGTAACTTAATTCTAGAGACCTAATTTACATACTTTTTTTGGCAAGGATGTTTGGTGTATTTTGAAACTTAATAGGGACTCTAGCCAAAAAATTCCAACTTTTATAAAATTTCCATATTCATCCCTTATCATATTTAATTCAATTTACTTCATTTATTTATGATTCATTTTACGAGTTGTTACACCTTCATTAGCCTCTTTCTTCGAGATGCTTCTGACATTATAATCGAACATCACCCCCTCTAGGCAGAAACCAGGCAAAGCAGCCTGGATGCTCGTAGTGATAGCTGAAGAATGTCCTTCAAGGGGTAGAGGTGGAGTAGCATGACTTTGATGTGAGACAAAAGCGGTAGTGGTAAGAGGTCGAGTCGACGGAGGTTGCTGAGAAGGTCGAGAGTGGGAACTTGGCTACGAGAGGTCGACTCACTCCTGGAGCTCTTGCACGAACCCCACAGTTCATCCGAGTAGCACTATCTTTTTTCAACATCATGGCACTCTTGCTCTTCAACTTGGCACCTCAGCATATCCTCTTCATCTCGGTGCTCCTTTTCTTTTCTTCCTTTTCTTTCAGGTTCGGACTCCTGATGTGAGCTAAAGCACTATGTGCAAGCCTCCAAAGTTGAGGAGCGATATTGGCCAATGCTCAAGCTGAGACTGCCAAAATGATCTCTGCCCACTGCAACTGAAATGAAGAAGGGATATATTAGACCTAAGACACTGGAATAAGAACAAGTGCTCAATGCTTGTGCTTGTGATCCTAGAAGTGCGTATAGTGCTAGTGTTTTCTTAAGGAATCTAAAGACCGTGCTCGAGGGGACCTAGAGATGGATTTTCATCACCCTAGTAAGAATATTCCCAGCAGGGAGTTGAATTCATAAGGGCTGGTATTGAGCATATCTCCAAAGCTTATACCCTTGGAGCCGAAAGCAAACAAGTTCCCAAGATAGCCCAGGGGAACCAAAGATGTTCTCAAAGGGAATGCTAGATGGGTCGCATCTTCATCTGGTTCGAGGCTTGGGCCAGGTGCAAGCTATGAAGACTTGATGATTAATCACTTCAGTTGGGGAGGGACTATGACCATAGTACTTCAGGAGAAGTTTCTCCATATGACTCTTCCTTGCCGACATTGAAATCTTCATCATCATCATTCTCTTCTTCCTCTTCGTCTCCTCCTTCTTCCTCTAGTCCTTCTTCTCCTCCTTATTCTCTTTCCTCAATGGCATTCTCTTCCTCTCTTCTTTCCACCATACCCATGTTTACGTCACCACCTTGAACCTCTACATCACCTTGATCTTCATCATTAAAATTGCAAGCTAGGGCGAAGGGACTGACGCTGGCTCAAGATTTCTTAGTAGGGAATTTGTTTGGAACAGCGCCACTGCCATTGTATATAAGGAGAAATTGGCAAAGGTGGGCATTCATTATGAAAATTTCCAGTGTTTATACTCAATCCCTTCAGGAACTCAAGAGTATGAGTGTGCCCATCACTGACTTGTCATTTAGGGAGATCAATGAATAATACATAAAAGGAGTTAGATGCTTGGTGAAGAAAACCCAAGTATGGAAGGGACATTAGATAAGAAGACTTGCCGTTGGGCTAACATAGGTAGTTAAAGACTTTAGGACAACGAATGAAGAAAAAATCGCTCTTGAAATAATCGCGCTTGTTGTGAAGTGCCATGACGACCTTACAACTGTTAAAGGCCTCAACTATTAACAAGGAAGGTGAATCTTGCCTCTTCTTGAAGCTCAAGTGGTAATTCAGCTCTATGATTGTTGGAGGAGGTTAAGTTGCATCATGAAGAGAACATATGGAGAATTGAGCAAGGCATAACCATTCTAATTATTTGTGTGATGGAGTTAGGGGTATGCCCTAGGGGAAATTATATAATTTATTACATATTTCTAACTTGATAACCAATCTCGTTCAAAAATAAAAGTGTTTTCTTTCTATTATATACTTGCTATATTATAATATAATTAATTAAGTAATTAACTTAAAGTATATTAAATAGAAAATTGTTATGATATTTTATGTGATAGTAATTACAATGTATTGTAATCATGAGAAATATATCATATTAAAAACAACATATTATTTTAAATATTCCTATTTAATATGTTTCAATATGGGATATCGATACAACTATTGAGACTAGAGTACGTAATGCTTTCCAATGTTAGATAGTGTATTACTCATGACTGCTGGGGCACTAAGGGGTTACGTGTTGACAGTTATTAAGTAGCTATGAAATGACTCACTCGAGAGTTTTCTATTAGTTAATATAACTAAGGTCAAATAGAGAATTTCGATGTGACGATGTTACACAGTTCACTTGATAAGAGAATGCTATAGAATTTTAATATGGACACTCCACTTTGATTATAGTTACATCTTGGCATGACGTCAATCGAATGACTATAGTTGGCTTTAAGTTGAAGCATTGGAAGTGAAACACTATTCAATGGATAATTTGTCTCCTTGGTTATATGGAGTCGGTACCACGATTAACTATAGTCAACTAAAAATTAAAATTTCTGGCTAGAGCAGCATGGTTAACAATAATTGTTACCATCGAACCATTGACATTTCTTTGGACTGACAAAGTTTAGTGTGGACAATGTTGGAATTTTTATCAAAATAAAATTCCGTAAGTCCTAATGTGATATAGTTTTGATGAAGAGGATTGGTATAAATAATATTACTACAGATACAGCTTATAATAACCAATAGTAAAGTTGAATTTTACTAAAATATGTGCAAGCGATAAATTCAGCCAAAAGTTACACCATTAGCTAAGGTAAGGTGTGAACGTTAATATTAGAATTGTTTAATATTAATCGTTGATTGAATTTACAACTTTGAGTCACGCAATTGAAACGATGAATATTCCAAATGAACCACATGATTTAATTAATTTTTAATCATTGAAAATGAATTAAATTAATCAATATTTATGCAATATTAATTATTGAATTCTATTTAATTTTTTTGAATACTATTAGTATTTAATAAAGTGCGTATCTAAAAGTTACAAACGTGTGCACCAATATACGATGTTGGTAGAATATTTAAACTAGATTTAAATAGAATAAATATCATGTGGGTTTTGAATAAATAAGTGAATTATTATTATTACAATCTATTTGATTTGTTTTGTATACCATTAGTATTTAATAAAACATGTATATAAAAGTTATAAACATGCGCATGGACGATATCAGTAGGATATTTAAATTGGATTTAAATGGGATTAATGCTAATGGGATTTGGAAATTTTGAGGGCCCATATGGCACAATTGATGGCTGGAAATGCATGTAGAGGAGTTAGAAGATTTACTGAGATTTAATAAAGAATTAAAAGGGAAAGGTTTTAAGGAAGTAATAGGAAATATTTCTATAATTCCTTTAAAACATATACCCCTTTATTTCTTTTATTCAATTCAGTTTTTTCTTAAAAAAAATTTCTCTTCCTCTCCTACAGCTATAGCCAAATTTTCATGGTAGCCTAGGATTCCAAAACTTCAAAAAAACAAAACAAAACAAAGTAAAATAGATGGTTGACTCTCGATTGTTTCTAGATCCAAAGATTGATTCATTGAATTTAGATATCCTTTCATCATTTAAGGTGTTTCTCTTGGCTACATCTAAAGGTAACCTTCTATTTTATTTATATACAAATTCATCATGTTTATATGCTTTGAATTCCCCACCTTTTTTATCTCTTTCATCTATATGAATTTTGTAATATGACTTAGATTCGTACTTGCCTCCATCGTTGTATGCACGTCTTGTTAATATGTTTTAACACCTCCTTGTCCTTCTATTCTATTGTTCATATATTATTCGTGTTAATAATTGTAGATGCATCACTGCCTTTTGTTTATTTGTTCAAATTGTGTATTTAATTTAGATTTGAATTCCATTATCATGAAGTTATATATGCCTAAGTCGTTCAATTCCTTTTGTTTCAAAAGCTAATGTATGGTAAAAAAAATTGAATTTTTTTATTAACCGAGTTAAAGTTTCATGTTATAAAGTTAAGAATTGAATACATATACAACAAGTTGGTTTAAAATAAATTTGGTTATTGTTTACACGAGAATAAGAATTATGTCAATTTTAAATTTATAAGTGGACTTTTCCAAAAAAAATTAACGTTTAATTTCTCTCTTAAGTTTACAATTGGATCCAAGTTTGATCGGTTTCATTGTTTGAAGGTATGTCTTTTAAATTGCAAATTAATTGAATACATTTGTATGTATGTATGTGTTTATATATATATATATATATATGTTTATGTATATGTATATGTATACGTATATATGGATGTATGTATACATGTTCTTAATTCAAAGTTTACAAAATGGATATTTATGTAAAATATTTTAATTTTATTTTAAATTATATCTTAATTAAAACTAACATTAAATTGATTACTTTAACTTTTAAACATATCAAGCAATCAAAATCTATCTTGATGTAAACATGTAAAAATACATGTGTCCGTATACAAAATAAATTTCATTTTATTAAAAAAATTATATTCGATGAAAAAAGCATGTATAAAGGGTAAATGTGTCTATTGAAATGTAAATCACAACACCTAAATACATTCACATTAACTATGTACACTTCCTACATGTTGCACTTGCACTTTCATACATGGGTGCATTTGATGCATTCATTACAATATACATATGACTTAAATAAATCAAATTATTTTAAACAATAATAAAATGAAGATTTTATTTGTTAACTTTAAATTAGATCTAAAATCCAATTTAGGCTTCATAGGCTGAACTAAGATCAAAATGACAAAAAAATTTAAAACTGCTTATTTAACCCGCTTCCAACTGGCTTGGTTACAACAATGGTACTAGAGCAAGGTTGGTTGAAGCATTCACCCGGTACATTGGATGTCCTAGGTTTGATCCCTGCATCTAGCATGATAGGGGGTTCTCACATTGTGATCTATTATGAAGCATTACCTCTTACCCTTACATTTGTTGTGATGGTTGTGCTAATCGAAATGCTGCATGTAAAACCCGCTCGTAAGGTACCTAGTTGGGTCACCCAAAAAGATTTTAGGCCCGATCAATAATGGTATCCGAGCCCAATAGTCTATGCGGTCTAAATTAGTCATATTATGACAAACTAATTAAGCTTACCCCTTTAGTAGGGTGTCTAGAAAAGTAGTGCCTAGACATGGTTTGGGTAATCAAGCACCCTGTCATCTCTGGCTTTTGGTTTAGCCCGAAAGGTAAAGTGAGCCTAAATGTCATCCTTAAATAGAAAGGTTTAATTTAAATTTGGCCTTTGTGCTAATTTTTAAAATCTATTTTCAAATTATAAAAAAAATTAATTTAAAAGTTAAATTTAAAGTAAGAAGTAAATAAAATGTTATAATATGATTTAAAAATTATTTTGAAAATTTATAAATTATTTTCAAAAATTAATTAGTTATTAATTATATTAATAAATTAAATAAATTATATATAACATATATAATGATATCTGTTACATTGTCTTGAATTATTTATGGTGATGTAAGTATATATGAAATTTTAAAAGTTGAATAATTAATTAAAATTATTTAATTAAATAAATTAAACAAATGCTAATTAATAAATAATATAACACACATATATAGAAATATGTATGTATATCCATAAATGTTACAATATATATATTCAACATAAAATGTTTAATTAAATAATATAATATTAATTAAAATGTTAATTAATTAAATAAAATTTAATTAATAATATTAGAATAAGATTATACATAAGGCTATATATAAGTTAATTAAATTATAATGGTTATATAATAATTAAAACTTATATAATATGAATGTATAATAAAAGGTGGAAAATAAGAAACCCTAGTCCGATTTAAGAAATAAATACATATATATAGTACATACGCCATAATTTCAGATGTGTTCTACATTTGAATCATGAGGGTATTTCAAAAGAAATACATTATTCCATAAGTCGATATCATGCAATTAAATATATCAAGGATCATGAACCTTTAATATAAAGTTGTCCTCTACCATTTATATATTAATAGATTACTTGCATACTCCTTAGTTATTGATATTCCTTAACCTAAGGATGCTATGTGTAGTTCTATTAATATATTGAATAGACAAGGTAATATGTGTGTATGCTGATATTTCTCAAGGTACGTACATTTATACTTAGACTGTCGCAAAATGATTGGTACATGTGAATAATCTCTTTTGATTTGTTAATATTCCTCAAGGTCGAAATGAGATTATGACAAAGACCATTGATTAAGAGTTATATTTGATACAATCGAGAAGGTATTACCCATCACTTACAAGCCTATGATTTGTTGATATTCCTCAAGGTCAGAATCCCAAGGAAGCCAGTCCTAATTCTCACTAGAGAAATTAAAATATTTCTATGTTTCATTTCACTTAGGGTTTTGAGAAACACAAAAATATAGTGGGAGCCTTATTAGAAAAATGAATTGGTGACATTTAACCTTTCTAATATTGTAAGAACATTTCCCATATGAAGTTAAAATAATCTGTATCGATAAATTTATACAACTAATAAAATTTACAAAATGTTTATCAGTTAAGATATACAAATGAACAAGATTAAAGATTGATAAAGAAACATAAAATATACTTACCTTAAATCCTTTAGAAAGTTGTAGCTTTAAGACCCATGCAAGAGCCTAACTATACTCTACTAAACACATTTGTAATTTGGTCGCTTAGTTGTTTATTTGCCTAAGAGTTTGTATTGCTCCTATGATTTTTGAACCCTTAAGCAATAAAATAACATAGATATTTGTTACATATTCGATTCATATTAATTTTATATGATGAACAGTCGTATTTCATAATGTACAAAATTTCAATGAAATTAGTTCATTGGAAATAAAAAAATAAAGTATATTGCGAAATCATGTATTCTATACGATTGATTACAATAACGATTTCCCTTGAATTTTTCGACCATTTAGAAAAGGAAAGCGAATATACAAGAATGGATGTAACTTAGGTACAGTTGGGTTGAATAGGGTGAATAGTTGACTCTACTTCATGAAGTGATATCGAAAACGAGAATTGTACAAAATGCTAGTAGGTACTTAATATGGAATGAGAAATGTAAGTTATTCCCAAATGTGTTTTTTATATAGAAAATTATTTTCTATAAAAGTCGTTTATATGAGTTTAAGATATTTGATCGAAAAATCTTGATTGTAAACTAGTTACAGTAAAAGAAATAAATAACTTATAATAAGTAGTTGAATAGAGTTTGTATTTCGTACGCTATTATAGTAATGGTAGAAATAGTGGGAGCATGTCATATAATACTCATTAGTGGATGCATTAATATACAAAAAATTATTTTGCATAAAACTACCTAATATTATTTATGAAATAATAATTATTTTCAGTATTGACTGAAAATGAATAAATTTTTATTTTGGTATGAATTTTTTGAATATCTGTTATGAAATAAATCTATTAGAATAATGATATTTGTTGCATTTCCTAAAAAACATGGAAGTACCTATAATTTATTTCAATTATTTTGGAATTAATGACAAAGAACCCATTTAGTGGGTGTAACAAATGGGTTAGTGAACTCTTCAGATTAATACATAAAGATGTACATAGTAAAAAGGTCTAATGATATAAAAAACAGTTCCACATACTTCATTTTATTCATAGATGAATTAACATAAACTGAACATGTGTATTTGATACACAAGTAATCTACTTATGATAAGTTCATTAAATATAAAATGGAAGTATAAAATGTAACATGCAAAGAAAATGAGAAAATTCAATTTGATCGATTATGTGAGTACATAGGAAAATAGTTCCAACCGTATCTAAAAACGATTCAATCTCAAAATCCACTCCTCCCTATGGTACATAATGATGTATTAAGGAGTAATCAGACTTTGTTGGACAAAATACGATAGATAATGGGTAAAGTTGAGTTAACTTCTTTTTTTAAGCTTAAGAGTAAGTACTTAAGGTTAAAATTAAATTTATCTAAAGAATAGTTTATGAGATCATACAAGATGAACATTTATAATAAATCCCTACATATCCTAGGTCATGGAGTTGACAGGTTATGTAAGTCAAGAGACTTCACATAATGTTCATAAGGGATCTTGTGTGGACCATGCTAAACGTGTTTGGAACCAATCAATATTGATTGACCAATTTATGATATGAAGATGTGCTGGGTAAACTTAAAAACTAAATTAGTTTTATACATATATACATATATATGTGGTAAATTTATTAAATGTTTATGAATACCTATTCCATTGCACTAAGAAACAATTGTTGTTTCAATAAATACCAACTTCATAATGAAGGAATTTTTTATAGAAATTATTGATAGTAAAATGGATTTGGATATGATCCAAAGACAAAATCTATAATGAGGAATGGAATGAAATTAAACGAACTAAATATACATGACATATTAGAATGTCCAATGATAAATCTTGCACATTAAAGAGAAATAATGAATTTTATTAATGTTGAGAAAAGAACTTCCTCGGTCTTAAGTAAGCCATTAAGAGTATTGACTCTACGATGTGGCACGATGCACAAATCCAGAATGGGTTCCTAGTATGTCATCAAAAATGATTTTGATATAGGTACCTAAAAGGATATGATCCATCGGCTGCAAAAGTGTCGAAGAAGATCAATGCAGTTGGAATATAAGCCACGTTGATAAGAATAGCATCGTAAATTTCAATTGTTGAAACTAACATAATAGAATGTGTTTTAGTTAATTTGAATTTTACTCACAAAATTTATCGCTCAATATGATTTTGAGTTCCGGTAGATCTACGTTGAAATAAAAATTCTAAATAATTATTTAGAATAGACTATTTGCACATGATAATCTAAATATCTCAAAGTCAGTGGGAGCAGTAACTGAGTTTGTGAGTATTGGATATGATCCAAGAAATGATTCGAAAGTGTTATTCGATAAGTATTGGAGTTAAGTATTTTGACAAAGAAATCAAGTAATTCGAATATCAGTTAAAATGTAGAGGAACTATATGTCTACAAGAAAGAATATTAATAGGTACTAAAATATATTTATAAAACTATAAGTAAACAATGAACTTATGATTGTTAACAATGTATTTATATTAAAATCATTTCTGTTTAGTTGTTTAATAATCGACATTGGTTTTGAAAATTACATCTTTGATAATCAATATAAAAGGATGATGGATTTCCCCAAATGATATAGACAGACATGATATTAAAATTGTTTATTATAGGGCATGTAAGATGGGTTCCTTATGGATTGGCAATAGAAATTATCATACATGTTATGTTGTCTATAATATCATACTTCGCTTATGTATTTGATACATAGAGCATGTAACAAATCCGAATTAAGATCACTTAATAAGTTTAGAGTGTTATCGAGTATTTATGGAATACCATAGAATTATTTAGGAATAACGAACTCCTTATGAAGGAGTGCGTGGACTCAAACTACATTAATGATGTCGAGTATAGTATGTCAGTCCTAAATTCATGTTCAAATTTAAGTTATGAACTATACATTGGAATTGTTTCAAACAATAAGTAGTGGCTGATTCACCAAAGTCTAGGTACATCGCTTGAATAAGCACGGTGATAAAAGAGGTATAAATAAAAGCACAAATTTATAACTTAGCTAGGGGTGATTCCAAATGTTGAGAATCTCATGACATTGTTATATGATAACGATGATGTGATACAGTTCGTATAAGAGCCTGGGCTCACTATAAGTCGAGAGACACGCTTTGAATAGTTCCACATGATAAAGGTAGTTTATCAATGACAAAGAGAACTGATTGACAGAGTAGATAATTAAAACAAAATTGCATACTCATTCAATAAGGGACTGACCTGATTAGTTTTGAGAAAACCGATTGTAGGAGTCAGAATAAGATTCTATAATTGACCCTAAGTGCAAGTGGGAGATTGATAGAGTTAGAGGTATGCTCTAGGAGCAATTGTGTAATTTGTTACATATAACTAACTCGATAACCAATCTTGTTCAAAAATAAAGTGTTTTCTTTCTATAATATACTTGTTATATTGTGATTTTATTAATTAAGTAATTAATTTAAAGTAAATTAAATAGAAAATCCTTAAATGATATGTTAAGTAAAAGTAATAACAATGTGTTGAAATCGTGAGAAATTTATGACATTAAAAATAACATATTATTTTAAGTATTCCTAGTCAAGGTGTTTGTTAGCACCAAAATTGGTCACTAACCTCGTAAAGAAAGATTGTGTAGAGATATAAGTGATGAAGATAAATTAAACAAGGAAGACAATGCTAATTTAAATGCAGAAAGTAAGAACACCAGATTTATAGTGGTTCAGCGTAATTGCCTACGTCCACTTTGAGTTTTCACTTTATTGATCTTCTCAATGATTGATTACAAATACAATTCGTAGATCAAATGCTTGAATGAAGTTGCTAAGTAAAGAAGATGAGTCTCAAAAATGGCAGAGTCTCCCCAGTGTTCTCCCAAAAAAGGTCCTTTTCACTGTGCCCCTGCCCCTTTATTTATAGACAAAGATGGGTTGGACTTCCCAGGTGGGCTCGGCAGCCGAACACTCTGGCCCAAATACAGTGGTCGCCGTATGCCGAACCAAATAGGCCGAACACAATGATGTCGAACCACCTTCTCTATGCCGAACAATATGCTTGCTGCGTGGGAAGGGTGGAACGAATGTCAGTCGAAGCCGAACGTGCCCTTGGTCGAACGAAGCGCTTGATCGAACGTTGTCTCTGGCCGAACGATAGCTTTAACCAAACAATGCTTCTGACCGAACGATGTCCCTGGCTGAACGATGGCACTGGCCGAACGTTTTCCTTTAGCTGAACGATGTCTCTGGCCTAACGATGGTTTTGGCCGAAAGATAGCTTTTGACGAACAATACAGCCATGCCGGGCAGTCGTATACGCCGAACACCTTCTGATGTCGAATGCTCCTGGATGCCGAGTACTCCTGGATGCCGAGTACCCCTGGGTGCCGAGTTCTCATAGATGCCGAGTGCTCCTGGATGCCGAGTGCTCCTGGATGTCGAGTGCTCCTGGATGCCGAGTGCTCCTGGATGCCGAGTGCTCCTGGATGCCGAGTGCTCCTGGATGCCGAGTACTCCTAGATGTCGAGTACTTAATTGCCTGGTCAAATCTCCAGGAAACACTTGCCCCTCAAAGTGTATTACGTGACTGAATCGTGATATGCTTTGATTCGTGTAACCTTCATGTTCCGTTTCAAATCCTTGACTAACTTCGAATGGAGATGCCTTTTTGATAATATCAGCAGTTGAGGCGTGTGTCGAGCATGGTATAAATGCTGAACGATGCACTAAAAACCGAGCGCTCTTCAATTGCCGAACGTCATTGTATGCCGATGCCAAACGCTATGATTTTGACCGGTTCCACCGGATGTAGCCTTTTCGACTTCTTCTTTTTCCCTATAAAAGCCGGCACCTCCTTCTTTCTTCCCTTTTTACACTTCCAACACCTCTGCCTTGCACCTGCCGAAGCTCCCAGTTAACATTCTCCAACTATTCGTCGACTCCTCCCAAATCTTCATCCTATCAACTAGGTACCGTCTCTTCCACCTAAACATGGTCTTTACGCTCAAACTCCCTAATTGATGGGGTAGGTCGAGCCTTGATTAAAGTATCTTAAAAAGTTGCCAGAGTCACGCGATGAGGGTGGGCGGAAGAGTGGGCAGAGACAAGCTTTCTAGGAAGCTGTTTGGTAGACGTATTGTGGTTCGGCATAAATCTTTTGTGCCGAACGAGATTGGTGGAGGAAAGAGAATAGGAGAAGTAGGAGATGGTTAGGGGCGTCGAATGGTAAAGTCTAGCATGACCTGCCGAACGATTCACCCTCGTTGTTTGGCGTGGATGGAGAAATAAGATGGGAACGAAGCCGTTGTTAAGGGAGGTGTGTCGAGGGTTGTCTCGATCGAACAAGCTTCTGGCCGAACGATGCTTCACCGAGCAATCACAAACACCGTATTACACTTAGGCCGAACGAACACAAATGCCGAACCACACTTAAGTCAAACAATACAAATGCTGAACCAAGCTTAGGCCGAACAAACATAAATGCCGAACTACCTTAGGCCGAACAAACATAAATGCCGAACCAAACCTATGTCGAACAGTACAAATGCCGAACAATTGTAAGTGCCGAACAGCATAAATGCCAAACTACACTTAGGCCGAACAATTCAAATGTCGAACAATCATAAGCGCTGAACAACACTTAACCAAACGATTGTGAATGCTGTAACCTATTTTGGTCGGACAAAACTTTAGCCGAACACTTATTAATTATACATTTTCCAAATCTGGAACTGTAGTCACCACAAGGCGGGCTTTTTGAGACGGTCAGCGATGACGGTCTTCGAAGGCAACGATTCGAAACTCGTTTTCGTATCTTTGTAATCTCTAGATTCTTATTGCTTATACACGATTGCTTGCACTAGTTTACACACCACGTGGGGGGAGATACTCGTATTGTTAATTCTAACATTCAACGTTTTTCAAGTATAGTTTTCACAGGCACTTAGACAGATTCATTATTTATTGGGGATGTCTAAAAAGTCTAGCTCCGCCACTATATCTGATAGGCCTGGGCCGTCATCAAGGCAAGAAGCCGCTGATACTTCAAATCCATCGACTTCCCCTGCTCATAACTTAGCTCTTGATGCCCTGGAAGCAACAATTCTCTTAGATAATCCGATCGACTCACAGGCTTCGAAGATTAATGAAGTCGCACTTCGACGAATATGTTCCATCCATGGGATATCTTTCGCCGATGTGTTAGTCCCGTCGCGACACGATCGTCCTCAACTGCCCCTAGTCGGATATACTACCTGCAACAAGTTCATGTGCTGGATGGGCAGGGTGCCTCCATTCAATTTATTTCTCCGGGACATGTTGCAGTACATAGACATTTCCCCGTCGCAGCTGCATCCGAACGGTCACGCGTTTCTATATGGGACCTACCTACTCTTCATGGCCGTCTTCTCTAGACCTCCAACTTCTGGCGACATCAGATACATTTATATGATCAAGAAACGGAAAGATAGCCCTTCCTTCATGTTCCTCGAGCCGTACCACAAATGCCAAATCTTGACAGGAGCATGTAGTAAATTCGCCCTGTACAAACAGGAATGGTTCTACGTGCGTTGCCCTCCTGGTTTTGCGAGGAGATGGGTTGAAGACAGTAAGTCTCTTCGTTGAGTCATCATTCGTGTTTAATTGGAGTAATGCTTTTCCTAACTCCTCGTTTCATCTTTTCAGGTATCAACCCGCGTCCGGAGGGCCGAGGATATTCTGAGGCCGTTGAGGCCATTAGAGCTCTTCCTGCCGAGGAACGAGACATCTGAACCATCATTTCGAATGAATCATTGTCGAGGTTCGGCTTGCTAGCCCCTGGTCGTCGGAATAGCCTCCCGGAGGGCGTCTCCATTCCCAAGCAAGCATCCGGTAAAGGGAAAAAACAAGCTGGATCGTCATCACGCTACACTCCCGATGCGCACAAAGAGGGTGAGCACAAAGAGGATGAAGCTCCTAAGACTCAAGGCGAGAATGTGGGTCCCGCTTGGAATCCGGCGGTCGAAGTTCACGATATTGAAACGTCATCCTCCCCTTCGAAGGGAAAGAAAAAGTTAAAATACAAGATACGGAAGGAGAAAGTTGGCGGAACTTCAAAAGTTACGCTTTTCCCGCCAGAGAAAGAGGCTTCCTCACAGCATATGGAAAGTTCTCTAAGGGGTTTGTCGAACCTTTCCATCCCCGACGATATACTTAATTACGGGTTTGACGATCCTGAAGCCCTCAAGTTTTCTTCGCCCGCTAGAGGCAATGCAGGAGTTCAACTCCCAGTCCAGGGAGACAATACTCCGATTAGTAAAGACAAAAGAACTGGTCCGTCGGGGGGAACACTAGGACACACACGCACATACGCATTCCATCATACACTTCAAGTTTTTTCTTATTTCCCGGATTTTTCTTAACTCGTTGTTATCTCTATTCCTTGTAAGTGACATGGGGCGCTCTCACGGACTCGATCGCCTTCACGGCTCTTCCATATTTCATCATCCCGGACGAGATTCAGGTTCGGGCAAACGCAGGGACAGAGATGATTACGAAGATAGAGACAACCGTCCCCGCGATTCGTCTTATCGTAAGAAGGCATATTCCGAATCTTCATAGTCCCGTGATCCTCTTCCTCCAACTGAGTCGGATAGAGAGAAGTCTTCACAGAAGGGGTCCCAACTCGATGCTCCTCGAGAACAACACTCCGGTTCGTCGAGTACAAGGCAAATTCGGGAGCAACGAAAAAGAGCAGAACTTCCAAGGCCTCCCCCCTACTCCCGCGGTTGACCCAACTATAGCAGAGAAGATGGTCGATCTTAAGGCCAAATTCCCAAAAATTTGCTTTGATGGTCTGAAATTCCTCCTAGCTATTCATCATATCCTTGGGCACGTGAAGCAGAGTGCCATTGCTTGTAACAACGACGTCTATGTTCAACATGACGCGTTTGTACACTTGGTTGAAAAGATCTCAGAGGTGTCTGTTGAGCGACAATATGAAATTGATCGTCTGAAATTGGAGGCTGGCTGTGACAAGAACATCATCAAGCATCAAGACGAAGAGCTCGCTTCGTATAAGTCGAAGCTGGAAGCCACTGAGCAAAGTGAAAAAGATACTGCCGAGGCAGTCACTCGTTTAGAGATGGCTCACAAGAAGGAACTTGATGTGGCGGTCCAGCGTAGCGGTGCTCTTGCCTTAGAAAAAGATTCTATCCAAAAAGAAAGGGACGCGCTCGCCATACAAGTCAAAGAGTTGAAAGAGTTACTCTCCAAGGAGAAAGAGGACAAAGTAGCTGCTCAAGAAGAGTCACAACGATACTGTGATGAAATCGTTGCTACTCGGCTCTTGAAAGCAAAACTCGATGACGAACTTGCTGGGGTTGAAAAAATGAAAGACGAAGCCCGTGAGGAGGGCAAAAGAAAAGCTGCGGAGGAGGTTGACTCTCGCCTCGAGGCAGCCGCAGAGGCCGGCAGGGAAGAGGTCAAGTGCATGTTTGACCCGTTGATTGCTGAGTATGGAGCCTGTGTCCTTATGCACCGCGACTTGACATTCTTGGGCGAGGGCTATCTCGAATCCCTAGCTGAGGCCTGGGAAACCTTAGTGAAGATTAGGAAAATCGAGTCGGGCTCTGAAGAAGTCGACGAGGATGCCTTGGTGAAAGAGTTTCTTAGAGGGAACGAGCCAGCGGACTTATCAACAGCCTTGGTGCTTTATAGCAAAGGCTCTCCCCTTCCAAAAGAGAAAAGTGATGAAGCTGGCCCATCTGGGGCTGAGACTACGGCTCCTCATATTGCTGCTCCTCCCGCTGCTCAATCGGCCGGTCGACCGGCACTTGACCCGTTCGAGCAGCATGCCGGCTACGATCTTGAAGATCCTGGGCTCGGCGCTCATGTGATATCTCATATTCTGGAGGGTGAAACCCCATGCACAACCGATAGTCAACCAGAACCCGGTAGGAAACTCTTCTTTTTTAGAAGTTGAAAGATCTGTCATTTTCCAGCAGTGGTTATTCGTTTTAACGTTCATTCTTTATGTTTTCATGCAGGCTGCTCTGACCCCGAGCCAACTTCGAGGAGCGATGACGCCAAGGAGGAGGCAGAGAAAACAAGCGATTTTGCTCATGCGGGGGTAACTCCTGGCCCTGACGCTCAAGTGATCGGGGCGCTAGATGATGATAAGCTTGACATCTCATCTCCCACCGAAGGGAGTGATGAAATCGAAATCACTGGCGCCTCTGAACATACCTCAAAGATGAGCATGAAAGAACGCCTCGCCGAAGAGGAGAAGAAAAAGGTCGAGGTCAAAGTTGAACCTGAAATACTGGAACTTACCGACCCGCGGAACAGACCTTTGAAAATCATTCTCCCGGGCAGGTCCAAACCACTGGATGTTCCGTCTCCTACCCCTGACTCCGCTTCTTTAGCAAGCAAGAAATCCAAGAAAAAGCATGAGGGAGAGGAGTCGTCAGAAAAAAAAGACAAGAAGAAGAAACCGAAGAAATAATCGCTATACTCGTTCAACGAGTTCCTTGCTTAAGTCTTGTAATTACTTTTATCTTTTGCCTCTGTAGTTTGTATAGATAGGTTCTTGACTCCAAGCTTTGGAGGGATAACTGTGTAACCTCATTTTGGACTTGTTAAATAAAGTTCAGTTACTTAGTCGTTTGAACGATTCTTTTACTTTCTTAGCTTCCCGAATAACTGCTGTCAAAACTCAGGCGCTTATGAGTTGTATATTTCCCAGTCCATTCTTGCGTTGTTCGAACATTCTT
Source organism: Allium fistulosum (assembly GCA_030737815.1). NCBI lineage: Eukaryota > Viridiplantae > Streptophyta > Magnoliopsida > Asparagales > Amaryllidaceae > Allium > Allium fistulosum. The sequence continues at coordinate 143,432,284 of CM060902.1, read as the reverse complement.
CGTAGTGGCATACTTCTTGTTCTACATTTCTTGAGTACTCAGAATTTTTTCTAAATTCACGTTCCAGGGACTTATAGTAAGTTGACCTGTATTCAGGGGATTCAGAGATTGAGATTATTAACACTCTAATCCGCGCTCTGGGGACTTAGAGTATTCCGGTCCGCGCTCTGGAGACTCGGAGATTAAGGTCGTTTATACTCTAGTCCGCGCTCTGGGGACTTAGAGTACACCGGTCTACACTCTGGGGACTCGGAGATTGAAATCAATTATACTTTAGTCCACGCTCTGGGGATTCGGGGATTTGAAGTGGTCTATCCTCTAGTCCGTGCTCCGGGGACTTAGAGTACTCCGGTCCACGCTCTGGGGATTCGGAGATTTGAAATCGTTTATACTCTAGTCCGCGCTCCGGGGACTTAGAGTACTCCGGTCCGCACTCTGGGGATTCGGAGATTTGAGATCGTTTATACTCTAGTCCGCGCTCCGGGGACTTAGAGTACTCTGGTCCGCACTCTAGGGATTCGAAGATTTGAAATCGTTTATACTCTAGTCCGCGCTTCGGGGACTTATAGTACTCCGGTCCACGCTTTGGGGATTCGGAGATTTGAAATCGTTTATACTCTAGTCCGCACTCCGGGGACTTAGAGTACTCCGGTCCGCACTCTGGGGATTCGGAGATTTGAAATCGTTTATACTCTAGTCCGCGCTCCGGGGACTTAGAGTACTCCGGTCCGCGCTCTGGGGATTCAGAGATTTGAAATCGTTTATACTCTAGTCCGCGCTTCGGGGACTTAGAGTACTCCGGTCCGCGCTCTGGGGATTCGGAGATTTGAAATCGTTTATACTCTAGTCCGCGCTCCGAGGACTTAGAGTACTCCAGTCCGCACTCTGGGGATTCGGAGGGTTTTGAAATCGTTTATACGAGTTCGTACATCGTACAGGATAATGTAGTTCTGGTAATTCATCACCCGACTATGAGGTATAGAGACATTAGTAATTCACGGAAAATACGGCTTCAAGCCTTTATTAATGAAAAACAACTAAGCTACTTGATTACATGGCTAAAAAAGAAACTAAGCTACGATTGAATGAAAACATACAGGAAATAACTGTACCTAAAACAGGAAAGAAACATACTAAATGTAATAATGTCGCAAATGTTCACTGTTCCACGCTCGGGGGAGTGTCGCGCCATCAATGGTCACTAGCTTGAATGTTCCCTCTCCAAGCTTCCGTTCAATGACGTACGGACCTTCCCAGCTGGGATTCATACGTGATGGTATCGGGAAGACTCGTTTCAGAACGAGATCACCCACATCAAAAATCCTTGGGCGGACTCTGCCGTCGTAGTAACGCTTGACTCGGTGCCTATGCACTGCCGCCCTTAATTCGGCCTCTTCACGTTTTTCATCGATGCAGTCCAGCGATTCCAACAAAATGTCCTGGTTCGTCTTGGGATCATAGTATGTCACTCGGTGTGATGGAACTTCAAGTTCCACGGGTATAACGGCTTCCGAGCCGTATGCCAAGGCGAATGGAGTGTGGCCGGTCGGGGACTTGTGGGTAGTTCTATAAGCCCACAATGTTGTCGGGAGTTCATCTACCCACTTGCCTCCAACCTTCTCCAGACGCTTCTTCAGTATGGACTTGATTATTTTGTTAACGACCTCGACTTGTCCGTTAGCTTTTGGGTGTGCAACGGCGGCGAACTTCTTCTTGATGCCATACTTTAAACAGAACTCTTTGAACTCTCTGCTTTCAAATTGCATCCCGTTGTCTGTAATGATGGTGCGAGGAAGGCCAAAGCGGCATATAATTCTTCGTACAACGAAGTTAATGACCTTCTTAGAGGTGATTGTGGCCAAGGGTTCTGCCTCAGCCCATTTTGTGAAATAGTCGACTGTAACTATCGTGTATTTCGCACCACCTTTGGATATAGGCAAAGAGCCGATTATGTCGATTCCCCAGATTGCAAATGGACAGGGACTAACCATTTGTGTGAGTTCCGTTGATGGAGTCCTCGGGATTTTCGCATATCTTTGACACTTGTCACATTTCCTTGCGTAGTCTACAGCGTCCCGATTTACGGTCGGCCAGTAATATCCATAGCGGAGGATCTTTTTTGCTAGCGTTTGTCCCCCAGTATGGTCGCCATATTCCCCTTCGTGAACCTCTTTCAAGACCCGCTTTGTCTCACCATGAGCGATGCACCGTAATAAGGGGACTGAGAACCCTTTTCGATACATTAATCCATCCTGCATCACGTATCGCGCGGCCTTTCGAAGGACCTGTCGTCTTTCGCTCCTTTTTTCTGGTAAAGCCCCGGTCGTCAGGTACAGTTTGAATGGGGTTATCCACGACTCCTTCTCGATTTCCGTTTCCAACACACGATCAACTTTCATCTCGTCTATGCTCGGGGCATGCAAGGCCTCAACGGGATACAATCCCATTTGCTGCGCATCGCCTGTGCTCGCAAACTTAGCCAACGAGTCGGCTTCTTTATTCTGTTCGCGCGGGACATGCGAAATATCATAACACTCAAGATTCGATAGAAGTTCTTGAACCAGAACAAGGTACGGAGCAAGCTTCTGTCCCTTTGCTTGGTAATCTCCCCGCACTTGGTAAACCACCAACTGTGAGTCACAAAAGATTTCAACTGATTTGATCCCGAGTTCTCCGATGAGCTTCAAGCCAGCAATCAGTGCTTCATATTCTGCTTTGTTATTTGTAGCTGGGAAATCGAGCTTCAAAGCATAACAAATCGATCAATTTTCCGGAGTTACAAGAACTACACTCGCGCCGGAGCAACGGTCGTTTGATGCCCCATCAGTGTATAATTTCCATCGAATGGGTTGCATGACGTTGTGACCATCTGGTTCGTCAGACATAGTAAACTCAGCAATGAAGTCTGCTAATGCTTGCCCTTGTATGGCTCTTCGTGGCAAGTAGGTGATATCGAACTGGCTCAACTCGATGTTCCATTTTAACAATCTTCCAGAAGTTTCTGGTCGTTGGAGTACCTGGCGTAGGGGTTGATCGGTATAAACGCTGATTGAGTGTGCTTGAAAGTATGGGCGCAGCTTACGTGATGCAATCACCAAGCAATAGGCCAATTTCTCGATTTTGGGGTAATTTCTTTCTGCCCCCGTTAAACGCTTGCTAACGTAATACACCGGCTTTTGGATTCGGTTCTCCTCGCGAACCAGAGCCGCACTTATAGCATGTGGGGATACGGCCAAGTACAAGTACAGCATCTCATGGTCCACTGGTTTTGACAGCACTGGTGGACTCTCCAGATGCCTCACCAAATCCCGGAATGCTTCCTCACAATCGGATGTCCACTCGAAATTCCTCTTCCCTTTCTTTATTATATCAAAGAAAGGGATGCACTTGTCTGTTGCCCTGGATATGAATCGACTCAGCGCAGCTACTTTTCCATTCAAGCTCTGTACCTGTTTTATAGTCCTGGGCACTTGCACATCTCGAATAGCTTGGATCTTTTCTGGGTTGGCTTCAATTCCCCTAGCATTGACGATGAATCCCAAAAACTTCCCCGATGCAACGCCGAAGGAACACTTCAGAGGGTTGATCTTCATCCCATAATACCTGAGTATGTCGAACATTTCAGCCAAGTCTCGAATGTGGTCGTTTGACTGTCGTGACTTCACGAGCATGTCATCCACATAGACTTCCATCGTCCTACCAAGCCGGTCTTTGAACATTCGATTCACCAAACGCTGATAAGTCGCTCCTGCGTTCTTCAGTCCGAAGGGCATTACTACATAGCAATATAGCCCGACATCTGTAACGAAGCTGGTGTGTTCTTGGTCCGGAATATGCATCGGGATTTGATTGTAACCCGAGTATGCATCCATGAATGATAACAGCTCATGTTCTGCAGTGGAGTCGACCAACTGATCAATCCTAGGCAACGGGAAACTGTCCTTGGGGCACGCTTTGTTCAAGTCGGAATAATCTACGCAAGTTCTCCATTTCCCATTCGCCTTTTTCACCAGCACGGGATTCGATACCCATTCGGGGTAGAGGGCGTCGCAGACGAACCCATTGGCTTTGAGTTTGTCCACTTCCTCTCTGAGAGCAGTGGACCTCTCTGGGTCCATTCCTCTCCTCTTTTGTTTAACTGGGACGTATTTCGGGTCTATGTTCAACATATGATTCGTAATGCCGGGAGAAATCCCGCACATATCAGAATGCACCCAGGCGAAAACATCAAGATTTGCCCGGAGGAAATCACTAAGGTCTTCAGTCATTGCGGGGCCGAGTTGTGATCCGATCTTCAGCACTCGCGATGGATCGTCTCGGCTGACTGAAATGTCAATTGTTAATTCAGCCGGCGCTGCCTTTTCTTCCCTGGGTTTCTCATCGTCATCTCTCGGATCTATGTCTCTGAAGATCCAAGAATTATTCCCGAGCCAGGGCTCGGGCACTACTTGTCAATCATCATTATTAAGGATGCGGACCGAAATGTCCGCAACCTTTCCTTTCTCCCTCCGATGGGCCTCTCTGAGCTCTGCCACATAGCATGCACGACCGGTCGCCTGGTCACCATGAACAACTCCTACTCCTTTGTCAGTTGGGAATTTCAAAGTCAGGCACCATGGGGCTAATGCTGCTCTAAACTCAGCCAGGGCCGGTCGGCCCAGGAATACATTATACGGAGAATCCACATCCAAAACTACGAAGGGCAGGATTCGCACCCTGCGACGTTCGCCTTGTCCCAGTTCAACTGGTAACTCAACATATCCTACCGCATCGGTCGCTGCACCATTAAAGCCGTGTATACGAGCTTTGGACTGTTTCAAGTCCTTTGTTTCCATTTTCATCTGGTCATAAGCCTTCTTGAAGATGATGTTGACAGAACTTCCACAATCAATCATAATTCTTTTCACATAAGCCGGTCTGATCGTCGCAGATATGACCATCGGGTCGATGGTTGGAGCATCTACTTGGTCAGCATCTCTGTTTCTGAACACTATATCGTTTGTCATTACGCGCTGCTTCTTAGCAGGGGTCCCATCCTCCACGTTCGAACAACACTAAAAATCTGCATGCTTCAGGGAACTTACATACCGCTCCATCTCTTGCCAATTCTTATCCGCGGTGTGAGGTCCGCCGATGATTGTGTTTATGACTAGTCTACCCACAGTTCGGGCAGGCTCCTCGGGATGACGCGGGGCTGGTGCACGACCTGGGTTGGATGTTCCCTGTCCTCCTTCCTGTGGATCCTTCACAAACTCTTGTAACTTCTTCTGCCTGATCAACTTCTCTATAGCGTCGTGCAGGTGTCTGCACTCTTCTGTATTGTGCACATAAGTCTCATGGAAGCGGCAATATTTCCCGGTCCGCTTATGTTCCTCGGTTGACTCTTTTGGACGTGGCTTTCTGTACTGAAAAGTATTGCAGGTTGATAGGTAAATGTTCTCAAGAGACGCATTCAGCGGGGTATACTCATTGTAGCTTGGAATTCTCGGTTTCCACTTCCCCGCTTCTCTCTTCTTCCCTTGATTTCTTCCTTCGGACTCCTTAGGCTGCCTAAGCTTGTTCTGGACATTGACTTGGACCTTTCCCGAGTTGTCTCCGGACTGCTTCATAGCAACGTTGCTTTTCATGGACTCTTGGACAGGTCCTGGTGCCTTATCTCGCCTTACCCACCTAGCTTCCTCTCTTCTTATGAACTGGTGTGCCTTTGAGTAGAAACACTCTAGCGTAGTCGGAGGTTTTCCTGCCAACCAGTCTCCAAATTCAGAATTCGGATTCACACCTCTCATTACAGCCATTAGAATTGCATGATCATTGGGATTACTGACTTCAGTTGCCTCAACATGGAATCTTTGTAAATATTCCTTCAACGACTCTCCGGGATTTTGGATTACACTTGACAGAGACATTACGTCCTTTGGACGAGTAGTGTGTATCCTGAACTGCTCAATAAACTTCTTTGCCAACTCCTCGAAATTGGATACGGACCGCGGAGGAAGTCGGGTGAACCACATAGTAGCTGTCCCAGATAGAGTAATTGGAAAGCATCTACACATGGTTGCATCATTTGCTCTAGCTGAATCCATCATCCACTCGTACCTCATGACATGCTGTCTAGGGTCAGTCTTTCCCTCATACGCAGGGATAGTTGGCATACTAAACTTTCTGGGGTACCCCGCCTGCAACACAACATCTGTGAACGGAGTATGACTCCTTGATACTCCCCAATCGTCATTCGATAAGCCCTGATTTTCTTTCATCAATTGCCTGACCATGGCTGTCAGATCTGGTGTTTGTATGGAAGGTGGAAGGTTAGAGTCTGTTCTACGCGACTGTCCATGCTGATGCCTCCTCTCTTGGCGATCTGCCAAACGTGCGTCTTGAGGTTCGACATCATTAGCGTTTTGATGGTCTGGGCCTCCGGCCTCCAGCCTCCACCCACACTCAGGTTTCGAAGTTTCCAGCTCATGCTTGGTCACGGTCTCCAGCTGTTAGAACAGCAGCACCTGCCCGCGCAGCTTCAGTCTTACGGCGTTTGCGCCTGGGAGGTTCATCAGAGGAAGTTGAGCTGTCAGATGAGGAATAAGGACCGGGATTTCCCCCGACATTCTGTTGCTGCTGTTGAGTGAGTTGTGCCATCAGGTTGGCGTTAGCTTGCATCTTCTCTCCTAGTTGTCTCCTGCTTTCCCTGAGTTCTCTCATCAAGTCGTTGAACTCTATTCTGGTGACAACTGGAGTCTGGTCCTGGGCGGCAATTCCTACACCCGGAATTGCTGGCTGATTGCTAGGTCCTGCTTGCTGCACGCTAGTAGTCTCATGGGCATCCGCATTATGAGAAGCTGACCTGGTACATGGTCTTGCCATTGTAGAGTTATTGGTAGGAACTCTGAGTAGAATCAACGGATGTCCTATCAATGAGTCGGATCTTCTTTGGGGGATTTGTTCAATCCAGTAGCTTCAAAGCAGATCCTTAAGGTCTGAGAATTCAATTCTCAGTGAAAGCACCAAAGTGTTAGCACCAAAATTGGTCACTAACCTCGTAGAGAAAGATTGTGTAGAGATATATGTGATGAAGATAAATTAAACAAGGAAGACAATGCTAATTTAAATGCAGAAAGTAAGAACACCAGATTTATAGTGGTTCAGCGTAATTGCCTACGTCCACTTTGAGTTTTCACTTTATTTATCTTCTCAATGATTGATTACAAATACAATTCGTAGATCAAATGCTTGAATGAAGTTGCTAAGTAAAGAAGATGAGTCTCAAAAATGGCAGAGTCTCCCTAGTGTTCTCCCAAAAAAGGTCCTTTTCACTGTGCCCCTGCCCCTCTATTTATAGACAAAGATGGGTTGGACTTCCCAGGTGGGCTCGGCAGCCGAACACTCTGGCCCAAAAACAGTGGTCGTCGTATGCCGAACCAAATAGGCCGAACACAATGATGCCGAACCACCTTCTCCATGCCGAACGATATGCTTGCTGCGTGGGAAGTGTGGAACGAATGTCAGTCGAAGCCGAACGTGCCCCTGGCCGAACGAAGCGCTTGATCGAACGTTGTCTCTGGCCGAATGTTGGTGCTGGCCGAACGATAACTTTAACCAAACAATGCTTCTGACCGAACGATGTCCCTGGCCGAACGATGGCACTGGCCGAACGTTTGCCTTTAGCTGAACGATGTCTCTGGCCGAACGATGGTTCTGGCCGAACGATAGCTTTTGACGAACAATACAGCCATGCCGAGCAGTCGTATACGCCGAACGCCTTCTGATGCCGAATGCTCCTGGATGCCGTGTACCCCTGGGTGCCGAGTTCTCATAGATGCCGAGTGCTCCTGGATGCCGAGTGCTCCTGGATGCCGAGTCCTCCTGGATGCCGAGTTCTCCTGGATGCCGAGTACTCCTGGGTGCCGAGTTCTCATAGATGTCGAGTACTTAATTGCCTGGTCAAATCTCCAGGAAACAGTGTTACAAGCCGAGATATCGATACATCTATTGAGACTAGAGTATATAGTGCTCTCCAAATGTTGGACAGTGTATTAATCATAGCTGCTGGGGGCAACAAAAGGTTACATATTGATAGTTATTGGATAACTATAGAATGACCCACTTGATAGTTTTCTGTTGGTAAATATAACTAAGAACAAACAAAGAATCTCGAAGTGACGATGTTACACAGTTCCTCAACTTGAAAATATCATGGAACTTCAATATGGACACTCCACTTTGATTATAGTTAAATCATGCATGGCATCCAATGAATGACTATAGTTGGGTCTAAGTTGAAGCATTGGAAGTAAAACAATATTCAATAGAGAATTCGTTTCCTAAGTTATATGGGTTAGAATCACGATCAACCGTAGTAAACTCAAAATCAAAGTCTCTAATCAGAGCAACACAGTTAATAATAGTAGTTATTATTGAACCAAGAATTTTGTGTTTGGACTTACAAAGTTAGATGTGGACAATGTTGGAATTTTGACCAAAACCAAATTTCATAAGTCCTAATGTGATATAGTTTTGACGAAGAGAATTGGTGTAAATAATCGCTACTATTGTATACCGCTTATAATGAGTGAAACTTGATTTTACCAAAAGATATTTAAGAGAAAAATTCAGCCAAAATATCACACCACTAACTGATGACATGTGAACATTAATATTTGAATTGTTCAATATTAACCACCGATTGAATTTACACCTTTGAGTCACACAACCGAAATGATGAATATTCAGAATGATCCACATGATTTAATTAATTTTTTATCTTTGAAAATTAATTAAATATATTAATATTTATGAAATATTAATTATTGAATTCTTTTCAATTTGTTTGAATACCATTAGTATTTAATAAAGTGAGTATATAGAAGTTATAAATGTGCATATCGATATTCGATATATGTTGAATGCAATTGGATTTAAATAGAATAAATACAAAGTGGTTTTTAAACAAATTAAATGAACTAATATTTGTGAAATATTGTTTATTAAAATTTTATTTGACTTGTTTTGAATGCCATTAGTATTTAATAAAGTATGTATATAAAAGTTATAAATGCGCATAGCGATACACGATATCATCAAAACATTTAAATTGGATTTAAATGAGATTAATGCTAATGGAATTTTGGAAATTTTAAGGGCCCATATGCACCATCTATGGCCGATCATGTATGTAGAGGTGGGAGAGGATTTTTTGAGATATAATAAAGAATTAAAAGAGGAAGGTTTTTAGAAGGAAATCAGAAAGGTTTCCATTATTCATTTAAAACAAATCTCCCTTCATTTCTTTCATTCGATCCATTTTTCTTTCCTAAAAAAGTTTCTCTTCCTCTCCCATCATCAATACTAAATTTTCATGGTAGTTTCCAAAACTCCAAACAAAAAAATCAAACAATATAAAAAAAAGATGGTAATCTCTCAATTATTGCTAGATCCAGGGATTGATTTATTGAATCTAGGAATCCTTTCATCATTCAAGGTGTTTCTCTTAGCTAGGTAACCTTCTATTTTATATACAAATTCATTATGTTCATATTCTTTAAATTCCCCACCTTTTGCATCTTTTTCATTTGTATGAATTTTGCAATATGATTTGGATCTTTACTTGCCTCACTTGAATCAGTTGTATGCTCATCTTGTTAATATGTTTTAACATGTCCTTGTAATTCTCTTATATTGTTCATATGCTATCTATGGTAGTAATTATAGATCCATCACTGTCTTTTGTTTATTTGTTCATATTGTGAATTTAATTTAGACTTGAATCTCATTATCATGAATTATATATGCCTAAGTCATCCAATTCCTTTTGTTTCAAAAAATATTATTTGAACAAATTTTTCTTGAAAAACAATTTTATTAATTGATTTAAAGTTTCATGCTATAAAGTTGAGAGTTGAATACGTATACAACAAGTGTAATGAACCGCCTTTCTTGCATTCGAAAGATGAATCATTATGGGTTAAACAAATAAGAAAGATAAGAGAATGACTATTTAAACACAGAATCTTACCACGCATGGAACAACATATAATAGATAATGTAGTATATTACATAGTCAAGAAAAATATTACATTAGAGTTCAATGATACAAGTTCTTGACTAGGACAATTACAACTGCTTGTCCACAAAAGACATAGGTCATACATACATACATACACAGCGGAATACTTAATAATATTAATAACTATACATGAAGCCACCTGCTTTAGCTCCTCCATCATGCTTTCGAGAGAAATCTGGATCACTTGACTACTTATAAAAATTGAGTACCCAAGAGTTTAGGGAAAAGAATATAAACTCTGGGTTAGACATAGGTCTGGCGTGAGTAAACTCAAACAATAGAATATTGATTTGAAAACTCTTTTGGAAACAAGAGTATCTCGTAAGACCACATCGCACATAAACATGGACGGATTTTTACCCTATGATAACTAAAACACCTTCTATATAAAATTGATGATATTATTATAATGTCTAAGGGTTTAAAGTAAATAGATAACATAGCTGAAATGCTTGCATCTCACATCCAACATATTAGGTTTTCAATCAAAACCGTAAAGCTCATATTGGAGAATGGATTCCAACTAATGACTGGGCTATTGGGGTCCGCCCATCACAGTACACCTCTAGAAAATGTACCAAGGTCGTACCTAATGACCCTTGCTAACACAGGACTGGCCTACCCATTACTGGATAGTATCGAATATGATCATCCCCTTGGTTGGGATCAGCAACCATTCAGGGACTTAATTATGTGAATAGGGACTTGTTCTACATGGGATGATCAATACCCTAATGGGTGCGACCCATATGGCCTTACTGCATATCCCCTGTTTTAGTCATTCTCGGTTGATGAGGCTTGAGGCCACGTTTTACATTTCAATAGCACTTCCCTCTTGGAATGCTAACGTTGCCTTCCAATGTTGACACAATGTCAGCATTCGTCCATACAAGTCGTTCAGGAGATGAACGAACCGAAGGTACTATTTCCACTACAACCGTTTTGGAATCACCCTCAAGGTTAGAAGAAAATAGCCCTTGCACTTCAAGTCTTGAATCTTGATCATGACTTCAATACTTCCAATTTGAACGTTTACGTTGGTTCGAAGTGGTTTTTTGATAACAGCTTGTCATCCGATCCCGGTCGCTTCAAACCAACATTCGATAATTTAAAAGGGTCAAGTTATTGATAGTGAACAACTTCACTATCGGGTGGGAGATTAAATTATGGAAACATATTCCATACTTTGGTTATCTTGACCCACTTACCAAAATTAACCTCCTTATGTTTATCGCAATTCCGATATCCAACATTCGTGCTAGACACAAGTCGCTTACTTTCCATAAACGAGTCAACATTTTCAATCACTACTTTAATTCATTCGTCTCCTTAATGGTCTAGACAAGAGATCATTTGGTTTGGAATCAATTCACCTTGAGAAGAATATTGGTTTAAAACACATTCGGTTTAATTTAAAATCACCTTTGGAAAAGATTTCATTAAATAAATAAATCAGTTTAAACCCAAATTAAATCTTAATTAATCCAAATTAAATCAAGATTAAATCATAACTAAACTCTAGTTAGACTTAATGAACTTAGTTAGGCCATAATTAACTTCCTAATGCATCTTGATTAAGGTTAAACCAAATCATTATTAGTTAAACCCTAATTAATTAAATAATCACTTAATTAAATAATAATTAATTAACTAATTAACTTAATTAAATAATTATTAACTATTAATTACTTCTTAACCATGTCAAATACCAATTAAAACTTAATTAATCTAACAATAGTCATTAACTTAACTTAAGTGTTGATTAATTACTAATTACCTTCTTAATTACTAATTAAGGCTAATTACCTTTTTATTTAACTAATTAATTAAATAATTAAATTACAAAACTTAATTACTTTTTAATTACTAATTAAGTTTGTTTTGAAAACTTTTACAAAACAATTTCAAGTTAAAACTACTTGAAACTAAAATCGATAAATTTCGTCGAACTGCATCCATAGCAACTATCGCTATGGGCGCAGTTCGCTCTAACATATCCTTAGCGAACCACTTCACAACCCCTTACTTTTTTTTCATGGTTTGAAACATTCATTAGAAAATGTAAAAGAAAAAAAACTTTTGAAACTAAAGCTACAAACTTTAAATCCATTTCAAAACTTTAAACTTCGAAAAACAACTTCGATTCCAACCGGATCTCAAATCCATCGCAATTACACACAATAGCTAACTTTCTTTTACCAAACTCATGCCATAGCTCATGTTTTACAATCAACAAATTACTAACACAAACCATCTTCATCGTAGGTTGCAAGTATACATCCATATATACATGCTTACTGACTTTATCTTACAACATCGATTTCCATAACCAAATCAAGCTGTAACAAACCATCCAAATCATAATCAAACCACATGGTTACCATTCAACTTTTACACTATATTATCATTATAATAATGACTTAATTATAAAGTAAAAATCTTTTCCAAAATAAGATAGTTTACTCACCGAAATTCCTCGGATTCAACTCTAACTTTCACTAGACCTTGCTAATGACCCTAGAGCTCGAAAAGGAAGTTGCTTTCTTGGATTTTTCGCTACTAATGGGCTTGGCCCGATGGTCTGTTGGCTCGGCCTGGGGTATAGGGTGGGAATGTGGGTAGTTTCTTGATGGAGGATGGTGTCTAATGTGGTAGAGAAGGGTTTTAGTTAAGGAAAATGTGTTTTAAAGTGGAAAAACTTGATTTTTTCCTAACTTTTGCAAACTATGGAAGCCATGAATATTTTGGAGAGGAGGTTTTAGAAAGTGAAGAGGGGAAAGAAAATGAGAATGTGTGTGTGTGGATGTATATTTATAGGCAAAAAGATTTGGATAAAATTACTAAAGTATCCCTTAATGGTTTAACATAATATGTCATGATATTTGAAAAGTCACATAACCTTCCTACCCCTCTCTCTTGTCACATCTCCCCTCCTTCTCTATCCAAATCCTTAAGCTCATGATGAGTAATGATGTCAAATTATGAAAGTATTAAGATATGACAATACTTAATTATATATCTTTTTATATAATGTTTATTATTTTTAAGTTATGAATTATCACATCACCTGTTAATTATAATTAACATAAGATAATCTATTCCTAAGTGTATTATTATTTATTTAATTATCTACTATATATGCATACATATGGTGCACAAAAGGAACAACATTTCCGACCACTTTCCAGTGTCGAAAGGTCGAAATTTCGGAAAACGTTCTTCGGTCACATTTTCTATTTTTCTACGAACTATTTAATTTGATAAAAAAAATTGAAAACGATTTTCCCCTCATTATTAACTAATTATAATGAGTTTATTTATTAATAAAAATCTATTTATTTACTATAAAAAATATATATAATTGCCTAGTTAAAGCGACCAAACCCGGGGTTGTTACAACAAGTTGGTTTAAAGTAATTTTGGTTATTGTTTAAATGAATAATGATTAAGTCAATTTAAAATTTATAAGTGGACATTTCCAAAAAATATTATAGCTTTTGACTTCTTTCTAAAGTTAACAATTGGATCCAACTTAGATTAGTTTCATTATTTAAAGGTATGTCTTTTAAATTACAAATTGATTGAATACATATGTTACTTGTTGTTTTGATTTTAAAACATTGATTTAATTAATTATTGTGTATATACATAAGTGAGAATATATATATATATATATATATATATATATATATGGGTATGCATGTGCGAATATGTATATGTGTGTGTATTCTTAATTCAAAGTTTACAAAATGGACTTTTATGTAAAATATTTTAATTTTGATTTTAAACTATCTCTTAATTAAAACTAACATTAAATTGTTTACTTTAACTTTAAAACATATCTCACAATCATAGTCTATCTTAACGTAAACATGTAGACATATATATGTGCATGTGTACAAAATAAATCTTATTTTGATAAGGAAAAATATTTTGAATGACGAAGGCATATATAAAGGGAAAATGTGCTTGTTGTAATGTAAATCCTAACACCTAAGTATATTCACATTACCCATATACACCTCCTATATATTGCTCTTGCACTTTAACACATGGGTGCATTCGGTGAACTAATTACAACATGCATACAACATAAATTAAATCAAATTATTTTAAACAAATGAAATAAAATGAATATTTTATATGAAATTTTGGATTAGATCTAAAATTAAATTTAGGCCACATAGGTTGAACGAAGATCAAAATGGAATTTTTTTTAAAATTCACTAATTTAACCCGCTTTTGACTAGCCTACTTTCTTCATTCTGTGAAAGCCAGCCCGATTTCTTGAAGAATGAATTTGATGAAGTCTTTAAATGGCGGCACGATTCCGGATAAGCATATGTATTTATTGCATGTCGTATAGCCTAGAGGCGGAAGATAAGCCTATTGCTCGATTGTTGGAAGGAGAACCTCATCCTCAAGAATCTCGTGCTTGAGGTAAATTAAACGGAGTGACTCTACCATCAGAATAGATAGTGTATGTTCTCAGGGATTGGCTAAAACTGTCATAACAAGTTGTTCATCTATTGAAGGAGCGTGGCCATGAGGTTGTGTGGCCGGAGGAGCCTAAGTTGGAGTTCTCGATTTAGCTTGGCTACGGACAAAGCAGACATAGAGGCTTAGGAAATAGAAGAGCCCACCTTTGGAGGGGTAGAAGGGCCAGTGCTGACCTTGAAACATGGAGACTGTTTGGTCATTCTGAACTGAAAATCCTGATGGAAAACTCGGTCAAATATGTCTTACTTTAATGAAATATTTTAATTAAAACCCATGTAGCTGATGCAAGAAATCCAACGGATGTCGACAGTTGACCAATCTGATCCTGTGCATCGGCAGGGGTATCATGAAGTGTTAGCCTGTGTAGTGTGTGTCCTATGTTTGAAGCATGGTGTGGGCGAATGATTTATGTAAATAGCTCGCTCATGCTTGCAAATGAGCTCCATTGTACGATGGAATTGTGTGCCAGATCTTACCTGTTATCGTAGAGTATACGATAATGGAATCATTTTTCGAAATGGCATGGAGCTTTCTTTATAAGAATGCAAGATTGTGATGTACAACTTGAAGTTATGACTTGTATATTCTATCCCGATGTCACAGCGCATTCAATACGACCATTCCTCGGAACCATCTCACCAAAGTCAGGCCATCGATCCACATTCAACCAAAGTCTGATGAAGTTGACCACATCACTACTACTCGTGCAAGAATGACACATATGCTAAAATCAAGACTCGGCAATAGATGAACTCGGGGAAAGGTTTTTAGGACTTAAAGTTTACACCAAGCAATTAAGTTGGAGGAAGACTTAGGTCAAGCCAAGGCATGCTTAGGTCGACCTTGTGAAAATGGGATGTCCATGAAAACCTTTGTTCCAAATTTGGCAAAGCATAGTGGAGCACCAACTTAAGGCTAATTATGGATCGATGGTGGTAAGCTAACGCTGAGAGTGACATTGGTGGCAACACCAGCACCCACGACACCAGAATTTCAGTCAACAACCCACATATGTGTTGAATTTAGGTCGAAAGAGATGATCGGTGTAATGAGGTCGCCATTGAATTAAATTAGTAGTGGGGTAAATGGTCGCAATGTCATATGTGCTGATGGTGCTAGTGGTGGAAATTTGGTGATGAAGATAGAAGAGTGGCGGCGACTGGAAGTTGAAGGTCACAAAGGGAAGAAAATAGAGTGTTAGCAAATGGATTTAGGTGAATGAAAATTTTGGCTAAGTGTTGTAGTTATAATACCCTTTATGTCGGTGCTTGACTTGATTGGTGCCAACATGATTTGGTCGGGACATGTTTTATTTATTATAAAAAAAATAAGAAAGAAAAGTGAAAAGAAAAGAAGGAAGATCTACCTGTTCGAGATACGTCGTAGCTTCTAGAATGTTGAGAACTTCAACTTGGTTGCTAAAGAAAGAATGGTATACCAGCTATTTAAGAAGATGAATGGATGTTCTTGAAATGGATATGATGCTTCAAAAATTATGGTTGGCTGCCAATGACTCTTGTGCAACTAAGACTATATCGCTTGTCTCGATCCAAATTATGATTTGTTTCACAAAAGCATGAAAGGGACGCGGAAGATGATCTTAAGGCTATTTAACACTAGAGGGGGGGGTGAATAGTGTTTTAAGAATTTCTTTAAACTTCTTTGATTTAAATTGATTTAACTAACTTAATGCAAATACACAATCACAGATCAAATCACAGAATCACAAACAGATGCAAATATAAATAAAAAGCAAGTAAAGGAAAGAACACACCAGGAATTTTATACTGGTTCGGTGTTACCCTACATCCAGTCCCGCACAACTCGTACGGCTTTCTATTCAATAATAATCTAGATTACAATCCCTCGATTCCAAGGCAACGAGGTACACCCTCCAGATTCTCAAGTCTCTGGGTAGAACCACTTGATTCACAGGACACAAGTTCACCCGATCGATTTCCAAGGACACGATCACACCTTTATAACCCTAAACAAGTTTCTTTGAGTACAAATGTATCTATAACTCTGATAAGAACTGAGATTCTTTGAAGAGAGTGGCAGAGAATCAAACTAGAGATATTCTGGTTTGATTCACTTAAGATTTCGGCAGAATATGGATAGGATGATTAGAAAATAAGATAAGAGAATAAAGAGGAGAGAAACTAATGAAAGTAGTTACTGGAAAACGTCCATAACAGTCTCTATTTATAGAGAATGAATGGATGTGTCCATTCAAAGAGATTTAAACGAATAGACACTTCTTTTGAAAACAACCTTTGCTATAACGGGAAGCATGTCGACATGACGAGTAACTATGATGTCGACATGGTCTAGTAAAAATGATGATTTGCTTTTCTTTGAAAATGATGATTTAAAACATATGCAACTTTATTCAAATGGACTCTATGTATTTGTAGAAGGTATTTAGAAGTAGAAATACTTATGAATATATATATGTATATATACTAAAATATATTTAAAATCAAAGTAAATAAACTAAAGTAATTATAATATTAAAATAGATTTTGAGGCTAAAATATCAAAGACAATTTTGAAATCAAAATATAACAAAATGATAAATATGATTTTGAGGCTAAAACATTTTTGGAAATGCGAACGAAGGTTTTTCTTTTGAAAAGGAATATTTGAAAATCATTTTATAACACAAGAGATAATTTTGAAAATCATTTTGAATCAAAATTAGTGGATAACAAAATAGGGCTACTATCCGTTCCACTAGATATTTCGTGAGTTCCATCTCACTAGGGTTCCATCCCTTTAACAAGAACGAAGTGGATTCCATTCCACGAGTAAATTGGATAAAAAAGAATGATAGTGCTTTCAAGGAGTTTTAACAAATATCTAACCTAACTATATTATTTGTCTTGAACTCTTGAATATCTTGAATCTCATGAGTCTTCAATCTCGAACTCTTGATCTTTGTCTTCATCAATTTTGTCTTCTTTACTGTACAGTCTTCTTTTGTTGATACCTGCATATAGATTTCTTGCACATATATATTTTATAACACTTCTATAGTTGTTTTCATCAAAACCACTATCCTATAGACTAACATTCTCCCCCTTTTTGATGATTACAACCTTTGTTTATAAAATATTTATATTCTCCTTATAACTCCCCCTAAATCTAATAACTCCCCCTTAATCTATGCCTAACTAACCTATTTTATACTTCCCCCCCTTTGTCATCAACAAAAAAATGACATTAACTCCCCCTAAATCTATGATATTAATGATAGTGTTATCATTAATAATACTGAAACTAGATATAACAATGCTAAATATTGTATACTCAGAATGATATATATGAGTAATATAAGAATGAGAATAATACGTGTAACCACAGATTATTTTATTCATTTCGATATTACTATATACATGACTATTTAAACTTATAAACACATAACTAAAACAAGAAAATAAACAACTCAACGGTTGTTTTTGATGATGGGAGACTTGTGGACAGGACAATTTGGGTAATGGAAACAGAAATTTCCATGTTGTTCCACAATGTTCCCATAAGCATCAAAACAGACTTCCCCTACACATACTGCTTCATCATCAGTTTCTTCCTCCATTGGTTCTTCCTATTCTTCTTTGTCTTCGTCTTCTTCTCCTTCTTCATTTGCTTCTATGTTAGAAGAATCTTCAATTACAATTGGATTGGCATGATTATCCATGAGGAATTTTTGAAGATTCCTCAGAATTTTCCCTTGTTTCTCTTGCTCTCTTGCCATTCTCAATTGTTGAACTTGCATTTCAGTTAACATCTGCAGCGAATCATCAACTTTCTCCTCTATTTTGATGACACGAGCAAGTATGGAGTTTTGGAAAGGGCCTTGTGAAGGAAAAGGAAAAGGAACCGGTGAAATTTGATTAGGATTGGATGTGGAAGCCATGGATTTGATGTTTCCAGAAAGTAGTATGAAGAAATAATGATTGGAGGGAAGAGAAACTCGGAATGGGTGAATTAAATAACCACCCATTCAAAAATTAGAGGGAAAAACGAATTGTCATTTTTACCGTTTCATGTCGACATGACACATGAGTACTATGTCGACATGGTGTTGTAAAATGCTATGGTTAAGAAATCATTCATATATACCCTATGTATACTACTATACTATATACTATATTTCAGAAAGAGAACATATACCTAATTCTCTTCTTAACTTGGTGAAGACAGGTTCTCCTAAAGGTTTGGTTAAAATATCAGCTATTTGATTTTCAGAATTAACGAAATCAAGAGAAATTTTCTCTTTATTTACGTTATCTCTTAGAAAATGGTGTCTAATGTCAATATGTTTAGTTCGGGCATGGAGAGTTGGGTTTTTGGACAAACTAATGGCACTAGTGTTATCACAGAAAATTGGAGATTTTGTGATAGATATACCAAAATCATTCAAGGTTTGTTGCATATACAAAACTTGAGAACAAGCTAAAGCAGCAGAAACATACTCTGCTTCAGTTGTTGATAGGGAAACAGTATTCTGCTTTTTACTGAACCAGGAAATTAAGGAATGACCTAGAAAGTGACAAGTTCCACTTGTACTCTTTCGGTCTGACTTACACCCAGCATAGTCAGCATCACAGTAGGAAACTAATTCAAATGAATCATTCTTAGGGTAGAACAATCCATAATCAAAGGTGTGTTTAACATATCGAATGATACGTTTCACAGCTTTTAGATGAGTTTCCATGGGTTGAGATTGATATCTTGCACAGAGAAAGACACTGTTCATGATATCTGGTCTACTAGTAGTTATATAGAGAAGTGATCCAATCATTCCTCTATACAAGGTTTGATCTACGTCTTTGGATAGATCATCCTTACTTAACGCTATATTGGTTGCCATGGGAGTTGGTTTTCCACTCACATTGGTCAAGCCAAACTTACTAACTAACTCTCTCGCATACTTCTCTTGACTGATAAAGATACCATTATCTAATTGTTTGATTTGTAATCCTAGGAAAAAGTTAAGTTCACCCATATGACTCATCTCAAACTCTTTTGTCATAATGTCAGAAAATTCTTTGTTCATGTCAGAATTGGTTGATCCAAAAATAATATCATCTACGTACACTTGTACAAGTTGAATATCATTTTTATTTCTTTTAATAAAAAGTGTGTTATCTACTTTACCTATTTCAAAATCAGATTGCAAAAGATAAGACCTAAGTCTATCATACCAAGCTCTAGGAGCTTGTTTTAGACCATACAGGGCTTTCTTTAATTTAAAAACATGATTTGGAAATTTTGTATCTTCAAAGAGTGGAGGTTGTTCAACATAAACTTCCTCTTTTACAAAACCATTTAGAAAGGCACTCTTGACATCCATTTGAAAAAGTTTGAAATTATTGAAATTAGCGAAAGCAAGCAGAATTCTAATAGCTTCTAATCTTGCTACGGGTGCAAAGGTTTCGTCATAATCTATACCTTCTTCTTGACAATAACCTTGTGCAACAAGTCGAGCCTTATTTCTAACGACCTCGCCTAATTCATTTAATTTATTTTTATATACCCATTTAGTGCCTATAATGGATTTATCCTCAGGTCTAGGAACAAGTTCCCAAACATCATTTCTGGTGAATTGATTCAATTCTTCTTGCATAGCAAGAATCCATGAATCATCAGTTGATGCTTCCTTTGGATTTTTAGGTTCTATTGAGGATATAAAAGCAACATGACTCATACTGTTTAATTGATTCCTAGTTTTAACAACAGATTGCATATCTCCTAGAATATTTTCTACAGGGTGATCTTTTAAAAGCCTAATCTTTTTATTTGGATGAAAAGTTTCATTTGTAGCATCTACAGATTCATGATTAGAAATAACTAAGTCATCCTCATCATTAGTCTGATCAACTTCTTTGAAATTTTCATCAAAGGAAACATGTAAAGTTTCTTCAATAGTGTTTGTTCTTAGATTAAAAACTCTATAAGCTTTACTCCTGTTAGAATATCCGATAAAGATTCCTTTGTCGGATTTAGGATCAAACTTATCTAAATTATCTTTTGTATTTAAGATAAAACATTTACTTCCAAAAATTCTGAAATAAGATACCTTAGGTTTCTTATTGAAAAGAAGTTCATAAGGTGTTTTATTGGTTAGAGGTCTAATTAGAATCCTATTCAAAATATAACAGGCTGTTGCAACTGCTTCAGCCCAAAAATGTTTTGGTAATTTACTATCAGAAAGTAGAGTTCTAGCACACTCTTGAATCGTCCTATTCTTACGCTCAACTACTCCGTTTTGTTGTGGAGTTCTTGGAAACGAAAAATTGTGAGTAATTCCCTTCTGATTACAGAATTCCTCAAACTTCTCATTTTCAAATTCACCACCATGATCACTACGAATAGTGATGATCTTGGAAGACAGTTGGTTTTTAACTCTTTTTGAAAAACTTTTAAAATAATCAAAAGTATCACTTTTATGTTTCAGAAAGATTGTCCATGTATATCTGGAATAATCATCCACAATTACAAAGACATATTTACTATGGTTGATTGATTGAATCTGAGATGGACCAAATAAATCTAGGTGAAGTAACTCAAGAGGTTTTGAAGTAGAAATCATATCTTTAAGTTTAAAGGAACTTTTTCTAAGTTTTCCTAATTGACATGCATCACATATACTATCTACTTTAAATTGCATCTTAGGGAGGCCTCTTACTAGATCAAGTTTGGATAGTCTAGATAAGAGTTTAAAATTCAAATGTCCAAATCTCTTATGCCAAGTCCAAGGGTCACTTGTATTGGCCAAAAGACATAGATTATCATTTGAAATTTTCATACTGAGAATATAGATATTCTTTTTCCTAACTCCCTCAAAGATAATATTAGATTTATTATCTTCGATGTGACACTTGTCTTTTTCAAATTTAATCCTATATCCTTTATCACATAACTGACTAATACTAAGTAGATTATGTTGTAGATTTTTAACTAACAAAACATTTGAAATAATAGGAGTTTCAGAATTACCTACATTGCCGATGCCAACTACATAACCTTTTGAATTATCCCCAAAATTAACCAATCCTCCATCCTTGTAAATAATGTCATTGAGTATCTCTGGATTTCCTGTCATATGTCTTGAACATCCACTATCAAGTATCCACTTGTTTTTCCTTATTTGCACAACTTGTCCATTGAATAGATTCATTTGTCGCCATGAAGCAAGATTCCTGCACAGTGAGCAACTTTTGTAGATTACCTGATTCTATATAACTATCATGCATCAATTTATGAGACCACAATGATTTGATCATTAAAGAATTATTTTTAGGAAACATTTCAAACTTAGCCATGAACTTTTCAAAAATCAGATTATGAATACTTTGAAAAACTTGCTCTGATACCAAATGAAAGGGACGCGGAAGATGATCTTAAGGCTATTTAACACTAGAGGGGGGGTGAATAGTGTTTTAAGAATTTCTTTAAACTTCTTTGATTTAAATTGATTTAACTAACTTAATGCAAATACACAATCACAGATCAAATCACAGAATCACAAACAGATGCAAATATAAATAAAAAGCAAGTAAAGGAAAGAACACACCAGGAATTTTATACTGGTTCGGTGTTACCCTACATCCAGTCCCGCACAACTCGTACGGCTTTCTATTCAATAATAATCTAGATTACAATCCCTCGATTCCAAGGCAACGAGGTACACCCTCCAGATTCTCAGGTCTCTGGGTAGAACCACTTGATCCACAGGACACAAGTTCACCCGATCGATTTTCAAGGACACGATCACACCTTTATAACCCTAAACAAGTTTCTTTGAGTACAAATGTATCTATAACTCTGATAAGCACTGAGATTCTTTGAAGAGAGTGGCAGAGAATCAAACTAGAGATATTCTGGTTTGATTCACTTAAGATTTCGGCAGAATATGGATAGGATGATTAGAAAATAAGATAAGAGAATAAAGAGGAGAGAAACTAATGAAAGTAGTTACTGGAAAACGTCCATAACAGTCTCTATTTATAGAGAATGAATGGATGTGTCCATTCAAAGAGATTTAAACGAATAGACACTTCTTTTGAAAACAACCTTTGCTATAACGGGAAGCATGTCGACATGACAAGTAACTATGATGTCGACATGGTCTAGTAAAAATGATGATTTGCTTTTCTTTGAAAATGATGATTTAAAACATATGCAACTTTATTCAAATGGACTCTATGTATTTGTAGAAGGTATTTAGAAGTAGAAATACTTATGAATATATATATGTATATATACTAAAATATATTTAAAATCAAAGTAAATAAACTAAAGTAAATATAATATTAAAATAGATTTTGAGGCTAAAATATCAAGGACAATTTTGAAATCAAAATATAACAAAATGATAAATATGATTTTGAGGCTAAAACATTTTTGGAAATGCGAACGAAGGTTTTTCTTTTGAAAAGGAATATTTGAAAATCATTTTATAACACAAGAGATAATTTTGAAAATCATTTTGAATCAAAATTAGTGGATAACAAAATAGGGCTACTATCCGTTCCACTAGATATTTCGTGAGTTCCATCTCACTAGGGTTCCATCCCTTTAACAAGAACAAAGTGGATTCCATTCCACGAGTAAATTGGATAAAAAAGAATGATAGTGCTTTCAAGGAGTTTTAACAAATATCTAACCTAACTATATTATTTGTCTTGAACTCTTGAATATCTTGAATCTCATGAGTCTTCAATCTCGAACTCTTGATCTTTGTCTTCATCAATTTTGTCTTCTTTACTGTACAGTCTTCTTTTGTTGATACCTGCATATAGATTTCCTGCACATATATATTTTATAACACTTCTATAGTTGTTGTCATCAAAACCACTATCCTATAGACTAACAAAGCATACTTTGAGGGGAAAGTGTTATTCAGCATTAAAACCAAATAGCTTCTAAGAGAATTTGAATGCCAAAATGAAGATGAAATGGATCAAGAACTTGGGGGCATGCTTTTGGTGACAAAATGAAGTAGCACAATAAGTGTGAGGAAGATTGGAGCAAGCTTTACTTGGTTAGTACCAACCACTATCATGGTCGGTACCGAGTTGATTTCCAAAGGTGGACCCATCTAAGACTTTGGATACTTGGAATATGGATAAGTACGGGATGCATGCATGCTTCTAAAAAGAAAACATGTTCGGTACCGACCAAAAAGTTTTTCATTACTGACATGATTTTGTTGCTCGAATTTGGCCCATTCTTTCTCCTTGGTTTGTGGATCTGAAGTCTTACATGGTCTACCGTGATCTGGCGACTATGATAGATGATTTCGACTACAAATATGGGAGTTAGAGCATCATGAAAAGGACTCTTGGACTCCTACACTTTGGATTCATCTTCTTTATTCTCTATCTCCACAAAACCAACCTTGCCAAGAATTGCTACCAAACTAAAGATACATTGCTTTGTAAACCTGAAATCATTGTAAAATCATTTGTATTTATTACAAATCTAAAATGAAATAAGATTAATTGGACGTAGGTACTTGATTTAGCTGAACCAATATAAAAACTTGTACATTCTTTCGGTCTATTCCATTTTCTATTGATCTACTATTGTCTATTATCAACTAAGGGTGTTGTCTCACTTTTTGACCCAATACAACCAAATTAACAAAGTATCACCATGGGTTTAATTACAAAATAGGGGAAGAATACCAGTCATAATCTAACTAGTTATAAAGTGGCACATGACACCCGCACAACACAACCAATCATGTCACAATAAAATCCATTTACAATAATGAATTTAACATATATACTATAGTACCATATATGTCTCCCCAGTCATGCAATCCAAACTATAGTATGTAAAAGTAACACTTCAGCAACAAAGAGTGAAACAATCTTAATTATGGATTGACTTATATCACACATCTCAACAATTCAACCATATCGACCATAACAAAAGTCCACAACAAAACTTAGATTGATCCAAACATGCATGTATAGATAAATGAAAACCATAAATCAACAATCAGCATGGCTTATAAAAATATAGCATACACACTTAAAAATAATAACGCACACTATCATACAACCAATTATATAGGTGCACTAATCCCTATACTCATTACACATACATCATATTATGTGTATCCTCAAAACTGTTTGTGAAATTCCTCATAGTCTCATCCTCAAGATAACTGGTTATACCATCTCATACCTATACTATCCAAAATACTATATGAAGAATTTAGGGCATGTCCTAGCCCATGTGAGCATCCTTATGTACCCCTACTTTACAAGCAAACATTGAAACCATAATGTATCAATGATCCCCTGGCACACATCATCTCCATAGTTGAGCACATCCTAACTTCACTTCACAAGTTCGTGTCTTACAATTTGTCCTTATGGATCATCATCACAACGCCCATCATTGAGTCATTAAGTCCGGCACATCAACATCGGACCCCATCTTTTCTAATCTTTAGATCTTGTCCAAAATATATGATTCCAAAATCCTCTTAGAGTGGTTTCTTCATTTGATGACAAGGATAAACCATCCAAAATACCAAAGAGGAATCTACTAGCGAGGAAAGATCCAATATATCTTCAAAACAAAATAATTAGCAAAACATTTTTTAGTTTCATGTCAAAGCTTTCATCTACATTTAAAACCGAGATCGTTTTTTCTAAAATATCACCATAATGTATAAAACAATTTTCCAAAAATATGTTTACCATTTTAAATCAATTTTAAAATAATTTTGAGAAAACATCATTTTGTAAAAATCTTAAAATGGAATCTTTGTTATAAATATTTATGGAAGCCCGTAATTGTTTGAAAAAATAGATTTTGAAATGCATATTTCGATAAATGTATAATGGACCTCCCCAACCATCATCTTGATTCCACAGTGGTACGAATCAAGTCTTTAGTCACTAAAATTCTTTAGTCATTATACTTATCTTCAAGGAACGTCATTAAATCTCTTAGTTGTTATAAATATCTAGCCTTCCTCCTTTTTGGAGACTATTCTATCCCGCTATGAATAAATCAAATATGTCCCTTAGCAATCCACTAGTTTCTCTAATGTACATCTCATAAAAAGTTAACATTAGATAACTACCGCATCCTAAATTTATCATACATGGCAACTACCATAACAAAGCAAACAATAATCACAACAAGGTGGACATTTAAGCAATCAAACAAACAAACAATCAAGCAAGCAAGCAAACAAAAAACAATAAAAAAACAACCATAGAAAATTAGGAAATTAACATGATACAAACAAAAGAAAATAATTCAAACAAGCATGATAAGAATTAATCAAATAAATAGTAAAACAGTACAATACAATCAAGGAATCAAACGTAAACCTAACACGGAACAAACCAGTGCAAACAATTCAACCAAAAAGAACCTATGCAATAAAAATGTCACTACCCAAAAATTAAAATGAGCAAACCTTACATCATATCCTAACCCTCTCTTTGTAAGGGGATAAGTAGACATTCCTGCAACTACTTAGGGAAAGTCACACATAGCAGTCACAAAGGTAACATCACCATAATGGATGTTCGGTAAGCTCAAAACCCATCCTACCTCGTCATCTTTCACCATATGTTACAAAGTTTAGTTTTACAACCTTCAAATAAAACTTTCGTATAAAACATCTTTTTAATAAATTACTTTTTAATAAACACCTTCAAAGTTTGTTTTCCAATCAGATATTTCACGTAACCATTTTACGACAATTGAATTCCAAATCAAATCATACTCAACTTAGTAACATATTTTCTCAAAGTATTGTAAAACTAGGTACTTTATAATATATACCTTTTCTCTATAATATATTTCTAAATGTATTCTTAACAAAACAATTTCAAATTAGGTCTTTTTCAACCAAAACTCTTTACCAAAAACTTTTCTCTTTCCAGAACATCATTTCTCAAAGAGTACCCTTTAGGTGAAAATCTTTACAACCGAAATCAGTTTGCAAATGAAAAATTTTCCGAACTCAAAATACTCTTCAAATATTTCCATCAAAATTATTTCTCGAATAATAATATTTTCACCATATTATTTCTAAATACTCTCATCGAGAATATAATTCCTTAAAATAAAATATCTAGTTACGGAAATAACCTTTCTGTAGAGTATCTTTAAAATATATCTTCCTTAAATCATGGTATATTTTTTACAAAAAATAATCCATCAAAATATCTTTAAGATAAATACCCCACAAATATTATAGTAGTTATTTAAAATATTTTTCAATCAAAACATCTCTTTCCAAAATAAGAATATTTCACATTTAACAAAACACTCTAAATCATAATATCACTATAGAAATACATTCCAAAGGATGTTTTAAAAATAATCAAATCTCTTATAGTAAAATGTTTATCCAAAGATTGAATTCTACTTCTAATATTTAATTAAAAAATCATTTTACCAAAAATACTTCCAAATAAAATATTTTTACAATAACCACTTTTCCTCATGAAAATATCTTCATAAAAGTATTTTATTTTCCTAAATTAAATGCTTTATTTTTATCAAATATTTTTCAACAAACACTTCACACGTAAAATTAATATTTACCCTTTTTAATAAAGCATCTTAAAAATAAAAAATATATATTTTTATACAAATTTTCCAAAAAAATATTATTCACTTAAAAAAAATAAAAATTCCATCTTATTAAGATGAGATTTAAATTATAATCTAACATCATGTTTGTATGTCACTCGGATGACAACCAAACACTTAGGCCCTTGTATAATGTTCATCTTATCCCACTCCTATTTTTCTTATCTTTTACACAAGGATCATCATAAATAAACATTGTTTTAGGGCGAGGTAATGGTGGTTAACCAAACAACACATACACAAAATCCATACAATCATCAATAAAAACGCTTTCATCTATATGCTAACCTAACCTAAAGTGTGAATCATCCTACCTAAGGCTTAGGGAGTCACTAAACCTAAGCTATGATGCCAAGGGTAATGCCCTAAAATTAACATAATTTTTTTAGCATGGTGCATGGTATTGCTTTCCGAGGCGGTAGGGGTTCGAATCCCATAATAGTCACTATGTATGTTTGGAGTAACCTAAATCTTGTTGCATATTTTTGTTATGGGCGATTATGGTTGGATTATTGATATGCATAATGTTATTTATGTATGGAGCTGATCTATGGTTGATATTATTTCACCCTTTATTAATAAAGTGTTACTTTACATGCTATAGTTTAGGTTGCATGATTGAGAAGTGTTTTGTTACTATAGCATGTGCATATGGAAATCTAAAATCATTTTGTGAATAAATTTGATTGTATCATGCTTGATGTAATATGGTTGTTATATACTACTTTATAAGTAGTTAATTTGTGATTGATGTATTTTCTCGTATTTTATAATTAAGCACGATGATGCTTTGTTGATTTGCTTGGGGTTTGTGATCGGGGATGTGAACGCAATTTATTAAAGAGGGGAGAATGCAATGACCCACAAATTTGACACAATTAAAGTTAGATAAATCAAAAATGAATTTTTAGCTAAAGGGTGAATTAAATATTACATCTGTAACTGTTGCATAGATCTTTTCGAGGCGATCAATTTAGGATATAATTTTGATTTATTTTCGTTTACGGTATGCAAAATAGCGACGTTATAGTGTGTAAATAGAGTACGTAGACACGTTTGGGCTAAATGGTTACATATAAATGAACCTGCGTCATTGCCTATAAAAATAATGTTAAGAAACCCTACAAAGCAACCATCACCTCGGTTCTTCTCTTCTAATTCTGAAATTCTCCTAATCCCTCACTAATCTTGGATTAACAAATTAATTAAAATCATTAAAAATAATGTTAGATAAATAAATAAATATTAAGGTTATTTACATATTTGAGTGTTATTTGTAAATAGATAGGGGTTTAGTGAATTAAACTGGAATTAAGGTAAGAAATGTAATAATGTTATTATTTATGATTTTTCGGGGATATTCATAAATACAATGGAAAATCCATTTTAAATTGATATTTGGGAAGTTTATTATTATTTATAAAGTAAAGTAAGGTTTCATAAATAATAATAGTATAATTTTTGTAAATATTATATTAATTTCTATAAATGATAAAATAATTATTTTATGGTATTTATAGTAGGAATTATTATTATTGTTATTGAGTCATAAAATAAAAGAAATTTTCAGAGTAATAACAAAATATTAAATATTTGTACCTAAAAGTGCTTTAGGTTAAATTATTGTTGTTCTGGGATAGAATGGAAATAAAAGGAGTTTTGAGATGTAAAATAAAATATTAACATTTTTGAGATAAGTAGTAATAAATTAGGTTTGGAAACTATTAAAGTGATTTTAGTATACATTGTTATTTTGAAGTAACATAATTATATTTTTGTTTAGTAAGTTGATGTAAATTACTATTTTGATTTAAAATACGACGTTTTGAGGTATTTGAAGAAATAAAACTGTAATAAAGGAATTTTGAAGTATGTAACCATTTTGAAAGAGTTATCATTGTTTTAGGACGAACAAATAAATGTGATTTTATAATAAGAAATAATGAAATAATTTTATACATAAGAGAATAATGGTTGCAAATATATTATTTTGATGCTTGCGGAATGTATGATTAATTGTTGATTGTAATTATCACATATGTTTGATGTTTGATGTTTAATGACGATATCACATTTTGATGAGCATGCGATATTCTACCGTTATTACTACTAACCAATGAGTAGTTTATTTTGGTTAATGATGATTAATGTTTATGTTACTAATATTGACGGTTTAGTACACATTTGATAGTATTGATGTTGTGTTACTATTGTAAGGTGATTAGTACACATTTGATGACTTATACTTACATTGATGATGTGTTAGTATAGTTTATGATTAGTATATATGTAAGTATATCGGTGTTGTTGGCTTGTTTGATGATTGGTGTTGACATTGAGTATAGTCGATGTTTGATGGTTGTATGCTATTATTGTTGTGGCCCCATATTCATGATGGTTGATTTTGATAACTTATTAGGAGTAGTGTTTCCTACTTGCAGTGGTTGCATGAATGTTATGTTTGTTATGTGCTATTAAGTATTTCGATATAGGAGAGGAGCAAGAACATAACTACGTGGGCTTGATCCTCAAAAGGGTATGTAGCTCATATTTTCCTATGCAATTGCTCAAGTATTTGCCCGAAGTGTATAAGGTTAGGCACAACCTAAACAAAGTGGATTAGTTTTTCCCTTTATTATATGTGTAATTGTAAGTTCGCATGTAGAAGCAAAGGAGGAAACAAAGGGTTTGGAATAGGCCGTATCCACAGGATGAGTCGATATATCTCTTGCATCGTAGTTATATAGTTGTTTTAATGTCTAATGTATTGACATATTTATATTATTTGATGTATCGAATTTGTGTAATACTTTCTGTTGTAATGATGTATTTTATGTATAATCCTGTTGTGAGGTTTCCCTTTTTATGTTCATTGTTTTAGACTTTTTAGTTTTATATACCCACGGTCCACTGCCTTTAATATTTGAATTTATTTTGTAAGTGTATTATGTTTATAGTTGACTTTGGTTAAAAATTATGGGTCGTCATAGTGGGTTTTTTGTGTATCAAACCTGAAAATATGAGGTGGATCCAAATTTCCACTTAAATATAATCGATGATACCAAAATGAATATACCCTAATACTAACAATGATCTGGTCATAGGTTTGAAATATCTAAGGTTCCATTATTGGATAAGAGTTCAATGGATGGTTCAGCGAATGATTATTCGTTGAATTTGCATTATTAGAAATTATTCAATAGTTAAATAATAATTAATTATTCAAGGATCATTAGCTCAAGTGGCAAGTGGTATATGATTTAGACTAGGGTTCTACAAGTCATGGGTTTAAACTCTTGAGATATCAAAATGAGTGCTCGGCTTGAATAAAGTACCACTCTTATTCTCAAAACAATAAATTATAATTAATTAATTTTAGCTAATAATCACTAATAAAAGATTATTGATTGATATTAAATAATTATTAATCGTGCTTAATAATTGATGATTAATTATTTTTAATCAATAAGTAATAAGTGATTCTAGACCTCTAATTCTAGATTAATCAAGGAATAGAAAATATATTTTGGTTAATACTTATTTAACTTGAACAAACAAAATAACAAAATTTTCATTATGAATTTTTGATATATTGATAAAATAAATAAAAATGCATAAAGCAAATTAATGCATGAATCCTACCACAAGAAGGTACAAATTAGGTATTTAAGCATTTCATAGGGCTACATACTCCTCAACAAGTTCTTAGAATGCAAGTACAAATAAATAGTCATCCTTATACAACATTGCATTGTTTAGCTTATGTGTTTCTGATAACACTTTACCAACATGAATCTCGTTGATATGCAAAAACAGTCTCACTCGTTCCATGATGTTTCTATACCTAGGAGTGGTGAATACATCTTTGTAAGAAACAAAAGGAGCATGAAAAGAGTAGATGGAGTTGAAGTAGGCGTAAGAGCATAGCCATAACTACTGCGATACATTTTCCACGTAGACTTTTGTCTACAAACATGACATAGTATAAAATAATCACAATGTGTGTTAGGCATCATATGGGTGAATGTAATGTCATCGAAATCATGATTATCCATCTCAAGAACCCTTGCATGGCCCTTTGATATCTCAACAATGATCTCTTGATGAACAATTATCTTAGTTGCTATATAGAATGTTTCTTTGATAGTGTAAACTGTTAGATCAGGTGCATTAGTAGGGAGGTAAAAAGGGAAATTTCAAAAAAAATCCCTTACTAATTTTGCACCGGACCTTAATTTTATTATCATGAATAATGTAGTCACATCAAATCATATTTAATGTTTACAGTAAAATAATTTTGAATTTTGAAATTTATTTTATTTTAATTTCAATTT
The DNA here is from genome assembly GCA_030737815.1 of Allium fistulosum. Classification (NCBI taxonomy): domain Eukaryota; kingdom Viridiplantae; phylum Streptophyta; class Magnoliopsida; order Asparagales; family Amaryllidaceae; genus Allium; species Allium fistulosum. Next base: position 143,400,745 of record CM060902.1, on the reverse strand, counting down.
TGGTACTTTATTTAATAAATTTATTTCATTTTGTTTTATAGCATAGTTAATTTGATTTACTTTATATATGTTTACTATAAATGATTACATTTATAATATTTTAATATGACATAATAAGCAAATAAAATATTATCTACTCTAATAATTCATGAAGTAGGTAAAATGAGGTGTATATTTAAGCATTGGGATCTATGATCACATCATATGTAAAGTGCATAATTCATACATAGTGTTGCATAATTATAATTTAATATTTATATGTGTGCGTGTGTGTATACAGTTTTAGGTTTTGGCCTATACATTTATTTTTCTAGTCTATATAATATTCTCACGGCTTTTGAATTATTTATATATAATATTTATAAGAATACAATATACATATATATATATATATGGACATAAATATATATAGTCATATATATATTTATATATATATTAATTATTATACTAAATTTTATATATACAAATTACAAAATATTAAGTTCGGCGGTATAATTTTTTTTACCTGTTATAAATTTTAAGTATATATATAATTGCACAATATATATATACATTTAAATTTTAGATTTAAAATTTAAAACAAGTTAAAATTATAAATTATAAATTATAAAATATATATACAAATATATATATGTATGTGTGTATGTTTGAAGCCAAAAACCATTCTTTCTGTTCGAATAGAAAAAACATAATTTTATATTAATATATATCCGTGTGTGTGTAATTTTATAATACATATTTACAAATTATTTGAAAATAATATATGTATATTACTCGAAAGGATTTTTTCTAAAAGAAATCATTATATATATACACACACACACACACATACATACACACATATATATACATAATTGCGAGCGCGCGCGCACACACACACACATATATATAGTTCCATCTATGTGTACTGACCAAAAACAAAACGTATTATGTACACATATATAGATACGAAATTTAAATTTAAATGAATGCTTTACCTCTAAATCCAATCGATTGTTGACACGCCTTGCTGCTGGCCTTTCCGCTTGAAGTTTGATTCCTTCTTTCTCCCAAACTAGTGTGAAAATCCTAGGAGTTGACTTCAACTAGTTATTAATGAGGACATGAGTTAGAGTTAGATTTTATGTTTATAAGAAGACAAGGAGGTGGTATTTATAGCCATTAGATATCTCAAATATCACTACGCCATAGATGGCCTTCTACAACATTTTTGCAAGGTGTTGCCAGGTAAAATGTTGCGATAGCTATACAATTTTGGTCCTACTGCAACGTTGAATTTTTGGTGTTGCCTTAGCCATAAAAATGTATTGCTCTAGCTAAACAAGTGTAATTGATGCAACATTTTTTTATAGTGTTGCTATAGCAGACCTTTGCATATCTTTCGCACCGATCTGCGCCAATCTACCAAGGCAAATCCTACGTTGGAGAACATGACACCTCATCAATCCGAACACCACTCCTTGATCTTTTAGAGCCGCGAAGAAAAAAGTCCCCGCAAATAACTTTTTATTTTCATTCTTCTCTGTCTTCTTACAAAGGTTCAAGCGAACATTCTTAATTTGGGGTTCAGCGATTTCGGTTCGATTAGGGCTTCGATTTGGGGGTTCAAGCTTTGTTCAGCGATTTCGCTTTGATTTGGGGGTTCAAGCATTGTTCACATCACTTTAGGGCTTCAATTTCGATTTTGAGGTATAACACTCTCTCCCATCACTTTAAGGTTTTGATTTAAACTACTTATAAATTCTTAATTCGGCCTGAATTAACAATTCGACTTGTCTAGGTTTCCTCTTGTTGGACACACACACAAATTTTATCTTTTTATGTTAAAATACTCATATTCATAATTGTAGTGATGGACAGCGAAAACATTTGGATAGAACTTCCAAAGTTTAGTGAAGGATATATTAGCGGGATAAGAGCCTTTATACAAAACGGTTTTTCTAAATTCGCCGTAGGCGATGAAATGACGTGCACATGCAAGAATTGGAAAAATAGCAAGTGGCGTCGTCCAGATAAAATTTATGATCATCTCATCTGCAATGGTCCATCTCCATTGTATGTGAAATGGATTTGTGAGGTTTCTCACCCAAATTTTGGAAGGAGTGATGAAGATATAGACTGTGATGCTGGTGATTTTGGAGATAATCTAGGCGAAATGTTGCACCGTACTCGTGGAAATATGAAGAACTGTGAAGATGAGAATCATGATGCACCAAATGCCGATGCTAAAATATTTTATCGCCTTGTCGAAGATGAAAAGCAGCCATTATATCCTGGCTATTCAAAATTTTCAAGATTAAGTTTTATCATCGGGCTTTATTCTTTAAAATGTGTACATGGAATTACAGAGTCTGCAGTTTGGGATATACTAGAGTTGATGAGAGAGGCTTTTCAACAGGCCCACATACCTTTATCTTTTAGAGCCGCGAAGAAAATCATTAAAGATTTAGGTCTTGATTACAAAAAAATACACGCATGTCCAAACGATTGCATGCTCTATTGGGCAGAAAATGAAGATAAAGATGTCTGTAACTCTTGTGGTATTTCGAGGTGGGAAGAGGAAAAGAAAGGCACCCGTGACAATGATCCAGAGAAGTTGATTCAAAAAGTCCCGGCAAAAGTGATGCGTTACTTTCCGCTAAAACCAAGGCTGCAAAGGCTGTTTATATGCAAGGAGTATTCACAACTTATGAGATGGCATTCTGTGGGCCGAAAAAAATATGGAAAACTTAGACATCTAGCTGATAGCGAGACTTGGAAGGCGATGGATGCTATGTATCCTGATTTTTCATCAGAAAATAGAAATATCAGATTGGGTGTAGCCTCTGATGGATTCAATCCTTTTCGTACAATGAGTACAACTTACAGTACATGGCCAATTGTATTAGTTAACTACAACATTCCACCTTGGTTGTGCATGAAGCCCGAAAATCTAATTCTTTCAACACTCATCTCCGGTCCAGAGTCTCCAAAGAATAAAATAGATGTATATATGCAGCCTCTAATTGAAGAGTTGAAAGAATTATGGGATCTAGGCATAGAAACTTATGATGCCTTTACTGATCAAAAATTCATGTTATGTGCAAGTGTGTTGTGGACCATTAGCGATTTTCCGGGGTATGCAATGTTATCCGGTTGGAGCAAAAAGGGTAAATTGGGTTGTCCTGTATGCCATTATGAGACTTCTTCAATGTACTTGAAACATAGTAAAAAAATGTGCCACATGAATCATAGAAAATTTCTAGATCTGAAACACAAGTGGAGGTTTGATAAGAGGAGGTTCAATGGTGAAGTTGAAATAGGACAGATTCTGGGAAATTTATCAGGAACAGACATTGAAGAACTGTTGCGTGACTTTGAAAATAATTTTGGGAAGAAAAAGGATTCCCCTTTCAAAAAGAAGTCAATATTTTTCAATTTACCGTATTGGAGCCACAATTTATTGCGACATAACCTTGATGTTATGCATATAGAGAAAAACATATGCGACAACATACTCGGTACTTTGCTAAATATTAGTGGCAAGTCAAAAGACCATTTGAATGCTCGTTTTGATTTATAGGAAATGGGCATCAGGAAGGTCCTGCATCCCGTTTTATCAAATGACGGCGAACACTTTGAGATTAGAGCTGCCATATTTGACATGACGAATAAAGAAAAAGAAATATTTTGCTCAGTACTGGAGAATGTTAAATTGCCATATGGTTGTGCAGCCAATATCAGTCGGTATGTTCACACGAAGGAAAGGAAAATCTCAGGGTACAAGACCCATGATGCTCATTTTCTACTTCACTACTTGTTGCAATTTGCTGTGAAAAAAACACTGAAGCCTGAGGTTGCATTGCCTCTAATAAGATTTGGTGCATTCTTAAGAGGTCTTTGGGGCAAAGTAATTGATTTGGAAGATGTGAAGAGGCAACAACAAGAAATTGTTGAAATTCTTTGCCAATTTGAGATGATATTTCCACCGGCTTTCTTTGACATAATGGTTCACTTGACGGTTCACTTGTGCAAGGAAGTTGAATACGGTGGACCTGTGCACGTTCGATGTATGTTTCCGATTGAGTGTTATCTAGCTAAACTCAAATCTTATGTGCGCAACAGATCTAAACCGGAGGGTTCCATCGCCGAAGGTTATTTGGCAGAAGAATGCTTGACATTCTGCTCAAGATTCTTAAGCGGTGGTGATGCAGTACCTAAATTTGAAAGTTGTCCACAAAATATGGAATATGCTATTGGTACAAGAAGAAATAAAGACGGAAAAGCTATTCATCTAAAAGAATCTGAGTGGATGGCATGTCATCGGTACATTCTATTCAATTGTGGTAACGAGGAAATAGATAATTTAAAAGAGTAAGTTTTTATGTTCTAATTTTATTCTAGCAAGTACTAAAGAATTAGAATATTTCTTTATTGATATTAATACCATCATAATTATTATAGGGAACATCGAGCTTTAATTGATGGTCATGCAATATCGAGAAGATATAAAAGAGAGAGAGCACATACTGAAGAATTCTGGAAATGGCTGAAGGATGAGGTTGGGAAAAAAGAGGACATTTCGAAAGAGCTAGAAGTGCTTGCAATGGGCCCTAATCGGACAGCTAGGAAATTTAGTGGATATGTTATTAATGGATACAGATTCCATACAAAATATAGAGATGCTAAGTGTAAAGCACAGAATAGTGGTGTATTCTTGACTTCCTTGACCACTAGCTTTGCAAGTTCAAAAGATCAAAATCCATTGGTTGGTAATGTTAGTTACAACGGAGCAATTGAAGAAATACTAGAAATTGATTATTGGGGAGAAATTTCAATGGTTTTATTTAAGTGTTGCTGGTACCAAGAAGAGAAAGATTTGTATGGGATGACTCGAGTTAATTTTAATAGATTGTGCCAGAAATCTGATTCGTATGTTATGGCTTCACAAGTACAGCAAGTATTTTATGTACAAGATCCAACTGATACGGCACATTATAATGTTGTCAAGAAATTGCCGAGGGACTGGTGTGATGTCGAAAATGAAAATGGAAATGAAGATGATCCAGTTTTACATGATATTCAATGTGGTAATGGAATAGGAAATCAAGTTAGTGATGTTAGGTGGTATAGAGATGACGTCCCGTGTGACGCCCCACCTCTATGCTCATAATAACAAAGAGTATTAAAAAAATACTGTCTATTATTACGAAGGATAAGGCTGGATAGGAGCGACCATCCGTGGTTGGCCTTACACTAATATTGGTTATCTCGATAGGAGTGGTATATACTTTTTATTTTTCATCTATTATTTATTTACTCCCATCGACACACCCAATTATCAGTATAAAACAAACTACGATAGTTCATAATAGTTTAGGACATTAGATATAACAATAACACAGATAATATAAATGCGAAACACAGATTAACAAAAATCTCATATATATATATATATATAACCGATGTCAGTTACAATATAGTTGACACGATACATATGATACAACTATAACTGTCGACTCTAGAAGTTATTTATACAAGCACATTATCAACTAATATACATGAATACATATCGTTCTATACAATGACACGACTACTACAAAATAACAGAGACAACTTCAAAAGATGTGAAAAGTCTTCATATCCTGAACAGCAACTCAAAGAAGAAAATCTACAACCTGAAATAACTCGGGTCTGACCCGAGTATTACATTCAAAAGAAAATAATACACGGGTCAGTCTAATTCAAAATCAGTTATTAATGCACAGAAGCAATAATAATCAATAGCAAATAGACGACAGACACAGAAATCTCGTATATCCAACTCCTCGATAAGAGAATCGGATAGCGGCAGATATAACACTAATCAGTGTTAAACAACAGATCAGCAAATCCAAATCGATATAACACTAAACAGTGTTATACAACAAATCAGCAAATCCAATAAAATCAATACGGGGTGGCTGCAGTTCACGCACGCGTGCACTGCCTCGCCACGACCGTACGTCGAAACTGCAAAGGTCAAATCACGGCTAACGTGACTCAACACACTGCCAACAATGAAAGGTGACATGCATTAGTAATGTACACATCAAAGTTCAACTTAAAGAGATAGTCGACCAATAGGTACTAGGACTACATGCACATGTCAACAACACAGAAATACATGTCAGAGAAACAGGTGCAGTGATATACACAGTGCACAGTGGCAACAGAACAGGTTGGAATTTACCCCATGAACAAGACTCGAGCGACCAGATTAGCAAGTGGAACTGATCACCCAATGAATCAAATGACACATACTCGAGTGGAGCCATAAGCAAAATATACACACGAAAAACAACATGAAACTGGACAAAGCAAGTGTAGAACTCGACAGATCGGCTTTAAACATGAAGTGGTCATGTTTACCACTCACTGCCAGGGACTACATGATGGGCCAGCATGCAAGTAAATACACATGAACCAACAGTGCACTCAGAAATTGGAAGCACACAATTTCACATTCCAGATACATCAACAAGTCATGCGATGCACCAAAAGGAGTGAAAATGCGAGCTACCACCCAAGACAGTGTAAAAATGGAAATGAACATGTATAAGTGACCAAGTACAATGCAATATGGGCTAGACAGTAAGTGTCGACCCAGCCTTAACCAAATGTAGTGACAAGCACAACAATGCCCGAGGCTGGAGATATATAATGTAGACTATAACAGGTCTACAATGACCAAAGTGCTATCAAAACTTCAAGTCAGAAACCACAAAGAATGCAGAGAAGTAGTTCAAATTAGGATCCAAGTAGATGAAGTCAAAAAGAAAACATCATCATATTCAAGTTAAGACTGTGACAACTAAGCCTACACTCGAGCAGGTACACATAAACATAAAACAATCAACTGGCAATGTCAAGGCATGAACCAACAGAGAGTTCATATGAATGGCCATACATGATGCATCAAGTCGACAAACAATGAAAGAGTTGCAGCAGTTTCAAAGAAAAGAATTGAACATGTTTAGACGTCATCAAAATAAATCGGCAGATTCACAAATACATGATGACCAAGGAACAACGTCAAAGCATTTCCGAGCATGGTTGCAAGCTCGAACGAAGAAACTGCTGTTAATCGGCAGTTACTAAAATAGTGCAACTAATTCAAACGAAGTCACAAGCCTGAATCAGCCACAGTCAGAAACATGACGACCAGAAAAACGAACTGTTCAAATTCACGTGTATCAAGCTGAAAACAACAAGGTATCTAAAGCAACAATCACAACAATGTCGAAAGTACTACCAAAGGCAGTAAACGATATAGCCAAAATAAACCAAAACAACACCGTCAAACTCAGATCAAAAATCATCAAAGCCATGTAAATCAATTCACAAAATCGCATACTTATGAGATTAAATTAGATGTGAGTAATAGCAATTACTCACCTTAGCCACCGAAGAGCACGAATTCAACGTCGCGACATCACGAAGCGAACGGATACACTCGTCAGAAACCCTAACGGCCTTTGCACAGTCGGAGAGACGATCATTGGCGGCTTCTTCGATTTACCCACGCCCTAAGTGGAGGAGACGAGCAAGACAAGCGTGCACTAATTCGATTTGGAATGAAGAAGAACGAACGAGGCAAAGTCACATAAGTGATTCCCATAGCAACTCGTTTCGACGAAGGATGCAGTCGAGCACTAGAGATATCCAGCGAACTCAACGAAACCCTAGCAGCTTTGAACGACTCGAAGAGATAGGCGATCGACAAGACGAGGATGTAAACATCACTTGATCGAATTGCAAGGGTTGGCGCCTTCGAATTTTTCCGATGCCCTAATTTCGTGAAAAGGGACGAAGTCGAGCCACCATTTCTCTTTTCTTTGGACTTAGGGTTTCTCGAACGAAAAAATGAACGGGTCGGGGGAAAACAAGTAGAGATAGCCATCTCGGCAACGCAAAACAACACCGGCCCAACTAAAATTTTAAGCCCGCGTATAATTTTATACAAACTTAAAAGAGAATTTAAATTCGATTCAAATTTCCAATAGCAACTGATAAATGATTTAATCGTCTGATGACGATGATTAATTGATATAAAATACCGGGTTGTTACAGACTCCCCTCCTTAAAGGAATTGCGTCCTCGCAATTATAAGGAATAAATGGACAAAAGGTAACAACCAAAAGAGCAAGGCAATGACGAGTGCATAAGCAAAGCAAATGTCAGCAGGGGAAGTACTAGATATGAAATCAAAAGGTTCGACTACTTCAAATCAAAAGAATCAACATCGTGGGAATCAGGGATCAAAATCAGACGACTAACAAAAGCAAGAACAATCGAGTTCCAACAACTAAAAGAGAAGGAAAAACAGAGCAGAAATCCCATACAGAGCACGAATTGAATGTGAGTAAATCAAATTACTCACCTGAATCGCCAGAGAAAAAGACGAAGCTCAAATCTCAAAAATCGCAAATATTTAATCATCAAAAACGATAATCAAATTTCTCAAATCAACAAATATTCGATTATCACAAACGATAATCAAATTTAAAATTCAACAAATATTCGATTATCAAAAGCGATAAATAAATCTCAAATCAGCAAATATTTAATTATCAAAAGCGATAATTAAATCTCAAATCAGCAAATATTTAATTATCAAAAGCGATAATTAAATCTCAAATCATCAAATATTTAATTATCAAAAGCGATAATTAAATCTCAAATCAGCAAATATTTAATTATCAAAAGCGATAATTAAATCTCAAATCAGCAAATATTTAATTATCAAAAGCGATAATTAAATCTCAAATCAGAAAATATTTAATTATCAAAAGCGATAATTAAATCTCAAATCAGCAAATATTTAATTATCAAAAGCGATAATTAAATCTCAAATCAGCAAATATTTAATTATCAAAAGCGATAATTAAATCTCAAATCAGCAAATATTTAATTATCAAAAGCGATAATTAAATCTCAAATCAGCAAATATTTAATTATCAAAAGCGATAATTAAATCTCAAATCAGCAAATATTTAATTATCAAAAGCGATAATTAAATCTCAAATCAGCAAATATTTAATTATCAAAAGCGATAATTAAATCTCAAATCAGCAAACATTTAATTATCAAAAGCGATAATTAAATCTCAAATCAACAAATATTTAATTATCTGAAGCGATAATTAAAAGCAACAAATATCTGATTATCAAAAACGATAATCAGAACTCATATCAACAAATATCTAATTATCACAAGCGATAATTAGAAACAACAAATATTTGATTATCAAAAACGATAATCAGAACTCATATCAACAAATATCTAATTATCACAAGCGATAATTAGAAACAACAAATATTCGATTATCAAAAACGATAATCAGAACTCATATCAACAAATATCTAATTATCACAAGCGATAATTAGAAACAACAAATATCCGATTATCAAAAACGATAATCAGAACTCATATCAACAAATATCTAATTATCACAAGTGATAATTAGAAACAACAAATATCCGATTATCAAAAACGATAATCAGAACTCATATCAACAAATATCCAATTACCTGCAGATAATTGGAAGCAACAAATATCTAGAAATCAATTAAGAAGACTAGAAAATCAACATGAAAGCTTGGATCGATCCCATCAGATGGCGAGTTTTTAATTCGCCGCACGTGCATCTCAGAGTGGCCGAAGCCTACCAAGTACTCAACATAATTTTGGCGCCCATCAGATTGACCCGAAGGTCCGTAGAGTGACCCGAAGGTCTAGTACTGGTATTTGACCCGAAGGTCCGCAGAGTGGCCCGAAAGCCCAACAAATAACCCGAAGGTCCGCAGAGTGGCCCGAAAGCCCAACAAATGACCCGAAGGTCCTCATAGTGGCTCGAAAGCACACGAAAGCATCAAAATGTTTCAATTAACGAGTCTGGAATTAACCGAAATAGCAAACGCACATGTCCCATACCACGTGTTTTACTAAATCGTTTGATTCTCTTCATCGTTTCCTTGAAAGTGTAAAATTCATCAAAATCATCAAAACAACAGATATTCAATTAACGAGTCCGGAATTAACCGAAAAAGTAAAAGTGTGGTTCCATACTCCGCACTTTTGCTAAATCGTTTAAATCTCTTCATCGTTTCCTTGAAAGTGCAAAATTGTGTATTTTGTAAAAATACACTTTACATTCTCAAACGGACAAGTCCGGAATTAAGCGAATCAGTAAAAGAAAGGGGTCATAGTCCTCGATTTTGCTGAAACGTTTAAATCGCTTCCTCATTCTTTTGAAATCGCAAACTGTAAAATTTTGAAAACAATTTTATTTATTTTGTAAAAATAACAATTCGCATTCTCAACTGAACAAGTCCGGAGTTAAGCGAAACAGTAAAAGAAAGGGGTCATAATCCTCGATTTTGCTGAATCGTTTAAGTCGCTTTCTCATTCTTTTGAAAACGCAAACTACTAAAATTTTATAAAACAATTTTCATTTTAAAACGATTTTCCAATCACGTGATTAGAACAGTAAATCAGTAACAATTTCGGTAAGGAAATCATACTTCTCAAAATACCGTAAAAACGGTCACAAAACAGCATTGCGGAATAACCGCTTGAAAATCCACTTTTAAAATTTGACGGTTACTGAAGCCAAAGCGACAGTAATTTTAAAACGTCAAAATCACATCAAAACAATTTACATCAAAATGTAATATCAGAGAATTTTCATTCATCAAAATGCCATAAAACACCGTACTTCAAAATATAGCATTGGTGTAAAATCTCGTTATAAAAATAACGGCAACAAAATACGTTTCATAACCAAGCATCGGTTCAACGTAAAATAAATGCAATAATGTGGAATTCAAAATTTTGCACGTACTACAGAATGAACAAAGAAATCATTCGAAGGTATCTTCAATGAAGATAATTCAAAACAGCAAAATCTAATCAATAGATGATTAGTACAAAAGAAAGCCAGCGGAAATTTCAACAAAAATCACATATTTGCAATTTCTTCGAATCATCAATTCGGATTCGAAATTCTCAAAGAAACAAAATAATTACAGCTATGTGAACAACAAATGAAATTCATATCAATTTCGTATTTTGATTTTTAAATCAAAAAGATTACCAGTTGTACTCAGCGAAGACAGTTTCCGCTGCGCACTCTGATAAACAGAACACAATTCAATCAAATCAACAAAACACAGTTTCACTATTATTTTTAAATAAAGATATTTAAAAATTTCATCAAAATTTCAAAACTTTAGTTTTGACTCAAAGTACAAATAAAACATCGACCCATAGTTGTAACATATGTTCCATCCAAGTTATGTTTTATATTATGTCCATAAACCCCAAGCTCTGATACCAACTATGACGCCCCACCTCTATGCTCATAATAACAAAGAGTATTAAAAAAATACTGTCTATTATTACGAAGGATAAGGCTGGATAGGAGCGACCATCCGTGGTTGGCCTTACACTAATATTGGTTATCTCGATAGGAGTGGTATATACTTTTTATTTTTCATCTATTATTTATTTACTCCCATCGACACACCCAATTATCAGTATAAAACAAACTACGATAGTTCATAATAGTTTAGGACATTAGATATAACAATAACACAGATAATATAAATGCGGAACACAGATTAACAAAAATCTCATATATATATATATAACCGATGTCAGTTACAATATAGTTGACACGATACATATGATACAACTACAACTGTCGACTCTAGAAGTTATATATACAAGTACATTATCAACTAATATACATGAATACATATCGTTCTATACAATGACACGACTACTACAAAATAACAGAGACAACTTCAAAAGATGTGAAAAGTCTTCATATCCTGAACAGCAACTCAAAGAAGAAAATCTACAACCTGAAATAACTCGGGTCTGACCCGAGTATTACATTCAAAAGAAAATAATACACGGGTCAGTCTAATTCAAAATCAGTTATTAATGCACAGAAGCAATAATAATCAATAGCAAATAGACGACAGACACAGAAATCTCGTATATCCAACTCCTCGATAAGAGAATCGGATAGCGGCAGATATAACACTAATCAGTGTTAAACAACAGATCAGCAAATCCAAATCGATATAACACCAAACAGTGTTATACAACAAATCAGCAAATCCAATAAAATCAATACGGGGTGGCTGCAGTTCACGCACGTGTGCACTGCCTCGCCACGACCGTACGTCGAAACTGCAAAGGTCAAATCACGGCTAACGTGACTCAACACACTGCCAACAATGAAAGGTGACATGCATTAGTAATGTACACATCAAAGTTCAACTTAAAGAGATAGTCGACCAATAGGAACTAGGACTACATGCACATGTCAACAACACAGAAATACATGTCAGAGAAACAGGTGCAGTGATATACACAGTGCACAGTGGCAACAGAACAGGTTGGAATTTACCCCATGAACAAGACTCGAGCGACCAGATTAGCAAGTGGAACTGATCACCCAATGAATCAAATGACACATACTCGAGTGGAGCCAGAAGCAAAATATACACACGAAAAACAACATGAAACTGGACAAAGCAAGTGTAGAACTCGACAGATCGGCTTTAAACATGAAGTGGTCATGTTTACCACTCACTGCCAGGGACTACATGATGGGCCAGCATGCAAGTAAATACACATGAACCAACAGTGCACTAAGAAATTGGAAGCACACAATTTCACATTCCAGATACATCAACAAGTCATGCGATGCACCAAAAGGAGTGAAAATGCGAGCTACCACCCAAGACAGTGTAAAAATGGAAATGAACATGTATAAGTGACCAAGTACAATGCAATATGGGCTAGACAGTAAGTGTCGACCCAGCCTTAACCAAATGTAGTGACAAGCACAACAATGCCCGAGGCTGGAGATATATAATGTAGACTATAACAGGTCTACAATGACCAAAGTGCTATCAAAACTTCAAGTCAGAAACCACAAAGAATGCAGAGAAGTAGTTCAAATTAGGATCCAAGTAGATGAAGTCAAAAAGAAAACATCATCAGATTCAAGTTAAGACTGTGACAACTAAGCCTACACTCGAGCAGGTACACATAAACATAAAACAATCAACTGGCAATGTCAAGGCATGAACCAACAGAGAGTTCATATGAATGGCCATACATGATGCATCAAGTCGACAAACAATGAAAGAGTTGTAGCAGTTTCAAAGCAAAGAATTGAACATGTTTAGACGTCAACAAAATAAATCGGCAGATTCACAAATACATGATGACCAAGGAACAACGTCAAAGCATTTCCGAGCGTGGTTGCAAGCTCGAACGAAGAAACTGCTGTTAATCGGCAGTTACTAAAATAGTGCAACTAATTCAAACGAAGTCACAAGCCTGAATCAGCCACAGTCAGAAACATGACGACCAGAAAAACGAACTGTTCAAATTCACGTGTATCAAGCTGAAAACAACAAGGTATCTAAAGCAACAATCACAACAATGTCGAAAGTACTACCAAAGGCAGTAAACGATATAGCCAAAATCAACCAAAACAACACCGTCAAACTCAGATCAAAAATCATCAAAGCCATGTAAATCAATTCACAAAATCGCATACTTATGAGATTAAATTAGATGTGAGTAATAGCAATTACTCACCTTAGCCACCGAAGAGCACGAATTCGACGTCGCGACATCACGAAGCGAACGGATACACTCGTCAGAAACCCTAACGGCCTTTGCACAGTCGGAGAGACGATAATTGGCGGCTTCTTCGATTTACCCACGCCCTAAGTGGAGGAGACGAGCAAGACAAGCGTGCACAAATTCGATTTGGAATGAAGAAGAACGAACGAGCCAAAGTCACATAAGTGATTCCCATAGCAACTCGTTTCGACGAAGGATGCAGTCGAGCACTAGAGATATCCAGCGAACTCAACGAAACCCTAGCAACTTTGAACGACTCGAAGAGATAGGCGATCGACAAGATGAGGATGTAAACATCACTCGATCGAATTGCAGGGGTTGGCGCCTTCGAATTTTTCCGATGCCCTAATTTCGTGAAAAGGGACGAAGACGAGCCACCATTTCTCTTTTCTTTGGACTTAGGGTTTCTCGAACGAAAAAATGAACGGGTCGGGGGAAAACAAGTAGAGATAGCCATCTCGGCAACGCAAAACAACACCGGCCCAACTAAATTTTTAAGCCCGCGTATAATTTTATACAAACTTAAAAGAGAATTTAAATTCGATTCAAATTTCCAATAGCAACTGATAAATGATTTAATCGTCTGATGACGATGATTAATTAATATAAAATACCGGGTTGTTACATCCCGGCAACACAAATCCTCATTCCGCCTAGCATAGAGGAAACTTCCTCTTGATTTCTATGTAGCAATATCAAGTGACTTCTATTTATGTATTGGTTCTTAATTAAGGGACGACATCTGTATCTGTTGATTTTCATAATTAATTTACTACTTTTTAATTACTTGACTGCTTGTAAGTTATTCTGATTTTATGTGTTCCCTTGTTGTTTCTGAAAGTGTGTACGCTTGTGCACACTAATTACGGATCGTGTAATATGGACTAATATATGCAGAATGTTATTTACAATTGCTATATAAGTAAATATTCAATAAACTAACTATATAGCAATTCACAGATATAGAATAGTAAATGCAGTAAACAGTAAAAATCACACCAGGGATTTTTATACTGGTTCGGACCTCCCGTCCTACGTCCAGTCCCAGACTTCTATCTGGATTTCACTACCAACTACCTCGCTTCACCCGGAGGAACAGGTTTATAACACCCGAACAGCCGAACGGGATTTCGTGCCTCTTACAACACCGAGGACTTCAACAAAAATAAATACAATTGTCGTTGACAACTTGTGCTCTTGATAACACGGATTTGTCACTTGTAGTACACCCTTCCTATAATCTTATCCTCAAAATATGTGAATGATGTTTGTGAAGATTGAAGGAAGTATATTACTTATTTGAATCAAAAGATATGAAATAATTTCAATGATTCAATAAGCAATTTGAAGTAGAGAGCTTTTAGAATGCAAGAGTATTTAGAATTTAAGATCAGAATTTTAAAGCAAAGAATTGTTGTATTTCAATCAATGATTTAGATATGTTTATATAGAGAATAAATGGTTGTAACTCTTTGTGAAGAGTAGCCATTAACAGATGTGATCATTGATGAAAGGTAAGAGAAGCAACCATTGAAGAAAGAAGTGTCTTTTGGGAAAGGTTGCTTTCTGTTTAAAAACGGTCGACAGGTCAAAAATGACCAGTAGACAAAATTTCAAATATATAGACGTTATGTGCATGTGTGCACGTTCATTGTGCAATTTACACAGGAACGGTCGACCGCCTGGTTTTGGACCGGTCGACCGGTCCCTGTTAAATTGCACAGTGAATGTGCAATGTCATTCAAAACGTTTATACATCGATTCTTTTGAGATGCATGATTATTTTGAGGATAGATTTTAACATAACTAATACTACTAACATACCAAATAATCAACCTCTAACGTATGAAGCTTGTTGTGTCTCAATGAATGACTTCTTTTTGTCGATCACGGTTTATCCCTTTGTCAGAAATCAAAACTATATAAAAATCTTGACTCAACATTCTCCCCCTTTTTGATTGATGACAACATAGTTATGAATCTCCCCCTGTATATGATCTCCCCCTGAGATTGTGCCTGTGACTCTATATTTTCCTGCATATATACTGTTAGCACAATTTTCTCCCCCTTTGTCATCGACAAAAAGGAGTTTATTAAAATAGAGGATATAAATTATATAATCCAGAGATATAAGCAAAATAAAACTACTACCATAGATCAAGAGTTAAGAGTCACATAATATGATAATACCCAAGAGTCTAGTACGAATTAAAACGCGACACTATTTAGTACAAGTGCCAGATAATGTCTTAAAGCAAGAACTAAAGTCATAATTTACCCATAATAATAGATAAAGAGATAATTCAATCTGACTCTGTCTCACCCTCCTCTTCTTCTTCTTCTTCAACAAGCTGAGTTTTTCCGTAGCCACGTCCATGACTCGTTCCCGAGCTTGTACCCTCCTCCGAGGATGTCCAAGCAAAAGTAGGAGGAGCTGGGCGCTTGCCAGGGTCTTGAGTTGGCATGGATGAGGATGATGCTCCACATGATATTGCTTCCCATATAGAACTGAAGAACGACTTAAGTTTGTTAAAGCGTTTATCCATTTTTGTGTCCATGCGCTTAAGTCGGGCTTCGAGAAGAAATTGATTTTGAGCAATAGTGTTAAGTGATTCTTTTGTTGAGGAAGATGATCTTAAAAGTTTAACTTCTTCAGGTTTAGAACGGGATGAACGAGAGGAAGCCTCTCTATGTCCTTGGTCTTTCCATTGTTCAAAAGGCATAATATTGAAGTATGGAGCTGGAAGCTTCATTCTTGTAATCGAAGCTTTGTTGATGGCTTTTGGTTTGGAAATAGAAGACTTTGGTGGTTCAATGCCACAATCGAGCAAGAGTCGCATAATATACTCGTTATAAAACAAGTGTGGCCTAGAGCTATCATTTACTTTCAAGATCTCATCAAAGATCATACCAATCCAGTTTATACGAATACCCCCATAGATTGCGTATAATGCCTTGAAATTTTCTTTATAGACGGCATCAAAATTTCCAATTCTTGGTAAAAGAGAGTGCATAAGAGTATGATGAAGAATTCTTGCAGACGGCCGTAAACCAATAGACTTAGTGCTATCCTTGTCATCTTCAGTAAATTGATGACTAATTTGATTACGGACATGAATATTGCAAAAGTCATTTAAGAATTTTTCACCAATAAACCTAGAACCAAGAACATTTGCCATCCTATCACATGAGATAAACACTTCTTTGCCACATACAACAGACCAAAGGCAATAATTGGGATCCGCGGGTTTGTTTTTCTCTAAATTTAGATTAGCATAGAATAACTTGATCATGACATGGTTAATTTCCACATTGTTTTGATCATAGTCAATTAGGTTTCCAATGTCGGCATCCTTTGCTAAATCTAAAATACGATAACTAGAGAAATCTGAGAATTTAACAAACGAACCCGGATGGATAGTAAAATCCTTCATTTCATTCCACCTTTTGAGTGAAATTGGATCCACAAGCCATTTCTTGATAGAGAGATCAATGGGTTGTGTTTCTGAGGTAGAAGCTTGCTTTAATTTCTTTTGTTGAGGAGCCATTAGGGATAAGTTTGAAGAAAGAAATTTAATAAGAGAATGTAGGGTTTCTGGGATTTGGGGGAAGAAGACTGGTTGAAGTAAAAGAGAGATAGGAAAAAAAAATGAACGGAAGAATATATAAAAAAATCAGAATACTCGTAACCGGTCGACCGGTCAATATGGGGCAGTCGACCGTTTTTATCCAGAGGGAAAAACTGTCGACCGGTCCATTTTTACCTATCGACCGGTGCTGTTCTAGAAGCACAGTTCAGCCTGTTTTTAATTTACTGTGTCCTATAAATTGTATATCACTCTTATTATAATATTTAATTGGTATTAAATGAGTGATTACAAAATAAACAACGATACAATATAAAAATAAAATTAATGAAGAGTGGGAGAAGGAAGATCGGTTGAATCTTCGTTGATATCATCAATGCGAGCCTTCCAAGATGACCATTTTTCAGTTGCCCCTTCATTCTGAGCATAGTTTCTGTCCCATGAGTTTGGGGTTCTAGAAGATGAAGGTGCATTTGGCATCGGCTCATGAACATCTCGTTTGTTTGTTCCACAGAAGAAGAATGCCATTCTTTCTAAAATAGATAATCGTGCCGAAGTCTGCTGTTGTTCATGATGAAGCTGTTGTTGTCCATAATGAAGCTGACGTTGAAGATCTATTTGATGTTTTTGATAGTGATGAATTTCGTCGATCTTCTCTTTGGTATGAGGAGAACAGAATAGCACTTTCTTTGCCTTTTTTGATTTAGGCGTATTTCCAGGTGTACGAGAACATTGATGATGGCACTTTGATTTATATTTAGGTGTTTCAGGAGAAAAATATTCTTCTGGCTCAGAACTTGTAACGGAAATGTGTGATTTTTGAGCACACTCATCACAAATATGTGCCATAGAAAATTTTGTATTTATGATTAGATAAGGGAAGATGAATAAAACGAATATATTTGACAGCTTATATAGGCATTCCTTATATATAAGCCTATGATCAAGAGTGAAAAGAGGAATTTGATGGTGTAAACAATCAGAGGCTCAAATTAAAAATAGCTTAAAATAGCTATAGTAAAAAAAAAAATCAAACGAAAGAACTTAAAAGTTTAACAAGGTCTTTTAAAGAAATTAAACCAAGCTCTCTTCTTAATCTAATAAAACTAGATTCGAGCAAAGGCTTAGTAAAAATGTCCGCTAATTGATTATCAATTTGGACATATTCAAGACATATATTTCCTTTTTCAATATTATCTCTAAGGAAATGATGACGGATATCAATGTGCTTGGTTCTAGAATGATTCACTGGATTTTTAGAAAGATTTATAGCACTCGTGTTATCACAGTATATAATAGAATTTGATAAATGAATATCAAAATCTTAAAGTGTTTGTTGCATATATAATACTTGAGTACAAGCGAGAGCCGCTGATATATATTCGGCTTCACATGTTGATAGTGAAACACAATTCTGTTTCTTACTAAACCAAGAGACAAGTGATTTCCCAATAAAATGGCACGTACCACTTGTACTCTTTCTATCCGTTCGAGAACCTCCAAAATCAGCATCACTATATGAAACTAATTCGAATGGACATTCTGTTGGATAAAAAAGACCAAAATCTTTTGTATTATTAAGATAACGAATTATACGCTTCACTGCTCGTAAATGTGATTCCTTTGGATTTGCTTGAAAACGAGCACATAGACAAACACTCATCATTATATCTGGACGACTAGCTGAAAGATAAAGAAGAGAACCAATCATGCTTCGATATAATTTCTGGTCAACACTCTTACCATTATCATCTTTTTCAAGATGTGTAGTTGTACTCATAGGAGTTGGTTTACCAGATGTATTTTCTAATCCGAAGCGCTTGATAAGATTTTCGCAGTATTTTTCTTAATTAATAAAAATACCATTCGGAAGTTGTTTGATTTGAAGTCCAAGAAAGTATGACAGTTCTCCCATATGAGACATTTCGAATTCTTTGGTCATAATACTTGCAAATTCCTTACAGAGTTTATCATTTGTTGAACCAAAGATGATGTCATCTACATATATCTGAATAACTAGAATATCCTTTTGAGAATGTTTGATAAACAAAGTTTGATCGACTCTGCCTATTTGAAATCCCGAGTTAATAAGATAGCTACGTAATCGTTCATACCAAGCACGAGGTGCTTGTTTTAAACCATAAAGAGCTTTCTTAAGTTTGAACACATGGTCAGGATATTTTTCATGTACAAACAAAGGAGGTTGTTCGACATATACATTCTCTTTGATAAATCCATTAAGAAATGCACTTTTGACATCCATCTGATAAAGTTTGAAATTATGGTGACAAGCAAAAGATAATAGGATTCTAATAGCTTCTAGTCGAGCAACTGGTGCAAAAGTTTCTTCATAATCGATACCTTCTTCCTGATTATACCCCTGTGCTACTAACCTTGCTTTATTTCTGGTGATATTCCCTTGTTCATCAGCCTTATTTTTGTAGACCCATTTAGTACCAATCACTGACTGATCAGTTGGTCTTGGAACAAGTTCCCAGACGTCATTGCGCACGAACTGATTTAGTTCTTCTTGCATGGCAATGATCCAATATTCGTCGGTAGCTGCTTCTTTAGGATTCTTAGGTTCGATATTTGATAGAAACGCAACATGTCCCATTTGATGTAATTGACTCCTAGTTCTTACTCGTGAGTCGACCTCCCCAATTACATTTTGAACCGGATGGTGTCTCAATAATCTTGGAGGGGAACGTATTTCACAAGCTGGTTGTTGTTGAGAAATATTTTCAACAATATTTTCAGAGTCAGAGTCATAATTTGTGATGATAGGAGTGTCAGAAAGTATAGTTTCGTCATCATCAGATTTTGGTTGAGAGGGCTGAAAGATTTCATCGAAGGAAACATGAAGAGATTCTTCAATAGTTTTGGTTCGTTTATTGAAAATACGATATGCCTTGCTTCTTTCCGAATAACTGACAAATATACCTTCATCAGCTTTCGGATCAAACTTTCCGAGATGGTCTTTCGTATTTAAAATGAAACATTTTGAACCAAATACTTTGAAGTAAGATATATTTGGCTTCCTTTCGTTAAATAATTCATAAGACGTATTCTTGGTGAGTGGTCGAATGGACACACGATTCAAAACATAACACGCAGTGGCGACGGCTTCTGCCCAGAAATGTTTTGGTAAAGTGGATCCATTTAATAGCGTTCTTGCACATTCTTGTAATGTTCGATTTTTTCGTTCTACAACTCCGTTTTGTTATGGAGTTCTAGGAAACGAAAAATTGTGGTTAATACCTTTCTTTGTACAAAAATGTTCAAATTCGTTATTTTCGAATTCACCACCATGATCACTCCTTATGTTTTTAACTTTTAGCCCTTTCGATTTTTGAATTCTTTTGACGAAAGATTTAAAATGTTCAAAAGTGTCACTCTTGTTTTTCAGGAAAATAGACCATGTATACCGAGAATAGTCATCAACTATTACAAATACATATCGATTATGGTTTATCGACTGAACCTGTGTTGGTCCGAATAAATCCATATGTAGTAACTCAAGTGGTTGTAATGTTGATATGACTTTCTTGGATTTAAAAGATGATTTGGTTAATTTTCCTAATTGACATGCATCACAGATATTGTTAACCTTAAAACTCATTTTGGGTAGTCCTCTAACTAGATTGTTTTTGGCTAGCTTGTCAATAGTTCTGAAGTTTATATGACAGAAGCGTTTGTGCCATAGCCATGGATCATTATCATTAGCTACAAGACACATATCTGAGTTATGATTAATATTCATATTCAGAATATATATATTTCTGTCTCTATAACCTTCGAAAATTAAATTATGATCTTTATCTAGAATACTACACTTATTATTTGAAAAAGAAATTGTAAAACCCTTGTCACATAATTGACTGATACTAAGTAAATTGTGTTTTAAATTTCTAACTAGCATGACATTTGTAATAAGAGGTAAGTTAGATGTACCGCAATTGCTCACATCGCCTTTGCCGATGATATAGCCTTTTGAATTATCTCCAAAAGTGACGGAGCCACCATCTGAGTATGTAATATTTGTTAATAAGCTCTTGTCTCCAGTCATGTGCTTCGAGCAACCACTGTCCAATATCCACTTTCCTCTTTTCTTAAGTGGGACCTGCAAAAAATAAAATTAAGTCCATGGTACCCACTTTTTATGGGGTCCTAAGAGTTAGGTCTTAGGAGTCCAAACCCATACGGGTCCGGTATCCCCTTTATATATATAATTAGTATTAAGATGTACAGTATTCATGAAATTCTGAATATATTTATTTCTAATCAAATTGTTATTTGTTTTAGGAACCCATATTTTGATAGTCTTGACAACTTTCTTCTGAAATTTCACAACTGATTTTGGTTTGGAATATAATAAACTAAGATTTTTCTTACCTCCAGTATTTTGTACTTTCTTTTTCCTTTCATTACCAAGATGTTTCTTGGTTTCTTGTTTCCTATATCCCAAACCTTGTTTATTTGAAACAGATTGTGTACTTTCAATGATTTTTGTCAAATTTTCTCGACCTTTGTTAAAGTTAGAAACATTTTGAGTTATGTCATCTAACTTAGTTTGTAAGCTCGCCTTTTCTAGGTCCAGATTTTTGACTTTTGCCTTAAGCTCATGATTTTCAATAGTGAGAGCATCATTTTTCTCTTTTTGAGTTTCAATTTCTTGACTCAAAAGAGATAATTGAGAGTCAACATTAGATGATGATTCTTGAAGTTTTTCAAGTTCTTCTTCTAATATTTTCTTCTCGTCTTTTAACATATCTCGTTCAAACTCTGCTCTACTCAAATCTGCTTTGGCTACTTTTAATTGACGTTTTATGTCTTTATATTTGACTATCAATTCAGAATTTATATCAAGTAATTCATCAAATGTAGGAATTTGTACCTCATCTTCTGTTGCCATAAAACAAACATTAGCTTGTTCATTCTCCTGATCACTTTCACTTTCAGATGAGGATGAGTCTGAATCATCCCATGTTACTGAGAAGGCTCGTTTCTTTGACTTGTCCTTCTTATGTTTGAATTTATCATTTTCTGACTTCTTCTTTTGTTCTGGACAATCCTTCTGCATGTGCCCCTTTTTGTGACAGTTGAAACATTCTATAGTTGATGAAGATGGTTTGTTTGATCCAGATTTCCTTTTGTTGTAACGACTGGCTTTTCGATATTTTAGGAATTTTTTGAATCCTTTTGCAATGAATGCCAAATCTTCATCTTTAGAATCTGATTCATTTTCATCTTTCTCAGCATGAAATGCTACATTTTTCTTTTCTTCTTTCTGTTCTTTTCTAGCCTGCAAATTTGCTTCATAGGACATTAAATTTCCTATCAATTCTTCTGGCTTCATGATGGAAAGGTCATTAGCTTCTTCAATTGCTAATACTTTTCCTTCCCATTCACTAGTCAGAGAATGTAGGACTGTTGACACAACATCAAAATCTGAATATTTTTGTCCTAGTCCGATAAGTGCATGATGAATAGTTTGAAACCTTGAATACATATCATTGATTGTCTCATTCGGTTTCATTTTGAAATTTTGAAACTGACTTTTCAGCATGGCTATTTTGGCTTGTTTAACCTTGTTAGTACCTTCATGAGTGGTTTTCAGCGTTTGCCAAATTTGATATGCAGTAGTGCAGATACTAACACGGTTATATTCATTTTGGTCTAATGCACAAAACAACATATTTATTGCCTTTGCATTTACGGCTGCTGCCGTTTTCTCAACCGTTGTCCATTCTGAATATTCAGTTGTTGGATTCACTATTTCTTTTTGAGTAGCATTCCAAGCATCATAGCTATTTGATTGCATAAAAAATGACATATGTGTAGCCCAATAGCTATAGTTGAGACCATTAAAGAACGGAGGTCTTTGTGTTGATTGACCTTCCGTGTAAGTGTTAGTGCTAGTGCTTGCGTTATTTGCCATATTACAAGAATATATCACATAACGGTGTTACGGTTATATGATGACCGTGCTCTGATACCAAATGAAAGTGTGTACGCTTGTGCACACTAATTACGGATCGTGTAATATGGACTAATATATGCGGAATGTTATTTACAATTGCTATATAAGTAAATATTCAATAAACTAACTATATAGCAATTCACAGATATAGAATAGTAAATGCAGTAAACAGTAAAAATCACACCAGGGATTTTTATACTGGTTCAGACCTCCCGTCCTACGTCCAGTCCCAGACTTCTATCTGGATTTCACTACCAACTACCTCGCTTCACCCGGAGGAACAGGTTTATAACACCCGAACAGCCGAACGGGATTTCGTGCCTCTTACAACACCGAGGACTTCAACAAAAATAAATACAATTATCGTTGACAACTTGTGCTCTTGATAACACGGATTTGTCACTTGTAGTACACCCTTCCTATAATCTTATCCTCAAAATATGTGAATGATGTTTGTGAAGATTGAAGGAAGTATATTACTTATTTGAATCAAAAGATATGAAATAATTTCAATGATTCAATAAGCAATTTGAAGTAGAGAGCTTTTAGAATGCAAGAGTATTTAGAATTTAAGATCAGAATTTTAAAGCAAAGAATTGTTGTATTTCAATCAATGATTTAGATATGTTTATATAGAGAATAAATGGTTGTAACTCTTTGTGAAGAGTAGCCATTAACAGATGTGATCATTGATGAAAGGTAAGAGAAGCAACCATTGAAGAAAGAAGTGTCTTTTGGGAAAGGTTGCTTTCTGTTTAAAAACGGTCGACAGGTCAAAAATGACCAGTAGACAAAATTTCAAATATATAGACGTTATGTGCATGTGTGCACGTTCATTGTGCAATTTACACAGGAACGGTCGACCGCCTGGTTTTGGACTGGTCGACCGGTCCCTGTTAAATTGCACAGTGAATGTGCAATGTCATTCAAAACGTTTATACATCGATTCTTTTGAGATGCATGATTATTTTGAGGATAGATTTTAACATAACTAATACTACTAACATACCAAATAATCAACCTCTAACGTATGAAGCTCGTTGTGTCTCAATGAATGACTTCTTTTTGTCGATCACGGTTTATCCCTTTGTCAGAAATCAAAACTATATAAAAATCTTGACTCAACAGTTTCTAGTGATTTATATACCTGCATACACATATGTACTTAATATACCTGCCCATTTTATTATTTCATATCTTGCTTCCAATGTAAACTCACCATTCTGTATCCATTTTGTATAGGATGGGGGAACTCATGCAGCTCACATTTCATCACAAGGGTTCATTTCAGAAGGCACAATATGTTGGTGGAACCGATACTGTGGTAAAGAGGGTTGATCCTGATTACTTCTCGTACACAGTGCTCATGGAGTTTGTGAAGGATGACCTTCAATACACCGAAATAGGAGGAATTTATATGAGAAATGGTGAGAAAGGTGGGTGGAAGTTAGTGACGAATGATGCGGACCTCTCCGAATTAGTCAAAGGAGTTAACAGTGGTGGCAACTTGGATTTTTATATCGACAACGTTGTCGATACTGCAATTGAGCCACTGAAGCAAATGCAGCCGCATGTAATCTTGCGGCCAAGGCAGAATCTGGTTACAGGTATATATAAATGGATAGTTAATATCATTTACAGATTGTGATATTTTGATGTAGCAAAAAAAAATTTATTGTGATATTTTGATTATAACATTTAAAGATTATGATTATAATATCATTGTATTGTTGCAGCTACAAAACCAGTGAAACGATAGTACGTGACGGCTCATCAACTACAACAGAACCAAAAAACAAGAAGTTAGCTGATGTCAACAGTCCTCGGAAGTCAGCACGGCTGAATAGCAATGAAACTGTGAATCTAAATTTAGGTGAGGTGAACAGTCCTTGGCAGTCGACATGGCTGAATAATCCAGAACCCAACGATGCAACCGTGAATCTAAAGTTAGCTGAGGTGAAAAGTCCTCGGAAGTCGGCACGGCTGAATAATCCAGAACCCAGCAATGCAACTGAGAATCTAAAGTTAGCTGAGGTGAGGATTCCTAGGAAGTCGACATGGCTGAATAATCCAGAACCCAACAATGCAACCGTGAATCTAAAGTTAGCTGATCAGGTAAATACTCAGAAGATGACACAGGAAAAAAACCAAAAATCAGCGATTCAACAGTGAATCTGAACTCATCAAGTGTTAAGAGGAAGTTGGAATCACGTTTACCAACATCGGAAGAAGAAGATATGGATGAAAATGGCATGCAGGTTTGAAGAATTCTTATTATGATGATCTTATTGTAATTTGAATATTTTGTACCACTCTTGCAGCATACTTACTATGATGTTCATGTTTATTATATACTTGCAGGATGTTCATCTACCACCTCCACCACCTCCAAATGAGTATTCTACACCTCCACTATCTCTAAAAGATTATGAAGTACAGAGAGCTGCTAAGTTGATGATGAACCTAAAAGATTATGAAGTACATAGAGCTGTTAATGTGATGAGGAACAACGAAGTTCTTGCTTCTCTAGGTATGCCTGCAATTTCAGCTGAACTGAGAAATGAAAACCAAAAAAAAGATAAAGGAAAAGAAAAGATGCAAGAGGATGTGGATAGTGATCAGGAATATAATCCGGACCATGAGGAGCATAGTGAAGATGATACTTCACAAAGTCCAAGAAAGGTGTGTGATAGCTACATATCTTATTTTTTCTGCTTATGAAGATAATAACTATAAAATCCAATCGTATTTCCTACTTATATATACAATTTAGAGAACTAAAAAAGTTGAGAAGCCCAAGCCTGTTAGTGGACCACAAACTCGTTCAGCTAGTGGTATCGCAAAGGAAAAGGAAAAGTTGAGAAGCCCAAGCCTGGCAGTAAGTTCAACTGAGAAGGATGTTGAAGGAAAAGGAACAATGGCTGATTATTTGGCTCTGCGGGAACGACAAAAGAAAAATGCTGCAAAAGCTAGTGCAAGTGGTATGGCAAATAAGTATGTTGCGGAGAATGTCTTGCCAGACATTGAAAATGAAGAAGTTGAAGCAGGTACTGAATTGATGTGATAATAATATTTAATATTACAGTAGGATTAATATTTAAGTACCGAATTTACATTATGATTTATGTTATTATTTGACAGGACTTTCCATTTTAATTAAAGGTGAAGTTCCTAAAAGACTCAGAGGTCACACAAAGATGTTTAATGTTCATACAAGGGCGAATGACAAAAGAGTTGTAATTATGATGAACCAGTGGTTCCAACCTATTTCAGATGATGATAAAGTAATACATGAACTGAGCAACTTTTTAGGAACATTGAAAAGGTCTGTGCCACTTACGTATAAATCTTGGTCGGATGTTCCTGAAAAGTTGAAGAAATCTCTATGGGATTATGTTAAGGTAATCTATTATTAACTATAATGTTGCTGAATTTTACTTTAATAAGTAATATTGATCTATTAACTATAATGTAGCTGAATTTTGATTTATTTATTCTTTTTTTATCTTTGATTTATATTTAAGCAACGGTATATTATTCCGGATGAATGTGAAAACTGGGTGTTGAAGTCTATTTGTGACTGTTGGAGGGGGTACAAGAGTCGCATAAAACAGCTCATTATAAAGCTTATAAGACTGATGAGGAGAGGCTAGAAAACAAGCCGGACAACATCCCAGTGGAGGATTTTAAAGTGCTCTTGAGGTATTGGGCAGATGATGAGATTCAGGTATACGTACATATTATTTATTTCGCAAGATAAACGAGTACTTTTTTTGTGAGATAAATGAGTACTTTGTTTTTTGTGTATTTTTTAGCAAAAGGCCCTAAAAAATTCTGATAGTCGTAAGTCGTATCAAGACACACACACCGTTGGTCCAAAGTCGTTCGCCCAGCTTCGTCATAAGATGGTATGTGATACTTTACATTTTTAACTGAAGAGAGTGTATGCTAAACTATCTATTGAACTTGTATCAGGAGACACCATCTGATGCAGCACTTTTTCTTAAAAGTCGTAAGAGAACAGATGGACGTGAGTATGTGTCTAATCCTCAAGTAATGAAGTACAAACTTGTAAGTAATAATTCTATTTTGTAATAATTTTGTTCTGTTTTGCACATGCTGCACATTGTTCATGTCTTGCTCAAGTGCATGTATGCTCATGTCCTTGAAACTTTCCTTGAAACACTTGTTGAACCTGAGTTCCGCAAACGTACTAATGGCATAGATGTTTGCTTTGGAAATTTTAATTGAGTATATTGTGAGATTAAGAATTTTGAACCCTCGGCCATTTTTTTCCTTTTCTAGTCGAATGAAGAGGACTTGCTTTTGCGTTTGGCTAGAAATGACACAAAAACTGGAAACGAAGAAATGAATTTGGTTAAAGGGATTACTAACTTGGTTTATATAAAAATATATGTCTATAGTAATACATATATGTGCATAAATAAAATGAATGGTCGTTTGAAGCCTCAGAATCCAGATGACGAAGCCGTAGCTGGCTGTCGATGGAATTGTTTTCCAGTTTTTACTAGTATATATGTTACAAATTGTTTTCTAATTACATGCACATAAACAAATTGTTTTCCAAAATGTGGCTTTCTCTGCATTTGCTGTACACAATCCATATGTAAGCATTTGCTGCATTCTCTGCATTTACTGTAGGGTAATTTTGATGTGGCTTTATTTTGTAGGACTTAGTTCAAAAGGCAGTGGCCGGTGGAGAAGGAGGAAATACTGTTGAAACAGTAATTTCGAATGGAAAATCACAGGGTCGTCCTTTACTTATAGGGAGGCGTGCAAAGTGTGCAAAACAATCAACCGAGGCTCTAACAAATGCTTACGTACATGACTTAAGGAAAAGGCTTGTCGAAGAAATGGAAGCACAGCTAGAATCCATGGTAAATCAGAAGGTACAAGAGAATTTGGCTAGGGTGCTTAAGAAATTAGGTGATGCCAACCCGGAGATGAACATCAATGTAGAGGATCTAACTTCCACAATCATGTCCAGTGAGACTTATAATCTGGTTGGAGGCACCAGCTCTTAAGTCTCATTTATGAATTGTTATGTGTACCGGATATTTTGGGGTAGCTTTGTAGTATTTTGGGGGTAACTGGATATTTTGGGGTAACTGACATGAATTGTGATGTGTACTGCTGTATGAACTGTTATCTGTACTGTGTATTATGCTGTGTATTATGCAAGTGTTTTATGTGATATTGTACTGTGTATTATGCAAGTGTTCTCTGTGATATTGTACTGTTCTATGTGCTCTTAGTGTCTCTTCAGTATAGTGTTGCAGTAGCTTCAGTATAGTGTTGCAGTAGCTTCAGAATAGTGTTGTAGTAGCTTCAGAATAGTGTTGCAGTAGCTTCATAATAGTGTTGCCACTGGGTTATAAATGTTGCTTAAAATAAAGTTGCAATAGTCATTCAAGGTGTTGCCATAGGGATGGACCCAGTTGGGTCGTGGGCCCCACATTGTGGGCCCTATAAGATGTGGGCCTCACAACTCCAGAAAGTTAATATCTATAGCAACATTTTTGGAATGTTGCTACAGATACCTATGGATGTTGCCATAGACCCAAATAGGGTTCTATTGCAACAATATTACTTATGTTGCCTTAGATAGTCAAAATGTTGCCTTTGAGGTCTAAGGCAACGGCAAAAATTGCATCACCCTAAAAGTGTTGCCATAGACCTATGGCAACATTTTTCGGGCCTGAGCCAACATTTTTTGTGTTGCAGAAGGCCATTTATGGCATAGTGTATTTTGTAACGACCTAGAATTTTATCGCTTTGATTTGTGAATATTTAATTAGTTTTAAATATTTAACTACTAGTTTTTAGTAATCGGATAACCTTCCTTTAATTAATAACCAATGATAGAAAATTTACTGAAATGTGTCTATAAAAATATATACTTTGAAGTAATATTGAAAATATAACCAAAAAATGTTTTATGGAAAATCAACTTTTTATTCATAAAAAGTTGTATAAATATTTTGGAACTTGAATAGTAACAAATGAAGACAATAACAAGTATTTAAAATCACCTCTCTTTCTTACGCAAAATTATGTAATAAAACATGATTTAATTAAGGGAACATATGGCCTTAATTTAAGAAGCAAAGTAAGGCATGTTTTAAGGAGACTTTTGTGCATACATTTAAGTGCTTTCGTTTCATCATGATGGCATGTATTAGGGGGCATGGGGGAGTGAAATAAGGCTTGATTTAAGGAGAGAAAGTGTATGGAAGAAGGCATCTTTGGAGGGCAATAGGGTCATTTGGCTATGTGGTTATGGAAGGTCTTTCACCACTTGTTTTAACTCTATAAATACACAAGCACTTGCTCACATTTATGTTACTCATTCACTTGAAAAAAATCCACTCTCTTACTCTCATTTTCTCTTCCAAAAGCCCTTAAATTCAAAGCAACTCTAAACCAAACTTTACCATACTCTTGTACAAATCTTAAAACATCCTTACAACCAAGATTATCAACTTTGTTTTGAAGAAAAAGGAAAAAAATCACCCCCAACATTCCAGCCCGTGAGCTCCTAGGGCCATTCCAAGCCTTGGCCGTGAGCTTCTAAGGAGGGGGGCTTTGGACACGAGAGAAAGGAGGAAAGGTGGGATATTTAGTGGCTATCTAGGAGATGATAGGAAGTTGGAAGCTTGGATTTGGTTTTCTACTTTGTTAAAAGTGAGATATCTCACTTTAAAAATAGTTTTAAAATAATGTGATATCCTGTAAAAATATTACTGATTATTATTGTTGAAGATATGGATGTACATATAGTGTTACATATTGTTTGATTTCCGCTTGGATGCAAATGGCATAAATAACCATTGTTTTGTAGGTGACAAAAACAGGGAAATTGAAAGTTGAAGTGTTTCATAGCAAGTAGTGTGTTTAAAAAGGATTTAATTTGAGATATTTAAACAAGTGGTTCATATAAAGGAAATTCCTTTACTTTTCAAAGTCATTCTTTCTAAAAGGTGATGGTTTTAAGTTATGATTTGAATGAAAGTTTAAACTTTGTTTAAAGTGTTTTAAAGAAGATTTGAAATATATGTAAGTGATTTAAAGGATTATTTGATTTAATAAAGCAAGTGTACTTTTATAGAAAGGATTTTGGTTATAATATTTTGTTTATTATATATAGTATATGGAACTATGAGGTCTTATACTTGAGATTAAACATCGAGGTAGGCAAACTCCTAACTATCCTGAAAGATAAGAATGTTATCTAGTCAAGGTTTAAGAGGTAATAATATTTCTACTTAAATGGCTTTATTGTTAACCAAAGGATAGTTTAAGTTTGAAATCGAAGAGTGACGTTAAGTACATGAAGTATTATTTTCGTATACGAATTTGGTTACTTATGGAAATTAAATAGTCCTATACTTGGCACTAAAAGCCGATGAGTAAATTGATCATATATCTGTGAGATCTAGAATCAGAATGTTATAACCAAGGCAAGGCTAGGAGCAATCGATGCCCTAGCTTACCAAGCTTCATTTCTGGGTGAGGGATAGAGTAAGTCGAAATATACAAAATGTGACAAGTGTAAAAGATTCGATTTCTATAAATGATCTTTCTAATTTATGGTGGTATGGAAGCATTTTTTTTCATACTTAACACTAAATTCCGAGGTATGAAAACTCATCTCTATCTGTGAGAGTTTAAGAATGTACATTGGGGCAAGGATAGTATGCTAAATTGTCCAACTACATTGTTAATCGAGGGATAGTACAAGTTTGAAATTGGAAAGTGGTGGTAAGTATATTCGATCTAATTTCTATACGATCCATTTACTTACACCAAAAGCATTTTGGTTTATTATTATCAATGTTTTTAAATGACATTTGTTTTAACCCAATTAAGTATGTTTTCGGAAATGAATTCTTTCTTAATATTTTTAAATATACTTATAAAATTGAGATAAGTGTACACTTTTAAGTATCAATATGTATGGTGATTTGTGAATATGCTTATACCGGTGAGATAAGTATATAAATACATTTTCGAGGATTGAAAAGAGTAGAAATGCATACGTATATCTTTTGTAAAGGCATTTTAATACAAATAATTGAAAGGAGATTTTAATTAATGAAAATATTAATTAAGGAGGCTTAGTGGTTGCTTAAGTTCTTAATCATGTTGGGTTTCCACGTGAAATTAAATCTCTAATTTGGTTGTTTGCTTATCTGATAGTTATAACCAACTATCAAATCTTGGCCAGTTTTGAAACTATCGATTGTTGATTCGGAGAGACTGGGATCAGATAAGCATGAGTTATCCTAAAACTACTTCGAGCCAGCATAAGCGTTCGAAATGGAGACAACTTGAAGATGATGGAATCAAAGATGGAGTTCTTTGAAGTGCTAGGGCTACTTGCTAGTAATCCTGAGGGTGGTCCCAAAAAGGATGTAGTAGAAGTAGCACCTTCGATTTGTTCATATTCTGAACAACTTGTATGGATGAATGCTAGCATTGCATTGTCGCTTGGAGGGCAGTGTTAGCATTCCAAGTAGGATTCGCTAAAAAGGTAAATCGTTGTCTTAAGCTTCACACCCAGTAATGACTAAAATAGGAGTTATGCTGCAAGGCTATGTGGGTCGCTCCCATTAAGGTATGGTCATCGCTTGATCTAGATTGGTATTCATGAATTTATGTATGCTTCGGGCCCGATACGGTTGTTGATCGCAAATAAGGCATGATCATATTCGGTACTACCCAGGAAGGGGTAGGCCGGTCCTGATTTGCAAAGGTGCAATATTGGTAGCCTCGGTACATTTTCTCTAGAGATGTACTGTACGGAAGGTAGTCCCTTACCTTTTCATTATTGGAATCCATTCTCCAATACGTGACTTACGGACTTAGTTGTATACTAAATATGCTGGTAAATGTAATTAATCTAACCATTCCGGCTATGTTATATATTTATTTTAAACACTAGACATTATCATAATATTACTAAATTTTCTAATAAAATGGTTTGGTTATCCTAAGGTAAAAACCCATCCCTGTTTATGTGCGGCGTGGTCTTACGAGATACCTTTTTTTTGAAAGGTCTTATAACATTAAAATCTATATGATTTCAGTTTCTCATTCTGGTTTACCAGACTGATCTCGATGTTATTTTCTTATAGTGCTTAGGTTAGACCGAGTATATTTCCAAATTTAGCAATGGATGCTTTGGAGCTTCAACAAATGAGCTGGATGCCTTCAAGACCGGACGTATTTTATTTTTCACTACATTACTTGTTTGTATTTGTGAAAAATTGTAAGAATATGCTGTTATAACTGTCCAGGCTGATAATGGGTTAGTTACTCCGGTTGTTATATGTATATTAAAGTGTTTTTTTAAAGATCATTTGGATACTATATATTACTCATCACAATGTGAGATTCTATTCTGCCTTTTCTTTTCTTTCACCCCAAATCTGTCTTTTCGGCACTTGGATGATCGGCATGTGAATACCGTGGATGTATTAGTGTCGACTTTTAGGGGCCGAAAAGGTTGGTGGTTTCATTTCTCCTCATTTTTCTCCTCTCTTTACCACTGATCTCATCTGGTCAAAGAGACATATTCAAATCCCCGCCTTCCCATTGATATGGTCGCCCCTCCCTTAATAGACTTATTCCATGATGAGTCATAAAGGGGAGAGCCTGCAGTCTAGACAAAATCTCGGGAGTTTGAAGACCATCTATTTCAACAAGAAAGACAACATTCCGGTCTTAGGTCTAATTAATATCACATATATTAATTAAATAATTATTTATTTCAACCCATGCATTTATTATATTAATATATGAAAATTATACATTATTTATATTAATTCCAAGGCTTTAAATAGATAATTAAAAATCATAGAAATTAATACAATGTTTTTACTAATTTTTATAATTAATTTATAAATTAATTTAAACAAGTTGAATTCAGAATATTTCTAACAACACTGTTGTGTTGAATCCTTAGTGTGAACTAGAATCTCGGTAATATTTAAATGACTGAAATATTAAAGCCTGTAAGGACTTTGCTGAAGTACAATATCAGACACAAGTTTAGTTACATACAAATTATTTAGGCAAATTCTAATTTCTTATTACTTGTACCTTAAGTATAGATATTTTGTGCATGTCGTCTTTCATCATCACTATATAACCAAGATATCTAAAGTTTAATCAAAGGTTAAAAACTCCAATAATATCCATAGTTATATGTGTAGTGCTACTTTAAAGCACTTGGTTGAATCCAATTCATTTATCGATCAACCAATTCACTCTGGGCGAAAATTTTAAATTTTAGTTGACTATGAACTACAATTATAATAACCTTTACATCAAAGGAGATGAATCCTCCCTTAGGTAGTGTTTTACTTCAGGTAGTTCACCTTGTACCCAACTATGCCCATAACCTGTGAAAGAACCTAGTACATTTTGCAGCAGGTGAAATGGGTAGATTTCAAAATTTTCCCTGATTGGATTTTAGTAGGCCTATGAATTCTAACGTTCAATACTAGATCAAATCTAATGGTTTAATAACATTGTAATACCCTGAAAATTTGAGGAATGTTTTAATTAAATATTAATAATGAGATAATATGAAAATAATTTGAATTTATGAATTAACTAAATATAAGAAGGGACAAAATGGCCATTTTTAAGACTTTGAATTTGATGATGAATTCATTAATATTGCAATTGTCTTATTTTTTCACGCAGTATCTTGGTTTGCATTGTTTGCAGTCTGTATGAAGGAGATATGATTGAAAACATCGTCGAGTCAAGGGGGTGCTAAACGGTTTTAATTTAAACTTTGAAATTGGGTAGACATATAGTTTTTCCCTAAAACTACTTCAAACTGAAACCACGTAATCTCGTTTCATAAAGTACCACACGTATCACTTTCTTCTTCCTTCATCCTTCTTCAAACCACTTGCAATCAATTTAAGATATCTCACTCAAATCTCCATCAAATCGAAAGAAACCAAAAGCATCATGAAGCAAATGGACGAGGCTATGACCCAGCAATGATTTAGAGGCAGAAATCCGAAGAAAGGAGAAGCAACAGCCTAGGACAGCGAGCATCTGGACTGGAATATGCGGTTTGGTAAGTGATCTATGCTTTCCTCCTCCTATAATGCAATTTTGATGCTATAAGAAGATTTGATGTGTAGTTAATCATATATAAACAACTTAAATTCGAAATTAAAGGGATTTGGGAGATATTGGGTGAAATCAATGCTTAGAAACTAGGTTTAGTATTAAATTGATAATTTGAAGAATTTACATTATATATAATTCGACTTAAGAATCTAAGGTTAGGATATAGGCACGTTCCCTGAGGATCAAGGGCAAAGCAGTGACTGTCGAAAGCGGAAACAACGGCAAAATAATAAAAGTCTCGAAACATGGAAGTGACAAAAAACATGTATAGTGATGCACTGATCGTGCCAATCGGTCCACCGATGCACTGTCATTTTTCCAATATTAAATTGGGTCCCCCTCTAGGCTAACTTCATGTTTCCATAGTTTTTTGCATAGTTGCTTTTAGGTTTTATGAGGTATCGATCGATTCCCATTGAGTTGAATTGCTGATCCAAGTTGTTCGTAACCATAGTGATCCAATCTGATCCCCTGTCTAGGGGAAGCGCTATTCCATACTTAGAATGTTCTGAAGAGTCTATCTCTTAGCTTCGTTTAAGCATTACTTCATATTGTCGTCTGTGCTTGATCTCTAGACTCCGTTATCAACCCTTGAATTGCTTTCCTTACTATCATCGAGTCTAATTCATCCAGTCTGCGTGGATATAGTCGGGTCAAAAGGCCGCATGAAACTTGCCCTCTAAAGTATGTCTTGTTTCAAACATGACGTGCTTTGAATCGAAGAAAGTTAGAGTCGTTAGGAGGAATTCCATTCTGATCCCTGAAAAGTCATTATCCTTCCATTGAATTATCTGCCAAAGAGTTGTATCTCTCTCTATCCATCATGGAGCTTAGTTGGTATTTGTCAATATAAATTCGGAGTGTAATCCCCAGCCCTTGCCTATGCTCGGTTCCATTGAGCTTGTCAAATGAGTTAGAAGGCTTTGGTCATCTACAACGACATCTTTTTTGCGAAATCCAGGTAATAATTTAGTCTCTGTTGATTCAAGAAATTGAATGTTGGATATGCACACATGCATGTTCATGTACGTGTTTGTTGTTGGCTCCCAAACACGCTCATACGCTCACGGGTCGTTGCCAAAGTTCATAGTCTTCAAGTGCAATGGCATTGCAATGCTCACCATTCTCATTCATTTTCTATTTTATATTTTTTTAAATATGGGTCAGTTGGTATAAATCCACTAAGCAGGGGGATCAGCACCGATCCTTTAACTTAGGTGGAATTAACCGATCTTAGGCTAGTGGGTTCGGCCCGCTTTTGCATATACAAGCTAGATATATAAGCTAAATGGTTAACTCTTCTCACTTTACATTATTTTGTTTAGGAATCAAACCGATTCCCCTTCCTCTTTAAATGCTGCCATTAAAAAGCTTGTGAATTCAACCTTCTTATCCATCCTTCTGTCGATCCACTCAATCTCCAAAGCAAACCCATCCTCCATCTCGCCAGAAGCTTCCGCCATCACTCTAAACATAACTCCCCTTTGTTCCATCGATCCAGTTTTGTAATTCAACCCCTATCCGAATCGCTTTTTCCCTTCATAAATTGGTTCGACTTTCAATCCTTTGTTTAAATCCGATTTTATACATACAGGTGGGTATAAATATGTAACACACGAACATGAATCATGACGAGTTGATGGGGTTAACCACATTGGTGGTTGTAGGCTTTGGTATGATCAGTGATGATTGTTTGGAGTTTAGATGGGTTAAATTATAGCAGGATCAGCTGTGTAGCAGAGAAGATGAGGTGGAATGGTGGAGTGCACCGATTAATGATCAATGGATCAATTTTGCATATAACTTGGAGAAGGTGATGTGAAGAAGTGATAAGGTGATGAGGAGGGATCGGTGATGATATGTGATCTGTGATACGAATGGATATGAAGTGAAGGGGTTGGTCATGCTTTGGATTTAATTGTGGAGCGATCAGTTGTGGTATAGGGATCGGTGTAAGGTGATCGGTTGGAGCGATTGGTTATGAGCTTTTAAGGCTTGAATTTGGACATGACAACACTGCCTAGGAGAGGGATCGGTCGCGATCCCTTGCCCTATGAGGACTTAGTCGTTTTTATCCCATTGAACTTGTATACTTAAACTCAATTAATTAATGGAAATAAGCATTTACCTTGAGCTCGACCATGACTTGGAGACATGACCTCGAACTTGAATGTTTGGACCTTTGCATTCGAGCTTATATGATTCAAACACATGTGACTTAATGACCAAAACTTGAACTTGAATAAGATTAACATACGGGATCGAATGAACTTGAATGTAAATATCATACTCCAACGTGTCGATAACTAATCTCGGAAATTAGACAAAATCCACAACCTCATACATGAAATCTGATTAGGATGGCCAGCGATGACGGTCACTCCGGTTGAATCATAGAGTCTCATCATAGCTGTCTTTTGAATTTTGAACTGTTTATCTCTACACTGCACCATAATGTACTAGTTTACATTTAGCATGGGGGAATAGGTTTATTTTCGTAATGATTACTATCTACTGAGCTTGATAGCTATGGGTTCTAGATGCTCGTAGCATTTAGCTGCTATGAGTATTGAACAGACTTCTTCACATGACAGTCCCGACGCGAATCAAGCTCGGCAATGATATCTACTCGAAACTTTGCAGGCCGGCAATCTGAATAGCCTGAAAGTTCTCATCAAGTGCTCGAAATTCCTTTGAGTCCTGAAGCAGAAATCGAGCCTGCTCCTGACAATCTAGAAGATTCCATATTTTTGAAGGATCCGGAGGATTCAGTGGCTTCAAAGGTTAATGAGGCCTCACTCCGCAGGCTGTGCAGTAAACGCAGGATTCCATACAAAGATATGCAAATCCTATCCTGCAACAATAGGGCTCACTTACCCCCGGAGAAGTATACTGCATGAAACAAGTTCATGTGATGGGCTGGTTGCATTCGACTCTTCAATTCCTTCATTTGGAAAATAATGCATTATTTAAGATTGGCACCGGCTCAGCTGCATCTGAACAGCTACGCATTCTTTCATTGCACATATATGATATTTCTCGAGTTCTTATATCGTGAGCCGACTTTGGAAGACATTAGATTCATTTACAACCTCTAACGACGAAGAGGAAGCCTCTCATACACTTCCCTTGATTCAATCACAAACTGCCGGGTCATAACCGGCGCTCGAATCAAACTGAGCACTTTAAAAAATGAACGGTTCTATGTGCGCTACCCAGCTGGTTTTGCAGGACTGTGGTTTGAAGGATGTATCGCTTTAAATTTAGCTTTAAGTGCTTCTATTCAAGTTGTATCTTGAATTAAGCAGTTTCTCATTGAACATTGCAAGTAGCCATCCTTGTCCCATCGGCAACGTAAACTCGAAGGCGGTTTCATCGCTAAAAAACATACAAGTGGCAGATAGAGACATCAGATCTCTTTTCAACAATGAGTGCCTTTTTGTCTTCGGCTTACTAGAATAGGGTCGCAGCATGAGACTGCCTAGAAACATCGTGCCCCCGATCGAAGGGGCTCAAGATGTCGTCGAGGAAGGCGAGGTGAGGGGCGATGCTAATGAGCCTGATCGTGATACTACGAGCCTAAGCCATGAGCCTAGGGTTAGATCTTCCCAAGGCCCATAGCTCCCTGCCTAGGAAAAGAGAAAGGAAAAGGGCTTATTTATAAGCTTCGTAGAGGGCAGGTCTCCAAGAAACCAAAATCTACCTCTGTTGCTACTGGCCAATCTAGTTCTTTTCTCTAGAAAATCTATTTGAGGGGTTGTCGGACATCCCGCTCCCAGACGATGTCGGAAATTATGATTTTGCCAACTTAAGTCTCGGGGAGTCTGAATCCCTTATTTGATTTGGACTGACATAGGAGAGATCACTCTAGCGAGCAAAGCTCTAGCAACTGGTCAGTTGAAGGGACAATGACACTCACGATCACGTGCACTACACCGCACGATGCTTGTCCACCTTAACTCTAGTGATTCTTATACCCTTCCATTTTGTTTGCAGGCTCGATGGCACGCCCCCATAACTATGATCATTTAAAGAGATCAGCGTTCTCTCGGTCGTCTTATTTTGGGCCCAGTCGAGGTCTGGACTCTGGTCGAGATAAGGAAGGTCATAAAGAGAGAAAAGAACAAAACTAAAGCTATCAATCCAAGGACTCGTCGTCCAAGCATAAGTCAAAATCTCAATCTTCTCATGACAAGGGTGTCGGTTAACACCCCCTATACATAGTAGCAGCAAATCACTGCCTTATGCTCTTATTCCGACCACTGGGCCTGAGCAACATTTGGGTTCTTCCAATACCGGTCAATCTTCGGACAGCCAGTCTGGTGCAGAAGGCCTTGTTATTTCGTCCCACAAGCATGACAGACGGGCCCTCTCGACCTCTACTACTATTGATGCCACTGCTGGTGAGAAGATGGCTGAGCTCAAGGCCACATTTCCTAAGATATGCTTTGACAAGTTCAATTTTGTTCCCACTTTGCATTCAATTCCTCCAGAGGCCAAGGACACAGTGCTCTCCTATGTTAATAATGTCTATGTCCAGCACAGTACAACCCTCCATGTTGCTGAGAGAATTTTTGAGATGTCAATGGAAAGGAAACATGAGATCGATCGCTGATCCATAACAAAGACATTATTAAGTGCTTGGACGAGGAGGTCAAGCAGTTGGGTACGAAGTTGGCCGATGCTAAGAAAAAAGCCAACGAATCTTCTAAAGCTGTCGAGCGCTTAATGAAAGTGCAGCAAGCTGAATTGGACACTACCATTCATCATAGCGATACTTAGCTCTCGAAAAAGACGTTTTACAGAAGGAGAAGGTGGTGCTAAAAAAGGATAATATTGTTATGGCCCTTCGCATTAAACAGCTTGAGGAAGAGCTCGAGAAGGAAAAATATGAGAAAATTGAGGCTCAGCTGGAGTCCTAACGATATTGCGAGGAGATTGTCTATAACGACCCGAAATTTCGACACTAATACCTTCACTGTAGGAGTGCCGAGCAATCGAATGCCGGAAATTCCAGATTGTTAGAGTAAAGAAGAAAAGAGGTAGAAAAAGAAACAGAAAACAAGACACGGAATCTCACATTCGCAGTGGATCAAAATATAATATACAAATAGCAGCGTTGACACAAAGAAGCTGTAAATGTCAATTTACATATAATATATCAGAGTACAACCAAACTAGACAGACATAATAATTTGTCCCAGACTAATATTAATACAATCTCAAATACTCAGCGGAATATAAACCATACGTCCCTACCGTCCAGCTCGCCACCTGAGTTCTAGAACGTCCTAACCTGAAAATCTGTAATACTCGGTCTGACTCAAGAATTACAATAAAGTAACACCCGGGTCAGGCTGGAAACCAGCATGAGTAAACCCATATAATTTGAAATACTAAGTTATAAAACTTATTCGAAAACCAGGGTAACTCATTTATCACTACGAGTTCTGTTAGCACCAAAATTGGTCACTAACCTCGTAGGGAAAGATTATGTGGAGATATAAGTGATGAAGATAAATTAAACAAGGAAAACAATGCTAATTTAATTGCAGAAAGTAAGAACACCAGATTTATAGTGGTTCAGCGTAACTGCCTACGTCCACTTTGAGTTTTCACTCTATTGATCTTCTTAATGATTGATTACAAATACAATTCGTAGATCAAATGTTTGAATGAAGTTGCTAAGTAAAGAAGATGAGTCTCAAAAATGGCAGAGTCTCCCCAGTGTTCTCTCTCTCTCTCCAGCCCAAAAGTCCTTTTCACTGTGACCCTGCCCCTCTATTTATAGACAAAGATGGGCTGACTTCCCAGGTGGGCTTGGCGGCCGAACGTCCTGGCCCAAATAGAGTGTTCGTCGTATGCCGAACCGAATAGGCCGAACACTTGGATGCCGAGCCACATGCTCCTGGCCGAACGATCCTTTTGGCTGGTCGACGCTCTCTGGCCGAACGTGCTTTTTGGTCGAACGATGCTTTCTGGCCGAACGATCCTCTCTGGCCGGTCGATGCTCTCTGGCCAAACGATCCTTTTGGCCGAACGATACTCTCTGGTCGAACGATGCTCTCTGGCCGAACGTGCCTTCTGGCCGAACAATGCTCTCTGGTCGAACGACCCCTTTGGCCGAACGATCCTCTCTGGCCGAATGATGGTCCTGGCCGAACGATAGATTTTGACGAACAATACAGCCATGCCGAGCAGTCGTATACGCCGAACGCCTTCTGATGCCGAAGGCTTCTGGATGCCGAGTATCCCTGGATGCCGAGTACTCAGTTATGCCGAGTACTCCTGGATGCCGAGTACTCCTAGAACGCTGAGTACTTCTGGATGCCGAGTACTATTAGATCCCGAGTAGTCCTGGAAGCCGAGTACTACTAGATGCCGAGTAGTCCTGGAAGCCGAGTACTACCCAATGCCGAGCATTCAGTTGCCTGGTCAAATCTCCAGGAAACACTTGCCCCTCAAAGTGTTTCACGTGACCGAACGTGGTACGCTTTGAGTCATGTAACCTTCTCGTCTCGTTTTAAATCCTTGACTAACCTCGAACGGAGATGCCTTTTTGAGAATTCCAGTGGTTTAGGTGTGTGCCGAGCGTGCTCTAAATGCCGAACAAGACATTCATAACCGAACGATCCTTTAGTGTCGGACATCATTATATGCCGTTGCCGAACGATGTGTCTTTGACCGGTTCCACCGGATGTAGCCTTTTAGACTTCTTCTGTCTTCCCTATAAAAGCCAGCACCTCCTTCCTTCTTTCCCTTTTCACACTTCTAACACCTCTGCCTCGCACCTGCCGAAGCTACCAGCCAACATACAATTCGCCGATTCTTCCCAAGTCTTCACCTTACCAACTAGGTACCGATCCCTTCACCTAAATACAGTCTTTACGCTCGAACTCCCTTAATATGGGATAAATCGAGCCTTGACTAAAGTGTCTAAAGAGTCACGCGACGAGGGTGGAAGAAAGAGTGAATAGAGATGGGTTTTCTAGGAAGCCTTTGGTAGACGTACTATGGTTCGGCATAAGTGTTTTATGCCGGACCAGATTGGAGGAAGTAGAAACATGGAGGAAGTAGGAGATGATTAGGGGCATCGAGCGGTATAGTCTGGTACGACTTGCCGAACGATTTGCCCTCGTGGTTCGGTGTGGATGGAGGAAGAGATGAGGCCACTGTTTAAGGACAGCGTGCTGATGGTCGTCTCAACCGAACAGTCACAAACGCCGTACCATACTAGGCTAAAACATGCCGAACAAAACGAGGCTGAACACGACTTACATGCCGAACAACAACTTAGTCGAACCAAAATTTAGCCGAACAAAGACTTAGCCAAACAATGACTTAGCCGAACAATGACTTAGCCGAACAATGACCTAGCCGGACAATGACCTAGCCGGACAATGACCTAGCCGGACAATGACTTAGCCGAACAATGACTTAGCCGACTAGTCGCAAATGCTGAACACTTATTAACTATATCTACTCGTATAGCAAAACAAGAAACAAGGCCCAAGCATTCTAGCATATGTGAAGCCGACCCGGATCACTAACTTCCTAGCTTCAGTAAACACAATTCTGAACTTAGATTATCATACGTTTTCTGGATCCGGAATTGCAATCACCAAAAGGCAAGCTTCTGGGGACGGTTAGCGATGACGGTCTTCGAAGGCGATGACTTGACGCTCAGTTTTATATCAACAACTTTGCGACCTTCAAACTTTCAACGCTTTTACACGATTGCTTGCACTAGTTCATACACCACATGGGGGGAATATTCGTGTTGTTAATTCTAACATTGAACATTTTTCAAGTATAGTTTTCACAGGTACTTAGATAGATTCATTATTTATTGGGGATGTCTAAGAAGTCTAGCTCCGCCACTATATCTAATAGGCCTGGGCCGTCATCAAGGCAAGAAGCCGCTGATACT
Organism: Allium fistulosum; assembly: GCA_030737815.1. Taxonomy (NCBI): domain Eukaryota; kingdom Viridiplantae; phylum Streptophyta; class Magnoliopsida; order Asparagales; family Amaryllidaceae; genus Allium; species Allium fistulosum. The sequence continues at coordinate 143,358,372 of CM060902.1, read as the reverse complement.
TCAAATCCGTCGACTTCCCCTGCCCATAACTTAGCACCTGATGCCCTGGAGGCAACAATTCTTTTAGACAATCCGATCGACTCACAAGCTTCGAAGATCAATGAAGCCGCACTCCGACGAATATGTTCCATCCATGGGATTCCTTTCGCCGATGTGCTAGTCCCTTCGCGACACGATCGTCCTCACTTGCCCCCAGTTGGACATACCACCTGCAACAAGTTCATGTGCTGGATGGGTAGCGTGCCTCCATTCAATTTATTTCTCCGGGACGTGTTGCAGTACATTGACATTGCCCCGTCGCAGCTGCATCCGAACGGTCACGCGTTTCTATATGGGACCTACCTACTCTTCATGGTCGTCTTCTCTAGACCTCCAACTTCTGGCGACATCAGATACATTTATATGATCAAGAAACGAAAAGATAGTCCTTCCTTCATGTTCCTCGAGCCGTACCACAAATGCCAAATCTTGACAGGAGCATGCAGTAAATTCGCCCTGTACAAACAGGAATGGTTCTACGTGCGTTGCCCTCCTGGTTTTGCGAGGAGATGGGTTGAAGGCAGTAAGTCTCTTCGTTGAGTCATCATTCGTGTTTAACTGGAGTTATGCTTTTCATAACTCCTCGTTTCATCTTTTTAAGTATCAACCCGCGTACGGAGGGCCGAGGATATTCTGAGGCCGTTGAGGCCATTAGAGCTCTTCCTGCCGAGGAGCGAGACATCCGAACCATCATTTCGAATGAATCATTGTCGAGGTTCGGCTTGCTAGCCCCTGGTCGTCGGATTAGCCTCCCGGAGGACGTCTCCATTCCCAAGCCAGCATCCGGTAAAGGGAAAAAACAAGCTGGATCGTCATCACGCCACACTCCCGATGCGCACGAAGAGGGTGAGCACAAAGAGGACGAAGCTCTGGAGACTCAAGGCGAGAATGTGGGTCCCGCTTGGAATCCGGCGGTCGAAGTTCACGATATTGAAACGTCATCCTCCCCTTCGAAGGGAAAGAAAAAGTTAAAATACAAGATACGGAAGGAGAAAGTTGGCGGAACTTCAAAAGTTACGCTTATCCCGCCAGAGAAAGAGGCTTCCTCACAGCACATGGAAAGTTCTCTAAGGGGTTTGTCGAATCTTTCCATCCCCGACGATATACTTAATTACGGGTTTGACGATCCCGAAGCCCTCAAGTTTTCTTCGCCCGCTAGAGGCAATGCGGGAGTTCAACTCCCAGTCCAGGGAGATAATACTCCGATTAGTAAAGACAAAAGAACTGGTCCGTCGGGGGGAACACTAGGACACACACGCACATACGCATTCCATCATACACTTCAAGTTCTTTTTTTTTTTCTTATTTCCCCGATTTTTCCTAACTCGTTGTTATCTCTATTCCTTGTAGGTGATATGGGGCGCTCCCACGGACTTGATCGCCTTCACGGCTTTTCCATATTTCATCATCCCGGACGGGATTCAGGTTCTGGTAGACGCAGGGACAGAGAGGATTACGAAGATAGAGACAACTGTCCCCACGATTCGTCTTATCGTAAGAAGGCATATTCCCAATCTTCACAGTCCTGTGATCCTCTTCCTCCAACCGAGTCGGATAGAGAGAAGTCTTCACAGAAGGGGTCCCAACCCGATGCTCCTCGAGAACAACACTTCGGTTCGTCGAGTACAAGGCAAATTCAGGAGCAACGAAAAAGAGCAGAACTTCCAAGGCCTCCTCCCCCTACTCCCGCGGTTGACCCAACTGTAGCAGAAAAGATGGTCGATCTTAAGGCCAAATTTCCAAAAATTTGCTTTGATGGTCTAAAATTCCTCCCAGCTATTCATCATATCCCTGGGCACGTGAAGCAGAGTGCCATTGCCTGTAACAACGACGTCTATGCTCAACATGGCGCATTTGTACACTTGGTTGAAAAGATCTCGGAGGTGTCTGTTGAGCGACAATATGAGATTGATCGTCTGAAATTGGAGGCTGGCTGTGACAAGAACATCATCAAGCATCAAGACGAAGAGCTCGCTTCGTATAAGTCGAAGCTGGAAGCCGCTGAGCAAAGCGCAAAAGATACTACTGAGGCAGTCACTCGTTTAGAGACGGCTCACAAGAAGGAACTTGATGAAGCAGTCCAGCGTAGCGGTGCCCTTGCCTTAGAAAAAGATTCTATCCAAAAGGAAAGGGACGCGCTCGCCACACAAGTCAAAGAGTTGAAATGAATTACTCTCCAAGGAGAAAGAGGATAAAGTAGCGGCTCAAGAAGAGTCACAACGATATTGTGACGAAATCATTGCTACTCGACTCTTGAAAACGAAGCTCGATGACGAACTTGCTGGGGTTGAAAAAATGAAGGACGAAGCCCGCGAGGAGGGCAAAAGAAAAGCTGCGGAGGAGATTGACTCTCGCCTCTAGGCGGCCGCAGAAGCCGGTAGGGAAGAGGTCAAGTGTATGTTTGACCCGTTGATTGCTGAGTATGGTGCCCGCGTCCTTATGCATCGCGACTTGACATTCTTGGGCGAGGGCTATCTCGAATCCCTAGCCGACGCCTGGGAAACTTTAGTGAAGATCAGGAAGATCGAGTCGGGCTCTAAGGAGGTTGATGAGGATGCCCTGGTGAAGGAGTTTCTTAGAGGGAACGAGCCAGCGGATTTATCCGCAGCTTTGGCGCTTTATAGCAGAGGCTCTCCCCTTTCAAAAGAGAAAAGTGATGAAGCTGGCCCATCTGGGGCTAAGACTATGGCTCCTCATACTGCTGCTCCTCCTACTGCTCAACCGGCCCGTCGGCCGACACTTGACCCATTCGAGCAGCATGCCGGCTACGATCCTGAAGATCCTGGGCTCGGCGTTCATGTGCTATCTCCTATTCTGGAGGGTGAAACAACATGCACAACCGATAGTCAGCCAGAACCCGGTAGGAAACTCTTCTTTTTTAGAAGTTAAAAGATCTGTTACTTTCCAGCAGTGGTTATTCGTTCTAACGTTCATTCTTTATGTTTTCATGCAGGCTGCTCTGACCCCGAGCCAACTCTGAGGAGTGATGACGCCAAGGAGGAGGAAGAGAAAGCAAGTGATGTTGCTCATGCGGGAGTAACTCCTGCCCTGACGCTCAAGTGATCGGGGCGCTAGATGATGATAAGTTTGACACTTCATCTCCTGCCGAAGGGAGCTATGAAATCGAGATCATTGGCGCCTCCGAACATACTTCGAAGATGAGCATGAAAGAGTGTCTCGCCGAAGAGGAGAAAAAGAAAGTCGAGATCAAAGTTGAACCTGAAATTCTGGAACTTACCGACCCGCGGAATAGGCCTTTGAAGATCATCCTCCCTGGCAAGTCCAAACCGCTAAATGTTCCTTCTCCCACTCCTGACTCCGCTTCTTTAGCTAGCAAGAAGTCCAAGAAGAGTGTGAGGGAGAGGAATCGTCCGAGAAAATGAAGGAAGACAAGAAGAAGAAACCAAAGAAATAGTCGTTAAACTCGTTCAACGAGATAATGCTTAAGTCTTGTAATTACTTTTATCTTTTGCCTCCGTAGTTTGTACAGATGGGTTCCTGACTCCAAGTTTTGGAGGGATAACTGTGTAACCTCATTTTGGACTATTAAATAAAGTTTAGTTCCGTAGTCGTTTGAATGACTCTCTTACTTTTTTAGCTTTCTGAATAACTGTGGTCGAAACTCAAGCGCTTATGAGTTGTATATTTCCCAGTCCATTCTCGCGTTGCTCGAATATTCTTCGGAGTGGCATACTCCTTGATCTATTCCTCTTGGACATTTAGAATTTTTTCTAAATTCGCGTTCCAGGGACTTATAATAAGTTGACCCGTATTCAGGGGATTCGGAGATTGAGATCATTTATACTCTAGTCCGCGCTCTGGGGGCTTAGGGTATTCCGGTCCGCGATTTGGGGACTCGGAGATTGAAATCGTTTATACTCTAGTCCACGCTCCGGGGACTTAGAGTACTCCGGTCCGCGCTCAGGGGACTCGGAGAATGAAGTCGTTTATACTCTAGTCCGTGCTCCGGGGACTTAGAGTACTCCGGTCCGCGCTCAGGGGACTCGGAGATTGAAGTCGTTTATACTCTAGTCCACGCTCCGGGGACTTAGAGTACTCCGGTCTGCACTCTGGGGACTCGGAGATTTGAAGTCGTTTATACTCTAGTCCGCGCTCCGGGGACTTAGAGTTCTCCGGTCCGCACTCTGGGGACTCGGGGATTTGAAATCGTTTATACTCTAGTCCACGCTCCGGGGACTTAGAGTACTCCGGTCCGCACTCTGGGGATTCGGAGATTGAAGTCGTTTATACTCTAGTCCACGCTCCGGGGACTTAGAGTACTTCGGTCCGCACTCTGGGGACTCGGAGATTTGAAGTCGTTTATACTCTAGTCCGCGCTCCGAGGACTTAGAGTTCTCCGGTCCGCACTCTAAGGACTCGGGGATTTGAAATCGTTTATACCATAGTCCACGCTCCGGGGACTTAGAGTACTCTGGTCCGCACTCTGGGGATTCGGAGATTGAAGTCGTTTATACTCTAGTCCGCGCTCTGGGGACTTAGAGTACTCCGGTCCGCGCTCTGGGGATTCGGAGATTTGAAATCGTTTATACTCTAGTCCACGCTGCGGGGACTTAGAGTACTCCGGTCCGCGCTCAGGGGACTCGGAGATTGAAGTCGTTTATACTCTAGTCCATGCTCCGGGGACTTAGAGTACTCCGGTCCGCACTCTGGGGACTCGGAGATTTGAAGTCGTTTATACGAGTTCGTACATCGTACAGGATAATGTAGTTTTAGTAATTCATCACCCGACCATGAGATATAGAAACATTAGTAATTTGTGGAAAATACGGCTTCAAGCCTTTATTAATGAAAAACAACTAAACTGCTTGATTACATGGTTAAAAAGAAACTAAGTTACGACTGAATGAAAAAATACAGGAAATAACTGTGCCTAAAATAGGAAAGAAACATACTAAATGTAATAATGTCGCAAATGTTCGCTGTTCCACGCTCGGGGGAGTGTCACGCCATCAACGGTCGCTAGCTTGAATGTTCCCTCTCCATGCTTCCGTTCAACGACGTACGGACCTTCCCAGCTGGGATTCATACGCGATGGTACCGGGAAGACTCGTTTCAAAACGAGATCACCCATATCAAAAATCCTTGGGCGGACTCTGCCGTCGTAGTAGCGCTTGACTCGGTGCCTATGTGCTGCCGCCCTTAATTCGGCCTCTTCACGTTTTTCATCGATGCAGTCCAGCGATTCCAGCAAGAGATCCTTATTCGTCTTGGGATCATAATATGTCACTCGATGTGATGGAACTTCAAGTTCCACGGGTATAACGGCTTCCGAGCCGTATGCCAAGGCGAATGGAGTGTGGCTGGTCGTGGACTTGTGGGTAGTTCTATAAGCCCATAATGTCGTCGGAAGCTCATCTACCCACTTGCCTCCGACCTTCTCCAGGCGCTTCTTCAGTATGGACTTGATTATTTTGTTAACGGCCTCAACTTGTCCGTTAGCTTTTGGGTGTGCAACGGCGGCGAATTTCTTCTCGATGCCATACTTTAAACAGAACTCTTTGAATTCTCTGCTTTCAAATTGTGTCCCGTTGTCCGTGATGATGGTGCGAGGGAGGCCAAAGCGGCATATAATGTTTCGTACAACGAAGTTAATGACCTTCTTAGAGGTGATTGTAGCCAAGGGTTCTGCCTCAGCCCATTTTGTGAAGTAGTCGACTGCAACTATCGCGTATTTCGCACCACCTTTGGATATAGGCAAAGAGCCGATTATGTCGATTCCCCAGATTGCGACTGGCCAGGGACTGACCATTTGTGTGAGTTCTGTTGATGGAGTCCTCGGGATTTTTGCATATCTTTGACACTTGTCACATTTCCTTGCGTAGTCTGTAGCGTTCCGGTTTACGGTCGGCCAGTAATATCCATAGCAGAGGATCTTTTTTGCTAGCATTTGCCCCCAGTATGGTCGCCGCATTCTCCTTCGTGTACCTCTTTCAAGACCCATTTGGTCTCATCATGAGCGATGCACCGCAATAAGGGGACTGAGAACCCCTTTCTATACATTAATCCATCCTGCATCACGTATCGCGCGGCCTTTCGAAGGACATGTCGTCTTTCGCTCCTTTTTTCTGGTAAAGCCCCGGTTGTCAGGTATAGTTTGAACGGGGTTATCCATGATTCCCTCTCGATTCCTGTTTCCAACACAGAATCAACTTTCATTGCGTCTATACTTGGGGCATGCAATGCCTCAACGGGAAACAGTCCCATTTGCTGAGCGTCGCCAGTGCTTGCGAATTTTGCCAACAAGTCGGCTTCTTTGTTCTGTTCACGCAGGACATGCGAAATGTCATAATGCTCAAGGTTTGACAGCAGTTCTTGAACCAGAACAAGGTACGGAGCAAGCTTCTGTCCCTTTGCTTGATAATCTCCTCGCACCTGGTAGACCACCAACTGTGAATCATAGAAGATCTCGACCGATTTTATCCCGAGTTCTTCAATGAGCTTTAAGCCCGCAATCAGTGCTTCATATTCTGCTTCGTTATTTGTAGCCGGGAAATCGAGCTTCAGAGCGTAACAAATCGATCGATTTTCCGGAGTTACAAGGACTACGCCAGCACCGGAGCAAGGGTCATTTGATGCTCCATCGGTGTACAATTTCCATCGAACAGGGGGAACGACATTGTGATTATTTGGTTCGTCGGGTATGGTAAACTCAGCGATGAAATCTGCCAACGCTTGCCCTTGTATGGCTCTTCGTGGCAAGTAGGCGATATCGAACTGGCTCAATTCGATGTTCCATTTTAGCAATCTTCCAGAAGTTTCTGGTCGTTGGAGTACCTGCCGTAGGGGTTGATCGGTATAAACACTGATTGAGTGTGCTTGAAAGTATGGGTGCAGCTTACGTGATGCAATCACCAAGCAATAGGCCAGTTTCTCGATTTTAGGGTAATTTCTTTCTGCCCCCGTTAAACGCTTGCTAACATAATACACCGGCTTCTGGATTCGGTCCTCCTCGCGAACCAAAGCCGCACTTATCGCATGTGGGGATACAGCCAAGTATACGTACAGCATCTCATGGTCTACTGGTTTTGACAGCACTGGTGGGCTCTCCAGATGCCTTACCAGATCCCAGAATGCTCCCTCACAGTCAGATGTCCACTCGAAGTTCCTCTTCCCTTTCTTTATTATATCAAAGAAAGGGATGCACTTGTCTGTGGCCCTGGATATGAATCGACTCAGCGCAGCTACTTTTCCGTTCAAGCTTTGTACCTGTTTTATAGTCCTAGGCACTTGCACATCTCGAATAGCTTGAATCTTTTCTGGGTTAGCTTCAATTCCCCTAGCATTGACGATGAATCCCAAAAACTTCCCCGACGCAACGCCGAAGGAACACTTCAGAGGGTTGATCTTCATCCCATAATACCTGAGTATGTCGAACATTTCAGCCAAGTCTCGAATGTGGTCGTTTGACTGTCGTGACTTCATGAGCATGTCATCCACATAGACTTCCATCGTCCTACCAAGATGGTCTTTGAACATTCGATTCACCAAACGCTGATAAGTCGCTCCTGCGTTCTTCAGTCCGAAAGGCATTACTACATAGCAATATAGCCCGACATCTGTAACGAAGCTGGTGTGTTCTTGGCCCGGAATATGCATCGGGATTTGATTGTAACCCGAGTATGCATCCATGAATGATAACAGCTCATGTCCTGCAGTGGAGTCGACCAGCTGATCAATCCTAGGCAACGGGAAACTGTCCTTAGGGAATGCTTTGTTCAAGTCGGAATAATCTACGCAAGTTCTCCATTTCCCATTCGCCTTTTTCACCAGCACGGGATTCGATACCCATTCGGGGTAGAGGGCGTCGCGGACGAACCCATTGGCTTTGAGTTTGTCCACTTCCTCTCTGAGAGCAGCGGACCTCTCTGGGTCCATTCCTCTCCTCTTTTGTTTAACTGGGACGTGTTTCGGGTCTATGTTCAACATATGACTCGTAATGGCGGGAGAAATCCCACACATATCAGAATGCACCCAAGCAAAAACATCAAGATTTGCCCGGAGGAAATCACTAAGGTCTTCAGTCATCGCGGGGCCGAGTTGTGACCCGATTTTCAGCACTCGCGATGGATCGTCTCGGCTGACTGAAATGTCAATTGTTAATTCAGCCGACGCTGCCTTTTCTTCCATGGATTTTTCATTGTCATCTCTCGGATCTATGTCTCTGAAGATCCGAGAATTATGCCCGAGCCAGGGCTCAGGAACTAATTGTCAATCATCATTATTGAGGATGCGGACAGGAACGTCCACAACCTTTCCTTTCTCCCTCCGATGGGCCTCTCTGAGTTCTACCACATAACACGCCCGACCGGTCGCCATGAACAACTCCTACTCCTTTGTCAGTCGGGAATTTCAAAGTCAAGCACCACGGGGCTAGTGCCGCCCTAAACTCAGCCAGGGCCGGTCGGCCCAAGAAGACATTATACGGAGAATCCACATCCAAAACTACGAACGGTAGGATTCGCACCCTCCGACGTTCGCCTTGTCCCAGTTCAACTGGTAACTCGACATACCCCACAACATCAGTCGCTGCGCCATTAAAGCCGTGTATACGGGCTTTGGATGGTTTCAAGTCCTTTGTTTCCATTCTCATCTGGTCATAAGCCTTCTTGAAGATGATGTTAACAGAACTTCCACAATTAATCAGAATCCTTTTCACATAAGCCAGTCCGATTGTCGCAGATATGACCATCGGGTCGATGGTTGGGGCCTCCACTTGGTCAGCATCTCTGTTTCTGAACACAATATCGTCTGTCATCACGCGCAACTGCTTAGCAGGGGTCCCATCCTCCGTGTTCGAACAACATTCGAAATCTCCATGCTTCAGGGAACTCGCATACCGCTCCATCTCTTGCCAATTCTTATCCGCGGGGTGAGGTCCGCCGATGATTGTGTTTATGACTAGTCTACCCACAGTTCGGGCAGGCTCCTCAAGATGACGCAGGGCTGGTGCACGACCTGGGTTGGATGTTCCCTGTCCTCCTTCCGGTGGATCCTTCACAAACTCTTGTAACTTCTTTTTCCTGATCAGCTTCTCTATGGCATCGTGTAGGTGTCTGCACTCTTCTGTATTGTGCCCGTAGGTCTCATGGAAGCGGCAGTATTTTCCAGTCCGTTTCTGTTCCTCGGTTGACTCTTTTGGACGTGGCTTTCTGTACTGAAAGGTATTGCAGGTTGAGAGGTAAATATTCTCAAGAGACGCATTCAGCGGGGTATACTCGTTGTAGCTCGGAATTATCGACTTCCACTTCCCCGCTTCTCTCTTCTTCCCTTGATTTCTTCCTCCGGACTCCTTAGGCTGCCCAGGCTTGTTCTGGACATTGACTTGGACCTTTCCTGTGTTGTCTCTGGACTACTTCACAGCAATGTTGCTTTTCACGGATTCTTGGACAGGTCCTGGTGCCTTATCTCGCCTTACCCACCCAGCTTCCTCTCTTCTTATGAACTGATGTGCCTTTGAGTAAAAACGTTCTAGGGTGGTCGGAGGTTTCCCTGCCAACCAGTCTCCAAATTCAGAGTCCGGATCCACACCTCTCATTACAGCCATTAGAATTGCATGATCATTGGGATTACTGACTTCAGTTGCCGCAACATGGAATCTCTATAAATATTCCTTCAATGACTCCCCAGGATTTTGGATTACACTTGACAGAGACATTACGTCCTTTGGACGAGTAGTGTGTATTCTGAACTGCTCAATAAACTTCTTTGCCAACTCCTCGAAATTGGATACGGACCGCGGAGGAAGTCGGGTAAACCACATAGTAGCGATCCCAGATAGAGTGATCGGAAAGCATCTACACTTGGTTGCATCATTTGCTCTAGCTGAATCCATCATCCATTCGTACCTCATGACATGTTGTCTAGGGTCAGTCTTTTCCTCATACGCAGGAATAGTTGGCATACTAAACTTCCTGGGGTACGCCGCCTGCAGCACAATATCCGTGAATGGAGTATGACTTCTTGATACTCCCCAATCATCATTCGATAAACCCTGGTTTTCTTTCATCAATTGCCTGATCATGGCTGTCAGATCTGGTGTTTGTATGGAAGGCGGGAGATTAGAGTCTGTTCTACGCGACAGTCCATGCCGATGCCTCCTCTCTTGGCGATCTGCCAAACGTGCATCTTGAGGTTCGACATCGTTAGCGTTTTGATGGTCTGGGCCTCCTGCCTACACCTGCACTCCAGTTCCTAAATTTCCAGCCCCTGCTTGGTCACGGTCTCCAGCTGTCTGAACAGCAGCACCTGCCCGCGCAGCTTCAGTCTTACGGCGTCTGCGCCTGGGAGGTTCATCAGAGGAAGTTGAGCTGTCGGATGAGGAATAAGGAGCGGGATTTCCCCCAGCATTCTGTTGCTGCTGTTGAGTGAGTTGTGCCATCAGGTTGGCGTTAGCTTGCATCTGCTCTCCTAGTTGTCTCCTGTTTTCCTTGAGTTCTCTCATCAAGTCGTTGAACTCTATTCTGGTGACAACTGGAGTCTGGTCCTGGGCGGCAATTCCTACACCCGGAATCGCTGGCTGATTGCTAGGTCCTGCTTGTTGCACGCTAGCAGTCTCATGGGCATCCGCATTATGAGAAGCTGACCTGGTACGTGGTCTTGCCATTGTAGAGTTATTGGTATGAACTCTGAGTAGAATCAAGGATGTCCTATCAATGAGTCGGATCTTCTTTGGGGGATTTGTTCAATCCAGTGGCTTCAAAGCAGATCCTTGAGGTCTGAGAATTCAATTCTCAATGAAAGCACCAAAGTGTTAGCACCAAAATTGGTCACTAACCTCGTAGAGAAAGATTATGTAGAGATATAAGTGATGAAGATAAATTAAACAAGGAAGACAATGCTAATTTAATTACAGAAAGTAAGAACACCAGATTTATAGTGGTTCAGCGTAACTTCCTACGTCCACTTTGAGTTTTCACTTTATTGATCGTCTTAATGATTGATTACAAATAAAATTCGTAGATCAAATGCTTGAATGAAGTTGCTAAGTAAAGAAGATGAGTCTAAAAAATGGCAGAGTCTCCCCAGTGTTCTATCTCTCTCTCCAGCCCAAAAGTCCTTTTTACTGTGACCCTGCCCCTCTATTTATAGACAAAGATGGGCTGACTTCCCAGGTGGGCTCGGCGGCCGAACCTCCTGGCCCAAATAGAGTGTTCGTCGTATGCCGAACCGAATAGGCCGAACACTTGGATGCTGAGCCACATGCTCCTGGTCGAACGATCCTTTTGGCCGGTCGACGCTCTCTGGCCGAACGTGCTTTCTGGTCGAACGATGCTTTCTGGCCGAACGATCCTCTCTAGCCGGTCGATGCTCTCTGGCTGAACGATCCTTTTGGCCGAACGATACTCTCTGGCCGAACGATGCTCTCTGGCCGAACGTGCCTTCTGGCCGAACAATGCTCTCTGGTCGAACGATCCCTTTGGCCGAACGATCCTCTCTGGCCGAACGATGGTCCTGGCCGAACGATAGCTTTTGACGAACAATACAGCCATACCGAGCAGTCGTATACGTCGAACGCCTTCTGATGCCGAAGGCTTCTAGATGCCGAGTATCCCTGGATGCCGAGTACTCAGTTATGCCGAGTGCTCCTGGATGTCGAGTACTCCTAGAACGCCGAGTACTTCTGGATGTCGAGTACTATTAGATGCCGAGTAGTCCTGGAAGCCGAGTACTACTAGATGCCGAGTAGTCCTGGAATCCGAGTACTACCCAATGCCGAGCATTCAGTTGCCTGGTCAAATCTCCAGGAAACAAGTTCTTATCTTGTTTATAGTCAATACTTATTACAAAACAATATTTAAGAAGTATTACTTAGTTAAATGGCCATGTTACTTAATTTATTTCAGTCCAGCCTATTTGGTTTTATAATCAAATCTATAAAGAATTATTGTAGATTACTAATCGAAGTGGGTTCGGGTATTTGCAGATACCCGACCCCGGTCTCTTCGAATCCAATGTCATTTTTTTAATCCAAGTTGTTTAAGTGAAACAAATCAATTTTAAATACAGGGTATCATATTTGCACAGCAATTCATCATCAATAGATAACTCACACTATCACAGTTAAATCAAAACATTTTATATCATAGAGCATCACAAATTATCAAACTAGAGACATTATTCCAAACACCCAATACAATTTAATCATCTATAAGCAAGATTAATTCGTTATACCATTCCTAATTAATTTAATTTAATCACCAAATAAATAGAATTAATTATTTTTAAATCCTGCTTAATTAACCTTAATTAATTATAAACCATGTATTATTATTTTAATTAATTAATGAAACTAATTAATCATCCCTTTTATTCACATTAATTAATTATCCTTAAATCACTTACATTAATTACCTCTTTAATTAATTACATAAAGTAATTAGCTTTTTAAATTAATTACATTAAGTAATTAGACTTTAATTAATTAAGACCTTAATTAATTTAAGATAAACCCTTTATCTTACTTAATTATCATTAAAATCTTATTAAATTAAATGCTTGAAATTAATATATACAAAATCTCCTGAGACCTTTTTATTGATTAAAAATGCAATACATTTATCTTTAATTACTTAATTACAATCTTTATACTTTGAAAACACTTGGGAATTAATATAATTATTGAAACCAAAACGACTTAAAATAAAAACACTCTTGACTTTATAATCTATATATTTGAAATTTGTTTGAAACTTGATAATTACTTTTACTAGAAATTTATTTAATAGTTGGTTTTGAATCCATATACAACTTCTCTTAGAAACTTAGGGTCTGTTTGTTTTCATTTTTAGTTTTTGGTTTTTAGTTTTTGAACCTCATTTTCGGTTTTTCATTTTGAGTATTTTTAATATTTTGGAAAATGTATTTGGTTCTAGAGTTTTGAAAAATAGTTTTTAAACTGAAAATCAAATATGTCATTTCAAAACAAAAATGACAATTTCAGATTTGATTAGAATTTGATCATTAAACATAGAAATGCTTCTTTTTTTAAAAAAAAAAAAACTTGTTGACAGAATTCATTTTATCAGGAAACCCGAGCCCATGCTAGAATTTCCCAAACAATCACTCGAGCACTCCATCCTTTACTCCACTCGAAGAACCTCACGAATGACTCGAGAACGACATCGAGCCCAGACCATACTTCCCCATCCTCTTCTTCTCCTCCTTCCTCCATTACAAAGCTATAATCTAGACGTATCTGAATCCACGTGCACGTGCACACATGGTCGGAGCATCTCCGACCAATGCCGCTAGCACCAGCAAGTCGACGTCAACAAGCAAGATCGCCTCCAGAACCCAGAAACTCGATATCACCATCCAAACGAATTCGAACAGAAACGAGAATTACCTGAACCAAACCCGATCTAAAAATTCACGAAGCAACATCACCTCCGACCATCTGAAATCTCGCCGTTGCGCCCAGACATTCGCCAGAGTCCCATGCTTCATTCTTCCCTACTCTGATCATGTCAGATCCCTCCTCGTCGACATACTGACCTCCAAATCAACGTCGACCAAATCAGGGCCTAAAACCCTAATTCGTCATCGACACACCACCACGATGGTCTGAAAAATCTAAGACCATTTTTCCTAAGATCCCCAACACTCAGGCTTCCTCCCACATAAAGCACGATGCTCGACCCACCGTCGATCATCGTGAATTGACGAAAAACCAAACGCCGTTCATCTCAACAATTCACCTCAACCACTCACTTAAAAATCGTGATATCTATATTAAAAATCATTGTTTTCAAATGATAATGAAGTTATGAATTCGAAACATGGAATTTAAATGGTTGATTTTTTTACTTTATTTTATTTTCACTGGAATTTTCACCTCCCAGTAAAACCACTTGCTGTCTACACTTAAAAACATTTTTTAAAAATAGAATCAAGTTATTTCAAACATATATTCTTTAAACATCATAACCTACAATGGTTTATATAAAGAGGAATTGAATTTTGAATAAGTTTATGGTCTGTTGAAACAAAGCAGAGCATGTACATCTAACACAGTCATGCGGATGCACATATACCAGGCATAACACATTTATATATCTATGCAAAACATTTTCACAATCATTACTACTATGATATATCATATGCAACAGAATGTAAAGAAGATTTAGCTTTAAAAAGGTGAGGTTTACTCACAGGAATTTGAACAGAGAGAAAGATTTTGAAAACAGAGAAAAAGCTTTGATCTGGAAACTGTTTTTGAAGCTGAAGCTTGAATCTTTGCATGATGAATATGAGTTGATCTTTAATCTTCAATGTTTGCTTGATCAGGTTGAAACAGTAGAAGCTGTTTGTTTTTAGTTTTGATTTCCTTTTTGTTTTAGTTTTGAAAATGAAAGAAGATGAGAGAAAAAAAAATGTAAAAAGCTTTTGAACTCCAAATAAACAGGTTTCTCTCAAACACCTTATTATATAATTTGTTTTTTTAAAAAGAAAAACCATATTGCCATTTGTAAATTAGCATGTTACTAAGTTCACACATGTTTAATGCATGAATTTATTATCTTACAAATGTCAAAAACAATGTTTAAATAATTTCTTATGTTTTTATTAATTACTTAAATTCATGTAATATGTTTATATATGTATGTTTTAAATCTTTATACATTTACAAACTATACTTAGTTCATGTGTAATTAAAAAGAAAGCAAAATAAACCTTTTTTATTAAATCCTATTTTGAAAGAAAGTGTATTAAACCCTTTTATCTTATTTTAAACTTAAAATATTAATCTTTAGTGTTTTGAAAATATAGAATTTTAACTTTAAATATCCTTTGAAATTTAATATATTGAATTCAAATCAATGCTTTCTATTCACAAAACATATATGTATACACACTTATATACTTGTATATGAACAGACTTAAAATTTTCAACATTACAAAGTTTGCACATACCTATTTATATATTTATTAATTTACTATAAGATTCATCATTTTAATTCAACAATTATTATAGTTTCAAATCCACTTATATACATCCAGATATTTTTAATTATCAGAATTTATTTGTTCACTTATTAATCAGTATTTTAATAATAAAAATCAATTAATTATCCAATTATCAGATGTTCAAAAATCCGGGTTATCACAATCCTCCCCCCTTTGAATCTTTTCGTCCTCGAAAAGAAACGAAGCCAAAATTTTATTAAAATGATTATTATCAGTTAAATTACTCTATGAACATTTTTAACTATAAACTTTATTTATTTAAAAATTTTAAAACACTTTAAAATCTACATAATATTACCAAAATAGTTTTATAAAATTACTTTTTATAACTCGATGTCTCAACAAGTCCATCCTTGTTCTCACAGAAATTCGGTCATACGTTGATCAGGCGTAGGACTGAAAATCTATAAGTACGTTGTAAACCCGTTTACAACACCTAGTCAAAATACTTGGAAAATATTTTGGTGAAAATATAGAAAACATTTATTTAAAAATATAGGAAACATTTCTGGTGAGAATGCTCTGGAAATCATCACCCCCTCCATGGTCGTAGTTAACCCGATGATTACGTCGCCATCACGGCAAAACCATAGAAAACTGTAGGCCTTCGCGCCCCTCGATTACACCATGGAACCGCTACAGATCGCAGCTACACCCGCGGTTACGTCGCCATCATGGCAAAAACTCATGTAACTGTAGGCATCAGCGCCCTCGAATTTCGCTGCCAAATGAAACTTCTCCACTCCTACATAGATTGCAGACAACATTAGTCGAGTCCTAATGTCTATTGTAGGCACTCACCGCCACACGACTTTTGCTATAGCTTCATAGATCACAGTCTACTAATGTTACGTCGCCCTCACAGCGAAATCAAACTTAGACCGTTAGCACTCACTGCCACACGACTTCCGCTATGGTCCGCAGTAGATCGCAGTGACATCGAGTTACACTGTCGTCACAGCATAACCCAAATGTCTCTGTAGGCTTCAGCGCCCTCGACTTTCACTACCCACACACAATCCTCAGGAACTTCAGTTCGTCCGGACTTCCTCCCAGGATCAAATTTAGAATCCCCCCTAGGGCTCAAGGCAAAACCACCCCGTGGATCTCCCAAGAAGTTCATTTCATGGGAGCGCCTTTTTTCCCACAGGCATTCTCAAAAATTTTTATACTATACACAAATAGTATCTTTCCAATCATACCCTTTATATGTATCACATATAAATATCCTTTACAAAAAATTGATATCTCCAAAATCGATAATTCTCAAACTTGGCTTTCCAAATTCCCAAAATTGATTTCTCCCAAAAATCAAAAGCCTTTCAAAATCCATAGGTTCCAAAACCCTTTTTCCCAAAATCATTCTCATAAAATCATTTATATATATAAAGATATATATAATCTTGAAAATCTTTGGATCACCTCATACTTATATAAATTCCCTTTTTTATACTTTAAATCTTTTCAAAAATCTTTTCTTTTGGCTATAGATTCAACAAGGGGGAGTTTATTATATGTAACAAATATATATAACTTTATTTATGCTAAATCAAATATTCAAGTTTGATTTCTTTATAAAGTTATTTACCATATTCTTCATAAAGTGAATTTTAATCATAGAAATATCCAACTTCCATTTTTATTTATCATATATTTCTCAAAATATACTTTTCCATTTCAAAAATCATTTTCAATTCCTTTTCAAAATTTCCAATATCTATTTCATTCAAGTATGTACGATGTGTTGATTCATGAGTTTTGATTCATGACACAAGCTTCAGAGATCATACGACGAGAATGCTATATGAAAGCGACA
Source organism: Allium fistulosum (assembly GCA_030737815.1). Classification (NCBI taxonomy): domain Eukaryota; kingdom Viridiplantae; phylum Streptophyta; class Magnoliopsida; order Asparagales; family Amaryllidaceae; genus Allium; species Allium fistulosum. Next base: position 143,341,529 of record CM060902.1, on the reverse strand, counting down.
AAAAGAGAATAAGTGCATACCGTGCACTACAAAGAAGATAATCTTACAATTCAGAGATTAGTATGGATATTTTATTTTATTTGAGTCTTAGAACAATGTTAAAATCATTCCTCAAATAATCACACACGCACACAAAACATTTTATAGCAAAAACTATGTTCACTGTGCATATAACACCAGGTCGGCCGACCGACCAGGATCCTCGGTCGACCGACCCTGTATCATATGCACAGTGACTTTCTGTTTTGTATACGTTTTTCAACTCAGCTAACCGGCCAGGTTTTCCGGTCGACCGACCAGAGAAAAACGGCTAGTTTTCTGAAGAGATGCGATCTTTTCATGAAGAGTACTGTCCTCTATTTCAAGAGGTATGGACACTACTGTTGACTAAAACTATTCATGAAAGATTACAACTCTTCTACAACTATATAAACATATTCAATTCACTTCTACAATCACCGATTCTTGTTTATATTTCTGAAATCTAATCTCTTTTCATTTCTGCAAATAAAAGCATTCACTCTTATTCAATATCACTAGAATCCTTGAATTTATTCATATACTTCGATTCTACGTGATTATCTTCCTTCTAAATCTTCACACACATACATACTCTTGAGGATTTGATTATAGGAAAGTTGTACTATCAAAAGACAATCAGTGTTATTTAGAACACATTCGTCAACAAACATTTTGTATTAAGTTGAAGTCCTCTTCGGTTGTTGAGGCGGAAAAATTCCTGCTCGGCCGCTCAGGTGTCGTATACCTATTCCTCCGGGTTAAGTGAGGGGTTTAGTTTAAATCCAAAGGGTATTCTGGGACTGGACGTAGAACGGGAAGTTCGAACCAGTATAAAAATTCCTGGTGTGCTTACTTTAATTTTTACTTTACCGTTATTACCAGTTTCCGCATTAATATACCATATTACACGATCCTTAGTACTGCACGTAAACTTTCATTTGGTATCAGAGCAAGGTCATCTTATAACCATCACAAAGTTATTTGATATTTACTTATTTTTAGTAATATGACAACCACACAAATTAACGATGTTAACACTCACACTAATTCTAGTTTCACAGAAGGTCAATCGACTTCACGACCTCCACTTTTCAATGGTATAAATTATAATTATTGGTCAACTAGAATGAGAATCTATATGCAATCAAGTGGGTTTGATATCTGGAATATTATACAAAGAGAATACACAATTCCTACTGGAGAATACTCGACTTGGAGTAACACACAAAAACTAGATGCTACATCAAATGCTAAGGCTATGAATATTTTATTTTGTGCATTAGATAGAAATGAATTCAATAGAGTTAGTATGTGTACTTCCGGCTATGAAATTTGGAGAACTCTTAAAGTTTCACATGAAGGAACGAACAAAGTTAAATTGAGCAAAATTTCTATGCTGAAACATCAATTTGAAAACTTTAAAATGAGGCCAAATGAATCTATAAATGACATGTACTCTAGATTTCAGGATATTTATCATGCTCTATTATCTCTAGAACAAAAGTTTACTGATTTTGATGTTGTTACAAAAATCTTGAATTCTTTAACGGATGAATGGGAACGAAAAGTCCTAGCTATTGAAGAAGCAACTGATTTGTCAACATTAAAACCAGAAGAATTAATAGGTAATTTAATGTCCTACGAAGTAAATTTGCAGGCAAAACGAAATGGAGCACAAGAAAAGAAAAATGTAGCATTCCAAGCAGAAAAAGATGATTCCGACTCAGATAATGAAGATATGGCAATGATCGCTAAAAATTTCAAATTTTTTTTGAAATTCAACAGAAACAAATTCAAGGGAAACAAAAATAATTCCAACAACAATTCTAATAGCAGCAAACCATCATCTTCAACAATGGAATGTTATGAATGTCACAAGAAAGGACACATGAAGAAAGATTGTCCAGATCGTAAAAAGAATAATTTCAAGAAGGACAAAACCAAACGAAAAGCTTTTTCAGTCACTTGGGACGACACTGACTCATCATCCTCATCAGAGAGTGAAAGTGATAATGAACAAGCAAATGTATGCTTCATGGCTTCGTCAGACGATGTAAGTAATTTTACTTTTGAAGATTTAATTGAAATAAATTCTGAATTAGTAAATTTAACAAAACAACTTAAAAAGAAAAATAAGGAGTTGCAAAGAAAGTTAGATAGAACAGTTTTAGAAGTAGATATGTTAAAAGATGAGAAGGTAATATTGGAAGAAGAACTTGAAATCTCTCAACAATCGAATTCTAACTTATCTTCTCAAATTACGTCAATATCTGAGGAACTAGAAATTCAGAAAAATAAAAATGATGTTTTACTTTTTGAAAATAATGATTTAATATCTAAAATTAAGGATTTAGAGTTAGAAAAATCTAGTCTTAAAATAAAATTTGATGATATTTCTAAAAATGTTTCTAATTTCAATAAAGGAAGAGAAAATCTTTCTAGTATACTAGAAAACTCTCAAACTTCCAACAATAAATCTGGACTAGGATTTAAGAAACAAAATAATTCTGCTAAAAGTAAAATTAATAATAAAATTAAGAAAGATATTAGGAAAACAGTTTATTCAAATACTAAAACTATTAAGATATGGATTCCAAAAACAAATAATACTTTGATAAGGAATAAACATATCAAAAGTTTTATGGAAACTGTTCATAATAACAAAAATTATGTCTATAAAGGGAATTCTGAACCCGTATGGGTTTGGTTTCCTAAGATCTAACTCTTAGGACCCTAAAAAGATTGGGTACCAACTTTTTATAAATTTTTTGCAGGTACCACATAAGAAGAGAGGAAAATGGATTTTAGATAGCGGTTGCTCAAAACACATGACTGGAAACAAAGAAATGTTATCAAACATTATATACTCAAATGGAGGAGCGGTCACCTTTGGAGATAACTCAAAAGGATATATCATCGGCAAAGGCAATGTTAATAGCAACGGTACATCTAATTTACCTCTCATTACTGATGTTTTATTAGTTAAAAATTTAAAACATAATTTATTAAGTATTAGTCAACTATGCGATAAAGGTTTTAATATAACTTTTTCAGAAAATAAATGTAACATTTTTGATAAAAATCACAACATCATTTTCGAAGGAAATAGAGATAAAAATATTTATATCCTAAATATGAATATTAATAATGATTCAAATTTGTGTCTAGTAGCTAAAGAAAACGATTCTTGTCTTTGGCACAAAAGATTTTGTCACATAAATTTTAATACCATCAACAAACTTGCTAAAAATAAATTAGTTAAAGGGTTACCCGATATAAAATTCAAAACTAACATATTTTGTGATGCATGTAAATTAGGAAAATTAACAAAATCTTCTTTTAAATCAAAGAAAGTAATATCTACAGAACAACCACTTGAACTTTTACACATGGATCTTTTTGGTCCAACTCAAGTGCAATCTATTAATCATAATAGATATGTTTTTGTTATTGTAGATGATTTCTCTAGATATACTTGGATTTTCTTTTTGAAAAATAAAAGTGATACTTTTGATAATTTTAAAGTTTTTGTTAAAAGAATTCAAAATATTAAAACTTTGAAAATTAAAAATATAAGAAGTGATCATGGAGGCGAATTTGAAAATGAAGTTTTTGAACAATTTTGTAACAAAAAAGGTATTAACCATAATTTCTCTTTTCCTAGAACACCACAACAAAATGGAGTTGTAGAAAGGAAAAATAGAACGTTACAAGAATGTGCAAGAACTTTACTAAATGGAACAACTTTATCGAAACAATTTTGGGCAGAAGCTGTAGCTACTGCTTGTTACGTACTGAATCGCGTTTCTATTCGACCATTAACTAAAAATACACCATATGAACTTCTAAATGGAAGAAAACCAAATATTTCATATCTAAAAGTTTTTGGTTCCAAATGTTTTATTTTAAATACTAAAGATCAACTAGGAAAATTCGATCCAAAATCCGATGAAGGTATATTTGTTGGATATTCGGAACGAAGCAAGGCCTATCGAATTTATAATAAACGAACTCAAATTATTGAAGAAAGTTTACATGTTTCTTTCAACGAAAATTTTAAAAATATAAATCCGAGTGTTACTATTGATTCTGATGATGAATCTACTCAGAATGAGAATATTAGTACAAATGAAAATCTTGATATTCATGAAACCAATACAAATGTAACTTCTAATTTAATAAAATCTCCACCTAGAATTTTAAAAGATCATCCTGTGCAAAATATAATTGGAGAAGTTAATACGAATGTTAAAACCAGACATCAATTAAATCAAGCTGGTCATGTTGCTTTTCTTTCTAACATAGAACCTAAGAATATAAAAGAAGCTTCAACTGATGACTACTGGATACTTGCCATGCAAGAAGAATTAAATCAATTCGAACGAAACGAAGTTTGGGAACTCGTTCCTAGACCTAGTGATCAATCAGTCATCGGTACTAAATGGGTTTTAAAAAATAAAGCAGATGAACTAGGAAATATAACAAGGAATAAAGCTAGATTAGTTGCACAAGGATATAATCAAGAAGAAGGTATTGATTACGAAGAGACGTTTGCTCCAGTCGCCCGACTTGAAGCAATACGAATATTATTAGCTTATGCGTGTTTTCATAATTTTAAACTATATCAAATGGATGTTAAAAGTGCATTTTTAAATGGATTCATAAAAGAAAATGTTTTTGTTGAACAACCACCTTTGTTTAATCATGAAAAATTTCCGGATCATGTATATAAACTTAAAAAGGCGTTATACGGTTTAAAACAAGCACCACGTGCTTGGTATGATCGTCTTAAAGGTTATTTATTAGAATCTGGTTTTGAAATCGGTAAAGTAGATCAAACGCTTTTTATTAAGAAAACTAATAAAGATATTTTAATAATTCAAATATATGTTGACGATATTATTTTCGGCTCGACAAATGAAAAATTATGTCAAGAATTTTCAACTATAATGACAAATGAATTTGAAATGTCTCATATGGGAGAATTGTCATATTTTCTTGGATTACAAATTAAACAAATTGAAAATGGAATTTTTATTAATCAAGAAAAATATTGTTATAATTTAATCAAACGTTTTGGTCTTGAAAATACTGCTGCCAAACCAACTCCTATGAGTACAACGGTTCATCTCGATAGAGATGAAGATGGCAAAAGTGTTGATCAAAAGTTATATCGTAGTATGATAGGTTCTTTACTTTATTTAACAGCGAGTCGCCCCGATATTATGATGAGTGTCTGTTTATGTGCTCGATTTCAAGCAAATCCCAAAGAATCACATATGAGAGCAGTTAAACGCATTATTCGTTATCTAACTAAAACCAAAGATTTTGGACTATTTTATCCGAAAGAATGTCCTTTTGAATTAGTTTCCTACAGTGATGCTGATTTTGGAGGAAGTCGGATGGATCGAAAAAGTACGAGCGGAACGTGTCACTTCATTGGACGTTCCTTAGTCTCTTGGTTTAGTAAGAAACAAAATTGTGTTTCTTTATCAACATGTGAAGCAGAATATATATCTGCTGCTTTGGCATGTGCACAAGTCGTATATATGCAACAGACATTATAAGATTTTAATTGTCATCTTGAAAAATCAATAATTTATTGTGATAATACCAGTGCAATAAACCTTTCAAAAAATCCGGTCAATCATTCCCGAACAAAACACATTGATATTCGTCATCATTTTCTTCGTGATTGTTTGGAAAAAGGATTAATAAATCTAGAATTTATCAACACTGAAAATCAAATAGCTGACATTTTTACTAAACCACTAAATGAAATTTCTTTTATAAAACTAAGACGAGATTTAGGTATAATGTCATTTAAAGACTTATGAATAAAAAATATATATATATATATAAAATGATGAAAAATATAAAATTATTTTTCTGACCAAAGCGGTACTCGAACTCATGACTTCTGACTTATATGTTAGATGTTGTAGTATAGCCACTTGGGCTATGGGTGTTTCTTGTTCCAGCTCTGTTTCTAATTTGCATCATTAAAAATTAATTTCAGAATATACTATTTTTTGACTCTAAAGCATTGTATGTCATTCATTTGTAAACAGTTTTTGTTTAAAGAATTCTGTGATTAAAACTAAAATTTGATTTTAGACCACTATTTTTTTAGAAAATATGGTTATATATATACATACATATGTTTATTGAATAGAACATAAAATAAATAAAAAAAAAATTTCTTAACAAAACTTGAAACAAAAATGTCTTCTAACAATGATGTCTACAATTCTGAAAATTCTCATCTCTCTTATACATCCCCGGACGACGACTATTCTGATCGTATCCCCGAAGGTGGTCCTTATCCTACTTTTCCAATGCCTAATCGTGTTTTAGAATTTCCCTCTCCAGATAATGACCCCCGACACAGGTGGAAACCATGGGAAGACTCCCATACAGGTTATACACCTGATAAAAAGAAAGGGAAAAAGGAAATGGTAGTAACTCCATCAACCAAACAAAAGATTGATGAAATTCATCACTACCAACAACAACAGATGAATATGCAAAGGGAACTTTATTACGAACAGAAAGTCACGGCAAGACGTTTAAGCTTCCTTGAAAAGATTGCCATGAAATTTTGTTCATCTAAGAAGGATGATGTTGCTGAACCTTCTTACAGAACTCCATCTCCCTCTAACCATGTTCAATCTCCAATAGCTCCAATATGGTCACCGGTAGAAAACGTTCCATCTCCAAATTCATGGGAACGTCGATGCTAATTCATCATGGCTATATTTTAGTATATATATGTTATTTTTTAATAAGTTGTATAGATAAATATGATGTAATAATATGATTATATTTCTATAATTCTTATTTGAAAAAAACAACATGAAAATGTCTATTGACATGCTTTCGGTCGACCGAAATGCCTGAACCGGTCAACTGAAGCTGTCCCGAGAAGTTTTTAAAAACAGATTTCTTCCAAGTCGGTCGACCGAAATACCTGACTCGGTCAGCCGAACGTATTTCCCGAATGACATTAGAATATTTTTTAACTCGGTCAACCGAATTCCCTGCACCAGTCGACCGAAGCTTTTCCCGAAAGTTTCAGCACTGTTCTGAACCTCAACTCGGTCGACCGACCCAGGTCCTTCAGTCGACCGAACGTGTTATTCTGCTGAAATTGCCTTCATATTTTAACCCAACTCTTCACCTTTTTATCTCACCTCTTCACTTTACTCTCCCACAATAGATTTGAACCCTAGCCCCCATTACAACCTTTCTAAATTTCTTCAAATTCTTCAAGAAAAATGGCTCCCAAAAAGAAATCTAAGACTACCGCTGGCCAATCTTCCTCAACTCCTGTAGATTCTCAAATTGCTTCTTGGTTAGTAAGTGAAAAAGCTTTAGAAAGATGGATAAAGCTTCAAGATGCAAAAATCTTTGAGGAGTCTTTTGTAAGTTATCCTGATTTTACCGCCTACGGTGTTGAAAATGCCGCTCTTGAAAGTGGTCTTGATGCTTTTCTTGACCATAGGAAAAACAACTTGAAGATTAATCATATAATGGTCAAGTTATTCTTAGCAAATCTCAATCTTTTCAATCCACCAAGAAACACTGAAAATTGTGTTTGGACATCGGTTTGTGGCACATCGATGTTTCTCTCCATTGATCGAATGAATCATATTTTAAATGCTCGACCGGGTGGAATCTCATTACATGATGTAGATTGTAATCCATCAACTCGTGACCGCCTAAGTCACTTATTCTTTGAAGATGATACTACCGACTTAAGGCAAACATCATCTCTTCGACCTAAAGCACGACTTTTTCATCGATTCATGATGAAGTCTATTGTTCCAAGAGGAGGGTCGTACCACTTAGTATATCCCAAAAACTTCAAGGCGTTATATGCTATGTGTGGAAACATTCGGGTAAATTGGACACAACTTCTTATGGATGAATTCCTTACATTCAACCAAGGAAAAATGCTCCATATTTACTATGGAGAATACATAATGCGGTTGATTAACAACTTTGTCACTCATGCACCGGAATCCGAAACATCCAAAGTTCGTACCTTTGACTCACGAACAATAAAATTGATGAAGTTACCCGATGCACCATCCCAAATTACAACCTTTCAGCAATGGCGTACCATTCCACGAGAACAACTACGTTGTAGCTATTCTACTCCTCAACCCTCCACTCATTCTACAGAACGTATAACTCGTCAAACCTCTATCCAAATACCACCTCCCGGTACTAGCACAGCGGCTGCCATTGATATTTTAGCCCAAAATCAACTAGCTTTGGATTCTCGCCTTCGAAAAATTGATGGGCGTTTCAAGAAGATCAAAGGCTTCTTCGTAAATTTATGGGATGCCTTATCATGCTCTTCTGAAGCCGGTGCTTCATTTGTTGCCCCTGGAAAAAGACCAGCACCAAATTCCTCTTGGTCTACATCCGAGAACACAAGTTCCAGCACATCGGCAACTCCCGCACCTACCACTCAAAGACGGGGTAAGGAACCGGCTCCTCTCGATGAAAATCTTCATCCAGAACAGTGGGATACCGACGATGATGAGGAGTAATTGTAGTATTTTTAAATTTATTTTAACTTTCAAGAATCTCTTGTACTTTATTTGTTTCTTAATTAATTGTTATGTTATGTTCTAAGCAAACATCTTTAAATTATTTCTAATTAAGCTCAAAGAATGTACCATGTAAATTTAAATGTTTTTTGCATTACTTCAATCTGTTATAAGTATTCCTTTTTGTCGATGACAAAGGGGGAGAAATGTATGCAAATTAACGAATTTTTGCAAAAAAGTCGCCATATATTCGGGGGGAGAACTATAATATATATGTCAATATTACTTCGTCACATAAGTATTGTCATCAATCAAAAAGGGGGAGAATGTTGATTCATGAGTTTTGATTCATGACACAAGCTTCAGAGATCATACGACGAGAATGCTATATGAAAGCGACAAAAAGAGAATAAGTGCATACCGTGCACTACAAAGAAGATAATCTTACAATTCAGAGATTAGTATGGATATTTTATTTTATTTGAGTCTTAGAACAATGTTAAAATCATTCCTCAAATAATCACACACGCACACAAAACATTTTATAGCAAAAACTATGTTCACTGTGCATATAACACCAGGTCGGCCGACCGACCAGGATCCTCGGTCGACCGACCCTGTATCATATGCATAGTGACTTTCTGTTTTGTATACGTTTTTCAACTCAGCTGACCGGCCAGGTTTTCCGGTCGACCGACCAGAGAAAAACGGCTAGTTTTCTGAAGAGACGCGATCTTTTCATGAAGAGTAATGTCCTCTATTTCAAGAGGTATGGACACTACTGTTGACTAAAACTATTCATGAAAGATTACAACTCTTCTACAACTATATAAACATATTCAATTCACTTCTACAATCACCGATTCTTGTTTATATTTCTGAAATCTAATCTCTTTTCATTTCTGCAAATAAAAGCATTCACTCTTATTCAATATCACTAGAATCCTTGAATTTATTCATATACTTTGATTCTACGTGATTATCTTCCTTCTAAATCTTCACACACATACATACTCTTGAGGATTTGATTATAGGAAAGTTGTACTATCAAAAGACAATCAGTGTTATTTAAAACACATTCGTCAACAAACATTTTGTATTAAGTTGAAGTCCTCTTCGGTTGTTGAGGCGGAAAAATTCCTGTTCGGCTGCTCAGGTGTCGTATACCTATTCCTCCGGGTTAAGTGAGGGGTTTAGTTTAAATCCAGAGGGTATTCTGGGACTGGACGTAGAACGGGAAGTTCGAACCAGTATAAAAATTCCTGGTGTGCTTACTTTAATTTTTACTTTACCGTTATTACCAGTTTCCGCATTAATATACCATATTACACGATCCTTAGTACTGCACGTACACTTTCACGATGTACATATATCATCCGTATGCAATGTCAAACTCAATCGCTCACTCGATCACACAATTTCACTTCCGAACTAGTATCGTCCACCCAACTTCCTAGTGTGGACTTAGATCTAGTTTCTTGATCAAAAACCGTCATTCTCCTTGCATAGCCATAACTATGATAGAGAATTTCCAGAACCAATAAAAAATCCATATCCAGGGTTCGCCGTCGAAAATCGAGTGAAAAATCCCAACTCGGATCGATATACTATCTCGAAATTCTGTGTTCGAATCTAGATCAAATCATTATGCGAATAGAATAATATACGTACATCCTACGTATTTATCTTTATTGATCATTAGCTAAATCTATCTCCTTTTTATTCACATTCATTTTGATTCTATTCACTTATTCACAATTGCCTCAATTTCCATTTGAGTTATTACTTCAATCCTTATTTCAATTGGTATTTAATTATAAACAGTTTACACTCTGACCAGCTTGTATTTAGAAAATAGCTTGAAAAGTTTAAAATAGATAAGTGGTTGTAAAATACTTATTAGTTGTAAAATAGTTATAGAATAATTAAGTATTTATAAAATAGTTGGAAAATAGTTAAATAGTGGTAGAATAGTTAAAATAGTTGCAAAATAGTTGTAAAATAGTAATTAGTTATAAAGTAGTTGTAAAATAGTAATTAGTTTATAAAACAGTTGTAAAATTGTTGTAAAATAGTTAAATAGTTCCAAAAACAGTTGTAAAATAAGTATAAGATAGTTTGGACTTTTAAAAGAAAGATTGTATAGTAAATAGCTAGGAAAAATAGATTTAAGAAAGTTTATATTAAAACAATTTATTTTGAAAATAGTCCATAGCCAGACTGTTCAACTTCCCAATCTCCCATTCCAACCAATTCAATTTAAATTTCCACTTCCATTTAAATTGATTCACTTTCAATTCAAATTAAATTAACTTCAATTCCCGTCCCATATTCAAATCAATTCCCATTTGAATTTAAACTTATTCAACTTTGTTTTCAATTTCAATTAATTCAAAACAAATTTCTATTTGAACTAATTTCAATTCCAATCTCAACTTTCAAACCATCTCGAATTATACAAATTCGAGTTAAATTTTCAGAAATGTTGATTCAACTTCTTAAATCAAATTAACCTTTACTTTTAATTTAACAACCTAATTCTTTTAAAACAATTTAATTCTGAATCCAAATTTTAAATATTCATTTAAATTACTTTACTTACTTATTTCAAAGTTCAAGTAAGAGTTTAAAACTTTTTAAATAATTTAAATCTTCGAAATCTAATTTATTACCCATCTTTGAAACCAATTCTTAACAATTTCAATTTGCAAGTTTATTTAAACATTCAAATCTTAAGTTCAAAGTGATTTCATTTTCATATGTTCAATTTTTATTTTTGAAAATTAAAATTACTTAAATAATTTCAAATTAAAGTTTTATTTCCATTTAATTTCAGTAATGGATATATATTATCTCGATCCAATTTTTAATTCATTTTAACAATCCAATTCACAGTCCCATAGATTATTAATAACAACTGGATGATAACAGGATATGTCAAAGTAAATAACCATCCAAATTATTTAAAACATCCATCAATAGCATCCATCACACACCCCAGAACTCAAACCCGTTTTGAGATCACACATAACAAACCAACCCATTTAACTTCCCTAAGTTGAATTTAATTCATTTAATCCAGTCAACCTTACTCAATTTGAATTCTCCATTTCAAATTTTAAACTCCTTATCAATCTTCTTTCCTACTTATAAGTTCAAAAACTTATTTCTCTTTAGGTTTTTAAATCACATCTAGGGAGAAAATTCAAACTCAACACTTAGTGTTTACTTCCAAATCACCTTGTATATCCACCCATACATATTTATTTCCTTAGCCCACCAAGTCATACTTCCAAATTTTAAACCATTCCTGGTTTTTAAATCCAAACAAATTCCTAAAATTTTTTTTAAAACATTTCTTGTTTTAAAATAAGATTTTTACATTCAAAAATATTCTGAATAATATTATTTTGAAACAAATTCCAAGTTTTCTGGACTTAGATTTTAAAACTACACAGTTTAAACCCATTCCAATTTACAAGTCATGCCTATCTAAATGTTTACTTCCTTAAACATTTCATTCTGCTTTATTATTGTTTACTTTAGAAAAATCAACATCCCTTTATTAAGATACAATACCCAATTTATAATAGTTATCATATCTAGAAATCATACACACCATATTTCCAATAATCATTTGCTGGAAAATTTAAATCAAAGTAATTTTTTTCAATACTTTGAAAATTCTTTTAAATTTTTTAGGATTTTAAATTCAGTTTTGAATCCATTTTAACTCAACTTTATCTTCATAGTTAATCCTTACCCAAATTTTATTTGGTTGTATTTCTATTACTACTTAATTCTTATTATTATATTTAATTCCAATAATCAACAACCCATTACCTTAATATATAATAATTAGAAAATTATTGCTTTATATATCAAATATAATTTTATATAAAAAACTCATTTTTAAAATCATTATATATAAGAAATAACAAGTACGCTCTCATATATATATATATATATATATATTACACTCAACTCATTCAACGGTACTATTGTCTCTATCCTTAATGAGTAAACCCACCAGAGCCAAGGTTCTCGCTTAACCTTCTGCTCTGATACCAAATGTAACGACCCGAAATTTTCGACCCCGAAATTTCGACACTAATACCTTCACTGTAGGAGTGCCGAGCAATCGAACGCCGGAAATTCTAGATTGTTAGAGTTAAGAAGAAAAGAGGTAGAAAAAGAAACAGAAAACAAGACACAGAATCTCACATTCGCAGCGGATCAAAATATAATATACAAATAGCAGCATTTACACAAAGAAGCTGTAAATGTCAATTTACATATAATATATCAGAGTACAACCAAACTGGATAGACATAATAATTTGTCCCAGACTACTACCAATACAATCTCAAATACTCAGCGGAATATACTCCATACGTCCCTACCATCCAGCTCGCCACCTGAGCTCCAGAACGTCCTAAGCTGAAAATCTGTAATACTCGGTCTGATCCGAGCATTACAATAAAGTAACACCCGGGTCAGGCTGGAAACCAGCATGAGTAAACCCATATAATTTGAAATAATAAGTTATAAAACTTATTCGAAAACCAGGGTAACTCGTTTATCACTACGAGTTCTTATCTTGTTTATAATCAATACTTATTACAAAACAATATTTAAGAAGTATTACTTAGTTAAATGGCCATGTTACTTAATTTATTTCAGTCCAGTCTATTTGGTTTTATAATCAAATCTATAAAGAATTATTGTAGATTGCTAATCGAAGTGGGTTCGGGTATTTGCTGATACCCGACCCCGGTCTCTTCGAATCCAATGTCATTTTTTTAATCCAAGTTGTTTAAGTGAAACAAATCAATTTTAAATACAGGGTATCATATTTGCACAACAATTCATCATCGATAGATAACTCACACTATCACAGTTAAATCAAAACATTTCATATCACAGAGCATCACAAATTATCAGACTAGAGACATTATTCCAAACACCCAATACAATTTAATCATCTATAAGCAAGATTAATTCGTTATACCATTCCTAATTAATTTAATTTAATCACCAAATAAATAGAATTAATTATTTTTAAATCCTGCTTAATTAACCTTAATTAATTATAAACCATGTATTATTATTTTAATTAATTAATGAAACTAATTAATCATCCCTTTTATTCACATTAATTAATTATCCTTAAATCACTTACATTAATTACCTCTTTAATTAATTACATAAAGTAATTAGCTTTTTAAATTAATTACATTAAGCAATTAGACTTTAATTAATTAAGACCTTAATTAATTTAAGATAAACCCTTTATCTTACTTAATTATCATTAAAATCTTATTAAATTAAATGCTTGAAATTAATATATACAAAATCTCCTAAGACCTTTTTATTGATTAAAAATGCAATACATTTATCTTTAATTACTTACTTAATTACAATCTTTATACTTTGAAAACACTTGGGAATTAATATAATTATTGAAACCAAAACAACTTAAAATCAAAACACTCTTGACTTTATAATCTATATATTTGAAATTTGTTTGAAACTTGATAATTACTTTTACTAGAAATTTATTTAATAGTTGGTTTTGAATCCATATACAACTTCTCTTAGAAACTTACTTATTTATTTGCTTCTTTTTAAAAAAAAAAACTTGTTAACAGAATTCATTTTATCAGGAAACCCGAGCCCTAGCTAGAATTTCCCGAACAATCACTCGAGCACTCCATCCTTTACTCCACTCGAAGAACCTCACGAATGACTCGAGAACGACATCGAGCCCAGACCATACTTTCCCCATCCTCTTCTTCTCCTCCTTCCTCCATTACAAAGCTATAATCCAGACGTATCTGAATCCACGTGCACGTGCACACATGGTCGGAGCATCTCCGACCATTGCCGCTAGCACCAGCAAGTCAACGTCAACAAGCAAGATCGCCTCCAGAACCCAGAAACTCGATATCACCATCCAAACGAATTCGAATATAAACGAGAATCACCTTAACCAAACCCGATCTAAAAATTCGCCAAGCACCATCACCTCCTACCATCTGAAATCTCGACGTTGCGCCCAGACATTCGCCAGAGTCACTTGCTTCATTCTCCCCTACTCCGATCATGTCCGATCCCTCCTCGTCGACATACCGACCTCCAAATCAACGTCGACCAAATCAGGGCCTAAAACCATAATTCGTCGCCGACACACCACCACGATGGCCTGAAAAATTTGAGACCATTTTTCGTGAGATCCCCAAAACTCAGGCTTCCTCCCACATCAAGCACGATGCTCGACCCGCCGCCGATCATCGTGAATTGACGAAAAACCAAATGTCGTTCATCTCAACAATTCACCTCAACCACTCACTTAAAAATTGTGATATCTATATTAAAAATCATGGTTTTCAAATGCTAATCAAGTTATGAATTCGAAACATGGAATTTAAATGATTGATTTTCTAACTTTATTTTATTTTCACTGGAATTTTCACCTCCCAGTAAAACCACTTGCTGTTTACACTTAAAAACATTTTTTTTAAAATAGAATCAAGTTATTTCAAACATATATTCTTTAAACATCATAACCTACAATGGTTTATATAAAGAGGAATTGAATTTTGAATGAGTATGGTCTGTTGAAACAAAGCAGAGCATGTACATCTAACACAGTCACGCAGAAGCACATATACCAGGCATAACACATTTATATATCTATGCAAAACATTTTCACAATCATTACTACTATGATATATCATATGCAACAGAATATAAAGAAGATTTAGCTTTAAAAAGGTGAGGTTTACTCACAGGAATTTGAACAGAGAGAGATTTTGAAAATAGAGAAAAAGCTTTGATCTGGAAACTGTTTTTGAAGCTGAAGCTTGAATATTTGCATGATGAATATGAGTTGATCTTTAATCTTCAATGTTTGCTTGATCAGGTTGAAACAGTAGAAGCTGTTTGTTTTTAGTTTTGATTTCCTTTTTGTTTTAGTTTTGAAAATGAAAGAAGATGAGAGGAAAAAAATGTAAAAAGCTTTTGAACTCCAAATAAACAGGTTTCTCTCAAACACCTTATTATATAATTGGTTTTTTTTAAAAGAAAAACCATATTGCCATTTGTAAATTTGCATGTTACTAAGTTCACACATGTTTAATGCATGAATTTATTATCTTACAAATGTCAAAAACAATGTTTAAATAATTTCTTATGTTTTTATTAATTACTTAAATTCATGTAATATGTTTATACATGTATGTTTTAAATCTGTATACAGTTACAAACTATACTTAGTTCATGTGTAATTAAAAAGAAAGCAAAATAAACCTTTTTTTATTAAATCCTATTTTAAAAGAAAGTGTATTAAACCCTTTTATCTTATTTTAAACTTAAAATATTAATCTTTAGTGTTTTGAAAATATAGAATTTTAACTTTAAATATCCTTTGAAATTTAATATATTGAATTCAAATCAATAATTTCTATTCCCAAAACATATATGTATACACACTTATGTACTTGTATATGAACACACTTAAAATTTTCAACATTATAAAGTTTGCACATACCTATTTATATATTTATTAATTTACTATAAGATTCATCATTTTAATTCAATAATTATTATAGTTTCAAATCCACTTATATACATCCAGATATTTTTAATTATCAGAATTTATTTGTTCACTTATAAATCAGTATTTTAATAATAAAAATCAATTAATTATCCAATTATCAGATGTTCAAAAATCCGGGTTATCACAATCCTCCCCCCTTTGAATCTTTTCGTCCTCGAAAAGAAACCAAGCCAGAATTGTATTAAAATGATTATTATCAGTTAAATTACTCTATGCACATTTTTTACTATAAACTTTATTTATTTAAAAATTTTAAAACACTTTAAAATCTACATAATATTACCAAAATAGTTTTATAAAAATACTTTTTATAACTCGATGTCTCAACAAGTCCATCCTTGTTATCACATAAATTCAGTGATACGTTGATCAGTCGTAGGACTGAAAATCTATAAGTACGTGGTAAACCCGTTTTCAACACCTAGTCAAAATACTTGGAAAATATTTTGGTGAAAATATAGAAAACATTTATTTAAAAATATAGGAAACATTTTTTGTGAGAATGCTCTGGAAATCATCACCCCCTCCATGGTCGCAGTTAACCCGATGATTACGTCACCATCACGACCACTTTTGTTTCACATTCACCCCGTCGAATCGGGAGACGGCGTCAGTTAATGGGTGGTCAAGTCACACCCGTTCTATGCTTTATACTCATCCCATCGGATTGCATGCGAGAGTTAATGGATGAACCGTCGTGTCACATTCATTTTGTTTAATTCAAGTGCGAACCCGAGTACTTGGTTGGCACCAAACTTCGGGTACTTGTTGGTTTATATTGTGCATATGTGGATGTAAGTTGATTGTATATCACAACTATTATATTATACACAAACAGTTCACAAATATGGAAGGAACTTTATATTTTATTGCAAACTGAAAACGAAACTAGAGTCCATCTTATTACATGGCTTTGAATTCAACCGCAAAATAAAATTCTAAATGAAACACAACTGAATGGAACAAAACTAAGTGAAATGACATCGTAAATGCTTGCTATTCCATGCTCTAGGAAGCGTGATGCCATCGACAGACACTAGCTTGAAAGTTCCATCGCCAAGTTTCTGATTGAGGACATACAGTACTTCCCATATCGGACCCATGTTTGCAGGGCTAGGAAAGGTCCATTTCAGGACAAGATCGCCAATTTCAAAGGTCCTGTTTCGGACTCTAAAATTATAGTATCGGGCGACTCGATGTCGGTGTGCAACTGTCCTCAATTCAGCTTCTTCATGTTTCACATCGACCATATCTTGAGATTCCAAAAGGAGATCTCTTTTAGTTCTGGGGTCATAATAAGTCACTTGATGAGAAGGGACTTTGAGTTCTACAGGAATCATGGCTTTGAAGCCGTAAGTAATAATTAATGGAGTATGGCCAGTCGTGGACTTGTGGGTAGTTCTGTATGCCCATAATGTTGATGGGAGTTCATCAACCCACTTGCCTCTAGCACTTTCTGAATGCTTCTTCAGATAGGACTTTATGATTATGTTTATAGCTTTAACCTTTCCATTAGCTAAGGGTGAGCAATTGCCGCAAATCATTTCTCGATATGATGTCGATGACAGAAGTCTTTGAATTCAACATTATCGAATTGGGTCCCATTGTCGGTTATGATTGTCCAGGGAGACCAAAATGATAGATAATGTTTCGAACAACAAAATCAATTTCTTTCTTCGTATTTATCATGGCTAAAGGCCTTGTTTCAGCCCATTTAGAGAAGTAATCAACTACTACGATGGCATACTTCGCACCACCTTTGGAAATCAACAAAGAGTCGATGATGTCAATACCCCAAGTAGGAAATGGCAATGGACTTACCATATGAGTGATTTTCATCGGTGGATCTCTCAGAATTTTTGCAAACATCTAGCACTTGTCACACCGTCTAGCATAATCAGCTGCGTCTCGATTGACAATTGGTCAGAAATAACCATAGCGAAATATCTTCTTCGCTAGGGTTTGCCCCCGGTGTGATCGCCACATTCTCCTTCATGGACTTCTCTTAATACTCACTAGATTTGATCGTTGGCAATACACCAAAGCAGGGAGACGGTGAAACCTTTCCTGTACATGACTTCTTCTTAAAGGATGTATCGTGAAGCTTTATGAAGGACCTGTCATTTTTCATTTATTCGTTCGAGAAGAATTCCCCTTTGCAATTAATCTTTAATCGGAGTCACCCGCAACTCCTTCTCAAGCTCTGTTTCTAAGACCCAATCAATATCCATCCGGTCAGTGCTTGAAGCACTGAGTATTTCAACTAGAAACAAGCCCATTTGTTTACATCCCTGGAACTAGCCAACTTGGCTCGCGAGTCAAGTTTCTCGTTCTGTTCTCGGGGGATATGTGTAATGGTGTAATGCTTGAAATTGGTTAGCAACTCCTGGACCCGGTTGAGGTAAGGAAAAGGTCATGCTCTTTTGGTTTGGTATTCTCCCCTGACTTAATACACTACTAACTAGGAATCATATAAAATTTGCAAAGCTTTTAGTCCCAGCTCTTTAGCCAGTATAAGCCCAGCTATCAAGGCTTCATATTCACCTTCGTTATTCATTGTAGGGAAGTCAAGTTTCAAGGCATAGTAGATCGAGCATTCCACGGGAGTTACCAGTATGACTCCGACGTTAGAACATCGATTGTTGGATGCTCCATCCATGTACATCTTACAATGAATGATAGGTTCTTTACTGCTCTCTGAAGAGTCATCTTGTGTAATGAATTCGGCTATAAAGTCTGCTAGTGCTTGTCCCTAGATGGCTCTCTAAGGGAGATATGTGATATTGATCTGGCTCAATTCGATGTTCCATTTGAGTAACCTTCCAGACGTCTCAGGTCATTGTAAGACCTATTATAACAGCTGGTCAATGAAGACATTGATGAGATGAGCCTGGAAATAAGGACGGAGCTTTCTTTATGCAATCAACAGGCAGTACGCGAGATTTTCTAGCTTCGAATGGTTTCTTTCAGTACTTTTCAACCGCTTGCTAACATAGTACACTAGCCTCTGGATTCGATTCTCTTCATGCAGTAGTATGAAACTTATGGCATGTACGCACACCGCTAAATAAATGTACAAGCCTTCATGATCCAGTGGCTTGGAGAAGATGTGGGGTCTCTCTAAGTGATGTAGCAGAGCTTGAAACGCATCAATACAATCCTGCATCCATTCAAAGTTTCTATTCCCTCTCCCGATTAAGTCGAAGAAAGGAATGCACTTGTTGGTAGCTCTGGAAATGAACCTGCTCAAGGCAGCGACCTTCCCATTTAAACTTTGCACCTGTTTGATTATCTTTGGCACCTGGATATTCCTTATCACTTGAATCTTCTCGGGATTCGCTTCGATTCCATGAGAGTTGATGATGAAACCCAAGAATTTTCCTGATGCAATGCCAAAATAGCATGTCAAGGGATTATGTTTCCTTCCATATTTCCGAAGAACACTGAACTTCTCCGCCAAGTCATCAATGTGGTCGTTTGATTGCCACGACTTCACGAGCATATCATAAACATATATCTCCATTGATCACCCGATCTGGTCTTTGAACATCTGATTAACTAGTCTCTGGTAAGTTGCTCCAGCATTCTTTAGTCCAAACAGGCATCACAACGTAGCAGTATAATCCTAAGTCGGTAAGGAAGTTGGTCTGTTCCTAGTCTGGGACGTGCATCGGAATCTGATTGTATATGGAGTACGCATCCATGAATGAAAGCAGTTCTTGTCTAATGGTGGAGTCTACCAGCTGGTCGATCCTCGGAAGTGGAAAGCTTTCTTTTGGGCATGCTTTGTTTAGGTCTGAGTATTGCACGCACATCTGCTACTTTCCATTAGCCTTTCTCACAAGAACAGGATTGGGTACCCATTTCGGGTAGAGGGCATCGCGGATAAACCTATTGTTTTTAAGTTTGTCCACCTCCCCTTTGAGTACATTCATCTTTGGTATGTCCATAACTCTCATGAAATCTAGAGTACTTTCTGGACTGTCTTTGCTTCTCTGCGGTTCCTTCTAAGGTGGTTTCTTGTACTGCATGGTGTTACAGATCGATAGATAAACATTCTCTAGCAACGTATTCAATGGCATGTATGTATTGAATGATGGGATCCTCGGCTTCCCACTCCCAGAACCCTGTCTTCGATTGCGGTTTTTATCACCACCTTTCGTTTGCTTATTCGGTTTGTTCTAAACATTGATATGAACTTTTCCGGAACTATCACTGGACCGCTTTACCACCACATTGCTTTGTAGTCCCTGGGTGCTTGGGCCTGCAACATCTCTCTTCCTGGTTCGCTTTGCCTCCTCCTTCCTTAGAAACTAAGCTGCCTTTGCAAAGAAATGGTCTGATGTAGAATGAGGCTTTCCTGCTAACCAATTGCCAAACTCGAAATCGAGGTCGACTCCTATAGTCAGTGCCATGAGTAGAGCATCATCATTCAGATTAATGGTACTTCTGTAATAGCTGTATTAACCTTTCTAGAAAATCTTTTAGTGACTCTCCCGGTATCTGTACCAAGCTGAGGGGTGACATTACATCATTGATGCGAGTCGTGTGCATGTAGAACTGCTCCAGGAACTTCTTTTCTAACTCATTGAACGAAGAGATTGACCACGGTGGCAGATTGGTGAACCACATAATCGCAACATCTTCCAAAAAATGGGGAAACACCTGCACTTGACTACATCGGTTGCTCAGGCAGGGTCCATGTGCCATTCGTACTTAAAGGGTCGATTTTTCCCACATAGGCAGGCATCATAGCATATGAACCTCTGTGGGTATCCTGCATGTAGAATATTGTCGATGAATGAAGTATGACTTTTGGAGAGTCCCCAATCATCGTTGGTCAAGTCCTGAATTTCTTTCTCTAGCTGGCTTACCATAGATGTTAAGTCTGGCGTTTGGAAATTTGGTTTCAGGCGGTAGTCGTGCTCCACCTCATGTGAACGACCCGATCCATGACTACGGGCAGTGCCACATTACCTTGGCTCCTCTTATCTTGATCCATTTCCTGAGTAGCAATTCTATCGTCGTCTCTCAGCTGCGGTTCAACCACATTTGCCTGAGTTCTAACACTCTGATTGATCGTGACATCTCCAGAGAAAGCATCTCCACCTACATACTGATACACCCTTGACTAGGGGTTAATTACCGATCCCCCTGAGGGTTCGGCAAGGATCGGTGTCGATCGACCTTTGTTGATCATCTGATCTCGTCCTGATGTTCCAGATGCGTATGGATCCATTTTGGGGCGTCTGCTTCGGTGATAGTCATCAAATGAGGAGGAATTTTTTGGTCCTGAATATGGAGTAGGTTCCCTCCTAGTCTTTCCATACTGACCTTTCAACTAGTTCATCAAGTCGGTGTTAGCCTGGATTTGCTTATTGAGCTGCTGATGGCTATCCATATTAGGACTTCAAAATCAGCTCTAGTGATATTTTCAGCTGGATTCTGGGCATCGGCAGCCACCAGTTGTACATTTTGATCAACTTATTGAACACTAGCATCATCATTTCCTTCAGCAACATGGGTAGTAGTAGTCTTTCCTCTGGGTATGACTTCTAAATCTTCTTAAAATCTGAATAGTAACGAAACTCGTTGTAAGAAATCTGGATCTATCTCGCGGATATGGGAATCCACCAGTAGATGATGAGATCCAATCCGACTAAGAATTCTTTCTCATTGAAGGCACCAAAAATATATGCACCAAAAGTTGGCACAAACACTCAATGGATTATGTGTAGAGAAATAAATGAAGAAATCAAAAATGAAATAGAGTAAACAAGCAGAAGAAAAGCAAAAAAACAACAACAAATAGATTTATAGCAGTTTGGCACTGAATGCCTACGTCCACATTGAAGAGATAACTTTATTAATGACTTGAATTTTTGAGTACAAGAGGGATCAGATCAGAATCTATAACACCTCTAATTTTAATTAACATTATTCGAGAGTTTTATTTAGACAAATTAAATAGAATAATATAATGATTAAAGTAATAAGGGAATTGAGATTTGA
The DNA here is from genome assembly GCA_030737815.1 of Allium fistulosum. Lineage (NCBI taxonomy): Eukaryota > Viridiplantae > Streptophyta > Magnoliopsida > Asparagales > Amaryllidaceae > Allium > Allium fistulosum. The sequence continues at coordinate 143,319,314 of CM060902.1, read as the reverse complement.
AAATAAGCAAGGTCGTGCCTTAACCAAATAAATCTGTAAGCTTATGTTATAACTTAAACACATATTTGAATAAGGAAAGGGTAAAATAGGAATAGATAGATCTTATAACTCTAAACCCTTATTCCATTTTATTCATGTTTTCATAAATCAAAACAATCAAAGAGCTCAAGCAAGGCTAGTCATTAATCACAACCTAAGTCACTAATTTAAGCAGAGATTCAAGAAGGAAAGCTAGGAACATTAATCAATATTCAAATCTCAATCCATTATCGAACCAAGGTGAATAATAATCTAAATCCATCTCATTTTCATTGTTTTATGATTGATTTGATTCAGTTTAGATTTAAAACCGAATGTATAGAGGTCTTGATGATATGCCATGATGAGTTTTCCATGTTTTGAATAAGAGATAATTTATATGGATTTTATGAAGATAAATAATTCGGTTTTAAGGCTAAAACCATAGTTTTCGATCTCTAAATGCTATGGATTTTTGATATGATGTGTAAAAGATTAATTTGGAGATGGGTTTTTAATTTCATAATTTTCTAATTAAGATCAATATTTTATGAATTTCCTAAGGGGAAATGGATTTAATTCGGGTTTAATTTAATTAATTAATTAAATTATGATTTTCGATCTGAAAATTCTATATGGTGATGAAAATTATATTTAAGAATTTTTTGGAATTTTCCCATGTGATTTCATGTTATTATGAATTTATTATGTTGGAAAAGCCTGTAAATGAATAAATAATTAAGAAAATTAATTAGTTAGTTTAACACATATTTTGGACTTGAGAAATTTGGTGCGGTAGTAAATTCTGAAAAGAAATTGTAAAGCTTTGTTGAAACTAATCATATTTTGAAAAATAAAGGAGGTTTGGTAAAAATTGTATACTTTATTAAGCAAAATTACATTTTTTGGTTAATTACGGTAATGCCACAATACCCTTATTGTCGCCGCGCCTATTCGTTAGCCTATAATCTTCAACGTCAATGAGACGACAACATAGGGCATTATTATGATAGTGCGGAGTGTTTTCGAACTCGTCGAGGTCAAAAGAGGCGCAGCATTCATATACCATGCTGCAAGTTTTGAAACATAGGTGATGTGCACGTAAAAGTGCATATTTTTACTCCCATATTTAATCTTCTTTTATTAAAATAAATAAGCATATTAGGGTATTTTACATGTTTAAACCAAAATCTAAATTGTTTTCAAATCATCGTTCATTTATCTTCATTTGGGGGCAGAATGGTAATTTTGAGTATGGATTAATTTTGGGAAAATTTATTTGCACATTTTTATTTTTATGTGTAGGAAATTGAGTGCAAATTGGATGGAGCTTCATGGATAGATGTATGCACAAATGTTCAAGGCCAAAAGAATGTAGAAAAGACAAGAATAATGCAATATGGAGGAGCCCACATTCCCACTAACTAATGGACCGTAATTAAAAGCATGTGCACATGTTAATGGAGATTTAAAGGCATGTTAGTGGGGATTAACTAATTCCCTAATGATTACTTGGAGGCTACACAATCACATTGGCATTTTTTGTAGTCCCCTAAAAATGGAATTAGGGTTTTAAGCATGTATAAATGCCCTTTATGCTTCATGTAATTAACTCTTCTCTTTTTATGCATGTTGTACCCACAAAATCAATGATAAATAAAATATCTTTTTAATGGCTTCTTAGCCTTCCTCTTATTTTCTTTTGTTTACATTCTCTTTTCTCTTATGCTATTTTATTTCATGCTCTTTTATGTTAGTTTATGTCTCTTTTATTTCATGTTAACGGTATAGATTTAATTCATACAATTAGTTTAGATTTATTTTATGCAAGTAGTTAGTTCTCTTATCTTTTGATTAGCTTTTATTTTCCTTATTTTTCATGCTAAAACCATTTTGTGTTTAGATGAATTCAATTATAAGAAGCTAAACCCCTTCAATTTATGGGTAATGAAGCTCTCATGAATCATACTAAATCACACAACATGGTTGCATTTATAATCTCTTGTTTTGTGCTTAATGGAAATTATGAATGATGGTTGTTTATGTTTCTTTTTTTAGTGAATTTGATAGTCTATGTTAACATCTCAAATAGGCTATGCTTAATCCAGTATGAACATAAACCATTTGATCATTTGCTTAAGTGATTTTGATGATGAAAGTCAAACTAGAATCAAAATTTGATGATTTATGTTACTAGTTCATAATAAATAGATCATGCTTAAAATAAATTTTATTTTTAATTCATGTCATTTTCATGAGAATTGACAAGTGGGTTTGGATGGTCTGTTAGAGTTTGATGGTTTAAGTTGTGCTAATTATTAGCACAAATAAACCATACTTATAATAAACACGTCAGTCATTTCTACTTAAAGTTTAAATGAAAGATTATAGATGAATTTTGTGTTGATTTATATGAATGTTTGGAAGTGGATTTGCCTCTAAATTGCTTCTTAATCTCATAGTTTTATTCTCATTTACATTCTACTTTTAGTTCGTTTTTCTACAATTTTAGCTAAATCTCATAGTAATTTTTGGGCTAATTTTATTGAGTAATCTTAAAAATTAATTCTTTCCCTATGGATCGACCCAAACTCGCATATGTACTACGAATGTACGTCGTGTGCTTGCAGTTTTATAACGATATATTTTCGACGGTTTTCTAATAGGTAGAAAATCCGCCATTAAACAAGTTTTTGGCCACATTGCCGGGAAAAGCAATTTGATTTTAATTTTACTCTTCGAATTATTTTTGTTTTGTTTTATTTTGCGATATTTTGATTAAAAAATAATTCTATATATATATATTTGTGCTGTGCATTTGTTTTCATTCACTTTTGGTTTTGTTTTTGTGTTTTGCATTTGTTGGCATCATTTGTTTTTGTTTTGTGTTATTATTCCTTTAAAAAAAATTCTCCTTGCCTTTATTTCATTTGTGTTGTGTGCATTTTGTTCCTTTCATTTGTGTGCACTTTGTTGTGTTCATTTTCTTATGTTACATTCCTGTTTATCAACATTGAAAATCAACACATCCATTACCATTTTGCATCTCCATTTGCATTGTGACATTTGCATTTCCATTCTTTGTTAATTCTATATGTCCATTTTCTTTTAATTTAAAACAACAACAACAAACAAGTTACAAATTTCAAACTGTGCCTTTCAGCGTCTTTTACCTTGAAATTGTTATTACATTGCATATACTTCTCTTTTCTATTAACCATACTTCTCTGTTACATTATTTTTTATTTTGCATAGCTACAGGTGTATACCTCTCCTTCTCCTCCTCCATCACCTCAATTCTGCAAATTCTACAAACCATAAAACTGCTACCACACTTTTCTTCCATACACCAACACCCATACCAACTGAACTTCAACCATCATCAACAACCACCTCTCTATTACTCCTTAAACAATATCCATCACCACTTCAATACCAAGCCTACAACCTGCAATACCCCCGCTGCCATCACACTTCCTCTGCCCTCTACCATAATCACCAACTGCAAACTACATCTTCTTCGCGTTCACTCAACTACAAACATCATCCCCTCAAAACAGCTTCAAACTTCCACACCCCCTCTGCTCATTGCAGTCAAGTATAACCCACATCGACATCAATCACCAACCATTCAAAACCAACACCTCCTACATCACTACTACACCTTCAACTTCCTACCATTCACTATCATCCGACAAAGCTTCCACTGACCTCCCCATGCATCACTTCTTATGCTCAACCAGAATGCAATCCACACACTTCTATCCTAAAACTCCAAAATCCACCTGCAAATCCCATGACAAGAGTCAAACCAATCACTTCACCTCCTCAACCTCCACCATCAACAACACTCAACTGCAACAACCACGGTCACCACGATCTCATTTCGCAATCCTAAACCAAACACCCAATCCCACAACTTCACCATACATCTATACATTCACTACCTCATTACAAACATCCTATTCTGCTAATCAAACAAACCATAGTAGCCATCATAAACATTCCTTCATACAACTAGCCTTGCATACTTCTACATCACCATCGAACTGCTGCATCACCGCCACCATTCGCACTTTACATCACCATCACCAGAAACTTCAATAGCAACCCACCAACAGCAACAACAACCTTCAACCCACCAATAATCCAATACATCAAGAAAGTAAGTTGAGCATCTTCTTCAACCCAATATCCAATAGCCTACCCTACGCAAACAAGTCACCACCCAAACCACCTCTGCAACCCACACATCACCGTCAACAACCATCCAAATCCAATACCCAAAGTCTAACTCCTACACCCAATTTCATCTCCATAAACCCATCAACCACGAAACACGAAACCATTTCCTCTTCTAAAATAAACCATAACCTACATGCACGATCTCAAAAACTCATAGCACCATCCAGATTCTGCAACTCCTCCTGCAATCGCCGCACTCACCATAAATCGCGACCAAACATTCAATTTTATTTCACAATTTGATATTATTATTTTTAGACTGTGTTTTACTTTTTTATTTTTTATTTTTTTATTTCGCATTTAAAAAAGAAGAGGAATTGAATTGGGGTATTAGTAAAAGTTGCGGGCTGAGTTTGAGTATTGGGTTTTAGTAGTGGGCTTGCTTGCGAAATTGTTTTCTAATTTTTTTTTCTAGTTTACCCTAATTTGTTATAAAATTTTCTTTTGTTTAACTTTCTATTAAAAACAAAACAAAAAAATTGCTTTTGTTTTCATTCTATCATTATAAAAAAATATCATTTTTAATACTTTTACAAGTTACAGGAAATCAGCAGACAACAAAACGCTTGCTAGTTCGCTCTACTTGCCAAATAAATTGCTTGCTTAAAAATGTCGCTGCTTAAAAAAATTTCTAATAATACCGCACGCTCTGGTATCATGCTCTTATCTATTGTTTTTATTTTCCTTGCATTGTTGGTTGCTTGCATTTTAAAAATCCAAAAACAAAATCAAATCTCATTCGTAATTGCATTGTTAATACATGTTTAATTTCTGTTTTGCATTCATTCCACCTTTTTTTTCTATGGGCACTACCCAACTTCACATAAGGCGGGGGATTTCATCACTCCTTCCTTGGTCCATAAATTGCATATCATCTTAGAATTTGACTAATACTAAAGGTTAGACTTTGGACTTAAGGGTGTTACGGGCTCATCTAGGGCTTAATTGTATTTTGACAAGTTGTCTTCTTTTAACAATTTATTTCTTGGTGTCTAGGCTACGGCAGAGCAATAATCATTTATAAATATTACTGTGATTCGTAAATATTATAGTGATTGTTTCTCTACTTAAACCTTTAGTTGCATTGCTTCGGTGATTCATGATGCACCGATAACCCTTGTCCATTACCTAGCTAAGAACTATTTTGTTAGATTAAGTCAAAGTGTGATTATACAATTTTGGGTTAGGAGCTACTGAAGAAAGAAAATCTACAGTTAAGTTATTGCATTCATTTAGTTGCATTAGTTCATGCATATATAAAAAACAATTAAATTCCAAAAGTAAAAAAAAATCACATTTTCCTTAACTTAGTTTTTAAACAAAAATCCAAAAAAAATCAAACAAAATCCAAAAATCCAAAAACAAGCATTTTCCTAAATTTAGTTTTTTTTAAAAAATCTTTTCAAAAAAAACCTAAAAGAACAAAAACATTTTAGAAAAAAAATATAAATCCAAAAAAACAAAACAAACCAAGTCTCTCTTTTGAAAAATAAATCCATTTCGTAAATATTTTTCCTTTAAAGGAAAAAAAAGAGAAGAATTTTTCACTTCATTTCATTCTTTAAATCTTGTTTCATTCCCTTAATCTTGATTTTCACGTCTCTCTCCTTAACCTTTTCACTTATGCATGAGTACTTGGACTCGTGACACAACGACAAATCGTTTAACTCCAACAAATGATCCTCCCATGATAGCTAATGAAAACGCTCTCCGAACTGTCATGGATAGAATCTTTTCGCATCGAATTTGTATTCCTTCTTGTATCACATTACCCGCCCCAATGGGTAATTACTTTGAAATTCATTCAAATCACATTACCATGCTCCCGAAATTAATTCGGTCAAGTAGGTGCAACTATTAAACTCCACCAATTATGTGATGATGGAATTAAACTTCGGTTAATTCTATTCACCCTTACCGATTATGCTGAAAAATGGTTGTACAGCTTACCATCAAACCTAATCTAAACTTGGGATGAATTTATTAAAGTTTTCTTAAAAAAGTTCTATCCCTTGGAAAAAACGACCAAAATCCAAAACGAAATTGTCAATTTTCATCAATTCAAGGGTGAACCATTCGGAAAATACTTTTAAAGATTTAAAGAGCTTTTGAAAATGTCCATACCATAATTTTGAAAAATGGACTCTTTGTCAAATCTTATACGATGGACTTAAAAATAGTTCACGAACCATGCTTGAATCGATGTGCCAAGGCAATTTTCTCGCCCAACATCATGACGATGCTTGGAAATTCCTTGAGAACTTGGTCGAAAAATTATCCTAATGGGAATGTTCTAACGGGAAATCCATTTATTCACGATCGAGCGCACACTCGATAGGATAACCGTTGGCTTTGGAAGCTAAAATCGATGCAATGATCAATAAATTCGACAACGTTTTCTCATCCAACCAAATGGACCAAGCTTCTCAACCATTATGTTATAAATGTAACGATCTGAATCACATCCCCGATTTGTGCCCTCATTCGGTAGAACAACTCAATGCCTTTAACAAGGTTAAGAATGACCCATTTTCTCCAACGTACAATCCCGATTGGAGAAATCATCCTAATTTTGCATGGAACCAAAATAACTCTAACACGAATTTGTTATGTCCCAATTTTCAAGCATTTTCGAACAATGTTTCGAATCCTTCTTTTCAGCCCAACCACTTTCAAAAAAATTTGCGGCTCTGTCCCAAAATCAACTGTAATAATCTTTCACTCTCCAAGACGATACCCGAATGACTTCACTTGAGACAAGTCTTGAAACTTTGGCTAAAGCGACCACTTAAAACCTCCAATCAAATAGTAATTTGTAAAATTTGTTAACCTCGTACAAGCAAAATACGAGTCAATCAATTGCTAAACTCGAAATGCAAATGAGTCAATTAGCCACCTCTGTGAGTGAATGTGAACGAGGCATGTTCCCAAGTCAACCAATTCCTAACCCTAGAAATCAAAACACGAAGTCGCATCAAGCTCATGTAGTTCAAGATAGCAATGTGAACCAAATGAATGTTATCATGGCTTTGCGTTCTGATAAACTAATCGATAACCAAGTTTTCAATCCAAACGATTTATTGAAAGCTCCTCTTGACACTTCAAAAAAAAACAATTCTGAACAAAACATCGAGTCAAATATCGAATAAAATTCCAATCCAAATTCTTCTTCGACTCAAGTAGACCTACCTACTAAGTATTGAATTCCGTTTCCACCTCGACTTCAACCTAAGAAACATTCCGATCAAATGGAAAAGATGTTGTAAATTTTCAAACAGGTCAGAGTGAACATCCCTCTCTTTGATATTGTTCAACAAGTCCCAATTTACGCTAAGTTTCTAAAGGACTTATGTACTCAAAAATGACACACTTATGTACCCAGGAAAGTTTTCTTAACTACCGGTCTTAGCGAAGTCTTGTCTCAATAAATTCCCGTAAAATACAAAGATCCTGGATGTCTGACGATCTCATGCGCAATAGGAGACAAGACGATTAGTAAGTGCTTACTAGACTTGGGTGCGAGTGTCAATTTGATTCCTTGTTCAGTTTACCAGCAACTTAGCTTGGGTGAACTAAATCCGACAAAAGCAACTCATCAATTTTTCAATCGTTCGATAAAGAAACCCATGGGAGAAATCAAGGACGTACTCATTAGAGACACAACCTGTGAATAATCCGATAAGTCAAATTCCATTGATTTTAGGATGACCTTTCTTTTCCACTTCGAATGCCCTAATCAATTGTCGAAATGGTTCGATGAAAATATCTTTTGGTAACATGACTTTGGATCTTAACATCTTCAATCTCGAAAATCAATCAAACAAAACACTTGACCAAACATTGGAAGTTAGCTCCATTCAAGAAAATTTTGACAACAAAATAGTTGACCTTAACAACGAACGTGAAACCAAATGTGAAAAACTATTTCGAGACGAGCCTAACAAGATTGAAAATGCACTTCCGTTTGAACCGCTCTATTGAGTCGGACCTTCAACCGAATTGTTTGACTGAGCAACCTCCTAGGTTGGAACTCAAACCTCTTCCCGATCATATTAAGTACACATACTTAGGTAGTGACAAAACATTTCCTTTCATAATCTCTTCAAATCTTTCTCCTGATCAAGAAACCTCCATTCTTTCAATCTTGTCGAAAAACAAAGAGGCAATTGCTTGGTTGATTACCGATAAAAAGGGAATTAGTCCCGCTCTAGTTCAACATTATATCCACTTAGTTGACGAAGCCAAGCCTGTTCATGATGCGCAACAAAGGGTTAACCCAAAAATGAAGGATTCAGTTCGAGATGAAATTCTTAAGTTCCTCGATACCGGAATCATATAGCCTATTCCTGATAGTTCGTGGGTTAGCCCAATTCATGTCATTCCTAAAAAGTCTGGACTTACCGTTATCACGAACGACGCTAACGAACTCATTCCAAATCGTACTCAAATGGGTTGGCATGTTTGTATTGATTATCAAAAATTAAATGCTGCAACACGTAATGATGACTTTCCTCTTCCTTTCATTGACCAAATGCTCGAACGTTTAGCCAACCATGAATTATATTGCTTTCTTGATGGTTATTCCGATTATAACCAAATTCCGATTGCTCCCGAAGATCAAGAGAAAATGACTTTCACGTGTCCTTTTGGCACCTTTTCGTATCGATGTATGCCATTTGGCCTTTGCAACGCTCCTGCTACTTTCCAAAGATGCATGTTCAGCATATTTTTCTACATGATCGAACGCTTTCTGGAAGTGTTTATGGATGATTTTTCCATCTTTGGAAACTCTTTTTCCGAGTGCTTACACCATCTCGAGATGTATCTGAATCGATGTAAGGACAAACACTTAACGTTAAATTGGGAGAAATGCCATTTTATGGTCAAACATGGCATTTTCCTTGGGCTTGTCATCTTAAACAAAGGCATTGAGGTAGATGAAGCGAAAGTCGAGGTAACTGCAAATCCACTAATTCTCAATCTGTCAAGGTCATTCATTCATTTCTAGGACACGCTGGTTTTTATCGACGCTTTGTGAAAGACATTAGTAAAATTGCTCGACCTCTGATGACTCTTCTTAGAAAAGGCGTTCCATTTGACTTTAACTCTGACTGTGTTTCTGCTTTCGAACGTCTCAAAAATGAACTCATTTCCGCTCGCATCATTTGCTCACCCAACTTGGATCTTCCTTTTGAAATAATGTGTGACGCCTCTAACTTTTCGGTTGGTGCTGTCTTAGGACAAGGCATCAAAAAAGTCTTCATGTCATTTACTACGCTAGTATGACTCTAAACGATGCTCAACTCAATTACACAACCACCGAAAAAGAGCTTCTAGCGGTAGTCTTTGTGCTAAAAAAGTTTCGACCTTATTTGATTGGCTCACACATTACTGTTTACATTGACCACTCTGCTCTTAGATACCTTTTCGCTAAAAAGGATGCTAAGTCTCATTTGATCCATTGGATCCTTTTACTCCAAGAATTTGATCTTACGATCAAAGACAAAAAAGAATCCGACAACGTCATTGCTGATCATCTATCACATCTTCCAAATGCATCATCTTCTTTACCAATCAATGAGAATTTTCCTGATGAACAACCCCTTTCTGTTTCCATCGATCCCTGATATGTCGATATAGTGAACTATTTAGTCGCTAAGGAAACTCTATAACATCCCCCTACTTGTAGGCCTAAAACTAAAGGCTACGGATGCTGAATTCATCCATAGTTATTAATTCTCGATGACCAAATACGGCAGTGTTAGATACATTGATACTCAGATCACAAGAATATGGAAAAAATTTAACAATTCAAAAATATGTTTCCGCATTCCATTCAAAACATTTCATGTTCATTACATAATCCCAAAAACATTAACCACGTTCAGTAAAATATAATTATTACACATACCCCAAGAGCGACATATGAAGATGCCCCCTTGGTTGATCAGAGTATATAATAAGGCTAATAAATCTGCCTTTACATCCAAATACACAACGGAAAAAGATAACACTAAATAACTAACTGCCTCCTGCACACCTCTGGAAGCTTTATTCATCTAAGAAGAGAACCTAAAATCTTAAATCTCAAACTACTCAAAATCAATTGAGTACCTGAGAGTTTAAGGGGAAAACAAAAACTTCGAGTCAGACATAAAGCCCGGTATGAATAATAACCTAACACCTCAATCCTTTTAGATATCTAGTGAGACCACCACTACAAGAAAATATGTTATTGATAACGCAATTTAATAGCGCATTATTCTAAGCGTTATTATTTAGCTTTTTGATTTGTTTTGTACTTGTTTAATTTGTACTGTAGCTATGTAACGCTGGTCCCAAAAAAATTGACTGCCTCCAAAAACATTTAACTATTTTGTTTCCCTCGCTTAACACTTTTCGTCTCCCTCCCAAAACGAAGAAAGCCCTAATCCACGTTCTACTCTATTTCCATCTCCATTTCGTCTCCTTTGTTTAGCAGTTGAGAAGTCGACGACGTCAACAACCCTAATCTCCAATTTCAGACTTCAATTTCGCTCAGGAACAAACTCGTAGGTATATTATCAAACGTGTTAACTTATAATCAATTTTGCTCTTCATCAATCTCCGAACTAATTGATTCTTCTTTATTCATACGATTGTTAGTTGAACCAGTTTGTTGAGTCTGAATTCATAATTGAACCAATTTGTTGAGTTTGAATTCAAGGTTTAAGGAATTTATAATTTTGTTTAATTCATAATTCATAATTCATATTTCATAATTGAACCAGTTTGTTAACTAAATGATTGTTAGTTAAACCAGTTTGTTGAGTTTGAATTCAAGGTTTAAGGAATTCATAATTTTGTTTAATACTGCAAGAGCTCTTAAAGATATTATTTTTGTCCTATATATTTTACTTTCTATGTTTTATATTTAATCTTCGTATATTTTGTTATGGTAAATGATATCACTTTTATTGATATCGAACCTAGTATTAAGGTTAAAATCACTATTGTTGATTCTTAATTTCATTATAGCCATTTGTCTTCTGTTTTTTAGCTTATCAAGTTTTAACAGTTTTCAAGCATAATACATGTTCGAACTTTATTTATGAGTCTTTAATCATAATGTATATAAGTACATCATAGGTTGTACCCATCCAAGCTACAAGTACAACATCTGCTTAATGGCATGTTTCAAAGCTAGTGCATAGATAAACATAGATCCATTTTCTAGCTGGAGTTGGTAGGCACAGTGACTTTGGGTTTTTATTATTTAGTGTTTTTACTAGCTAGTATGGCATATGCTCAATGGCATTATTATGTTAGTGTTTGTGTTTCTAGTGGTTTACTGATAGAAATGTTTTATGAAAGCCTAAAAACAATACAAACGCATGCAAAGTTGTGTTACTTAACTAGTATTCATGTTCCATCAATAATGATATTGTTTCATCAGTAACAAAATTCATGTTTTAGTTTTCATGTTTTAGTTTGTGATGTTCACGAAAATTCAATTATTAGGTTCATGACTCTGTTTGAATTACACAATTTTGAATTAAGTACCTATGTAAAATTGCAGGCTTAGCTGTCTGAATGGCACGAGGCCATCTTGCATCCAATACTATTCTGGATCATTTGAAACTGAGACATCAAGCATTGTTTTACATAGGATTTTGGGCTGCACATTAGGCATTCATGGACATAGTTAATAGATTATTGATTTTGATCAAGTTATGAAATCAATAGCAAATTGAAACTGAGACTAACGTGAACGCATTTCAATTTACCTTACTTCTTAATCAAATATATCATTAATACTCATTTCAATCTATAATACATAGTTAATAGAAAATTGACAAGTTGTTTTAGTCTGAAGACAGCTATTATAATGACATTATATTGTATTCTCCTCCCTTTTGGAATATTGCTCTAGCTTGTCTTTGCTGTTAGATTGATGTTCTTCCTATATAATTCACAAGTTCATGTGTATATCAATTTAATGTTTGTTTTCTTGCAAAATATATAATTTTCATATTGTATATTTATCAAATTTTATACACTTAGTATTGCTAGTTTAGCAATATATATGTTATTTGAAAATTTTCTATGGCCATAACGATAGACAAAAGTACAATCGACGGCCTGATTTTCTTTCCTTGTGCCTTCTTGGTATATCTACTTGTTTGAATTTTGATTTAACCATTATTCATTTATGTTTTAGGCCCTGGTTGCTCATTGGTAGGAGGAGGAGCCTTCACTGAGTTCGATCCATTCTATCCTAGAGGCGATGATCGTGGTCTTCGAATTAACAAAAAATCATGGAACAAGGGTATATATTTACTTTACTGCATACATATTTTAAATAGTTATTATATTTTTCAATGTCTAAGTTTCATTTCCTTCCCAATAGTGTCAAATTTACTCTTTGTTGAATCCCATGTTGGAGTTGGATGGTCCTACTCTAACACAACTTCTGATTATACTACAGGGGATTTAAAAACAGGTACCATTTCTTATCTTTTTTGCCTTTTAAAACTACTTGTATTTCCATTTTCATTATTTCTATGCTAATTGTGTTTTGAATTTTATATTTATAAGCCAATGACATGCACTTGTTCTTGCTTGGATGGTTTGAGAAATTCCCTGAATATAAAACTCGGCACTTTTTTTGTCAGGAGAGAGCTATGCTGGTATGAAATACTCGCTATTAATTTCTATGTTAATAAACCTGCATATTTATCTTTTTACTGACTTTAAATTTCCTACTTCTAATTGTCTGTATCATCGTGACACGGTTTTTATTTATCTTTTTATATTATTCCTTAACATTATAAGTTACTTGCTACAGGGCACTACATACCGCAATTAGCTGATGTTCTCCTAGACTACAATAGCCAGTCAACTGGTTTCAAGTTCAATATAAAAGGTGTTGATGTAAGACTAGTTTGTGTATAATTTTATTGTCTTATCAGTACTTATAGTTACACGATATTCCATTAATTGACAATTTTATATGAGTAATCCCCCTACAACCCCTATTCATACGTAGACATGACAATTGCTATCTTAACATATAAAGTTATTACAATGTCCTACGTATTTTAACATTTTTATGTCTGCAGATTGGAAATCCACTTCTAAAGCTAGATAGAGATGTTCTAGCAACTTCGTTAACTAAACTTAATAAAACCAAATAAGCATATAAAAATTAACTTAGTTGATAATAAAAATAATAACATAATTAAGTTTTAAAATTTTATTAAGTTTGATAACAATTAACTAAATTTTGAACAACAACAATAATAATAACTTATAAAATATTAACCAAGTTAACCAAATTTTATAAAAGTTAACTAAATTTGTATAACAATAACAACAACAATAAATTAACTAAAATTATAAAAATTAACTTCGTTTGTTAAGTTATATAAAAATTAAATAAGCTTACAAAAATTAAATAAGTTGATAATACTAATAATAATTCAACTAATTTTTATACAAATTAATATTTATTATAACAATATTAACAACAACAACAACAATCATAATTACAACAATAAATTAACCTAGTTTTATAAAAATTAACAATGTTTAAAATAATAACAATAATAATATTAATACTCATAACAAATCCGGAGAATCCTGAACTAATTTTGGTTTTTGTATGATTTCGTGTAGTTCTCCACCCTCCGCTGCAATGGATGTTGATTCCTTAGGTAACTGTACACTGTAGAAAATTTATTTACCATATTTTGGTAAACCATAATAAAAAAACATAATAATGAACTAATAGCCTTTACATTTCTCTGCTTTTGAAACCTTAAATTATTCTTATAAAATACAATGATTTATTCATGCATGGTTTAAATGGTGAAAAATACATGACAACATATAATTTGTGATAATCTGAAAACTTGGAAAAAGGGTTCAGTGCAAAAATTAAAATGTATCTTATATGTTGGACACATTCTTGTATCAACTATATGTTCTTATGATTAACATATATTAAATAGCTAATTATGTACTATAGCTAATTCTGTATCAACTATATGTTCTTATGATTAATATCTATTAAATAGCTAATTCTGTACTATGTATACATAAAGGTTGAAATTGTAACTATATATGGATTATAATAGTCTACCTAATGAAATGAGTTATCAATAGGAAGTTGACAACTACGGTAGAGAAAAATCATTCAGATTCAGCATAGTTCTATGACTTTTTTGAAATAGATAAAAATGTACTGAACATAAAACATTTAATAATAATAATGGATATGTATGAGCTTATTATCTTTATAGATGTTGTGCAAGGCACTGTATTGTGCTGAAACATCCATAATGAGAGGGATAATGGGGTAGCCTACAAGCGCAGTGAAGGCGCTGTGCATGGTGTTGTCCAACAAAGTCAAAGACCTATGCTTACCTGAACCATCCAAGTGCTTCAGGTTTGAGTTATTTCAGTTTGTGTGCTTCAGCTTTGACAGTTTGTATGCGCTGTTGATCTAAAAAACAAAAAGTAGTGTTTTATGAACCATACCAATATCAGTGATATGCAGAGCCAGAGAGGCATCATGAAAGAGCTGTGTTGATTATCATCGATGAATGCTGAGATTATTTACCTCAACAGTAGGCAGATTTGGTACATAGGGTGAGGCTGCTATTTTATCACCTTAACGGTACTTACTGGCTACTTGTATATTATTTTGTAGTTAGTTCACATTTACCGCATATGTGTTTTGGTTTTATCCTCCGATTATAGAAATTTGAATAGAAACAGTACTAAACTAATGACATTAACCGAAGCAAAGGAGAACATAGAGGGATTAACAGAAATTGATGTCCAACGCTAGTAAATAATTAAGAAATAGCACTTTCCATTAACTATTTAATCAAAGAAGAAAATGAGAAGAACATATAAATAATATCTTGTAATACTAAAAAAGATGGGTCTATTTTTATATGCTTAACATCATGTACTGATTGAATGATAAATTAATTTTGCAGCATACTGTTTTTGGATAAATATTTTAAAATTTAAAATTCCAAGTATATAATTATTTGATAACAAAGGCTGAGGTTAATTTCATATCTTGTGAGGCTGCGACGATTCGCAAATTACCTCGCCAAACTGAATGGTACTGAACTTTTATACATGATTGTAATTAGCTTTTCAGCCTTACTTCACTCGTTTTATATCAGACTAAGGCTGAAGTTCATCTGCAATTTGTTTTAACCTTGGTCCTAACTGTTTGTGCTTGGAATACTACATGTAGGTTCAAGAGTGGTTGAGGTTAATACTAAGGAGTTACCCGAACATATTGATATTTCAACATACAGTAAGCTGTTTTGCTATCATGCTTAAGTTATCGAATTACTTTTACACAGCTGCGTTAGTAGAATTCACAAAGTCTGAGGTTGTGGCTACTATTCCAGGAATATTCTTCTATATTTAGTCTACACCACATAAGGATTGGCTAGCAAAAAACATCTTGGGACTATCATTTTACATTAAGGTTTAACCCTTTTTTACCAGATGGTTTTAACACTAACTAGTTGTAAGAAATAACAAGCATGTGTTAAATATTCTGTGCAGATTTGACCAGTTCCCATTTCTTGTTCATATCTCAAAAACTACAATTTTCCTTGACATTCTATGCAGATTTGACCAGTTCCCATGTCATGTGGGATTGCCTACGTTGGAGAGTAGAGAGCTGATATCGAGGACACTGTTGTCAAAGGAGAAGGTTGAAGAAGATACCAACCGTAACGAGATTGCAATCTTGACTGAAGGATATAGTGGAAGCAACTTTGAGGTTTGTTCTTAGTTTAACTTATGAATTCCTAGTTTATGGTTTTGATAAATTTGTTTAATTTATGAAACAAGAGCTGTCAAATCGTCTGAATTCACGATACAAAATGTTTGTTATGATGAATAAATAATATGGGATCATCACATAGATGATAGACAAAAGTGATAAAGAAATATATTATACATGAGATAAATGAAATGTATGTAAATCTATTGTTGTATATGGCATTGTGCAAGTCCTTACTGCTCTACTAATGACATTATACCTGCTGTATATGGGATCAATTGTAACATGATCCAATATGTTGGATTGAACTTTTTGATCCACATCCAATCTGCTGTATATGACATGCAACCTTCAACTTTGTTAGTGTGTATCGTTATATTTATTTAGAGTTTACAAGTGCTTTTCACTTAGGATATTTAATATGAAACGCTATTTGATTTCTAAATTTTTATATTTTTTGATCTATTAGTTGTTTGTCCTTAAAAACAAACAAAATTTAGTAGATGTGTGGATGGTTATAACATGTTGTTTTGAAATATTTAACTTTGCCGTATGAAGAATGAAAATAGTGGACCTCATTTCTTAGCTGGAGTGAGGTTAACGTGGTTCTTCTTGATTAATTAATGCGAGATATGCTGAAATTATTGTTTGTTATCTAAAAATCAAATTTCGTCAGTGTTTTATTCATATTCGTTTCTAATGTAAACATTTATCTTATTTGCAGGCGTGTGAAAGAAGGATGCGAAAGTTGTGGTCTTCTTTTTAATACGAACAACCAAAAATGTACTTGTTTTTTTGTTGAACTTTGCTACTATTTTTTGGGGTGTGCTTAAAACATTTGCTACTAGGTTTTGATTTATGTGGTTTAAGCTATAAGATATTATGTGTATGAATATTTGATATGTTTAATGTAATATGTTACATCTCTATATTTATTATCTTTTATGATTTTTGCGTTATTTAAATGATTTTATGTTTAAAATGATTATTATTGTGCATTTTGATATTGGTATTTAACACTGCAGTTTATGAATAGGATGAAAAAAAAATTTGAATTGTGAAACTAAACCATAGCATTTGAAAACCGCTATAAATATTTAATAGCGTCGAATGACCGCTATTAAATATGTTAGTATTACCGATGCATAACAGAAAAAGTGCTATGGTATTATAAAAAGCGCTATGAAAGAACATATCATAACAGCGTATAAGCGCTATTGTAGCTGAACCTTTATAGCGGCATATTGGTGTTGTGACAAGTTAACATCTACAATAACGTGTCCATATACAGCGCTAATAATCCGCTATCAATACTCTTTATAGCACATTATTAGTGCTTCTTAGAAAAAACAAAAAGTATTTTATGGCTAATAACGAATTTCATAGCGAACAAATAGCGCTATTATAGTAATCAATAACACATAATTTTCCGCCATAAAAAAGTTTAAAATAGCGGATTATTTGTGCTATTATATTATTACTTTTTATAGCGCTTATTATGCGCTATAAATTGTTCACTGTTTTAATAGCATGTCGTTATACAGCGTTTATTAAACCGCTATTATAGGCTTTAATAGCGTTTTTTGGCGCTATCGTAGGGTTTTTTTCGTTGTAGTGCACGTCGCTTAGCGGAATTGGTTTTCCCCTCACTAGTATCCTAAAACCTTTATAAAAACATATATTGTGCTCCTGTATCCACAATGGTTAAAACACACATTTCAAAATATTATAATGATATGCATACATGTAAACATTTTTGATTTCCCATCCCTAGTTCAATTTGACACCCTGTCATAATTATAGTTTCTAGGGTCACTATTAACCTATTAGTTTTCATGGTTTTACTAATAACCTGTTTGTAATTCATGGACACCCTGTCCTATTCATAGTATTCATGGGATCACTAAGAACCTATAGGCTCCTGCCAATTAACTTAATCAATTCATGGGTCCTCCTGAACCTATTAGTCATTCCATTAACTAATCCATTTATCCCAGTTTTCATGGGTTGACTAGGAACCTATGGATTTAGCCAGTAACTCACTTCTTATCCTAGTTTTCATGGGTTGACTAGGAACCTACGGATTTAGCCTGTAACTCGCTTCTTATCCTAGTTTTAATGGATTGACTAGGAACCTAGTGATGCCCCCATTAACTTCTTCTTATCCTAGTTTTCATGGGTTGACTAGGAACCTATTGACTGATGTCAATTCTTAATCCGGATATAGTTTTCATGGGTTCACTACAAACCAATTAGCCCTTGCCAACCTACCTTAATACATAGTTTTCATGGGTTTAGTATGAACCTGTTGGTTACCCCCAATAACTACATAATCATAGTTTTCATGGGTTTACTATGAACCTATCTCCCAAACAACTTCAAGGTTTAGGCATCCTATATTTTGGTCTCCCTGACTCGCTGGATGTAATTCTACTCATTCAGGAGTTTAATCAATTTATATTCACTACTGGATTAACCTTGCTAGTTCTCCTACCCCTTTATCCCCAAAATACAGTTATGGGTTCTTTATCATGTGAATATATTCATATTTGAAGAAGCAAACATAACAATTTAACAAAACCACTCATGTGGGTTTAAGGTCCTTGAAATACTTTTCATATAAAACATAGTTAATCCCTTTAACTTATATTTTTATTAAGGCAATACTTCTTCAAATTTACATATTTAAAGTCATTACAAAACTCCTTTATTTAAGCCATCGGTTTTTCCTTTCAAAAATTTGAGTTTGGGTCTTAAAAACCTTTCGACACCTTTGAAAACTTGCTTTCGTCCTCCTAGGACGACCTCCTTCGAAAGCATAAAATCAAGTTTTAAAACAATAGGATCCTGCCTTTCGAATACTTTAAAACATCTCTTTTGAAACCTTTCGACCATGTTAAAGTATCATCATATAAGTATAGAAGCATAGCTTCGAAACCATTTAAATGTACCCTTTCAAAACCATTGAAGGTTACCCTTTGAAACCATTGAAAGTCCACCCTTTCGAAAGCATTGGGTTTATACTTAAAACATCATTTTTTAGGTCAAAGTGAACATAGTCGAAAGCATCTCTTTCAAAACCATTCTTTAATTCAAAAAGTATTGGGGAAGCTTGATGGTGTCGAAAGCATCCTTTCGAAAGCATTAAAACATCTGGGTAAAACAATTGAAGGTTGACTTCGAAACCCCTTCCAAAACCATTTCCTTCGAAACCCCTAACCCCTTTCGAAAGCATTAGGAAGCGGCTTATATTTATAAAACAACCGAACCCTTTGACAACATTGATTTCTTTAATACCATCAAAATGTCATAAATTCTCAGAAAGGTTTCGACTTGGTCGAAACTACCGCTTCCAAAATCTTTAAACAAAATCTGAGTAACTCCTTCGAAAGCTACTTCTTTTAAAACATAAGCGGCAGCTCTCTTTTGAAATCCTCTTTGGAAATACCTTTCGCAACCATAGGTTTCTACTAAGCCGAAACCCGTTTTTAACCAGGCAAGCGTTTTTCTTTCAAAACAAAATAAAACAAAGGAACCAACCCCTTCGAAAGCTACCTTTCGACACCTTACCTTCCGCCTTTCTTTAATCCACTACGTATCATCTAAATGATACCATATGTATTGGTTTACTGGTTTCGACCTAGAAGGTTTCGACTAGGTTGGAGGCAGAAGCTCTGGGTCGAAAGGTCCTTCTAAAGAAGGCGGAACCCACTTTTCTGAGCTAAATGCTGTTTTTACCAAATAAGGTGAACTTTTTATAACAAACTTGCCTACTTGTAAACATTTGATTGGATGTCATAAACTTTCAAATAATTTGGATAATATTTGCTGCATTTTCCCAGATCTAAAAACATGATAACTTTTAATGATTAAACCCTTCCTATTAACAAAACATTTAAATCATTTAGGTCCTCCTATCAAAATAATTTAATTTCCATAATAAATCACCTAGTAAAAATCCCCAAAAATTCCAGAAATTCACTTTATTCATGTTATTTATCATATTAAAATTTCAGACCCAAATTCTCAATATATTTTCCTAAATAAATTTATAAACCCAAATAACCATGTTTTCCTTTGAAAATTCATAATTAATTCTTTACAGCTTGGAAACTATGTAAATTGAAACCTTACTCCAAAATTATGCTTTCCATAACATATAATTTTTCCATGGCATTTAAAAATCATTTGATCTCGGTTTTACCCTAAAACCGTGCATATCTCCTTTTACCATCATGTTTAAACCAAATAAATCATAAATCAAGCATATCATCATTCAATATATCATAAAAATGAATTTATCCCTTAAATCCGAAACCATATGATTATAAAATAAAAATAAAGATGTAGTGATTATTATTCACCTTAGATTGGATAAGGAAATTGAAGATTGATTGAGATTGATTTCTTCTACCTTGAATCCTAAGCTCTACTTTGATTTTCTCTTCTCTTCATTCTTCCTAATGGCCTGCCTTGCTCTTTCCTATGGTTATAATTTTGCTTGTGATAAAATGAACGTGTATGGATAAGGAGAATAGTACAAGGGTGGGAAATATGGGCGGTTATTTACCCTAAAGCTCTTATGTTTATTTTGGCTAACACTTAACCATTTATAAGTTCATTTAATTTAAATAAGCATGGCTACTACATGTTTATTAATCAACCTCAATCTCCGTATCTATATTATTCTATTTAATTTATTCTAATAAATCTCCTGAATAATGTTAATAAGGGTGTTACAAACTCCTTCATTTTGATTGAAATAAGATAAATATAAATTTCTTTCCCAAGTCAAGTACTTCTATTGGGATGATCCACACTTCTTTAAGTATTGTTCCGACCAAATCATTCGACTTGTGTCCCAGATTGCAAAATTAAGAGTGTTCTTTCATTTTGTCATGACTATGCTTGTGGTGGTCGCTTCGGTCCTAAGAAAACAGCAGAAAAGGTGCTCCAATGCGGTTTTTACTGGCCTACACTTGTCAAAGATGCATTCGAGTTCTGTAGAACTTGCGATCGCTGCCAAATGTTATGAAAAATCTCACGACGAAACGTGATGCTTTGAACCCCATTCTTACTATCGAAATCTTTGACGTTTGGGGTATTGACATTATGGGACTGTTTCTCAACTCTTTCGAAAATATGTACATTCTTCTTGCTGTTGATTATGTCTCTAAATGGGTTGAAGCCATTCCATGTAAATGAAATGACTAAAAAGTTGTTTTGAAATTCATAAAAGAAAACATCTTTTCGAGGTTTGGAACACCTCGCACAATAATGAGCGATAATGGAACCCATTTCTATAATCGATCATTTGAAACTCTAAAGAAGAAATACTTGATAACCCACAAGTTATCCACTCCTTATCATCCTCAAACTGGTGGTCAAGTTGAAGTTTCAAATCGCCAAATCAAGTAAATTTTGGAGAAAACTGTAAATAAAAATCGAAAAGATTGGTCACAAAAATTGACAGATGTGCTTTGGGCTTATAGAACTACGTATAAAACTAATCTAGGGATGTCTCCTTTTAGATTAGTATATTGTAAAGTGTGCCATTTACCTGTCGAACATGAACATAAAGCATTATGGGCGATTAAGAACATAAACTTTGATCTTGAAAAAGCTAGCGAAAACAGAAAATTGCAACTCAATGAATTAGAGGAAATCAGGAATAACGCGTATGAAAATTAGAAAATTTACAAAGGAAGAACAAAAGTTTTCATGACAAGTCAATCCTAAGGAAAACATTTTTTCCAAATCAAAGAGTTCTTTTGTATGACTTTCGACTTCATTTGTTCCCTAGGTAATTAAAATCAAGGTGGACAGGACCATACGTGGTACGTACTATTTTTCCATACTGTGCCATAGAAATAGGAAACCCTAGGGATGGATCAATTTTTAAAGTCAATGGTCATCATTTAAAACCTTACTTGGAGTTGGCGAGTGATCTAGAGGAGGAGCTCATAATTCTTCATGAGCCACACTATGTCTAATAAGAAATTTTAACCCTCTCTTGTAAATATGTACATATTTTTCTCGATTACATTCATTATATCATGCATTGACTGTAGGGACACGGTCAAAATCAAGTGTGGGGGGAGTCTCATATTTGTTTTAATTTTTCATGTTTGTCAAATAGTTACAAATTTGATTTTTTTTAATATATTGATTTACTTTTGAAACACGATAGAATAAGTATACGTTTTTGTTATTAAATTGAAATTTTTGAAAATTTATTTGTTTTAACAAAAAAAGTTTGATTACAAGTAACTATGGTGTAACTAGTATATAGGAAGGTTTATAGGTGATAATTATGAAGTATATCCTAATTGTGATCTTTGTTTAAAAGAGTGGTTGATTTAAAGTAGGCGATAACATTATTGATATTCTAAGTTACGTGGGTTTCTTCTTAACTCTTTCTTTTCAAAAAAAAGGAAAACAAAAGAAAAAAATTTCATAAAAATAAGAAACACTTAGACTCATGTGTTCACACGTAAGTCTGCACACTCACCACGCTCTGTACCCTTCACACATAAGCCCGAAAGGTAGCGCTGATCGGTATATCTGGCCTCAGTATATCTGAGTTAGGTATATGTAAATAAAATTAAAATAATAATAATAAACACCTAGAGTCATGTGTTCATACACAAGTGTGTACACTCGCCACGATCTGTACTCTTCTCACGTAAGCCCGAGAAGCAATGCATGATTGTTATTTCTGGCCTCAGTATATCTGAGTTAGGCGTGTAAATAATAATGTTAATATTTTTCAAAATAGAAAGAGCAATCAATTGAAACCCAAGCATTATCTTCACTTATTTGATTTAACTTGTTATTCAAAAGAAATAAAAATGCCTCTTTGCAAAACTTTGATAATCAACTAAAGGATTCATTTCATAGTTGCACTATGTTATCAACCGAAACAACTAGCCAACTAGAGTTTAATTAAGATGATAACTTAATATTTATTGGAAGTTTTGATGAGTAAAAAGAATTAAAAAAATTGATAATAACCAAAACTTATATCTATTTTACTCGTGTTAATTTAAAAGTAAGTTCTTCATTTGTAAATATTTTCGATGCATCATGTAGTCGTATTAGAATTTGCATATCGCCTTTGGATTTTGTGGGCAGTATCCACTGAAAACTCTCACGAGACAACACTCGTCCTACTAGGGACACCTAGAAGTTTAACGGCTTGTTGCATATGCTAAATGCAATCATGTTTCCTACGAAAATAGATTTATCCTTGTTTTAGATTATTCGGGGACGAATAAAGAGATAAGTGTGGGGGTACTTGATGTGCACATAAAAGTTTATTTTTACTCCCATATTTAATCTTCTTTTGTTAAAATAAATGAGCATATTAGGGAATTTTATATGTTTAAACCAAAATCTAAATTGTTTTCAAATCATCATTCATTCATCTTCATTTGGGGGCAAAATGGTAATTTTGTGTATGAATTAATTTTGAGAAAATTTATTTTCACATTTTTATTTTTATGTGTAGGAAATTGAGTGCAAATTGGATGGAGCTTCATGGATATATGCATGCACAAATGTTCGAAGCCAAAAGAATATAAAAAAGAAAAGAAATAATGCAACATAGAGGAGCCCACTAACTAATGGACCATAATTAAAAGCGCATGCACATGTTAATGGAGATTTAAAGGAATGTTAGTGGGGATTAATTAATTCACTAATGATTACTTGGAGGCTACACAATATCAAGGGCATTTTTGGTAGTCCCTAAAAATAGAATTAGGGTTTTAAGCATGTATAAATACCCCTTATGTTTCATGTAATTAACTCTTCTCTTTTTATGCATGTTGTAGCCACAAAATCAATGATAAATAAAATGCCTTTTTAATGGCCTCTTACCTTCTTCTTATTTTCTTTTGTTTATATGCTCTTTTCTCTTATGCTATTTTATTTCATGCTCTTTTATGTTAGTTTATGTCTCTTTTATTTCATGTTAATACTATAGATTTAATTCATGTAATTAGTTTAGATTTATTTTATGCAAGTAGTTAGTTCTTTTTTTTATTAGCTTTTATTTTCCTTGTTTTTCATGCTAAAACCATTTTGCGTTGAGATGAATTAAAAAATGGGAAGCTAAACCCCTTCAATTTAGGGGTAATAAAGCTCTCATGAATCATACTAAATCACACAACATGGTTGCATTTATAATCTCTTGTTCTGTGCTTAATGGAAATTATGAATGATGGTTGTTTATGTTTCATTTTCAGTGAATTTGATAGCCTTTTGTTGACATCTCAAATAGGCTATGCTTAATCCAGTATGAACATAAATTATTTGATCATTTGCCTAATTGATTTTAATGATGAAAGTCAAACTAGTATCAAAATTTGATGATTTATGTTACTAGTTCATAATAAATAGATCATGCTTAAAATAGATTTTATTTTTAATTTCATCCCATTTTCATGAGAATTGACAAATGAGTTTGGATGGTGTGTTAGAGTTTGATGGTTTAAGTTGTGCTAATTAGTAGCACAAATAAACCATACTTATAATAAACACATCAACCATCTCTACTTAAAGTTTAAATGAGAGATTATAGATGAATTTTGTATTGATTTATATGAATGATTGGAAGTGGATTTGCCTCTAAATTCCTTCTTAATCTCGTAGTTTTATTCTCATTTACATTCTAATTTTAGTTCATTTTTCTACAATTTTAGCTAAATCTTCTCTTAATTTTTGGGCTAATTTGATTAAGTAATTTAAAAAATTAGTTCTTTCCCTGTGGATCGATCCGTACTCACATACGTACTACGATTGTACATTGTGCGCTTGCGGTTTTATAACGATATATTTTTGACGGTTTTCTAATCGATAGAAAATCCATCATTAAACAAGTTTTTGACGGTAAGTCCGGACTTTTTCGAGCTCGTCGAGTTCAAAAGAAGCGCAGCATTCATATACCATGCCGCAAGTTTTGAAACAAAAGGGAGAGGAGTCGTCGAGCATTGGATAGTGTCGAAATGATTCATATGTCGCATTATCATGAGGCCGCATCATCGAGTTGCCGCCTTGTCGAGTTGCCTCTTTATCATGTCGTTGAATTTGATGATGTCGATGCAAGCAAGAAAGTAGGTGGATAGCTTATGTTCTTGGAGAACGACATTATCATTGTCGACGAGGCACATAGCGTCGCACGTTTTTGTTTTAAAAGGCTTTTAAATAGAGGAAGGAAGTCTTGAGTAGCAACATCAACATGAGATGATGTCGACATTGATCAAACTAAAATGTTTTAAAAGTGAGAAACCATATATCATTTTCAATCATGTACATGGCAATATAAAAAGGATTTTACAAATGGCATTAGACTTTGAAATTACAAAGAGATGATTTCCTTGTTTAAATTATAGGTTAAGGGTATTAACCGTAGATCATTAAGAAAATGATTACAAGGACTTTAATTATTGATGTCGCCGCTAATACACATCGTGCTTATAAACGACGAAGAGCCATTTGTTGCAAAATTCTAGCTTCGAAACTCATGGATACTAAGGTATACCTTAATGAGTTGGAATGAAATCATTTGGAGTTACTAATGTATGTCTCCATGAAATTAAGAGGAAATAACTTAATTGGTGACACCAATTGAAATAAGTTATACATGTGGATTCATTGATTAATGTTGAACATGTGGGTAGCATGGGGTAAAGTTAAGCATGGGGGTAACATGGTATAAATAGAAACATATGGGTAACATTAATTAAATGACCAAATAATGGGTTCATAGTCATCCTAGGAAAACTAGGGATGCATGATGGATAGTTTGCATCATGCTGGATATGGATAGTCTCTAAATGGTTAATTTAAGGGTTCATAGTCATCCTAGGAAAACTATGAGATGTGAGATGGATGGTCCACATTAGTTTAAATGATAAGATATGAGATGGATAATCCAAATTAGTTTAAGTAAAATAAAATGTAGGATGGGTAGTCCATGTGAATATAAGATGGGTAGTCAATAAGAACTTAGATGGGTAGTCTAATAAATGAGGGATGGGTAATCCGGTAGATATGACATCTTTATACACTATCATATTATTCTGTTATAACCATTGTGGATGTAAGAGCACAATATATGGTTAAGATGTTTAATTGGGTACTAGTGAGGGGAAACCCGTTCTCCACAGCGGCGTAGTCTCACTAGATATCTATTGGTTTGAGATGATTTATTATTATTCATACTAGAATTTTTGTCTAACCCGAAGTTTTTGTTTCCCCCTTAAACTCTCGGGTACTCATTTGAGTAGGTTGAGAATAAGGGCTTTTCAGGTATCTTCTAGACAAATAAGCTTCCGAAGACATGCAGGAGGCAATCTAGCTAGTAGGAGCTATATATCTATTTTCCGCTTTGTTTTGATTCCGCTTTTGTGATGTAATGGCAAGTTATATTAAATGCCAAATATTTGACTCTGATCACCCAAGGGGGTATCTTTATTTATCGCTCTTGGAATATGTTGTAATAATTATATTTTGTTTGAATGTGGTTCGCGAATTGGGATTATGTAATGAAATTGAAATCTTATTGTGAAATGAAATGAGAAATTTTATTTTAAATAATGTTCAAAATTTTCATATTCATATGTTACTGGTATTATCAAAATGATTAGCATAGCCACATTTAGTCACCAAAAATTAATGAATATGGATGACAACAACATCCGTACACTTAGTTTCGGGCCTTAAAATAAGGGATGGTATAGTTTGCTATTAGAGCATAGATTTATGTAAACTTAGAAAAAACTTAAACCTAAAAAGATTTTGAAATATAATTCAATGAATCAGAGAATAAGATTTGGGTTGGGATAACGTTATAATAACGTACTTGTATTTTCCTGTATACGAGTATGTATTCCCCTCTTACTAAGGTTCGTATGCAGATTTACGAGAAAGAAAGGTATGGAAGCAGGAAATAGAAGAGTGAATCTAGGTGGAGGAAGCACCACAACTAATGGAAATGTTCGACCCACTACTAGGAGAAATCAGGGTCGACGGGCAAATGCCAATGTGAGTGCTAGAACCCCACTAGTAGATATGGGGATGATGTATCAGCTCTTCATTAACTTGATGCAAGCTGGAGCAGCTGCAAGAGTAGTTGGAGGTAATGCTGTAAATGCAGGAAGAGTAAATCCCTTGGCGCCAGTTGGCAATAACTATGCCAAGCTGAGTCGAAATTATACCTGTTTGGGTGGGTAGCCTTTTCTAGGGACTAAAGATGCTATAGAATTGGAAAATTAGCATATGTATTGCGAGAAATTTTTACTGGTCTTAGTTTGGAAGATGAGCAGAAGAGAAGGTTGGCTTCGACGCAATTGCAAAGTGCAGTATTGTTCTGGTGGAATGGAGTTACCGTGGGTGTGCCAGAGGAAGAGTTAACTTGGGTAGATTTCCGAAGGAGATTCAAGGAGAGATTTTTTGTCTAAGGTAGCTAAGTCCACTTTTCTAAGGAAAGATTTGGAGCAAGGGGAGATGGAACAAATGGAATTTCAACCCTCGAAAATCGACACTAATACGTCCACTGTATTGCGCGCCATGCATTCAAGTGCTAGAAACACCGATCGTTAAAGGTAAAAGAAAGAAGAAAGAACAGAAGAAGAAGAAACTAAACAATCACAGAATCTTACAACACAACGGAACAATATATAATATAATAATGATCTTTACAAAAAGAAAAACTGTAATATACGTACTTCCATCAGAGTAAAACAACAAATCACTTATCATCAGCCTGGACAATTATAACAACCCGTCCTCACAAATGCTGATAAATTTAAACAACCAATGTAGTGAAAATAAGATATTAACTAACTGTCTATGAAGCCTCCTACTCCTAGCTCCTCCAAAATGCATCCGAATCTAATCTGTAAATATACTTGGTCTGACCCAAGCATTAAAAGAGAAGAACGCCCGGATCAGTCTGGTAAACCAGCATGAGAAAACACATCTCAATTGGATTTTAATGCTATAAAATCTTTGAAATAAAGGTATCTTGTAAGACCACGCCGCATATAAACATGGATGGGTTTTTACCTTATGATAACCAAAAATTTTTTATCAAATCATTTGATATTATTTCTAATGACATTCCTTGAAAGCCCTTTCCAAATAACATATTAAAATAGCTGAAATTGTTACATTAATTAAATTCCAGCATACTATGCTCTATAATCAAAACCGTAAAGGCATGTATTGGAGAATGGATTTTCAACAATGACAAGGTAAGAGACTACCTTCCGACAGTACATCTCTAGAATAATGTACCGAGGAATAATCCAGCTGCCCTCTACCAACATACGATCAGCCTACCTCTACCATAAATACTACCGAATATGTCATCACCCCGGTCGTTCCCAACCTATCCATGGCTACAACATACACAACAAATTCGAAATATAGAGGGTAATCCAGAAAGCTAATGAACATCTCTTAATGGGTGCAACCCACATAGCCCCGCTGCATCTACCATGTTTTGTCATTTACGATGTGTGAGGACTGAGGTAACTTTTTACATTTGATATGACAAATCCCACTTTGAATGCCACATTGTCATTTTCAACAGCACACTAATTGATTTCCACAAAAGTACAACCCTAATTTCATATGCCTCAGGGAGGGTGTTAAGTATAAGATGGGTTATCTCCTACACCACCAAACAGGTGTACTTTTGTAAAACCAATATAAGTGGTCTTAGAAATGCAATCTCAGACATTCGTCCGTACATGCTGTCTAGGAACAGGACAAACCAAAAGTACTCTCACTATATCCTGTTTGGGAATCATCCCTATGATTAGTTGCGTGCAGTCCTTGCAAATCAAAGATTTTCATTGCGAATGCACTACCGCCACCATATATAAATAATATAGGAATCACTCCAGAGGATAGTGACAAGCAGTCTTACATTATGAAGACTACCGTCTTCAAAAAATATCTTCAAGTAAATTTCACTTTCGAATGCATAAGTTGGTTCGAAGTGGTTTTCGGATAAATCTAATCCGATCTCTCTGAACCAACAATCAATAAGAGGCCTAAGGAACCAAAAATACAATATTGCACACAAGCACTTTCCAAATGTTTATCCCAAAATATCTTTACGAACATCTTTACGAAGATATATTCTCAAAACCACTTTTAACCTTTCGATATTTGGAAAAACATTACCTTATACTTGTCTCAACGATGTAAGTATATTCACAAACCATTTAATTTTCAACACTTAGAAAATATCTCTATATACTTAAATCTATAATAAGTATATTTAAAAACTTTGAGGAAAACTTAATATTTTCCAAAACACACTTTATTGAGTCAAAACAAATGTTGCGTAAAACATCGTTACGACAACCCAAAAACATTAGTATAGGGATTTGATTTATTATACTTAATATTAGTTTTCGATATCGAACTTAAACTTTTTATTAGTTAACGATGGAGCCGATCAAATTGAGATATCATTACCTCTCAGTCCTTGAATGGATGACATTCTTAACTTTGAAATAGATATAAGTTACCCTACTCAAATCTTTACATCAAATATAGGATATGAATAAATCTCGTATACTATATAAAACTTCTCCTTTTGGAAATCACCTACTATAACAACATGGTTATAGTGTATGTCTTCCTCGCTTTCTCGAAAAAATTTATTACAACAAAATTTTTGAAATCCATGTCTTCCTATCACTTAACACATTTTAAATCACTTTTAAAACCACTAAATACCATTTGCAAATATCACTATCAAAATATTCCTTTAAGAGATTAATTTACTTTTAAAATGAAATGTATCCCCCTTTATAAAAACCATCATCTACTTATCAAGATAAACCCTTTCATATTTATAAAGCCATGTTTTAAAACTCCTTCCTATTTCATAAAATTTCTTTTTATAAAATCTCTTTATTTATAAAATTCCATTTATAAATCTATTCCTTTCTAAATCTCCTTTATTTATAAAATCCCATTTATAAATCTATTTACAAAATATCAATTACAAATCCATTTCTAATATTTATAAAACACCATTTATAAATCTATTGCTTTATTTACAAAATATTACTTTTATAAACCTTTTATATAAACCATTTCAGAAATATTTGTTTCAAACTATTTCTATCTTCTTTAAAACTGTATTTCGTTTATAATAAAAGATGGACTTATTTATTAAGTTTTAAAACCTTTATAATACGGTTCAACAATCTCTATTTAAAAATACTTCAGAAAATAGTTAAATTAATATTCCAAAAATCAAGTTTTTATTTCATTAAAATAAACTCCTTCTTTTAATAATTTATAAATAATTCTTAAAACATGTATTATTTCAAGTATCACCTTAAAAACCATTTCAATTCAAAATTGTTATTTTATAGTATTCCAAAATACTAAAAATAAGGCCTAGTACTACTATAGCACTAAATAAGTAAAATCATGTCAATAACATCAAATACGGCATCCAACAGATCATATATCACAATATATGAAAAGTAAAATCAATAGTGTGAGGAATCTCGTTGGATCCCTCCCACCTGTCCCCTTGCATCACAGCTCATATATATATATATATATATATCAACACACACACACATACATACATACATATATATATATGTGTGTAAATAAAATCAATAGTGGTGAGGAATCCCATCGAATCCCTCCAACCTGTCCTCCTACATCACATATAGTATAAAATCATATAATATGGGTCATCCAATACTAGGTGGGTACATATAAAAGGTCATCCGCTCCAAGGGTGGGAATAAATCCAAACTAACTAATAAAGCAGTAAATCATCCAAACAAGCAACAAACAGAAATCAGTAAAAATATCCACACTTATATAAAATATAAGTCGGCCAGAGAGGTGAATTAACTCAGTTTATAGCTTGACAACGCCGATGCGCTTCCGCTCAACGCAGTAATCGAACAACATTCGATTTTTCCTGAAATTCCGACAAGCTCCACTCTAAGCCAATCCAACTCAATGACGTAGATATTATTGCTATGAGTGTAATGCAACGGACCGCGTCCCAATCCGACCTTGTATGGACAAGATACGAATTAATATACACTAGTGATTAATTAAATATTAATTAACTAATTTGATTTGGGTTATTTGCTTAATCACCTTTGTTTATCTCCAGGCCGCACATAATGCAAACCACATCGTTCGATTTCTCGACCACTGCCCGCCACTACGCTGCCTTAGCCATCGCCGCCCGCTCACCTTAGATAGCTTCGACCTAGATGCTTCCAACCCCCTCAGCCACGCTTTCGATCGTCATCCCTAGCTCCAGTTCGAGCCTGAAAACGTGAGCTCCAGTCGCCGCGTTCGTCTTGAGATCCACGTCGCTGTGGATCAATCCACGATGATCCGCCACCACCGATGAGTTTCCCTGGCCACCTCGCACAACTTCCACGTTGAACGTTTCCCCTAATTCGGCCCCTAATATTTGGAGCATTTTCGCCGTCGGATCGTGATGGCTAAGGTTAGGGTTTTGGGAGCAAATGGGAGAAGTGAGGTCCTTATTGTTTGTACCAAAATTAGGCACAACGCTCTTCGAATGTATTTGAAGGGATTAAAGTAAAGAATATAAATGGAAAATGAGGTTAATCTAACAAACACGCCAGAACAGACAAACAGAAGTATGAGAACATGGAGATTTAGAGTGGTTCGGCGTTGTAGCCTACGTCCACTGTGGAAAGTTTGCTATTTTATTGACTTTGCCAACTGGTTACAACTGATTACAATAGTACACTCCCAATCACTCAAGATACAATGGAGTTTCCGGCAGGGTATCGCCATAGAAGAGTCTAAAAAGTCCCTTTTCTGAAGGCATAAGACTACTATTTATAGGCATAGGATGAAAATATCTCGCTCGGATCTCGGAAGACCCCTTCTCTCATATGGGTGGGCCCACCAAATCGATCCCTCGACATTTGGGATCGATACGTACACAATTTGTATCGATCAAAAATGACTCCTTTTGGGCTGAGATCGATCATAGACCAAGTAGAGGTGGTACACAAGCTCCTGTGAAAATTTGGTGGCACTTGGACTTATAGATTTCGAGTTATGATCGATCCAAGTTGGATTTGCAAAAGACTGCCGAGTTCATACCGATCCCATTCATATCGATATGTTCGTATCCATCACTTGCGTATCGATCGGAGTGACATGGCGCTATATTTTAGGATCGATCCACTTTTCATGCCGAGTGACCGAGTCTTCCACGTTTACATGCTTTGTTCATATCGACCTAGAATTACTCTTCGTATCGGTCGAGGCAATGCTTTTCATATCGATGTTCGGGGTTAGCTTCGTATCGATCAAAATGATGACGTTCGTATCGATCCTTCATGTGTACTTCATATCGATCAATGGCCGATCGGTATGAAAATAGGTGAGTGGGTGGATCGATATGAAATGGCAATCTTCCATGGATACGAAGTAGTTTGACTTTAATGGATATGAAGTGAGGCGGGTACATGATGGATACGAAGTGAGGCTTTCTTCATGGATCTTGATCGATCAATATCTTGAGCATACGAACTCCGATTGACTTGAAATTTGGAACGTTGTCTCTCATAGCTTTTCTTGTTGTGTCTTGTCAATTGTAGCTTGATCCGGACTCGGACAAAATTCGCTAGTATCCATAGTGAACCTGTGTATAACCGATCTTCGGGACGGACTGTCCTTGGTTTCTAGTCAAGTTCTTGGTGTCACGGCCTTGCTAAAAGGCGGGATAACACTTATATAAAAGATTTTAAACTCTATTCACGTCAAAATATTTTGAACTCCAATCGAGGCGTGCCGCCTGGCGTTCTATACTAAATACCTTATTCCGAACACAATGAAACTAGTATTAGGACCTAATTCCATCATAAAAGAAGTTAGCTTTCAAAATAAAATTATATTATATTAGATTCTTGTAATTAATTCCCACGCATTTCAAGCTCGCATGACCAAAGTACGTCAAATCATCACGAAAGTGGCCGGCATATAACAATACGCTATTTGGATCCAATGGCATTGGTTTCGTCAAATCGGAGACAGTGCCCTAGAATGCTAATTTCTTAAGTTAAATTAAACTGAATTATTATAAAACAATTTTAATCACTTTTAATTCTAAATTAAAAGTTTACACTAACCATTATTATTTAAATTAAGTGTAAATAAGCTTTTGAAATCCATTTATTCAAATTAAATTCAAGATTCAATCATTTAAATAATTTCGATGTTTAAATCACTATTCCAGTATTCAAATAACCTTTACTTGAAATTTAAGCTATTGACTTATAAACCTAATATTTCAATATTTATGATAAATTAAATATTCAAATTCAAATGTCTAAAATTATGGGTCGTTACAGGAGATGTTAGTGTTGGAGTATCCTACATCGACTAGCCTTTACTTCCATAAACCTACATCTCGCTTGCAAATAATACCCAACCATATAACCTACATTTTCTTTTGTCAACAGTATAAAACTTATTAAAGCCCGTACGATGTACATATATCATCCATATGCAATATCAAATCTGATCGCTCACTCGATCATCTAATTTCACTTTCGAACTAGTATCATTCACTCGACCACTCTATTGCGGAATCTGATCTGGTACCTTGATTAGAAAATGTCGTTTTCCTTGCATTGCCATATACTATGGTAGAGAAACTTCAGAATCAAATCAAAAATTCATATCCAGTGTTCGCCGTCAAGAATCGAGTGAAAATTCCTAACTTGGATCGGTGTAAATCACCTCGAAATCGTATACTGGAATCTGGATCAAACAGTTATGTGAATCAAATGATCTATGTACAACTTACGTATTTATTTCAATGGTTTCCATATTTAACACACATCTTTTACTCACATTCATTATTACTTAGTATATTCCCTTCAATACTAAAGTTATTTATGAACTATTTAATAACATATTACTTGGTTTATTAAAAATATTCAAATATTCAAGGATTTGTAAGATGATAGCTAGGTTTTGGTTGATGGATGCTATGGTTGCTATGTTTGCTATCTCTCTTGGGTAGGCTATCATCAATAGGAATGCTGGAGAAGGGATTGGGAATAGGGCCAATGGAGGAGGCTGCTTAGATTCTTCTCTCCTATTATGTTACAGTATCCTATTGTCGTTTATTTGAGTAGCATATTATATCTTATTATTATACACTAACTCTTTGGTTGTAGGGATAGGTCAGGTATGGTGTTTTTGTACCTGTCTAAAACCATATTTTCCAGTATAGCTTTTGATAGTCATTTACCGCTCATACCAGACTGTTGTCTGACCCAAGGTTTTATGTTTCCTCTTATCATCTTGGGCACTCTTAAATGAGTAGACTAGATGACAAGTTTGGAGTCGTAGCTGTTGTATGAAGACGAGCATGGAGAAGATATGGTGTATTACTCTATATTTATAGTTTCGCTATCTGTTTCTATGTACTATGAGGGATGTAGTGAGGAAATGTTATACTGAGATATTATGACATTTGTACCATAACTCATGATTTAGTGGAGATATTATTTTCATTTGTTATGGCTCATTATATTCTGTTGTATATTTTCTATATTATATTTTATCCATACGCTGTGAGATATGCAATAAGTTTTTTCTTTACATTTCAACCCCTAATGATCGTCCATATCAGGCTGGCCAGCTTACAGTGCTCTTTTAAGTCATTGATGTGCGGGTGGTATGGGGCGGTCGTCACACTTTAGCCTCCGAATATCCTTCAGTTCTAAAGTATGTTTTTCCTCCCATATTGAGAAAGTCCTTACATAGCTTAGAAAAGTTGGCAGGACATGGTGCTGCATTAGCGGTCGGGACACTGGGTGCTACCGGTGCAGCTGAAGGAATATTAATCTGCCCGATAGTCCTAAGAAATTGTTTAAACCATTCGGGCATTCCACGAATGGGTGGTCTTCCATAGGTAGGGTTCCCTGTTCGGAAGAAGATTGATTATCAGCCATATCAACTATCTGTAGGTTAAACCGTTAGTGACTATTTCCTAAGATAGTATTTACATGATGAAAGAGAAGAAAATTTTGCCTAGTGTATGTGTGTATGTTTAAGAAGAGGGGGTATAGCGGTATGTGTGTGTATGTATATATATATATAGAAAGTATTCTTTTGAAAATTATTTTTGAAAAACCTTAATCAAAATAAAAAATAAGTCTCTCATACCTATAGTTTTTCCCCGTTGATCGGGTAACCTAGAGCTCTGATACTAAATGTAACAACCTACCCCGGAATAGGCCTAAATTTCGACCCAAAAAAGGCCCATCAAAATTTAGATCCATTTTAAGGTAAGTTGTTGGTAGTAAACTGAAATAACATTACAGAGCCGTAACTAAACTTTCAGAACTCATAGCGGATGGAACCAAATATAATAGTAAAGTATACCCATTTATTTCAAAAACTATGAAATGTCATAACACAAAATCCCACAAAAACCAAAATATAATATTCGTTACAAAAATTGTTTAAATTCATGGGTACACATGGAATCAAATAATAATAAATATTGCCACTTACCAAGCTTCTTCACCTTTAAGCATCGTCACCGCCATCACTCCGACCTTAACTTGTGTTGTAATGAGGAGAGAGTTAGAACAACAAGTATCTGATGAATAAAAACCTTGAGTCTTACCTTTTCAGTACTTGGGCAATATATTTCAAAATAAAAATATGACTACGAATATAAAATCATTAAAATCATTCGGTACTTCTTTATAAGGAAAGGAGGCGGGTCAAACCACTTAATACCTTCCATTCCAGAAGTATATCCCATATCCCAATCATAAGTCATAAATAGCTAATAATGTAAGAGACGGTACCCAAGCCACTTAATACTTCCAAGTGAAAAATAGGCAGACCCCGTCATTTAAGGCCTAATTCCAGAAGCGTGCTCCTCGATGGTACTATCTAGCTGACATCATATGGAATCTCGTAGGCCACTTAATACTTCCAAATGGAAAATAGGCAGACCCCATCATTTAAGGCCTAATTCCAGAAGTGTGCTCCTCGATGGTAGCTGACATCATATGGAATCTCATAGGCCACTTAATACTTCCAAATGGAAAATAGGAAGACCCCATCATTTAAGGCCTAATTCCAGAAGCGAACCCCTATAGAGATACCACTTAGTGTAACCCCTTGGCCATTTAATACTTCTCGGGAAAAAGGCGAGTCCAACTACTTAATAACTCAAATCCCGAAGCAGACCTCGTCTTTTGGCCCATACCTATAATGATGTCTCACATTAGTCCATGATTCGTAGGAACTGGTAGCCAGATTAGCTGGGCATATTTCCTCTACTGGATTTGGAACTAATCTCACGTCACTAAAAATATTTATCATAAGGATATCTCACATCAATAAAAGTACACACAACTGCCGGTAGCCTCAAAGTGAAAGGCAGACTTTTTTCATGCAATCCTATTGACCTCGCATCCCTATGACTTAACCATAAATTAATTACTATATATATATATATTGACACACACACATGCACACATCTCACCGTTTCATAACTAAGGCCTTATAAGGAATCTTCCTTATTACGCCTTAAAATAGTAATTAGGCTAAATAAGAGTTTCCTCTTGTTTTCACCTCAAAATCAATTACCTCCCTAATGGGGGAAAATAAATATAAATAAATGTCTAATTAACTACGCCATATACGCAATAGTGATACGTTAATTACGTAGATAGAAATAAATGAATATTCATGCTTAATAATTTCTAAACGCATGGATTTTACGTCCTGAACTAGTGTTTAATGTCAATTCCTTAACCAGTTATTATTAGAAGTCCTTTTTCTTCAATTTCCCAAGATTTAATGGAATTCAAAAGTCCAAAACAGGGAATAAATATTCATAATAAAAACTGCAATAATAGACTTGTAAATAAAATAGAAACTCAATTTATTACACCAATTAAATGGAATATCCTAAACAATAAGGATTGCAATCTAAATCCCATGTTTTGTTCAACTCCTCTTTTACAAAGAAACAATTAGAATAAGTGGCGTAAACTACGAATAGAATTCCTAATCTAAACCCCTTATTATATTGAAGAATCACAATTTAACCCAAAGAGGAAGGAGAAGTGGAATAGACTATGAAATTATCAAAATTTGCATAAACGAAAAAAATTCCATCAAATTAATGTAAAAAGTTAAGAATCTCAACATAGAATTGACATTTCAAAATAAAAAGGAATTTTGGGGGATTTTGTCTATCATATTTTCAAATTCCCAAAATTCCTAAGGTATATTCAAACCCAAAAGAAATACACTAAATAATTGTTGAAAAGAAATACTAAGGTTTGCACTCACAGATTAGCCTTAGCTTTACTCAAATGGATTTGCATCCTTCCGATCTCTCCTAGAATCTCTCTATTTTGATATATACACACACACACACACACACAATAGGGAAGGGGTATATATATTCATTAGATTTAGAACAATTGGAGAAGAATAGGATAAGAATAGACTGTAGGAAGAAATAACTTAAATCCATACCTGAATTTTCCCAGGAGTTTCTGAATCTTATTAGAGAGATAGCAATGGCAGAGTTTCGTCGTATTCCCCAAAATAATATGAATAAAAGTGGAGAGGATAGAGTCCTATTTATAGGAGTTGAAATGCACCAGAAATGTAGGATGGAAGTAGGTAGGAAACAGGTAAATCTGGAGCGCACAACCAAATAGAATATAGCATAAAACCCTAGCCACCGCTGGCAACTTCGTTGCCAAGTGGTCGACCGCCCTTGGGGAACCGGTCGACCGCTATGGTCGACTGGTTGACCTATTCAGGTCGACCGATATCCTATTTAGGGGCGTATATTTTACTTTCCGTTGCCGAATTATTTTATTCCCTAATTAAATTTTTAACATTAAACGTTAATTAAATGTTTACTCGGCCCCCAATCTAATTTTTGGAATTTAAATCCAAAACCTTATTTCTTATTTGAATTTGAATTCAAACTGAATTAATTTAATTTTGAAAACTTCATGTGCTCAAAACTTCTTTGTTTGAGCTCCGTTTTCAGCATATTATATATGAAAACAGATCAGAATTTCGCCATGAATGCAACAGAATAACTTCCATAGTCAAATTCCAAATTTTATAAAATTCCCATATCCAACCGTCATCATATTTAATTCAATTTACTTTATTTATTTATGGTTCATTTTATAGGGTGTTAAATTCTTCCCACTTAAAAAGGATTTCGTCCTGAAATCTTCCAAGGGTAAACAGCGTAACTCGTAAAACATCCATGTTATTTAACCGAGTTCTCTACTCAACCATTTACTCAACCATTAGTGCAATGTGATTATGTACTGCATACATGCTAAAATAAGTTCAATCCTAGTGTGAGTGTGTAATCATGTCATGTAAGTATGTATGTAAGTATCTTAAACATGGATAAAAATTTCTATATGAGTGTAAAATGATTGTGAATAAGTATAAAAACCATTTCCTATAATCCATCTAGCAACCGTAATGCAAGAAAAATCCTAATTTTGGAGAGAAAAATTACCAGTGAAAAGCTCTGGGTGAGTGTTCTTCATCTTCTCCTCTGTTTCCCATGTGCTTTCTACCGGATTGTCCCCCCTTGTACTCGGACCAACTTAATTATTTTATTATGGATTCTCCTAGTATCGTGCTCCATAATGCGTGCAATGGCATAGGGCACTGTCGGCTCCATCTCAAAATCCCCCAACTAATCAGGCTCTACTCTTCTAGCGGTGTCATGAAGGTATTTCTTAAGGTGAGAAAAGTGGAAACCATTGTGGACTCCTGCCAACTTTTCAGGAAGCTCCACACGATACACCAATTTTCCTATTCTTTCCAGAATTTTGAATGGCCTAATAAATCTAGGCGCCAATTTTCCAGACTTGCCAAATCTAACAACTTTCCTAAGAGGGGAGATTTTAACAAATACCATATCTCCAACCTCAAATTTAAGCTCTTTCCTTTTTTTATCCACATAAGATTTCTGACGGTCTTGCACTACGTTCATCCTTTGCTTGATCAACTCTACTTTTTCCGTGGTATCACGGATCAAATGGGGTCCGAGCAACACTTTGTCACTGATTTCCCACTAACTAGGCGATCTGCATGGCCGCCCATAAAGTACTTCAAAAAGGGCCATATAATCGTAGTCTGATAGGTATTATTATATGCAAACTCAACCAAAGGTAGATACTTCTCCCAATGTCCTCCGAAATCCAAAACAAAAGCTCTCAAGAAGTCTTCCAAAATTCTATTCACCCTCTTTGTTTGTCCGTCAGTTTGCGGGTGATATGTCATGCTAAGGTTCAAAGAAGTTCCCAAATCCATCTGTAGGCTTCTCAAAAATTCGCTAGTGAACAAGGGGTCTCTATCACTAACAATGATTACTGGAATTCCATATAGATGAACTACCTCTTTAATATAAATATGGGCAAGAGAGGCACTAGTCCTATTTCTTCTAATCAGAACAAAATGAGCATTCTTGGTGAGTATATCAACAACAACCCAAATAGCCTCATAGCCCTTCTGACTTTTAGGCAATCCTTCCACAAAATCCATTGAAATATGCTCCCACTTCTAGGTCGGAATTTCCAAAGGTAATAGTCATCCATCGGGCTTTCCTTGCTTAGTTGTTATCTTTTGATAGGTCAAATACTTAGCAACAAACTCAGGTACGCTCCTCTTCATTCCTTTCCAAAAGAAAATTCTCTTTTATGTCCTTGTACATCTTATCTCCTCCAGATGAATGGTCATCCTTGAGTGGTGACACTCCATAAGCACATCTCTCATTAAGCCATCAATCGTTGGGATGCAAAGGCATCCATCTCTTCTTAGATATCTGTTTTCATTAATTAAGTACCTCTTAACATAGGGAAAATGCTCTCCTTTCCTTATTTTTCCAAAATCTCTACTAACTCTTTGTCGTTTACTTGCTCGTGCCCTATACGATCCATCAAGGCTGGTCTGACCTCCATGACTGATAGAAAACTTTAAATAGGTTCAGTGTGCTGTGGGAGGTTAAAATTTGAGAGAAACTCCAACTGTCTCCATTCATATATAGCACCTAGGGTGACGTGTGTCCTACTAAGGGCATCAACGACTACGTTCCCTTTTCCGAGGGTATATTAAATACAAAAGTTGAAGGATGCTATATACTCCATCCACCTCTGCTGCCTAAGATTCAAATCCTTTTGGGAAAATAGGTATTTGAGTGGTTTATGATCAGTGAATAGTTCAAACATTTCCCTCAAGAGACAATGTCTCCACATCTTCAAGGCAAAAACAATGGCTGCTAATTCTAAATCATGCACTGGATACCTCTTCTCATGATCCTCTAGCTGTCTACTAGCATAGGCAACTACCTTCCCTTCTTACATAAGAACTGCTCCTAACCCTATGCCACATGCATCCCTAAAATCCGTAAATGGCTTGGCTCCATCTGCAATAGTGAGCATGGGTGCACTAGTCAAAGACTCCTTAAGCTTCTCAAATGCCTTGGTGCACTTATCATCCCAAACAAAGACTAGATTCTTCTTAGTCAATCGGGTTAAAGGGGCTGCTATTTGTGCAAAGCTCTTGATGAACTTTCTATAGTAGCCTAGTAACCCTAGAAAGCTTCTAACCTCCAATGCATTACTAGGAACCTTCCATCCTTGGACAGCTTTCACTTTAGTAAGGTCCACTGCCAATCCTTTCTCCGAAATAAATGTCCAAGGAACCTAACTTCATTTTTTTTCAAAAGTGTCATTTAGAAAACTTGGCTTTGAGTTGGTTTCTTCTCAAGGTCTCCAATACCTCCCTAAGCTAGTCCTTAGGCTTCTTCTTGCCTTTGGAGAAAACCAAGATATCATCAACAAACACCATAATAATTTTATTAAGTTGCACTTTAAATATTCTACTCATCAAATCCACAAAGTATGTTGGGGCATTTGTCAGTCCAAAAGGCATTACTTCCCACTCATAAAGTCTATCTGGCATACGGAATGCAATCTTCGGCTTTCTTTCCTTTGCAATCCTTAACTGATGGAATCCCATTGCTAAGTCTAATTGGGAAAGACTTTAGCTCCTATAAGTTGGTCAAATAAGTCATCTATTCTAGGTAGAGGGTACCTATTTTTCCTTGTTAACTTCCCTATAATCAATGCAAAGTCTTAAAGAACCATCTGCCTTAGTAGCAAAAACAATAGAGGCTCCCTACGTAGAAGTACTCCTGTGGTTGAATCCTTTCTTTAATAGCTCTGAGATTTGCTTATCCAATTCCCTTCTTTCTTTGGGGGCCAGATGCCTAAAAGGCAAAGCGACGGGTCTTGCATCTTTCTCCAAATTGATTTGGAGCTCAATCTCCCTATGGGGTGGGAGACCCGAGACCTCCTCAAAGACATCAAGAAATTCACAAACTACGGGTCACAACCTCGACGACTCCTTAATCGTACTACCCTTTTATCACAGTCAAGAATGGCTCCGTAATATGACAACCAATCCATACCCAAGATAAGTCCATACCCCTCAAAATTTAAAACGTATGCAGTACATATGAAATCAACATCGCATACGTCTAACACTAGGTCTTTGCAAATAAGAGAAATATGGGTCAAACCCCAAAGGGATTGGAAACCTCTATTGGGCTGTTGACCATCTGGGTTTTAAGGCTTAAGGAATTTACAACATCCCTAGCTATAAAGGAATGTGATGCCCTTGAATAAAATAGGGTACGAATAGTAACCCCAAAAATTAAAATGGCAATAGGGATAACTTCAATAGCATAGGTCTGTCTGCTTGGTCCTTCCTTAGCCATTTTGGGACATTGATTCTTGTGATGCCCTTCCTTTTGGCAGTTAAAGCACTTTCCTTTAAAGGCTTCCTTCATTAGACTCACCCTACAATCTTTGGCTTCGTGACCCCTCCTTTGGCATCTCTCACTACAAGAAAAATAGTCTTTTATAGCGGCATATAGCCGCTATTAAACACAACTATAGTGGTTTGATAAACGCCGTATATCGACATGTTGTAAAAAAGAATTGCACATTTAAAACACAAAAAAACCACTATAAAAGAGCATGATTTCATAGCATAAAGTAGACGCTATGTTACATAAAGACGGTAGCTCGCTATTACCGCTATAAAACATCTCAATCTTAATGAAAATAACAGAATCTTTATAACAAAGTATAGCCGCTATAAAATAGTTATTCTATAGCACCTATTTTGCGCTATATATCAACATGTTTATAGTATATTCTACATCCATTCACAGCATATATATACCGCTATAAAATGTGTAGATACAATAATGCCTATTTGCTGCATCCTTTGACAATAACCTCATACATTGCATTATCTTTTTATAGCACTTATGTCATATAGTTATAACGCTTTTTAGGAGCTACACTTTATTTTACAACATATTTGATGCACCCCACTGTTACATTTTAATAATAACAATCAAAATGAATCTTCTTTAAATAGATAACAATTTGAACAATGTATGAACGAAAAAAATATAATAATCAGCAAATGTAACGCATATTCATGATAACAAAATAAAGTATCAACTAACAAAAAATAAGTTCAATACCTGAGTTACCAAATTCAATACATATTCATGATAACAAAAGACAACATAGTTCAAAGTTAACGTCTACAAGTACCAAATGCATCACTAAGAACTTGAACTGCTCAAAGATTTTCTTCATGCATGTCTTCGGTCATTGGTAGTACTTCTTGAAAATTCAGAATAATTTGAAAATAATTATATAAAACTGTGATGAAAATTACAGGTTATTAGTAGTACCTTCTATAATTAGATGGATAAAGATTTACATAACTTTTTTAAACATCAAATTTTTCTTAGGTGGATGAAGATAATGTCTTATTGCATGTTGCATTACAACAGCCTGCCGTGCTTTTTCTTAATAATACAAGTGCACATACACACATGCACCAAACTGCACACACACCCAAACTTGCACAAGCACACACAACATCGCACCTACACCTGTTCAATAATTTAAATGAATCAATAGGCAAAATGAAGCATTAATACCCTTTGCAACAATTATGGTATTACCCATTTGGCCCAAATATACAGATGTAATTCAAAAAAATGCAGATCGAAAATGTATAGACTCATATTTCAATTTTTTTCATGTCTATAGTCAATTACTCTTACAAGTATTTACAATACATATAGGCCTAGCTTATGAAATTAAAACTGAAGTCAATTCAGTGATTTTTTTAAGGAGCTGTTATTGCCCTGTAGTTGCTGCCTACTACTGCCTTACAGGCAGAACGACCCTTACTTTTAATTTTTTCTCACGCTGCTATATATATTGCAGCAATAGTGTTCTTTTTTCTTTTTTTTGAAAAAAAATCTTAGCTAATGTGAAATTCATATGCAGGGGGATTTAGCGTAGCATTTGACCCACTCGATCGATCAAGAATATTGGACATAAATTTCACAGTGGGCAAAACATTTGGAGTTTATCCTGGTGACAAACTTACAGGGCTATTGATCTTCTTTCCT
This sequence comes from Allium fistulosum, assembly GCA_030737815.1. Lineage (NCBI taxonomy): Eukaryota > Viridiplantae > Streptophyta > Magnoliopsida > Asparagales > Amaryllidaceae > Allium > Allium fistulosum. The sequence goes on along the minus strand of CM060902.1, from coordinate 143,275,653 downwards.
CACCATCAGAACAAAGCACTAAACTCCTGCACCCCTCTCCTTCCAAACAAAAATCGCAAATCCTTCTCAAACACCTACACCCCTATCCGACCTTCTTTCCTCACCGTCGGCCTAACATCTACTACTGCCCTCCTATTACACAAACCCACTTCTCCACCGAACTCAGACCAACATCACACCAATCGCTGAATTGTTACATCATCCATCGACCAAACACCACTACACTTCCCACTTCAATAGTAAACTACCACACCCCTACCCGAAACCATCTCGCCTACAGTACTCCTACACCCAAACAACCTAGACCCACAGCTACACTCCTATACAAACTGCACCTCCCATACAAACTACAACTGTCCTGCCTCCTCCTTTTCCATACAAACTGCTCCTCCCATATCACAGCACGCTTACCCATACAATTCCCTCACAACTTCAAACAGCTCCATCGACAACTCTGTTCAACCATCACACTTCCTGCATTTCGACAATCATACTCTGTTCACCTATGCACAAACTCCATTGTGCCTTGTACATTCAAATATCCACTGTCAATCTCTTGTCACCACCATCCACTTCACAAATAAAACCACACTCCATTTACTCAAAACCATACACACCAACCTCTACCTAATCGTCTCGAAGCAATACTCCTCAACAACACTTCACCATCAATTCCAACAACACCGGCAACTCTTCCCTGCCACCACAAATCCCTGTTGATTGCAAACATTGAACTCCAAACCATTCACCTTCAACAATCTCCATCCCACTCAATTAGCGTAAATAAGACATAATTATTGGCTAAAGATGGCTAGGTGCACTTCAAAGTGTATCCAGTAGACTCCAATATTAAAGCATAAGATAAAAATAGGTTCAGATGATATATGTGCGGGTGTGTCAAAAAGCCATAAAATATGACAGTGAATTTTCCCAACAGGTATCTGGGTTTGTGAAATTAAGTTTGTGGGAATTTATCTGGGTTGAGAACTTTCCGACATTCATCATCGTGTAAACTAACCAAAAACAAAAATGAAATGGTAAAGACTTACTCTTCATTCCATTACGACATGCGTAGCAGGCCAAGCTATAACATAAGAGAGTGCATCTTCCATGTACTGTAATTCGGATGTTTGTCTCCAAAGCTCTTCGGTCGGCTCTTTTACGGTCTCTTCCAAATTTTAACTGCATTGTTTCCTAGTGGTTTGAAATGGACCCTTGCATTAGGATCAGTTGACTCCACGCATCCTAAAACAACTACTTTCCCCTTTCCCCATAAATCCATCAACTTGCATTTATCGTTTGTTCTTGAATTTGCAGTCTGTAAGTTGGAAAAAGAGAAAAATAATGAAATTGTTAATCCTTAAAAAATAGAAATACACCATAAAAATCATGTACCATAAATGTTTTCAGTATAGTCATAGGCATAATAGGAGTTGTAGCATCAACCTTCTCAATAACTACTTGTGATTCAGGCCACGCAACCTTCTTACCAACAGCATCTGCAATTCGGATCAAATCAGGGGCTGGCCTCCACAAAAAAGCTTCTAGATTTAGTGGATTTTCTATCCAAACAATCATGGCTGATGGTCCAAGAGGAACATCGTTAACAATTTCCTCTAAGATGCTCGAATATAATCATCCTAAAGCCACTAATTGTTTGCTCCCTCCCCAAACAAAAATCTTGCATTTGCATTCTAGGTTTCTAGTTCTACTCTATTAGAGGTAAGAACATTTATTTAGTAAAAATTGTATATATTAAAATTGCATGTTCGTTGTGAAGAAAAATGCTTACTATGTCCTCTTCTTCTTCAATTTGGTTACTTGAACTTAAAACAACTCTATTTGTTGGCCACGCCACAATATTATCCTTTGTTTACCCAATAAGTGTGAAAATAGTCATAGGCCTCCATAGAAAAGCATTCGGCTTTTTCGGACAGTCAACCAAAATTATCATTGCATCCGACCCTAAAGGAACATCATTGATAAGCTTGTTAGGATCGTCCGACACAACTCTTCTTTCAGCAACGATCTCTTCAACCCTCGCCAATCCAATAAATCACACTTCTTCATATTTTTATCATAGTTGCACTACAATTAAACATATGAATATTATACTAATCATTATCAAACTGAATATTTTATAATATATTATTATTATTATTCAAATTTTAGTTAATCATTATCAAACTAGATTAAATTTTAAAACTTAGTTATATTATTATTTTTATTATCAACTTAGTTAATTTTTATAACCTTATTTAGTTTTTATTAAACTTAACTAACGAAGTTAATTTTTATAAGCTTAGTTAATTTTATTGTGATTATTATGATTATTTAAATTTTATTGTTATGGTTAGTTAATTTAACTAATCTTAGTTAATTTTATTATTTTGATTATTTAATAAGATTATAAAATTTTGTTGTAACTATTATGATTATTGTTCTTGTTGTTGTTATTATTAGTATTATTACTATAAACTTAATTAATTTTTATAAACTCGGTTAATTTATTATTATTATTATATAAACTTGCTATTTTTATAAAACTTGGTTAACTTGGTTAATATTTTATTACTGTTATTATAAACTAAGTTAAATTATTATTATATAAACTTGGTTGTTTTCTATAGAAGTTAGTTAACGAAGTTAATTTTTATGAACTTAATTAATTTATATTATTATTATTATTTTATATAAATTTAATTAATTTTTATAAAACTAAGTTAACTTGGTTAATATTTTATAATTTTTTGTTATTATTAGTATTAGTATCCTGAACTTAGTCAATTGTTACGAGACTTAGATAATTTTTATAAACTTAGTTTATTTATTATTATTGCTATAATGATTATTGTTGTTGTTAGTATTATTATTATATTATTATAAACTTAATTAAGTTTAATAAACGTTAGTTAAATTATTATTATTATAAACTTAGTTAATTTTTATAGAACTTAATTAGCGAAGTTAACTTTTATAATCTTAGTTAATTTATTTTCATTTTGACTAATATTATATATATTTAGTTGATTTTTATAAAACTTAATTAACTTGGTTAATATTTTATAATTTATTATGATTGATCTTACTACATCAAGCACATTGCCCACTCGCCATATATTGATTTGGATTTGATCCTACATGCACCAATGATCTAATTTCAGTTTAAGGAACTAGTTTTGATACCATAAAATCTTTCAGGTTCTAAAGTACTATATAGTTAATTCTATTACAAACCTTGCCAGCCAAAGAGCGGTAGCCTACATCAAGTTCATAAATACTTTTTAACGCTTGCATATTGCAAATACAACTTCCTACATACTAATTAAACAGAGTTTAGAAGTTATAATTGATGACCTGCACTTGCAAGCCTGCTTGCCACTAAAATTGATTTATTTTCTAGTGGTTGAGAATGTTAGGGGAAATTCGGATTGATGACTCAAAATAGACAATCATAGACCACAGATGCACAAACAGAAAAGAAAATCACACACAACATTTATAATGTCCATCTACTTGGGGATAGGGTTTTTTATTACTTTATGGGAAAATTTATAAGATTGATAATGAAGGCTAAAAGAAAGAATATGAGAAAATACAATTTGAGATTTGCACTTGTTCTAATGCTAATAAATAATGATGATTTTGGTTCCCATAATTTCCTTAATGAATCTGTCTTGTATCTTTTCATCTACTCATATTTACAATCAAATAATTAACCAATTATTTGATTGGCTCAAGGAATTAATTTTTTCTTTTTTTTTCTCATGCTGAAAAACTAATTTTTTTCACTTGAATTTATAAATTATTTTTCCTTATAATTTAATTTGACAAATATTTGAATCGCGTTATTTTAAAATTTAACAAGACTTAACATTTAAGTTTCACAATCACATCAGATGAGTTTAAACATTTGCGAAATGAAAATCCAACAAGAATCAGTTCAATAAACGAGAAAAACGTGGGTGCTAAGCCATCCTATTATTTTTAGTGCTAAATTGCATGTGTATCATCTTACTATTGGTTCCATATATGTCAGTCTATTTGAACCAAAAAATATAATTTGACATATGTGACTTATCACTTAAAATACTGCAGTATTTTGACATCAACACTAACCTTTTCGTGAACATGTATTCCATTCAGGTTTTTATTTTCTCCTTTAGGAATACTTAAATTGTGAGTCTCCTTCTTTGTTAAAGATTTGGGAAATTTTCTTTGATTTTAGTCTTCTGTTCTTTTGTTTAATATTTGGGAAATATAACTTAAAAAGTTACGTATAAATCTCCTTTTTTGTTGCTGAAGTGCAAAGGCATCCCTTCACCTTTATATTTCCTGACTTCTTTTGGTTTAGTTACTCCCTAATAAGTTATCATATATTGACTTATTAGTTTATTGTAGTCATGACTAATGATACAAAGAAAAATGTTTGTGTAGATAATCATCTAGTTATGTTTATCCATGTCTCCGTATGTTCTGTAAATTTTAACCATCCACTTTTTTCTATATGATTTTAAGATTTATTATAAATGAATGGTGAAGATTAAATGAGCACACAAAGACATGTAAAGTTGGGCTTAAGGCTTTGATCTGGAACACTTCATATCAAATGAAGATACTCATCATCACATAATTTGATTCTTTGTTCTAGTATATTTAAAGTAAAAGATCCTTATCAATCTCAATTTGTATTTTCTAGTATCTTCGGAATTTAGCAGAGAACCGAGTTAGCATCTTAATTTCTTATATTTCATATTATTATCAAGTGGCAGAATTTCATCTTATTCACGCTTGCAATTATATCATACACCTATGATACTAATAACAAATCACATTAAAAATGTCAACTTGATTCATATTCCAATAATCCTCATCACACTTTTCATACTAGGGGATCATGTAACTTTAAAAAACAATATCAGAGATGCATTGATGAAAATAAAACAAACAAAATTTTGCCAATATAAACTAACAATTTTATTCACCACATATATAAATGTATAAAAAGAGCAAATAATACCTCATTATTTATTAATGCTTCTTCAAACATGCAGGACACCTGTCTAAATCATAAGCTTCAAGCTCAACATCGTTTATCTTTTCAGATTGTTTGCGCCATATTTGAACCACTGCTTGGCTGGCTCCACTTAAAATTATTGCTTGGCAGAACCTCCTAAATAGAAGGGCATTCAACCAATTGCATTAACCAGATAGAGAAAAAAGGTAGTGCAGGGTAAAGTAACAGTCCTTGTGACAAAGTTAACACTCAGATTCAATCTCATGTGAAATGAAAATGATACTTTTGTATTGAAAAATGTTAACAGGATACTTGGTTTAAGCCAAATCTTTAAGAGAAATTTTTTAACTTACCAATTGAAGCATTGTCCATTTGATACAAAGATGAAGCTTTCAAAACCACAAAAAAGCTGCAATCATGTTAATTGAGAATCGTTGGCACTTCCCGGTGCACCTATAAATGTTTATAAACATAACAGAACTTAAGGTGATTCATAGAGATGAAATTTCATCGATGATAGCTAATGCAAATAAATTTAGTTAAACGGTTCATTTAATCAGTAATGTGTCAAGGCATTTGCCAATGCAAGTATGGAAGTGTGCAGTTATATGCTATCGCTTTGTGATGTTTAATCACCATGGAAGGGGCATGCTATGCAAATCCACTTGTTAACGTACTTTGCAAATGCCTGAAAAAATATAGAATAGTTCATACCACATTTTACTTTATAAAATATGTTATTCTACATAGACGTGACCATAACCACATGTAGGTGAAATATGTAATACATTTTTTTAAATAGTTTAAGTCATCACAAGGTTTTAAACTTGAACACAAGTTTAGAAATTGATCCAAGTTCAAAAGAGCATCTAATAAATTTGATTAGCAAAGATGTTTGTAACTACACTATATCGATTAGACTTTAGAGTAAATCTCAACAATAAATATCAAATCTATGCAAATGACGCATTTCAAACCCCTAAAGAAATAATTTAACTATTTTATTCAAGTTTTCTCAACAAAACAAATTCAATTCCAGCATAAACAGGTTTAATGTAAATGTAGATCACTTGCCCAGCAATTTGAATCAAACCTAACAGAGTCATAACATAGAATTCAATATCAAGCAGTAAAAGAAACTGTCTTCCATAAAGTTGAGATCTTCTACTAAAAAATGAAACAAAAAGAAAAATATAGTGGATGGAAGTTTGACACTATAGATCATAAATTATAGATCAGAAGCAAGCAATACAATTCAAGTTCGAACGAAAAAGAGGAGAGAGAAGTACCTTCGTAAACAACAAGAGAGAAACAAATGTTAAACTGGATATAGATATTGAAGTTGAAGATAAATCAACTAAAGTCGAAGCACGGGCCTAAGAAAAAGAATCGCTTACAAATTTTGGGTGAGATTGATGAATAGCGAAATCGTTTATAAATTACCATGTTTGATAATATACCTTCGAATATATTCTCCTCTATTTCGAATCTGAGACATATTGATGAAGAGCGAAATCAAAGATCGAAGACTAGGGTTCTAGGCGTTGTTGACTTCACAACTGCTAAGAGCGAAGTATTGAAGATCAAAGATGGGGTAGAACGCATGAACTTTGGTGATTGGAGATGGAATAGAACGTCGATTAGGGTTATTTCATTTTTGGAGGGAGAGGAAATTGTTAAGTGTTATTTGGGATGGAGACGAATCTGGTTAAGTGTTTTTGGGAGGGAGACGAAAATTTTGGGCCAAAGCGTTACATGTGAACAGTATAAAACAAATAGAGTAAAAAAACAAATAATTAAAGGTAAACAATAACACTTTAGAATAATGCGTTATTAAACGACGTTATTAATAATATATTTTCTTGTAGTGTCTTACACACCTTTACTTCCTTCTTAAACTTACCCTTAGACTTCTTATTGGCCCAAAAGCTCCCCTTCTTAAACCCTCCTTGCCTTTGGGTCCATGTAGACTTCTCTTTTTCTCTCTTATCTTCCTCATTGGCCAAATGCAGCATTGTTGTTTCTACCAACATCTCATATGTAGCCTCCATAGGTACTTGGGTCAACAACATTTCTCTTAAAGGGGAATTTAAGCCCTACACGAACTTCATGGGCTTTTTCATAGGTGTGTCTATCAGGTTCATCCCAAATTTAGCCAATTCAGTAAACTTAGCTATTTACTCCTTAAGGGTAGAATCTCCTTGTCTCAGCCGAATGAACTTTTCCAGTTGCAAGCTAACCTCTGCTCTAGAGATGAATCTCATCTCGAATCGGTCTTTGAATTTATCCCAAGAGATTATCATGCCCGGGTGCTCATCAGTCATGAAGTTCCACCAATTTAAAGCTTCTTCCCTAAGGTGCCAAGTTGCCATTCTTCTTCTTAGCTGATCAACCTAACCCAGTTCTCTAAATATCTTCTCGCAATTACCAATCCATGTTTTATGTAACGACCCGTATTTTACGTATCGGAGGATCATAAAATAATTTTATTTAATTCATTTGTGATTGTATGATTATAATATTTTGGAATATGATTCTTAGGGATGTTTTACACATCTATGATTTTTCCAAATTTCTATGTGACCATTTTTCCCATGAAGATCATATTTCGGCTATAACTTTTGATAGAAGCCGAATTAGATGCTCTAACCTATTTCATTGCTTCGAGATGGTAGTTTCCCATTCCGCAGAGAGTTATATAGGAAAATTGGATAAGTGGTTAGGAAGTTATAGCAGTTTTATATTTGAAAATCTGCTAATCAGAATTAGAAGGGGATTAGTGGGCTGAATTAGCAAGCCCATTAGTCTAATTAGGTTTGGCTATAAATATTAGGTGAGAGAGACCATTTGAAAGTTTGCCTCTCATTTGATATCAGCCCCAAACTCTAACTCTCTCTAATTCTCCATTTATCTCATTGAATTTATCTCATTGAATTTATCTCAAATCGTCTCTGATTGCAAAGTAGAGGCTAGATCTTCAACTAGGAACTTGATCTCATCACTTTAGTTGCATCTTCATCCTAATTGTCACTTTCGGATCTTCATCATGTTTCATAGGTTTGGTAGATTTGGTGAGTGGTTATGATCTCTCACTAGTCTATGATGGATTATATGTTGTAATCAGGTGATTAAAGGTTAGAATTATAAAATTAATATATAAATTGATTATATTTAGGTAATTTTAGATTTAGAAATCCCAGATTAATCTAATTAAACATGTAATTGGGATTAGATCATTGGCTAGTGTCATTTGTGTATATTTGGCTATGAAGTTTGATGTATTGATTATATCAATGCTAGAATTATGATGGTAGATTGAATTGGATGATTTGTAAGTTCATATTGGATGTAATTAGAGGATTTTCTATGTTTGATTCGTTGTTATGTTTGATTTGTTTTCTATTCTTGATTTGTTTGCTAGTGTTGTGCATGTTTTAGGACTTAGATTGGTGATCAGAGCATATTAGGAGCAAAGTTCGTCGGAATCGCATGAAACTTGGAGGATAGGCTATGGAGCATAAGAGGATGGAGCCTTGAAGATTTCACTTCGTTTGGGGCTAAGTATTTGGATCGACATCGATCCAAGTGAGTTGGATCTGCACGATCCAAATTATTCACTCCAAATAGTGTGAGATCCACATAGGAGCTAGAGCATGGTTTCTATAGTTGCTCTATGAAGTTGAATCGGAGGATAGGCCAAGTGTTGATGATTGGATGATTCATCTTCATTGGATCGGCTATAGTGCATAGGAGAGACAATTTGAAGGCAAAGAGGGATGGCTAAGGGTCTATGGCATCTAGAGGGAGTACATTAGAGGATGCAAGAGAAACGGAGCCAAAATTGGCTATGTATTTGGATCGGCACTGATCCAGTTGGATTGGATCAGTACCAATCCAAATAGGTGGCTCTATTGGATGTGAGATCCAAGGGAAAATTCTTGGTCGTATAGGATCATGCTAGAGGTGGTGGATCGTTGATTTCTTTTACGGTTTAGAAGTTATAGCACGATGAAGTTTCGGCACTTCGGTCGGTGGCTCAAAAGGAGTAGGATCGAAGGAGTTGATAGACAGCTCAGGATAGAATGAGGCTGTGGTATAATGGACTAGGTTGAGTGGCAGGACTCGTTCCCACAATGGATTGGAGTTGTGAAAGCTCTGAAGATGTGGGAGTGTTAAGGAATCGTTGATAACTCGGAGTGTTCTGGTTGTGTTCAAGCAGGGGTACTATATACGGGGACACCCGAGGGCTGGTAGCGCCAGTCATGTATCTTGGACCACTTCGAGAGGGTCTAGTGTTAGATGGTACGGAGGTACTGTAAGAGACAACCACGTGGTATTTCGAACCTGAAAGTATTGAGGAACACAATCGAGAACCGGGATTTCCTTTAGTCTCTATCAAGCGAGGACGAGGTCATACAAGTTATCATATACTCAATGCTTTAGAAGATGATAGCAAGGTTTTGGTTGATGGATGTTATAGTTAGTATGGTTATTCTGTTTCCTATTTCTCTTGGGTAGGTTATCATCTATAGGAATACTGGAGAAAGGATTGGAATAGGGCCAATGGAGAAGGCTGTTTAGATTCTTCTATCATGTTCTGTTATAATATCCTATTGTTGTTTATTCGAGTAGCATATTATATCTTATTATTATGTGCTAACTCTTTGGTTGCAAGGACAGGTCAGGTATGGTGTTTTTGTACCTGTTTAGTACCATATTTTCTAGTATAGCTTTTGATAGTCATTTACCGCTCATACCAAACTGTTGTCTGACCCAAAGTTTTATGTTTCCTCTTATAATCTTGGGTACTCTTAAATGAGTAGACTAGATGATAGCTTTGGAGTCGCGGCTGTTGTACGAAGACGAGCTTAGAGAAGCTATGGCATATTGCTCTATATTTGTAATTTTCACTGTCTATTTCTATGTACTCTGAGGGATGTAGTGAGGAAATATTGTACTGAGATATTATGACATTGTACCATAACTCATGATTTAGTGGAGATGTTATTTTTATTTGTTATGGCTTACTGTATTCTGTTGTATATTTTCTATATTATATTTTATCCATGCGCTGTGAGATATGCAACAGGTTTTTATTGCTTTACATTTCAACCCCTAATGGTCGTCCCATATCATCCTGGCACGCTTTTAGCGCTCTTTTAAGTCATTGATGTGCGGGTGGCATGGGCGGTCGTCACATTTGGTATCGGAGCTTTGTTTATGAGTTAACCAAAGGAAGTCGAGAGTATACGCTAAAGGAGGATGCGAACTTGTTAATGAAGATATTATTATATATAATAATATTATATAGTATAGTATGCTCTTGAGTACCATTACAGCGTTTCTTGGAATGTGGCTAATCATTCTTATTGCAGATAATAATGAATCGGAACACAAGGAATGCTGCTAGGGATAACTCCCCCTTGGGAGTGGAAGAGGGAGCGGGATCAGGAGTTACTACACCCGATTTTCAAGGCATGTTCAATGCAATAGTTGCTTCGCTAGTGAGGAGAACCCAAACTACTCCTGGTATGGCTTAAGGTGGTGGTGCTCCTTTGCAAGTGCCTTGGATTGACTTCACCAAGACTTGTAAGGATTATTCTGCTCTTGGAGGGAAGCCATTCTTGGTAATAGAATCAGCTATTGAAGTGCAAGATTGGATAGATACTTGTGAATGCATTTTCAAGGATATGGATGTGGAAGACGCTATGAAGAGCAAGCTTGCTTCAAGACAACTACAGGGCTGAGCAATGAATTGGTGGAATGTTGTTACCATTGCTACTCTAGAGGATTAGATTTCTTGGGATTAGTTTAAAACTAGATTTAAGGAGAAGTTCATTCCTACGGCTCAAAAGTCCGCGCTGTTCAAGAAATTTGCTGAGTTAAAGTAAGGAGAGATGTCTATTTCTGAGTATGTCGTGGAATTTGATGCTCTATCGAAGTATGGGATATCTTTTATTGATATACCTTTGAAGAAGAATGAGAAGTTTTTCACTAGATTGGACGATCACCTGGGAGAGAAGCTGGTGGACCACATTGAAGTTTCTTTTGAGAAGTTGGTTAAGAAAGCACTTAGACATAAGTGTCTGTACCCGAAGAATAGGACTGTAATTGTTGTTGTTGCTGAGAAAGAGGGACCAAAACCACAGTAGGGCGATGGAGGTAAGAAGAAATGGAATGGAAAAAGGAAGCAGCAACAACAAGGAAAAGGGGGTCAGAAAAAGAATAAGAGTGAAATTTTTATACATGGTTGCAAGGAGAAGGGCCACTATATTAAGGAATGAAAGGTTGTTAAGAAGTGCTACAACTATGATAAGCTAGGGCATATTAAGAAGGATTGTCCATAACCGCCTAAGGATAAGCAGATTGTGAAGGCATATGCTTTGGATGCAATCCCGACTTCATCTTGTGCTCTTACTGCTAAGGATAAGGGAAAAGGAGTCGTGGTGCAAGGTATGCTTTCCATTCGAGATGTTTCTGTTAGAGTTCTTTTTTATACCGGAGCTTCGCATTCTTTCATCTGTGGTGATTTAGTATGCAGACTAGGTTTGGAACCTATGATAGTAGACCGACCTTTGATTGTGACGAACCCTGTTAGAGGATCTACTAGTCTTTATGTGATTTGCCGAGGCTTAGTTTTATTGAGTCATGGATGTTCTTTTGCTTGTGATTGCTTTGTTCTTAATTTTGCTAGGTTCGGGATTATTTTGGAAATGGACTGGCTTAAGAGGTATGTGGCTGTTGTGGATTGTGAGAAGCTTAAGGTGACAATTGGAAATGTGGAAGTGCGAAAGGTAGTGATACATTGCTTACCAGAGGATGAGGTATTGGTCAGCTATCTATATTCGCTTGAGAAACCACAAGAATGATTGTCATCTATTCCTATCGCTAGAGAGTACCCTGATGTCTTCAAGAAGTGACAGGATCGTCACCGCATAGAGAGATCGAGTTTCGGTTCGACTTGGTGGATGGAGCCAGAGCCATAGTGATGCCTTTGAGGCGTATGGCACCCAGAGAGTAGAAAGAGTTAGAAGTGCAAGTGGATGATCTACTGAAGAAAGGATTCATTTGGAGAAGCTTATCCGAATGGGGCGCACCTGTTGTATTTGCGACTAAGGCGAATGGTTCTTTGAGGTTATATGTGGATTATCGTAAGCTGAACAAGGTTACAAAGAAGAATAAGTGTCCGCTTCCACGGATTGATGACTTGTTTGATCAGCTACACGATGCAAAGGTGTTTTCCCTGAAGGATTTGGCAACGGGATTTCACTAGTTGAGAGTGGCTAAAGAAAGTGTGCCTATTACCGCATTTTGGACACCGTCGGGTTTCTACGAGTGGTTTGTGATGCCTTTTGGGTTGGCCAATGCTCCAGCATATTTTGTGGATCTTATGAATAGAGTCTTCGGAGATCAGTTGAACAAGTTTGTGCTTGTGTTCGTGGATGACATTTTGATTTACTCCAGAACTGAGGAACAGCACAAGATGTACTTGAGGATTGTGCTTGAGATTTTGAGAAAGCATAAGTTGAGAGCTAAGTTCTCTAAATGTCACTTCTTGAAGGAAGAAGTGAGATTCTTAGGTCATGTTGTATCAGGACAAGGAATAGCAGTGGATCCCACAAAGGTGGTAGTGATTCAAGATTGGAACCATCCTAAGAATAATATGGATGTGAGAAGCTTCCTAGGATTGGTAGGATATTACAGGCATTTCATAAAGGACTTCTCAAAGATTGCAGCACCGTTCACCAATTTGGCCAAGAAGAATCGGTCTTTTACATGAGATGCTAGATGTTAGCATGCATTGTGGTTCTAAAGGAGAGATTGATGAGTGCACCTATATTGGTTATTCCAGTGGGAATGAAGAGATGACAGTATACACTGACACTTGTGGTACTGGTCTTGGAGCTAGTGTTAATGTAGAAAGGGAGAGTTGTCCTTTATGCTAGTCGATAGTTGAAACTGCATGAAAGGAATTATCTAACCCATGACTTGGAGTTGGCGGCGATTGTGTTTGCATTGAAGATGTGGAGGCACTATTTGTTGGGAGAAAGATTTGAGCTATTCACAGACCATAAATCCATGAAGTATCTTTTCTCTCGAAAGGATTTTAATCTTTGACAACAACGGTGGTTAGAGTTTTTGGCCTCTTATGACTTTGATATTTCCTACACTCAAGGGAAAGGTAATGCAGTTGCAGATGCACTAAGCAGAAGATATGTTTGATTAGGAACTATGTTTCTTGAATGGAAACATATGAAGTATATAACTGGGTTTGATTTCAAGTCACATCGTGAGCTCGAGTCTGAGATGTGGCAAGTTTATGGATCAGACCTACTCTCATAGAAAGGATTGGTACTAGTCAGAAACAAGATGCTAAGCTAGTAGAGATCATGGCAAAGATTGAGGTGGGATTGGAATCTGAAGATTTGAAGCAATATGAGATTGACCGAGATGGTTGGCTTCATAAGGATAAGAGACTGGTTGTTCCAGATGTTGATGGATTACGAGATGAAGTACTAAGGGAATGCCATCATTTCAGATTGACCATTCATCCTGGTGGTAATAAGATGTATAGAGACATGAAGAGGAATTACTACTAAAGGTATGAAGAAGGGTGTTGGGAAATTCATCTCGAAGTGTATGAATTGCCAGTTAGTTAAGGCTGAGCAGAAGAAGCCTAGTGGATTGCTACAACCACTAGATATTCCCAAATGGAAGTGGGAACAAATATATATGGATTTTATAGATGGATTTCCACGGACTAAAGCAGGATATGATAGTATTTGGGTAGTGGTAGAGGCTAACCAAGAGTGCAAGATTCATACCGGTCAAACCTACTAGGACGACATCCAATTTAGAAGAATTGTATGTTAAGTGGATTGTTCGATTCCATGGTGTGCCAAAGAGTATTTTAAGCGATAGAGACCCGTTATTTACCAGTGGATCCTGGAAGAGATTACAAGATATTTTGGAAACAGAGTGCATTTGAGCATAACTTATCACCCACAAATGGATAGCCAGATCGAGGGAGTGAATCGGATTTTGGAATATCTTCTTCGAGCTTGTATTATAGATTTTGGAGGATCTTGGGAAGATCATTTTCATTTGGTAGAGTTTGCATATAACAACAGTTATCAATAAAGTATTGGCATAGCACAATATGAAGCATTATTTGGATGACCTTGTAATTCGCTTTCATGTTGGTGGGAAGCATGTGAGAAACCGATACTTGGGCCCAAAATGATTAGAGAGTCTTCGGAGAAGATAGAGGTCATTTGGTAACGAATGAAGACTACTCAAGATTGTCAAAAGAGCTATGCAGAAAAGAGAAGAAGTGATTTGAAATTCTCAGTTGGAGACATGGTATTTGTTAAGATTTCTCCTCTGAAAAATGTTGTTCGATTTGGGAGAAAGGGAAAGTTAGCACCCATATTTGGTTGATTATTTCCAATTATTGGGAGAATTGGGAAATTGGCTTATAAAGGGGACCTACCTCTGAAGATGGCGGGTGTGCACAATGTTTTTCATATCTCCTATCTACGGAAATTTGTGTATGACTCAGGTATCGTGGTAACACCGAATCAGTTGGAGGAAATAGAGGTTGAGCCAGAAGTTTCAAGACCTCGTAAGCCGCTTCGAATCATAGGGAATGACACGAAATAGCTTAGGATGAAGGTAGTTAGGTTAGTTAAGGTACAATGGAGTAAGGATGATAGAGATTGTAGATGGGAGACTGAAGAGAGTATGAGAATGGCCTATCCAAAACTCTTTGAGTGCTAAGACCCATAGGTCGTATCTACTTGCACCATTGTATCTTATACTATTATAATTTCGCACGCTAGGATAGGTTATGTTGGCTATTGTTTAATTTGGCTGCTTAGTTGAATTGCTAGATGGTTGCTAGTGGCTGGCAGGCATGCGATATAACATTGGTTGCTTATGTTTGTTTAGGTATTTCGGGGGCGAAATTCCTGTGGGGGGAGGGGGAGAATGTGACGACCCATATTTTATATATCGAAGGATCATAAAATAATTTTATTTAATTCATTTACGGTCGTATAATTCTAATATTTCGAGATATGGTTCTTAGGGATGTTTCACACATCTATGATTTTTCTCGAATTTCTATGTGACCAATTTGCACCTTGGGATCTTATTATGACTATAACTTTTGATAGAAGTCAAATTAGATGCTCTAACTTGTTTCATTTCTTCGGGGTGGTGGTTTCTTGTTCCGTAGAGTAGTCATATAGGAAAATCAGATAAATAGTTAGAAAGTTATAGCAGTTTTAAGTTTTAAAATATACTAACCAGAATTAGATGGGGATTAGTGGGTTGAATTAGCTAGCCCATTAGTCTAATTATGTTTGGATATAAATATGAGGTAAGAGAGACCATTTGAAAGTTTTCCCCTCATGATATCAGCCCCAAACCCTAACTCCTCTCTAATTCTACATTCATCTCATTGAATTT
Source organism: Allium fistulosum (assembly GCA_030737815.1). Classification (NCBI taxonomy): domain Eukaryota; kingdom Viridiplantae; phylum Streptophyta; class Magnoliopsida; order Asparagales; family Amaryllidaceae; genus Allium; species Allium fistulosum. The sequence continues at coordinate 143,260,163 of CM060902.1, read as the reverse complement.
CATCTCAAATCGTCTCTAATTGCAAATTAGAGGCTAGATCTTCAACCAGGAACTTGATCTCATCACTTTAGTTGCATCTTCATCCGATTTGTCGCTTTTCGGATCGGATCTTCATCATATTTCATAGATTTGGTAGATTTAGTGAGTGGTTACGATCTTTCACTAGTCTATGATGGATTATATGTTGTAATTAAGTGATTATAGGTTAGAATTGTCAAATTAAGCCATAAATTAATTAGATTTAGGTAATTTTAGATTTAGAAACCCTAGATTAACCTAATTAAACATGTAATTGGGATTAGATCATTGGCTAGTATCATTTGTGGCTATGAAATTCCATGTGTTAGATTAGATCTATGCTAGAATTGTGATGGTAGATTGAATTTGATGATTTGTACGCTCATATTGGATGTCATTAGATGATATGTTTTATTCGTTGTTATGTTTGAGTTGCTATGCTTGGTTTGTTTGCTGCTGTTGTGCATGTTTTAGGAATTAGATTGGTGATCGGAGCATATTAGGAGCAAAGTTCATCGAAATCGCACGAAACTTGGAGGATAGACCCTAGAGCACGGCAAGATGGAGCCTTGAAGATTTCACTTCATTTGAGGCTAAGTATTTGGATCGGTACCGATCCAAGTGAGTTAGATCGGCACCGATCCAAATTACTCACTCCAAATGGTGTGAGATCCATAGGGGAGTTAGAGCATGGTTTCTATAGTTGCTCTATGAACTTGGATCGGAGGATAGGCCAAGTGTTGACGATTGGATGAATCATCTTTGTTGGATCGGCTATGGTGCATAGGAGAGAAGATCTGAAGGCAAAGAGGGATGGCTAAGGGTCTATGGAATCTAGAGGGAGTACACTAGAGGATGCAAGAGAAACGTAGCCAAAATTGGCTATGTATTTGGATCGGCACCGATCCAATTGGATCGAATCGGTACCGATCCAATTGGATCGAATCGATACCGATCCAAATAGGCGGCTCTGTTGGTGTAAGATCAAGGATAAGTTTCTTGGGTCGTATAGGATCATGCTAGAGGTGGTGGATCGTTGGTTGCTTCTACGGTTCGGAAGTTATAACAAGATGAAGTTTCAGCTCTTCGATCGAGGGCTCGGAAGGAGTAGGATCGAAGGAGTTGATAGACAGCTCGGGATGGAACGAGGCTCTGGTATAATGGACTGGGTTGAGTGGCAGTACTTGCGCCCGAAAATGGATTGGAGTTGTGAAAGCTCTGGAGATGTGGGAGTGCCAAGGAATCGTTAATAACTCGGAGTGTTCTAGTTGTGTTCAAGCAGGGGTACTATATGCAGTGGCACCCGAGGGCTGGTTGCGCTAGTCGTGTATCTTGGACCATTCCGAGAGGGTCTAGTGCCAGACAGTACAGAGGTACTATAAGACACAACCGTGCAGTGTTTCGGACCTAAAAGTACGGGGGAACAAAATCGAGTACCGGGAGTTCCATTAGTCTCTGGAAAGCGAGGATGAGGCTATACGAATTATCATATATTCAAGGCTTTAATAGATGACAGCTAGGTTTTGGTTGATAGATGCTATGGTTACTATGGTTGCTATGTTTGCTATTTCTCTTGGGTAGGCTATCATCTATAGGAATGTTGGAGATGGGATTGGGAATTGGGCCAATGGAGAAGGCTGCTTAGATTCTTCTTCTTGTTCTGTTACAGTGTCCTATTTACATTTATTTGAGTAGCATATTATATCTTATTATTATGTGCTAAGTCTTTGGTTGCAGGGATAGGTCAGGTATGGTGTTTTTGTACCTGTCTAGTACCACATTTTCAATATAGCTTTTGATAGTCATTTACCGCTCACACCAGACTATTGTCTGACCCAAGGTTTTATGTTTCCTCTTATCATCTTGGGTACTCTTAAATGAGTAGACTAGATGACAGGTTTGGAGCCGCAGCTGCTGTACGAAGACGAACTTAGAGAAGCTATGGCATATTACTCTATATTTGTAGTTTTTGCTGTCTGTTTCTATGTACTATGAGGGATGTAGTAAGGAAATGTTGTATTGAGAGATTATGACATTTGTACCATAAATCATGATTTAGTGGAGATTTTATTTTCATTTGTTATGGCTCACTATATTAAGTTGTATATTTTCTATATTATATTTTATTCATGCGCTATGAGACATGCAATAGGTTTTCTTTGCTTTACATTTCAACCCCTGATGATCGTCCCATATCAGCCTGGCATGCTTACAGTGCTCTTTTATGTCATTAATGTGCAAGTGGTATGGGGCGGTCATCACACTTTAGCCTCCGAATATCCTTCAGTTCCAGAGTATGTCTTTCCTCCAATATTGAGAAAGTCCTTACATAGCTTAGGAAAGTCGGCAGGATGTGGTGTTGCATCGCTACATCAGCGGCCATGGCACTGGGTGCTACCGGTGTAGCTGGAGGAATAGGAATTTGACCGACGGTCCTAAGATATTGTTTAAACTATTCGGGCATTCCACAAATGGTTGGTCTTCCACGGGTAGGGTTCCCTTGTTTGGAAGAAGATTGATTATCATCCATATCAACCATCTGTAGGTTAAACCTTTAGTGATGATTTCTTAAGATAGTATTTACTTGCTAAAAGAAAAAAAGTTTACCTAGTGTTTGTGCGTATGTTCAAGAAGAGGGGGTATAGGTGTGTGTGTGTGTGTGTATAGTAAGAATTCTTTTGAAAATTCTTTCTGAAAAACCCTTTTCAAATTATCAAATATGTCTCTCATACGTATATTTTTTCCCATTGATCGGGTAAACTAGTTCTCTAATACCAAATGTAACAACCCACCTCGGAACAGGCCTAAATTTCGACCCAGAAAAGGCCCATCGAAACTTAGATCCATTTTAAGATAAGTTGTTGGTAGTAAAAATAAATAACATTGCAAAGTCATAAATAAACTTTCAGAACTCATAGCGGATGGAACAAAATATAATAGTAAAATGTACCTATTTATTTCAAAAACCATAAAATGTCATAACACAAAATCTCATAAAAATCATAATATAATATATGTTACAACAACTGTTTAAATCCATGGGTACACATGAAAGCAAATAATAATAAATACTGCCACTTGCCAAGCTTCTTCACCTTTAAGCATCGTCACCGCCATCACTTCGTCCTTAACCAGTGTTGTAATGAGGAGGGAGTTAGAACAACAAGTGTCTGGTGAATAAAAACCTTGAGTCTTACCTTTTCAGTACTTGGGCAGTATATTTCAAAATAAAAATATGATTACGAATATAAAATCACTAAAATCATTTAGCAATTCTTTATAAGGAAAGGAGGCCGGTCCAACCACTTAATACCTTCCATTCCAGAAGTATATCTCATATCCCAATCATAAGTCATAAATAGCTAATAATGTAAGAGACGGTACTCAAGCCACTTAATACTTCCCAGTGGAAAATAGGCAGACCTCGTCATTTAAGGCCTAATTCTAGAAGTGTGCTCCCCAATGGTACTATCTAGCTGACATCATATGGAATCTCATATGCCACTTAATACTTCCAAGTGGAAAATAGGCAGACCCCATCATTTAAAGCCTAATTCTAGAAGCATACCCCTTAGAGATACCATCTAGCGTAACCCCTTGGCCATTTAATTCTTCATCTGGGGAAAAAGCGGGTCCAACCACTTCATACCTCAAATCCCAAAACAGGCCCTTCATCTTATGGCACATACCTATAATGACGTCTCACATTAGTTCACTATTCATAGGAACTGGTAGAGATTAGCTAGGAAGATTTCCCCGCTACAGTCGACCGGTTGGCCTATTCAGGTCGACCGCTATCCTTTTAGGGGCGTATAATTTACTTTCCGTTGCCGAATTATTTTATTCCCTAATTAACTTTTTAACGTTAAACGTTAATTAAACGGTTACTTTGCCCCCAAGCTAATTTTTGAAATTCAAATCCTAAATTTTATTTCTTAATTGAATTTGAATTCATACTAAATTAATTTAGTTTCGAAAACTTCAAACACTCATAACTCTATGTTTGAGCTTCGTTTTCAGCATATTATATATGGAAACAGATCAGAATTTCACAATGAACGCAATGCAATAACTTTCATGGTCAAATTCCAAATTTTATAAAATTCCCATGTCCAACCTTTATCATATTCAGTTCAATTTACTTTATTTATTTATTGTTCATTTTATGGAGTGTTACAAAAACACTCGGTTTTTATTTCAAATCATTTTGAAATAATATAACACGCATAACTCCTTTGTATATCAAATCATGCCTTTAGAATCTAAAACAATCTTTGTTTGCCAAAAAAAACTTTTATGGTGGCAATCCATCACTCAGAAACTCAAAAACGAACACCAATGATGCTGTAGTCATCCCAAAATTATTTTCCAACAACCGAAGTGAGTTCAGTGCTTTTATCTCCTTTAAAATCCATTTTAACATATTTTTATTCAAAAATACTTCAAAAATAATAATATTATTATTTTCTCAACTTTGAAGAACAATTTTCAAAATCATCGGTATTTAAATTCCCAAATTATCAGCTTAAATCTTTTTAATTATAAACAATACTTTATAATCCACATTTTATAAACTCTCTTTCTTATATAAAATAATTTCACAGTTGTTTATCTTTGTTTATATTATAATAATAATCAACCATTATTGTAGCACAAACAACAAACAATATATGATAATAATTGTATATTATCATTCTCTAACAACCAAACACCATATATAACTATAATAATTTCTGAAAAATTATTCATTTATATATAAAATATAATCAAGGTAAGATTATTTCATTTACCCAATTTCAAAACAATATTATGTCGAATTTCCATATTCAAGTGTTTAAAGATCCCTATCAATAACTTTAATTACTCGTATTGATCAGAATCCATAAGCCACTTGACGGATCAATCAACACAAATATAAAAAAAATTATATCACTAACAAATTCATGCTTATATATAATACTCTCAAACTCATACTAGAATGTCACTTACCTTATCTCTAATGAGCCACTCATTCTAGGATATTACTTACCCTATCTATAATTAGTTTTAGCCCTCCAAAGCCTAGGTGTTCGCTAAACCTAAGCTTTGATACCACGTGTAACGAACAAAATTTTCGACCCTCGAAAATCAACACTAGTACATCCATTGTATTACGCACCGAGCATTCAAGTGTTAGAAACACTGATCGTTAAGGATAAAAGAACATAAGAAGAAGAAACTAAACAACCACAGAATCTCACAATGCAAAGGAATAACATATAATATAATAATGATCTTATAACAACCCCATCGCTATACCCATATTATTAAAGAGCATTACAAGTAATGTCGTCTAATAACATGGAGAATACGGCTAATTAAGAGCGATCGAATATGAATATATCTTTATACTAACACTGACATGTATTTATTACCTTTACAAGATTTGAATTAAAAATTTTGACATGTACAATATTAATGCAAAGCAATATACACACCGATTAAAAATATTCAGAACAATATATAATATAAATAAATAAGAATCCGAGTCACGGATCACGGCGGAATAATATATATCATAAACATAATAAAATGTGAGTCTACAAAATACCAATACTAAACCCACATAAATATATACATCTCATCTAAAATAAATATCAGGTACACAATGACTTACTAAAGAATATACAAGTATGAAGTAAACTAAAACCGTCAAAATAGTCTACTTCAATGCTAGCCCAAAATCCAAAGGTCGGCAAGTCTCTATGCCTGTAGAGTCTCAGCCTTACCCGAGTATTATGAAATAAACGGATCAAATTATATCTAATAAAATGGTGAGATACTGATATCATGAATATAGGACTTAATTATAATTAAGTCATCTCAAATATGTCTAACTTCAATAATAGATACAAGGCATATCAAACCAATAGATACTGGTATCTGAAATATATGACTTAACAGGAAAATAAGCCATAATAAAATATGCCAAACAAATAATCAAAATAAGGCATATCAAATAGAATCACAACTTCCATATTCCAATTATGATTCAACTATAAAATTAAATCATCTCAAAATATGCCTAAAACCAATCAATCAAAATAAGGCATACTAACCCAAATCACCATTTAAAATCCATATCAGTATATGACTTAACAATAAAATATGCCATAATAAATATTTCGAAACCAAAATCATATAATACTAAGGCATATTAATCTTAATCACCATTTCATAAACCATATCAAGTCTTTGATAGACTATCATCTCAAAATATAGTGGAAATCATCTCAAAATTATCGAAGCCATAAACCAATATCAAAACTAAGATGCTTCGATGAACAACGGGAATGATTACTCGAACACTAAACAAAACTATAATAATAGTCTCCCATCTCGATCAGAGTGCAGCAAGATGAGACCTCAACCGAAGTCTCACTATGTAGATTTCATGAGTGCACTAGAAAACTAGATGGCGCTCATTAGTCCAAAACTATCGGTCGCCAGAAATCTAGACGGACCAACAAGATCGATGGGTATGTTGCCACCGGAAATCAAAACGGGCTACAACTCATATAATACAGAGGCCAATGGAAAACTAAACGGCCACGTCCTATAATCATGAACAAGTCACCGGAAAACTAAACGGCCACGTCCCATAATCATGAACAAGTCACCGGAAAACTAAACGGACTTGCCTATCAATACATAAAGTCCGATATCATATCGGCAAGAGTTTGGACCATGGTTTCCTAGGGATCTATCAGCTCTAAATGCCAAATACCCCAAGCAGAACACAATCCATAAGTGTCAAACACTTCCAATAGTAACTAACCGAATATCGATTGAACGCACCATAAATATCCGACGTTATTCGAATATTTACTAAAAGTTAGTAAATTCCACTCAAACTTTATTTAACTTTTTTTAATAATAACCAAAAGAATTGTACGGAAAGTCTCATACTAATCCGACAGTTTAATCATTTATTAAAATTCTTTATTTCATAGAAAAGCACGAAATCCAATTGAAATTGAAATCGAAGAGTATTTCATAGCAAAGCAAGAAACCTCAATAAAATATCAAATCCATAGTAAATAAAATAAAAGAGTTTATAAAATAAATTTTTATCTGCACAAGGAAATAATTTTTCTCGAACCCACTTTTAAATCTTTAAATCCACTTTTAAGGAGAAGTTGTTTATTTACAAAAACTTCTGAATGCTTTCAACATCATTAAAATCTCTTTTATAACTAAAAATCACTTGAAATTGAAATTATTACTTTCATAACATCATTTATAAAATAGTACTATATTTTATCTTTTGCCTCTAAAACATTTCTAAAATTTATATACTTGAAATAGTAAATTTTAAAAGATTTTATCTTTTAATATCACTTATTTTTAAAAGCTTTAAATAAATTTTTCCAGTAAGAAATAAATTGAAATATAATATAATTTAACTATTTTTATAAACAAAATCACAATAAAGATCAAAAGGGATAAAATCCCATTTCGAGAATCTTTCAAACACTAAACAATAAATCCATCCAAAATAGAGCCAACATCGCTCAAAAATATATAATTCCATAATACAGAATTATTTAATAATCTAAATTGCTTTCTGACAATTTCGATCACTCAACAATTTCATAACCATCATATTGTCTAACTATGAAATTAAATAAATTTTTGATGGTTTTTAACATATATGCTATGTCATAATTAATCATTGATTCAATTTCAATGTTTCAAACACAGAATAAACCAATTCATCCATTAAACAAATTAAATCCATAGCATACAATTTATTTCAATAATTTTTTCATCCAATCGCTACTAAAAATCTAAGCAATTCATAGGCGATTCATAAGCTAAGCCAAGCATGCGAAGAGGGATATAATTAATTTAGATATAGGTGTGTGAGTTAAATAAAATAACTCACTTTAACATTTCATAATTTCTCAAAATTGATTGCATCAACACACACCCAAAACATGAAAAAATCTGCATTTTCATCCTCAGTGCAGGTGGAGTTTGGCATAGCAGTTCTCAACATTTTACTACGAAATTGTTATAGGAGGTGCATACATGAGTTAAGAACAACATATCCAAGTTGCAGACTTTATTGATTTTTCTATAATTAATTATGATTTTTACACTGACCTTCATTTTTCAGCCCAAATCTACTCGAAATTAACTTGTAAGTTGACCCTCTTTAACCCATCAAAACCCAACCAAATTAAACTAAATTTGGAGAATAGGTGCTAGAACATGGCAGAAACATCAAATCCAAATTTAAGAATTTTTGAAAATTTATTTGAATTGCTTTGATTTTTAGAACCCCACTTTGCTATCTTTCTAGGTTTTTAGTCTGAAGCTTTTAGGTTGAGAAAATTTGTTTTTGTTGTTTTGAAAAGAAGATACGTACTATTTCTTTGTTACAGAACTTAGAGAAATTACTCTAAGTGTTTAAATTGGCTGAAATTTTCACCTAAGCCCAAAAGCCCCTTTTCAATTAAAATAAGCATGAATTAAAACATTACTAAAAAACTAGTTTTTCACTAACTTTAAAAATAAATTTCTCTTTGATAACAACTCATAAAATTTGAAATGAATATACTAAAATTAAGTATGTTGCCTAACCTTTGCAATTAGCCAATAAAACATAGATTTAATGATCATTTAAGTCCTTGTTTTTATTATTGAAAACAATACTTCTTAGTTTTTGTAGAAACAAGAAAACATGCTATAAAATTCATTTTAACATCAAAAACCCTATTTTCTTCCAAATAAAAATTATGAACTATTTAGAAATCATTTACTAAATTTCTATACATGCCTTATACCAATAAATTCAATTAAGACCCATTTTAACAATATTTTCACTAAATCTCAATATTAAGGAGAAAATGCCATTTTATAATTTAACACTTTCTCTAACTTATTAAATCCTTATTAATAAGTTATAATACTTAAGAAATCATCATTTATCTTTTAAAAAGATTATACACTCCAATTTAATAAAAAACAAAAATCCTCAAATCTCTTAATTAAATTATTCTTTTAATTTAGTTACAAGTAATCTAACTCAAGGTTGTTACAGATCTTTACAAAAGGAAAAACTATAATATACATACATTAGAGTACAACAACAAATCACTAATCATCAGTTTGGACAGTTATAACAATCTATCCTCACAAATGTTAATAATTTTAAACAACCCATGCAGTGGAAATAATATATTAACTAGCTATCGATGAAGCCTCCTGCTCCAAGCTCCTCCAAAATGCATCCGAATCTAATTTGTAAATATACTTGGTCTGACCCGAGCATTAAATTAGAAGAACGTCCGGATTAGTCATGTAAACCAGCATGTGAAAAAACATCTCAATTAGATTTTAATGCAATAAAATCTTTTGAAATAAATGTATCTCATAAGACCACGCCCCACATAAACACGGATGGGTTTTTACCTTATGATAACCAAAACATTTTTATCAAATCATTTGATATTATTTCTAATGATATTCCTTCAAAACCCTTTTCAAATAACAATTAAAATAGCCAAAATTGTTACATTAATTAAATGCCAGCATACTAGGTTCTACAATCAAAACTGTAAAGGCACGTATTGGAGAATGATTTTCCAACAATGACAAGGTAAGGGACTACCTTTCGATGGTACATCTCTAGAAGATGTACCGAGGCACAGCCCTGCTGCCCTCTACCGACATAGGACTGGCCTACCTCTACCATAAATAGTACCAAATATGTCATCACCCCGGTCATTCCCGACCTATCCGTGGCCACAGCATACACAACAAACCCAAAATATAGAGGGTAATCTAGAAAGGTGATGAACATCTCCTAATGGGTGCGACCACATAGCCCTGATGCATCTACCCTATTTTTGTCATTTCCGATGTGTGAGGTCTGTGGTTACGTTTTACCTTTCACATCAAAAAATCCCACTTTGAATGCCACATCATCATATCCAACAACGCACTAATTTATTTCTATAAAAGTACAACCCCTAAGTTCATACGCCTTAAGGAAGGGTATTAAGTATAAGAGGGGTTACCTCCTACACCACCAAAAAGATGTACGTTTATAAAATCCAATGTGCGTGGTCTTAGAAATACAATGTTAGACCTTCATCCATAAAAGTTGTCCAAAAACAGAACAAACCAAAGGTACTCCGTACTACATCTTGTTTGGGAATCATCCCTAGGATTTGTAGCGAGCAACCCTTGCAAATCAAAAAATTTCATAACGAAGGCACTATCACCACCATATATATATATATATATATATATATATAATTAGGAATCGCACCAAAGGTTAGCGGCAAGCAGCCCTACATTAGAAGGCCTCCGTCTCCAAAAATTATCATCTTCAAGTAAATTTCACTTTTGAATGCATACGTTGGTTCAAAGTGGTTTTCGGATAAATCTGATCCCGATCTCTTCAAACCAGCAATCAATAAGATGCTTGTGGAACCAAAAATACAATCTAGCACACAAGCAGTCACTAAGCCTGTTTAATTAATCTTTTATTAATTAAATCACTTTCCAAATATTTATCTCAAAATATCCTTAGAATATCTTAACAATGATATATTATCAAAATCACTTTTAATCTTTCGCTATTTGGAAAAACATTTCCATATACTTATCTCAACTATATAAGTATATTCACAAACCATTTCATTTTCAACACTTAGAAAATATCTCTGTATACTTAAATCTGTAATAAGTATATTTACAAACTTTGAGGAAAGCTTCATATTTTCCAAAACACACTTTATTGGGTCAAAATGAATATTGCGTAAAACATCGTTACGACAATCCAAAAACACTAATATATGGATTCAATTTATTATACTTAATATTAATTTTCAATGTCGAACTTAAACTTTTTATTAGTTAACAATGGAACCGATCAAGTTGGGGCATTATTACCTCTCAAACCTTGAAATGACGACATTCTTAACTTTGAAATATAAGTTACCCACCTCGAATCTTTATATCAAATATAGGATATGAAGAAATCTTGTATATTATATAAAATATCTCCTTTCGGAAATCACTTACTATAACAACATCGTTATAGTCTATATCTTCCTCGCTTTCTCAAAAACATTTATTACAACAAAAATGTTGAAATCCATGTCTTCCTATCACTTAACACATTTTAAATCACTTTTAAAACCATTAAACTCCATTTGCAAATATCACTTTCAAAACATTCCTTTAAGATATTATTTTACTTTTAAAACAAAATGTATCCACCTTTATAAAAACCCTCCTCTATTTATCAAGTTAAATCCTTTTATATTTATAAAACCATGTTTTATAATCTCCTTCTATTTTATAAAACTTCATTTTATAAAATCTATTTATTTATAAAATTACATTTATAAATCTATTCCTTTCTAAATCTCCTTTATTTATAAAATCCCATTTATAAATCTATTTACAAAATATCAATTACAAATCCATTTTTAATATATATAAAACACCGTTTATGAATCTATTACTTTATTTATAAAATATTACTTTTATAAATCTTTTACATAAATCATTTCCGAAATTTTGTTTCAAACTATTTTTATCTTCTTTAAAACTGCATTTCCTTTATAATAAAAGATGGACTTATTTATTAATTTTAAAACCTTTATAATATAGTTTGACAATCTCTTTTTAAAATACAACACAAAACAGTTAAATTAATATTCCAAAAATCATGTTTTTATTTCATTTCAGTAAACTCCTTCTTTAATAATTTATAAATAATTACTAAAACATTTATTATTTAATGTATTACCTTAAAAATCATTTTAATTCAAAATCGTTATTTTATAGTATTTCAAAATACTAAAAATAAGGCCCAGTGCTACTATACCACTAAATAAGTAAAATCATGTCCATGTCATCAAATATGACATCCAACAAATCATATATCATAATATATGAAAAGTAAAATCAACCGTGTGAGGAATCTCGTTGGATCCCTCCAACCTGCCCCCTTGCATCACAGCTAATGTATATATCAACACATACATATATGTAAATAAAATCAACAGTGGTGAGGAATCCTGTTGGATCCTCCAATCTGTCCCCTCATCACATATAGCATGAAATCATATAATATGGGTTATCCGCTATTAGGTGGGTACATATAAATGGTCATCCGCTCCAAGGGCGGGAATAAATCCAAACCAACTGATAAAGCAGTAAATCATCCAAATAAGAAAAAACAGGCATCAATAAAATATCCGCACTTATATAAAATATAAGTGGGCCAGAGAGGTGAGTTAACTTACTTTATAACTTGACAACACTAACGCGCTTCTACTCAACGACGTAATCAAACAACATTCATTTTTCCTAAAATTCCTATAAGCTCCACTCTAAGCCAATCCAACTCGACGATGTAGATATTATCGCTGCGAGTCCAATGCAATTGACCACGATCCAATCCGACCTCGTATAGATAAGACATAAATTAATGAACACTAGAGATTAATTAAATATTAACTAACTAACTTAATTTGGGTTATTAGCTTAATCACCTTCTTTTATCTCCAGGCCGCATACGAGACAAACCACGTCGTTCGATTTCTCGACTGCTGCTCGCCTTTACACTGCCTTAGCCATCACCGCACGCTCACCCTATGTAGCTCCGACCTAGATTCTTCTAATCCCACTAACCATGCCTCCGATTGTCATCTTTAGCTCCAGTTCGAGCCTAAAAACTCGAGCTCCAGTTATCGCGTTCGTCTCGAGATCCACGCTATTGTGGGTCGATCCATGACAATTCGCTACCACCGAAGAGTTTCCATGGCCGCTCGCACAACTTCCCCGTTGAATGTTTACCCTACTTCGGCCCCTAATAGCAAAAGCATTTTTGGCCGTTGGATTGTAATGGCTAGGGTTAGGGTTTTGGGAGCAAATGAGAGAAGTGAGGTCCTTATATAGAAGATTTTACAAGCACTATTCACGTTTAAATATTTCAAACTCCAATTGAGGTGTGCCGCTTGGCGTTCTATACTAAATACCCCTATTCCAAACACAATGGAATTAGTATCGAGACCTAATTCCATCATATGTAGAAGTTAGCTTCCAAAATCAAATCATATTATATTATATTCCCATAATTAATTCCTACACGCTTCGAGCTCGCATGATCACATAATACGTCTGATCGTCACGAAACTCGTCGGCATACAATAATTCGCTATTTCAGATCCAATAATATTGGTTTCATCAAAATCCAAGATAGTACCCGGAATGCTAATTTCACACGTTAAATTAAATGAATTAGTGCTAAAACCATTTTAATCACTTTTAATTCTAAATTAAAAGTTTACACTAACCATTTATTATTTAAATTGAATTTAAATAAGCTTTTGAAATCCATTTATTCAAATTAAGATTCAATCATTCAAATAATTTCGATGTTTAAATCACTATTCTAGTATTCAAATAACCCTTATACTTGAAATTTAAGTTGTTCACTTATAAACCTAATATTTTAATATTTAAAATTAATTAAATATTTCAAATTCAAATGTCTAAAATTCTAGGTCGTTAAAGGAGATGTCAGCGTTGGAGTATCCTGGGAAGTTTGATGAGCTGTCCAAGTATGGATATGCCACTTTGGACACTGTCATTAAGAGGAACGAGAAGTTTATCCGGGAGTTAAGGCCGAAAATTGCTAGGGCAACCATGCCACATCTCCGAGATCCATCAAACTAGTAGTGAGATGGCGATTTGAAACGAAGAAATGCTTTCTCCTTCGGGAAGGAGAAGTCAACGGAGACTCAGCAATTTTTGAATAATAAAATAAAATTCTATAAGAAGAAGGGTGCTCAGAAAAGAGGAGCAGCTAAGAAAGGGAAGACAGATATTATCTGTTATAAGTACGATAAGAAGGGGCACTATGCTAATGAGTGTTGCTCGGGTGATGGAAAGGTGGTTGTAGGGAAGCAGAATGTGAAGTGCTTTAACTGCAACCAAATGGGGCATTACAAGAACAAGTGTCCAAAAGTAGGCAAGGCTGGGAAGGGTAAAGTCTACGCTTTGGAACCATCATCCTCTAGACCAACAATAGTTGAGAAGGGAAAGTCTATGATGGAAGGTACACTTTTGATCCATAGTATACCAGTTAGGATACTATTTGATACCGGTGCATCGCATTCATTTATATCTCAGTGTTTGACAGATAAGCTATGCTTAGAACCTTTATACCTAGTTACTTCCTTAAGGGTTGAGAATCCAATAGGAGAGTATGCAACTATGTGGATGAGATGTGACCGGTTAGAACTTGATTTGTTAGGTCATAAGTGTGCATGTAATTTGTATGACTTTGATTTCGTAGGCTTCAGGATCATATTAGGTATGGATTGGTTAGATAGATATGATGCCAGGATAGGGAAATATCATTGAGACATCCTAAGAGTAGTGTCTGAATAGTATACTCAATCAAGAATTTGAGTCCAGGAATTTGTGCTTTGCTGAATGTTATGGAAGTAGAAGAAGAGTTGAATTGGGTTTTGACAGCAAGAGAATATGCAGATATTATTAAGCCGACCATAGGACTACCACCGAAACGAGCTATCGAGTTTCAAATATATCTTATGCCAGGAGCAGAACCCGTAAGTAGACCACCTAGCAGGATGACATCTACCGAGATAAAGGAGTTAAAGGTGCAGCTAGTGGACTTAGAAGGAAAAAACTTTATCAAGCCAAGTAGTCTGCCTTGGAGAGCGGCTACGGTGTTCGTGAAGAAACTGGATGGGTCGTTAAGGTTGTGTATCGATTATCGTAAGTTGAATGAGAATATTACTAAGAATAGATATCCTTTTGTCGAGAATCGATGACTTATTCGATCAATTGAGTGGAGCCAGAGTGTTTTCCCAACTGGATTTGGCTATAGGGTTCCATCAGCTAAGGGTGGTGGAGAACAGTATTCCTTTGACGTCATTTCGAACGAGATATGGTTTGTACGAGTGGTTAGTAATTCCATTCGGACTAACGAGTGTGCCAGCTTTCTTCATTGATTTGATGAACCGGATTCTCCGAGAGCACTTGGATAGGTTCATATTGGTGTTCATAGACGACATTTTAATATATTCTAAGGATAAAAGAGAGCATGAGATTCATCTTTGAATAGTGTTAGAGACACTAATACATTATCAACTAAAAGTGAAGTTTTCAAAGTGTCATTTCTGGAAGAAAGAAGTAAAAAAATTTGGCCATGTAGTCTCAGAAGAAGGGTTATCAATTGATCCAGCTAAGATTGAAGCAGTTATTAGTTGGAAGAGACCCGAGACAATAATCGAGATAAGAAGTTTTATTGGATTGGCTGGATATTACCAGAGATTTATCAGCGATTTTTCACAGATAGTCGCACCTCTAACTAAGCTAACCGGAAAGGACGTTAAGTTTCTTTGGTCTGACAGATGCAAGGAAGCATTCCTTAAGTTAAAGCATTTATTAACCAATGTGCCCGTGTTAGTTGTGCCAGACGGAAATCAAGGGTTAGTAGTGTATACAGATGAATGTAGGACTGGATTAGAAGCTATGTGGATGCAAAAGTGAAAGATAATTGCCTACACTTCTCGATAGCTCAGACCACATGAAGTAAGATATCCGACCCATGATTTAAAGTTGGCAGCGGTGATCTACGCATTGAATGTGCGGAGACATTATCTTTTGGGAGCAAGATTTGAGTTATACATGGATCATAAGTCTTTAAGATATTTATTCTCTCAAAAGGAGTTAAATATAAGACATCATAGGCGGTTGGAGTTTTTAGCAGCTTATGATTTCGGCATAGGGTATGCACCGGGAAAAGGAAATAAGATAGTCGATGCTCTTAGCAGAAAACATCATAATGTGGTGTTAGCTATGTTGGTAGAATGGAAGGATCTTAAGGCATTGACTACGTGTAGTGTGCAGTTAAGATCGACTGCTAGTTCTAGTCGCAGTACCGCCATGTTATCCTGTTTGAAAGTTTGACCAGTTTTGATCGAAAGGATTGCTTCTAAACAGAGAGAGGATCCATTATTGGCCGAGAAGATTAGAAGGCTAGAGATTGGAACTGAGATTGATGATCTGAAGAAAAAAAATCTTGACCAGAAGGGATGGTTAAGAAAGAAGGAATAGTTGTGTGTTCCGAATGTTGGAGACCTAAGGAAAGAAGTTCTTAGATAATGTCATCGATCGAGGTTTACGATTCATCCTGGAGGAACCAAGATATATCAGGATATGAAGAGAAGTTTCTTCTGGGAAGGTATAAAGAGGAATGTTGGCTTATGGGTAAAGTAATGTTTGAATTGCCAGCAAGTAAAAGCCGAACATCAAAAGCCGAGTGGGTTGCTTCAGCCTTTAGATATACCAATTTAGAAAAGGGATTCCATATCCATGGACTTTATTGATAGGATTCCAAGGTCGAATCGAGGAAATGAGATTGTATGGGTCATAGTGGATAGATTGACCAAGACCGCCCATTTCATTCCCGTTAAGTCAACCAGGACGACACCTGTTTTGGCTAAGTTATTTATGAAAAACATAGTTAGACTGCATGGGATCCCTAGTAGTATAGTCAGTGACAAAGATACATTGTTTACTAGTGAGTTCTGGAAGAGTCTACAGGAAGTGTTAGGTACTAAGATTAAGATGAGTACCGCTTATCACCCTCAAATTGATGGGCAGACATAGAGAGTCAATAAGGTACTCAAGAATTTTTTAAGAGCTTGTGTACTAGATTTTGGTGGATCATGGGAAGACCACCTACACTTGGTTGAGTTTTCCTATAATAATAGTTATCAGACTAGAATAGAAATGGCACCTTTCGAAGCTTTGTATGAAAGGCCATGCAAGTCACCAGCATGATGGTTGGAAACCAAAGACATGTTAGTCTTAGGTCCAGATCTGGTGAGTGAAGCAACAAAGAAATTGAGTTAATCTTAGGTGGGATGAGAGAAGGTTAGTCTAGAAAGAAAAGTTACGTGGATAGAAGGTGTAAAAATCTAGAGTTCCCAGTTAGAGATAGAGCCTTCATTAAGGTACCACCGATGAAAAGTGTGGTGAGATTCGGTAAGACTGGAAAGTTAGCACCAAGATATGTTGGGTGGTTCCTAGTTATAGAAAGGGTCAGAAAGCTCGCATATCGAGTAGAGGTACCGAGTATTTTGGCAGGTGTCCATAATGTATTTCATGTTTCTCATCTTCGTAAGTATATGCACGATACAGAGACTACTATCACTCCGACTACATTGGAAAATTTAGTAGTAGAACCGGATCTGACTTTTGTTAGGCAACCAGTTCGAGTTGTAGTGAGAGATAAGAAGGGGTTAAGGAACAAGACAGTCAAGTTTGTGAAAGTTCAGTGGAGCGACAATGAGAAAGACTGTACTTGGGAGCCAAAGGATAGGATTAGAGGTACTTGTCCTAATCTGTTATGAGAGTATGTTCTATATTTGATATATATATATATATATTGTTTGCTATCAAATAGGCTAGTATTGTTATTAGGTAATGTTACAGATGTTTGTGTGGTTGATATACTTAGTATTTAGTCCTTACCAAATTTCAAGGACGAAATTATTTAAGGAGGAGTGCATGTGATACCCCTAATTTTAATTAGCATTATTCAGGAGATTTAATTAGATAGATTAAATAGAATAATATGATGATCAGAGTGATAAGGGACTTGAGATTTGAAAATAAGCAAGGTCGTGCCTTAACCAAATAAATCTATAAGCTTGTTTTAAAACTTGAACACATATTTGAATAGGAAAAGGGTAAAATAGGAATAGATAGATTTTATAACTCCTAAACTCTTATTCCATTCTATTCATGTTTTTATAAATCAAAACAATCAGAGAGCTCGAGCAAGGTCAGCCATTAATCACAACCTAAGTCACGAATTCAAGTGAAGAATCAAGGAGGAAAGCTAGGAAGATTAAGCAATATTCAAATCTCAATCCATTATCAAACCAAGGTGAATAATGATCTAAATCCATATCATTTTCATTATTTTATGATTTAATTGATTCAATTTAGATTTAAAACCGAATGTATAGAGGTCTTGATGATATGCCATGATGAGTTTGCCATGTTTTGAATAAGAGAAAATTTCTAAGGATTTTATGAAGTTAAATAGTTCAATTTTAAGGCTAAAACCATAGTTTTCGATCTCCAAATGCTATGAATTTTTGAATGATGTGTAAAAGATTAATTTGGAGATGGGTTTTTAATTTTATAATTTTCTAAGTTAAGATCAATATTTTATGAATTTCCTAAGGGGAAAATGGATTTAATTTGGGTTTAATTTAATTACATAATATTATTATGATTTCGACCTAAAAATTTTAAGTATTTTAGAATTTTTGAGAATTTTCCCATGTGATTTCATATTATTATGAATTAATTATGCTGGAAAATCATGTAAATGGATAACTAATTAAGAAAATTAATTAGTTGGTTTAACACATGTTTTGGACTTGAGAAATTTGGTGTGGCAGCAAAATCTGAAAAAAATTGTAAAGCTTTGTTGAAACCAATCATATTTTAACAAATAAGGAGGTTTGGTAAAAACTGTATACTTTATTAAGCAAAAGTACAGTTTTTGGGTTAATTATGATAATGCCACGATACCCTTATTGTCGCCACACCTATTTGTTAGCCTATAATCTTCGACGTCGAAGAAATAAAAACACAAGGCATTATTATGATAGTGCAGAGCATTTTCAAACTCGTCAAGGTTAAAAGAAGCGGCAGCATTCATACACCATGCCGGGAGTTTTGAAACATAAGGGAGAGGAGTCTTCGAGCATTGGACAACTTCGAAATGCCTCATGATGCCGCATTATCATGAGGCCACATCATCGAGTTGTTGCCTTATCGAGTTGTCGCCTTATCGAGTTGTCGCTTTATCATGTTGCCGAAGTCGATGATGTCGATGCAAGCAAGAAAGTAGGCAGATAGCTTATGTTCTTAGAGCTCGATGCCGTCATTATCGACGAGGCACATAATGCTACACATTTTTGTTAAAAGGCTTTTAAATAAAGGCAAGGAGCCTTAAGTAGCGACGTCGACATCGATCAAATTAAAATGTTTTAAAAGTGACAAACCTTATATCATTTTCAATCATGTACATGGTAATATAAAAAGGGTTTTACAAATGGCATTAGACTTTGAAAATACATAGAGATGGTTTCCTTGTTTAAATTATGGGTTAAGGGTATTAACCATACATCATTAAGAAAATGATTACAAGGACTTTAATTATGGATGTCGATGCTAATACACATCGAGCTTATAAACGGTGGGGAGCCATTTGTTGCAAAATTTTAACTTCGAACCTTAAGGACACTGAGGTATATCTTAATGAGTTGACATGAAATCTTTCGGGGTTACCAATGTATGTCACCATGAAATTTAAATAACTAAGGGGACATAAATTAATTGGAGACATCAATAGAAATAAATTATACATGTGGATAGCATGGATTAATGTTGAACATATGGATAGCATGGAGTAAAGGTAAACTGTGGGTAACATGGTATAAATAGAAACATGTGGGTAACATGAATTAAATAGCCAAGTTATGGGTTCATAGTCATCCTAAAAAAATTATGGGATGTATGATGGATAGTCTGCATCATGCCACAGATCGATAGCCTCTGATTGGTTAATTCTAGGGTTCATAGTCATCCTAGGAAAACTATGAGATGTGAGATGGATAATCCGCATCGGTTTAAATGATAAGATGTGAGATAGATAGTCCATGTTAGTTTAAATAAAATGTGGGATGGGTAGTCCACGTGAATATAAGATGGGTAGTCAATAAGAACTTAGATGGGTAGTCTAATAAATGGAGGATGGGTAATCCGGTACATATGACATGTTTATACACTATCATATTATTCTTTTATAACCATTGTGGGTACAGGAGCAGTATATGGTTAAGATGTTTAATTGGTACTAGTGAGGGGAAACCCGTTCCGCACAGCGACGTGGTCTCACTAGATATCTATTAGTTTGAGATAGTAGATTATTATCCACACCAGACTTTTTGTCTGATCCGAAGTTTTGTTTTCCCCTTAAACTCTTGGGTACTCATTTGAGTAAGTTGAGAGTAAGGGCTTTTCAGGATTCCTTTAGACGAATAAGCTTCTAGAGATGTTCACGAGGCAATCTAGCGAGTAGGAGCTATATATCTATTTTCTGCTGTGTTTTGATTCCGCTTTTGTAATGTAATGGCAAGTCGTATTAAATGCCAAATATTTGACTCTGATCATCTAAGGGGCATCTCCTTATGTCGCTCTTGGAATATGTTGTAATAATTATATTTTATCTGAACATGGTTCATGAATTGGGATTATGAAATTGAAATCTTATTGTGAAAAGAAATGAGAAATTTTATTCTAAATAATGTTCAAAATTTTCATATTCATGTGTTACTGGCATTATCAAAATGATTAACATAGCTACATTTTGTCACCAGAAATTAATAATTACGGATGACTGCAGCATCCGTAGCACTTAGTTTCGGCCCTTAAAATAGGGGATGTTAGAGAATCCATAATTATAAAGGAGTATAAAGAAAACAACAACGTAAAGACCCTTCAAATGAACTATGAACCATGTATTTATAGGCGTAGATGATCGAATATCTTCTTGAAAATTCACCGACATAATCTCCAGATGTTGACGAGGTCACCCATAAAATTTTGAGTCCTAACTCCTAATGTTGAGCGATCGAGGCCGATCGGCCCTTAAAATAGGGGATGTTAGAGAATCCGTAATTATAATGGAGTACAAAGAAAACAACAACGTAAAGACCCTTCAAATGACTATGAACCATGTATTTATAGGCGTAGATGATCGAATATCTTCTTGAAAATTCGCCGACAGAATCTCCAGATGTTGACGAGGTCACCCATAAAATTTTGAGTCCTAACTCCTAATGTTGAGCGATCGAGGCCGATCGGTCTTCATAGCCATGTTGGGAGCTTCGATCGGTTAGGTGAGTCCCCCTCTATGCTAGCTTCATATTTCCAAAGTTGTTTGCATAGTTGCTTTCAAATTTTAAGAGACATCGATCGATTCCTATTGGGTTGAACTGCTGATCCAAGTTGATCATAACTATAGTGATCCGATCTGATCCCCTGCCTAGGGAAGAGCTATTCCATACATAAAATGTTCTGTAGATCTATCTCTTCACCCCATTTGATCTTTACTTCATTTTTTCATTTGTGCTTGATCTCTAGACTCTGTTATCACCTCTCTAAACTACTTTCCTTGTCTATCATCTAGTCTAACTCATCCAATCAGCTTGGATATAGTCGGGTCAAAAGGCCAGATAACATTTTCAAAATGGCAATTTTTACAATAAACAAATATTTGAATACCAATATGGGTTTGGAATACAAGTATATATGGTTTCATCAAATAAAGGGTTACTTATATGTATGGTCTTTGGAATATGGTTTGTGAACTATGGATATTAAAATTTGAATTATGGTTTATTTTATCAAATGATAAATATATGTAGTTGAATAATAAATGAATTTATGGATTTTAAATAAGGAGTTTGACAGTAAGTTTATATGTAAAGTATTTTAGAAATCATTTCATATATGATAAATGATATTATTTACTTTCAGAACCATAAACTCTTATTGGATTTTTATTGTACTTAGCCTTTGGCTATTGTATATGCTATTTTTGCATTCTTATGTGACTTTTGGATTTTGAGATAAATATTTTGAGGGCCTTAATTCTATAATATGGAGAGTACTAATAATCGAGTTAGTTTCATCGAATATTGTACAACTCATTGCATAGAATGTTTGAGTGGAAATTACTAACTCATTAGCGAATACTTGAATTTCACCAAGTAGCATGGGATGCTTTGGTTAAATTGGTGTGATTGCTTTTAGGAAAGTATTTAACACTTTAGGGTTGTATTCTCTTTTGGTGTTCAGCATTTGTGTAGGACGATAGATCCTTAAGAGATATACTCCAGGTTCTTCAGTTATATCCGTAATGAGTGAGATTTACTAACTTCTAGTAAGTACTTGAATTTCACCAAGCGGTATGGGACGTTTCGGTTAAGTTCTAGTGATTACTAAAGTGATACTATTTTGCACTTTAGAGTGTATTCTCTTTTTGTGTTCGAATTTCAGGCCGATAGATCCTTAAGAGATACACTCATGGATTTTTCCACAATCCTTGTGATTAGTCGAGATTCTGTATTCCACGATCCTTGCAACGGTCGAGATTCTAGGTTCCACGATCCTTGTGATCGGTTGAGATTCTATGTTCACGATCCTTGAGATCGGTGGAGATTTGTTTTTCTGGGATTTTAAGATTTTGTTTTCATGGTATGGACAACCATTGGTATTGGATCCATATTGATGATTCCATCTTTTGTTTTCCATGGTATAAGTACAATCTGGTCAATTGGTATGAGTACGATCATTGTGATCAATATGGCTTTGGTTTCTTGGATTTTGGGATATTATTATTTATTCTGGAATTCAGAGTTTTGTGACTATTCTGTGTTTGTGATTTGTGTATTGAGATAAATCCCGAGTTAGATTATTGTAGTGACTTGTTTATATATGACATCTTTATTTATTTAGATTTCATGTATCCTTGTGTTATATCTTGTTCTCACCCTTTTGGATATTTAGAGATAGTCTAACAGTTTATTTTATAATACTCGGGTCAGGCTGCGACTTTTCAACTTACAGGACATGTAGACTATTGGATGGGTATTCTATCAAGGAGATAAACCATTTGACTTTTTAGTTTATCTCATATAGGGTTTGTGTATGTATATGAGATGTACATTTTGAGATAGTTACTTGTATTGGATGTATATTATATGGGTCTAGTAACATATTTTGTAGACTCATAGTTTGTATATATATATATATATATGATGTATTTTATTCCGTGGTGATCTGTGATTATTATTTTATATGCTATACTGTTCTGATTTTGAGAAACCTCATGTGTGTATTACTTTAGACTGAGACTGTATACGTCAAAATTTTATTCTAGAGATTTAGATAAAACAGTAAGTATGACGTGTCGGTGTTAGTTTAAAGATATATTCACATTTTTTGCCCTTAACAAGCTGTATCCTCCATATTATTAGACGACGTTGTTTATAATGTTCTTTAATAATATGAGTATAGCGGTAGGGCCGTTACAACTTAATAATGTAAAATTGGATTTTTATCGAAACTAAGTAAGCGATAAATTTGGCCATCACATCACTTGCTAAGTGACGTGTGACATTCGAATAGTTTGATACTAATCGTTTTCCAAATTTACACCTAACGAGTCACATAACCGAAATGGTGAATTCTCTTTAGACCAAACGATTTAGTTAGTTTATAATTGTTGTAAATTAATTAAATTAGTTAATATTTATGAAATACTAATTATAAAATTTCAAATATGATTTGAGGAATATATATTATTGTACATATTTATAATAGTTATAAATTTTACGATCGATATGCGATATCGTTAAGCAAAAAAATTAGATTTAATTAATAATATTTATTTGGGCTTGAATGGGCTGTTAGCCATGATGTTGTTATTTCGACAGTAATAGGGCTTATAGGAGGCGGCTAAAAAGGTTAGAAGGGTTTGGAGATGGATGGTTGAGATTTGATGAGAAATGGTAATAGATGTGATCCATATTTCTCTCCATTTCTTCCACTTTAAAAGAACCCCTAACCCTAATGAAAAAGGAACTTTTGCCTACCATTTTCCCATCCTTGCTGGCTGACCTCATCAACAAAGAGCTCCAACAAATTCATCTCAAATCAATTCAAAAGGCGACGTCTATTGGGTAGCTAAAGGTCTACAGTTCAAGGATTAACCATCTGTCGAATCGAGAATATTTCAAAGGAGGGAGAATTCATCATTACAAGGTGTGCTTAAAGGCATTGGAATTAGGTATGTATTTACTACACTATATGATTTATAATTTCTGAATAATAGTATATTATTCATATAATACATATATACATATGCATATATATATATATATATTGATAGTTAGGTGACGATTCTTATATGTATCAATGTTGTCACATACTAGATTGGTTATATGAATGTATTCATTACAAAAACACAATTTTTATATAGATTTGGAGTGCATAGCCACATATATTGTATTTTTAATTCTTATCATTTTACCAATTAATATATGTATATATTAATATGTTATTTGATTTTAATTATATGACTTGAATATATTTATGTCACCATATCATGTAAATAATTGATCTATATTTTATAAATGCATATTTACAATAATTATAATTTTCGGTGGCTACAAATCACTTTTTAACAATTATTTATTATTATTTATTATTTTTAAATCAATATACGAATTAAATAATTCATATAAAATAATATATGTTTCGATAATTAAATTATAAAATTATTTTATCCTTATATAAACTCTTGGCCAAAAAATATAATTTTAAAATCAATTTTTATATTTTTAAAAATTCATTTTAATATTAAGCCGAAAATATTTAGTTTATTCAAAATAACAATTTGATTGAGAAAATGCTAGAAAATATTTTCTTACCTTAAAATAACATGCTTGATTTTTTAAAAATTTAAAATTCAAATAATATAACATGAAAATATTTTCATTATTATTTTATTGTATTTCGGCCAATTAATTTATATGTATATATTTATATATATGTACATATTTATATATATGTACATATTTATATATATATATATATATGTGTGTGTATATATATATATATAGTAATACAATGAAATAATAAATAAATTTTTGTTGTGCTGTGCATTCAATCTGGAAAAGTTAAAAAATATAATTTTTAGTTTAATAATTAATGGATATATATGTATATATAAATACAAATACTTATTTAAATAGTATTAATATACCTATATTTGTATATATACACATTTATAGTAATTATTTTGTTACTATAATACATGCATACATACATGTTGTTTGAACCAAAATTGGCCACAAACACCCAAGAATAGGTTTATGTAGAGAAGTAAGTGAAGAAAGTAAAATTAAAACCGAGGAATAGATTAAACTAACAATAAATAAAAAGCAATAATCAGAAACACAGAGATTTATAGTGGTTCGGCGTTGTATACCTACGTCCACTTTGAAGATTATCTTTATTGATTACTTGTAAATCTGATTCTAGTAGCAAGGAGTAGAAAAAAACTTGATTACAATAAGGACAAAAGTAACAGGCAGCGTAAAGATCCCCAAATTGAACCATCGGGCCTCTATTTATAGGGAGAGATGATGAGATATTTTGCTAAGATTTCAACAAAAGGCTCTTTAGGTCCATAGGGGCCCACCATAACGATCGGTGGACTTAACTCGACAATCAATAATGATCGGCCAAATGTTCACCGATCGTTTTTCTTGCATCCAATTCAAGTGCGATCGTTTTTGGAGGGTCCTACATGCCTCTTGACATTGCTCCTCAAATATGGAATCATTCTGACTTGTAGCTTGGGAGATATGGATCGATCTTTTTTGAACTTGGATTGTGCACTAAAATATGCCGATCGTTTTTATGGCTTGGCAAAAACGATTGGTAACAATGATCGGCCAACGTCTAATTTCAACTTTATGGCCTGCAGTTGTTTTTATAGGCTTTAATCTTCATTTTGTTGATGCCCTAGAAGTTTCAAATGAATTGGCCTTGTAGATCTCTGGATATTGATCGTTCTCCAATGGTTTAATCTGTTTTATGGATCGTTTTCAATCGACCCATGTAAATCCTTGCTTCGTCCGTAACTCGAGCATACGAACTCCGATCGATTCCAAACTTGAAATATAACTTCACGGGGCTAGGCCAGCCACTTCATGCTGATTGCACCTTGATTGGGACCAGGTCCGAATCTGCCTGACCATTGTCTATAGTATTGTATGTAATCAATTCCTAATGCTGATAACTATCCGTTCTTAGTCAAGTCAATGATATCATGGCCTTGCCAAAAAGCGGGATAACATTTGCCCCCCAAAGTATGCCTTGTATCATACATGATGTGCTTTGAATCGTGGCAAGTTAGAATCCTTTGAAAGAAAACCATATGGTTCATTGAATAGTCTTTATCTTTTCATTGAGCTGTTTTCTTGTCGAAGGTCATATTTTCCTTATTCGTCATGGTGATTGGCCGATTTCCAATAGCATAAACATGGGATCACTACTTGTTAGCGATCATCTTGTTTTGACTCTGGCAATCCCTAAGCTTCAGCAACTTAGCTTTTGTTCTTTCTCTGGATGACACTAGATGATCATTCAGTCTTTTATTGAGTTTGGAAAATTAAATTTTGAAACGTATACTTGTATGTATACGTGTATGTACCTGACTCTCGATCACGATTATAAGTTCACGAGTCGTTGTCAAGTTTTAAGTAAATAACTTTTTATAAATAGTTTCCACCAGTCGTCATTCTTTCATGCATGGTCTTTTCCTCACTTTATTTACTATATATTTTTTATATATCCATAATCCTCTCTTTCTTAAAAAAATAATTTCCAAATCGTTTGTGATTATGAAACGATCGGCATATGTTAGGTCATTGAACGATCGACGTATGGTTTGGATAAAGAACGATCGACATAAAGCCTGGAGGTGGATCGATTGGCTAAAAACTTAGAAATGGGATGATCGACATAATTTTTTGGGAATAACGATCAGCATACACCTTTCCTATATAAGCAGTGAACTTAGCCATTTCTTATCTTCCTTCGACATATTTCGTATCATTCCATTTTGAACCTAAGAAAAACAAGCTTCCCTTTTCTTTCCTCGCCGATCCAAACAACGATCCGCATCTCGAAAGCCATTATCCCCCTTCAAATTTTGCCTCAATTCGATTATGAGTTTTCCTCCTTTTCAGATTTCAAACTTAGGTAGAACGAATCTTAAACTTGCTTTATAATTCGAGGATGAGACTTTGAACTTCAGTGGTGTTGTGTTAATCGACTCGTTTAGCTGAAGCTTTTATCTTTTCCTACTCCTACGATCACTTCTGGAGAAAATGATGTGACTTGTCTTAATGAGGGATGATTGCCTTGTAGCTTTAGCCAACTGTTTGCTGAGGAAGATGGTGTAGTAGAAATGAAGGGGTTGTACGATCGATCCACCATGATCGTTCTTGGACGATCGGCAAAGCCTCTAGACATTGGAGTTTGAAGATTGCCTTCAAACGATCGGCAATGCATTGGAGTTGGAGGCTCATAAGAACGATCGGTGGAAGTGGCTTCTGCGGACGATCGGATGACGCTGTTTAGGGAAACGATCGGCCTTATTCGCATTCACGAACGATCACCTTGTTTGCATTCACGAACGATCGGCCTTGCTTACAAATGAACTTTTTTCAAAAAATGGAACTTAAATAAGTAAAATTGAACTAAATGATGAGCTTTGGCCTTGCATACTTGAACAAACATTAGGACTTGCATATGGCTTGCATACGATTTGAACTGCATATTTGGTAATAAATTGCCTTAGTACCATGACACGAACCAATGCCTTTGACTATTATCTTGAAGCTCATCAGTAACTTAGATTAAAACCAAACTCTTGTTGGCTGACGATCGATCGTGAAACTCAAGCTGCATCGTTTTCTGCGACGCAAAGAAATAGTTGAGACAGTCAGAAATGACAGTCTCTCTATTAATCCTCAAAGCTTGTCATCTTTTCTATCTTCAGTTTTGCACAACTTATTACCGTACTATATAGCACTTTACCGTACCACACTGGCACTCACTATACACTGGGGGCACAGGTTACTTTATCTAACCATAATTTTTACTAAGTTTAATAGCAATGGGTTCTAGACATTCTGGACGCCTCGTAGCTATGCCAGTTGGATCGTTTTCCCAAAGGGATAACTCTGACGTAGAATCAAGTTCGGCAACTAAATCCAATAGTCCACCATATAGTCATCATTCGAAACAACAGGAAAGTCCGAGCCCTTAATTTGTGCTCTCTGATGTTGTTCCCATCTTTCCACCAGGGGTTATCGATCCTGCTCCCAACACTCTAGAGACGCGGTTATTCTGGAGAACCCTTCTGATACAGTAGCTTCAAAATTAAGGAAGATGCCCTCCAAAGAATCTGCGTAAGGCACGGAATTCCTTTCGACGACTGTTGGTTCCGTCGTGGGATGATAAGGCTCACAGGCCCCTAGAAGGGTATACCACGTGCAACAAGTTTATGTGTTAGGCCGGATGCATCTCGCCATTTAATTCACCGAGTCAGGAGATTCTTCATTATTAAAGGATAACTCCAGCACCGCTCCACCCAAACGGCTACGCTCTTCTTAACTGTACTTCTATGGTATTTATGGAGTTTCTGCACCATCCTCCAACCATCGAAGATATTTGATTCATTTTCACTTTCAAGCGGCGGACAGTGAGACTCTCGTTTACATTTCTTGAATCGACGAAGAGGTGCCAGATTCTGACTGGCGCGTGGAACAAGTTAAGTGCCTTTAAAAGTGAATGGTTTTTTGTTCGCTGCCAACCCGATTTTGCTCGACAATAGCTGGAAAGACGTAAGTGTTACCCACTATTTTCATGTTAGCATGGAAAAACGATATCCAACTGTATTCCTAACTGTGTTACTCCTTTACAGGTGTCGTCACCAGGCCTAGCGGCAACATCTACGAAGAGGAAGTCACAATTCTGAAAAATGCTCCGCCTGAGGACAAGAACATCGAATATTGCTTATGGAGGAACGTCTTATTACTTTTTGTTTGATGGAAGAGGGTCTTAGCGTGGGCTAACCAAAGTTGCTCAGATGGCAGGGATAAGACCAAGGGCTGCAATCAGTCAAAGGGATAATCGATCCGATCTAGTGGTGCCCCCAGTTACGAGTGCCTAAGAATTTACTGATATTGATGTCGGAGGACATAGAGGCGATGTGCTCGGTCATAATGGTGACAAATCCGGTCTTGGGGTTGATGCCGGATCCTCGCAGGTCTCACAACACTCGGTTACTGATAGGAGAAAGAAGAAAACGTTCGCACATAAATTTCCAAAAAGTCGCCTCTCTGACCAATCCAAGTCATCGATGGCTCCTAAAGTTGTTCAAGATGAATCTTCCTTCCAACTGTCAAAGCATTAAAGTTTACCACTTGACTCTTTTTCAGGTCTACCAATTCTGCATGATCTTAACACTTTTCACTTTATTGATGTGAGCATCGAAGGGTCGGAATCTCCCACCATAATTGGCGCTGAGATTCCTACTTCTGGAAAGGAAGTTACCCCAATGAGCAAGGCTCCTCCACCTGGTTTGTTGGGGGGTTACACTAGGACACTTGTACACACTTGCACCCCTCAACACTGCATTGTACTTGACTTGTGCTCCTTAATGCTTAGAGTTGACTAATTTCCATTTTTCTTTGCAGAAACGATGGTAAGGAAGAGGAATATGTTTGATTCCCTCCGGGGTATACACCACCACTCACCAGGTTCATGCTCTGGCTCTTACTGTGGCAGTCAAATTACGATTCCAGCTATCGCCCTACCCGGGACCGGGGTCACCAAGATAGAGGTGATAAGGGTAAGCCACCCTAGGATAAACATAGATTGAGATCGAGATCTCCTCCTTCAAAGGGTCCCAAAAGCCAGTTGATGGCAGGGATTTGCCTATCGATCCCTCTTGTGGCCCTTCTACCACTCCAGTGCCTCCACATCCTTTGGTTCCATCTCATTCCAAGCGGCCGAGCGATCGTCATCGCCATAGTGAACATGCTGATGCCCATAGGCTTGGCAAAGAAAGTATTGAAATTGAAGCTGCTACTGAAGATTCTACGATCAATCCAACTACTCGTATGGCATAGCTTCGCAAAGAATTTCCGAACTTATATTTTGAAGGTTTCTACTTTCCTCCCAACTTGAAAAGGGTTCTGGACCATGTTCAGAAGATGACTATCGACTGTGTCACCAACATCCACATGTAGTATCGCGAATGGATGAAGGCATCAAAACAAATGTCGAAATTCTCCTTCGAGCGCGCGGCAGAGATTGAAAAATTAAAACGCCAGGAAGCTCAAGGTAAAAGAATCATTGATGCTTTGACAAACGAGCTAGAAGCCTTTAGAACCTCCTTAGCGGAAGCCGAAGGAAAAGCTAATGTTGCTGTGAAATCCATGGAAGAGATGAAATCCAGCCATCTTGATATAGTTCAAGTGTTGCATCATCGAAACTAGGAGATAGCGCTTGAGCGGGATACAGCTTGGAATAATGAATCCACAGCCGTGAAGGAGATAGCGGATGTCAAGGCCAAGCTTGAGTATGCTTGCGATGAGATGGAAAAAATCAGACTTGAGAGGGACATGGCTGTCGAAAAGGCCAAAAATGTTGATGCACTTATACAACGTGAAGCGGAAGCTACCAAGGACAAAGTCTAGGAGGAGATAATGAATGAGATTGACCCGCTTCTCGTTCCTTACAATGCTAACATTCTCAAGCATAGGAATTTGACATGGCTTGGTGAAGATTATCCCTACTAGCTCTGGTGCGCTTGGGAATTTCTTGTTGTGAAAGAGAAGAAACTTCTTAACTCAGAGGATATCAATCTATCTAGGCTTGAATATGAAATGCTATTGGGCGACGAACCCAAAACATTGCAAGATATTCAGCTCTCACTCCAGAAAGAGTCTGATGTTGCTTCTTCACATGAAGTGGGTGAAGGATCCGAGTCAGCGCAACTTGATATTATGACTGAAATGCCCCCGGCACCCCAGGTCATCTCTAGCTCCGCGGCAGGCTCTTCAACCATCCCTGGATATGATCCAGACAAGCCACAACTTTCTCCAATTCCCGAGCGCAGTTTGGAGGATGCTTTGGCTCAACCTGGAAGCCATACCGAGGAAGGTATTCCATTGAATTTTCCCGTCTTTCACAAAATTAGGGTGTTATCAATTGATATTGCTAATCTTTTCGCCTATTTTTTCTAAGATTTGAACCTATCAGGTATTGGTCCTCTTCCCTCTCAAGAGCCTCAATTCGAGCTGCAAGCGGCCACGACAGAATCCATTAATGTTACAACTTCGGCGGCTACTCAAGATGCTCAAGAAAAAAGCCATTGTTATTGATGATCAATTCATGGAGGCATTATTCAAGGAGGGAAGCGACACATGGCATGAAATTCTTTTTGATGAAGATGTTGTGATCACAGGTTCTTCCGCCCTCACTGGGGAGCTCAACATGAAAGAGCATATTGAGAGAGAAGAACTGTTGAAAAAAGAGGTAAAAGGTAAGCCTATTGATCCGGTCTCTAATGAACCAATTCCTGTCCCGCTCCAAATGATCCCTCTAGTGGGACAATTCCCCAGGATGATATCCCCCCTGTTTCTGGTGCTGAAAGTGCTTCCATCCCTCCTACTTCCAAAGATGATACCGCCTCGATTCATACAACTGAGGATACTTCTTCGTAGATAAGTCGAGGCAGAAAAGGGTTGAAGAGAGGATCTAGTGGTAGTTCGGAAGGAGTCACTTCAAAGAAGCAAAGGAAAGATAAAAAATCCAAGAAATAATCTTTGGATTGGGGCGATATGTAAAAAGCGTAGATGATTACATTTCCTTTCCGTTGGTTTACTTGTTCGAGCAACCCTCCACTTTTGTCTTGCATTTTGGATAAACTTGTATAATGTATAGCAAGTTTAGTGTAATTATGAATTCTATTACTCTTGTGTATAATTCTTGTATTCACTTCTTCAAATGTTCGAGCTATCATGTTTTTCATTTTACGTACTTGTGATTCATTGCTCGTCGGATCGGATGTCAATTTGATTCATCCATCTAGGCCTGTCAATGGATGCTTTCGGATATGGATAGTGTCATATCCGCATCCGCATCTGAAATCATTTTCGAATATTGGATATCCACATCCGCGGATACATACGGATATCGGATAATCATCCTATCCGCTAACGATCGATAAATCAAGAATTACAACATGAAAATTTTAGTTTGACATAAATATTTTTCAATCTCATTGATTATAAAAGTGTTAAAAATTAACAAATATAATGCTAATAAATAGTTTCGGGCAGTTAATAAGCATTAAGCAAATATAATATAAACTACTAACTTAATAAAATAATAAACGAATATCATTTACTGCATTAAGATACACATAATTTGAACTATAATCTTAACATAAACCGGATGGATAATTTTCAGACGCGAATGTCTTTGTATCTGCATCTGCATCCGTTTTTCTAGATATCGGATATTTATTCACTTTTTGGATGCGGATGCGGACGGATTTAGGATTTTTCGAATATCCATTTACATCCCTTGATCCATCCCAAGGCCTCCCTGAGGTCATGGCCTCGAGTCATATCAAACGCTAGGCTCGAGCCTTAGTGTTATGCCATCGAATTCAGCAGTTTTTTGAGTAACTATAGTCCTGCCCCTGGTTATCGTTAGCGGGGTCAGATGTAGGACAGTCGAACTCCATCCTTAGCAAGTTTATACTCCTTCTGTCGGTTTCAGGCCAGAGTTCATGGAATAGTGAATGGTCGGACTCCACTCTTCTATTCATTCATGTTCGTATCCGCATCTAGGGATAAGATTTGTCGATGGGTGATCGGATCGCACCCAATTTATGTTTATATTCTAGTCCGTACTTTGGGGACTTAGAGTTATTTTGTGGGTAGACGATTCACACCTAATTTATGTTTATACTCCAATCCGCACTCCAGGGACTTAGAGTTATTTCGCGAGTCGACGATTCACACCTGATTTATGTTTATACTTCAATTCGCGCTCCGGGGACTTAAGAGTTATTTCGCGGGTGGACGATTCACACTTGATTTCTGTTTATACTCCAATCTGCACTCCGAGGACTTAGAGTTATTTCGTGGGTGGAAGATTCACACCCGATCTGATTTATGTTTATACTCTAATCCGCACTACGGGGACTTAGAGTTATTTCGTGGGTGGACGACTCACACCCGATTTATGTTTATACTCCAATCTGCACTCCAGGGACTTAGAGTTATTTCGGAGAGTGGTCGGATCCTACTCTCATTAATTGATTAATTTGCCTCCCCGGGATCTGGGGTTCGATTTAGCAAGTGATCAGTCATATTACGGTCGCTTTGATTTTATCTTAGTTTCACAGTTGGGCAGGAGTTATACGATCATCAGGTTGTTGGCCACATTTGTTCCTTCTGTGTATCTCGTCCTTTGGATTGTGAATGAGAGTTGTTAAATGAACAATTAGATTGAGCTCATCTTGTTTAATCCCATTGGGAGTTAGCATGATTGATTGATTTCAAACTCTAGGAGCCTGTTTATACATATCGACATCAATCGGTTTCGCTATGTAATTAGCATATAATGCAACAACAAACGTAAATATAAAGGAAGCCTAAAACTTTATTCATTAAATAGAAAGGAATAAAATAAACTAACTTATTACACATTCGGAAAATTGAAGGCTAACGCAAATTTTGAAAGTTAATACAACTGAAATATAAAAGAAATAAACTAAGCAAAATAGCATCGTAAATGTTTGTTATTCCACACCCTTGGAAATGTGATGCCATCGACATTCGCTAGCTTAAAGTTCCTTCTCCAAGCCTCTGTTCGATGACATATGGTTCTTCCAAGATTGGATTCATGTGTGATGGGGTAGGAAAAACCCGTTTGAGGATTAGATCGCCAATTTCGAAGGTCCTAGGTCAAAATTTAGTGTTGTAATATTGGGCGACTCGATGTCGATGTGCAGCTGCCCTCAGATCGGCTTCTTCGCGCTTCTCATCTATAAAGTCAAGAGATTCCAAAAGGAGATCTTTTCTTGTTTTGGGATCGTAGTAAGTTACTCGATCAGATGGAACTTCGAGCTCAACAGGAATAACGACTTCGGAACCGTAAGTGAGGGTGAATGAAGTATGGCCAGTCGTGGACTTGTGGATGGTTATGTAAGCCCACGGTCATGTACGGAGTTCATCCACCCATCGGCTTCTAGCCTTCTCCAAACGCTTCTTTAGAATGGACTTTATGATCTTATTTACAGCTTCAACCTGTCCATTTGCCTGAGGATGAGCAACCGCTGCAAACCTCTTTTCAATACGATATCTTCGACAAAAGCCTTTAATCTCAACACTGTCAAATTGAGTCCCATTATCAGTTACAATAGTTCGCGGAAGACGGAAGTGGCATATGATGTTCCGAACAATGAAGTTGATTACTTTATTGGTTGTGATCATAGCTAAAGGTTCTACTTCAGCCCATTTGGTGAAGTAATCAATTGCAACGATAGCGTACTTGGCGCTACCTTTAGAGATCGGCAAGGAGCCGATAATGTTTATACCCCACATGGCGAACGGCGATGGACTGACCATCTGCGTGATTTCTGTTGGCGAAGCCTTGGAAATTTTACCTATAATTTGCATTTATCACAACGTCTTACATAATCAGCAGCATTTCGATTTATGGTTGGCTAATAATACCCATAACGGAGTATTTTCTTTTCCAGAGTTTGCCCCCAGTGTGATCGTCGCATTCTCCTTCATGAACTTCTTTTAGAACACATTTTATCTCATCATGAGCGACACACCGGAGTAGAGGGACTGAAAAACCTTTCCTGTACATAATTTCTTCTTGCATAATATACCGTGAAGCTTTACGAAGGACTTGTCATCTTTCATTTCTTTTATCTGGTAGGATTCCACACAGAAAATATTCTTTGATCATGGTCATCCATGATACCCTTTTAGGCTCTACTTCCAGTGTTTGGTCGATTTTCATCATGTTTATACTTGGGGTATTTAATACTTCCACCGGAACTAAGCCCATTTGCTATGCATCGTTGGTACTAGCGAACTTTGCCAATGAATCAGCCTCTCTATTTCGATCTTGTTGAATATGTGAAATGTCATAGTATTCAAACTCTATCAACAAATCCTAAACTTGGGTATGGTAGGAATTTCGCTAGCTTCTGGAGAATCAACCTGCACAGTAAACTCTACTACAAAGTCTACCAATGACGGACCCTAGATAGTCCTCCGAGAAAGATAAGTAATGTCGAATTGACTGAGTTCAATATTCCACTTAAGTAACCTTCCAGACGTCTCAGGTCGTTGTAGGACCTGTCGTAATGGTTGGTCGGTGTAAACATTGATCGGATGTGCCTAAAAGTACAGACAGAGCTTCCGTGATGCAATTAGTAAGCACTATGCCAATTTCTCTATCTTCGGATAGTTTCTTTCAGCTCCTGTTAATCGTTTGCTGACGTAATACACCAACCTCTAGATCTGATTCTCCTCATGAAGCAATGTGGCACTTATAGCGCATGCCGATACAGCCAAATAAATGTACAACTCCTCATGATCCACCGGCTGTGACAAGATAGGGATCTCTCCAAATGATTCACCAAAGCTTTAAACACGTCCTTACAATCCTGCGTCCATTCAAAGTTTCTTTTCCCTTTCCTAATCAAATCGAAGAAAGGAATGCATTTGTCGGTAGCTTTGGAGATGAATCGCCTTAAGACAGCAACTTTCCCATTCAGACTCTATACTTGTTTAATAGTCCTTGGTGCTTGGATATCATGGATAGTCTGAATCTTCTCGAGATTAGCTTCTATCCCACGAGCATTGACAATAAAGCCCAAGAATTTCCCTGATGCAACACCAAAAGAACACTTCAAAGGATTGATTTTCATCTTGTAATGTCGGAGGATGTGAAACATTTCTGCCAAGTCTTTAATGTGCTCGCTTGATCGTCATGACTTCATGAGCATATCATCCACATACACTTCCATTGTCTTTCCAATCTTAACTTTAAACATTCTATTGACCAAATGCTGATAAGTAGTTTCTGCATTTTTTTAATCCGAACGGCATTACGTAGCAGTACAATCCAACATCGGTAATGAAACCGGTGTGCTCCTGATCGGGGATATGCATCGGGATTTGGTTATATCCCGAGTATGCGTCCATGAAAGATAGCAATTCGTGTCCTGCGTTTGCATCCACCAGCTGGTCAATCCTCGAAAGGGGAAAACTATCTTTTGGACACGCCTTGTTCAAATCTGAATAATCAATACATGTTCTCCATTTCCCATGCACCTTCTTCACAAGTATAGGATTAGATACCCATTCAGGGTAGAGGGCGTGTTGGATAAACCCATTGACTTTTAGTTTATCCACCACCTCTTTGAGAGCGGCAGATCTCTCCAGATCCATACCACATCTTTTTTGCTTCACCAGAACATACTTTGGGTCAATATTCAATGCATGGCTCGCAATGGCAGGTGAGATTCCACACATACCAGAGTGAGTCCAATCGAATACATCTAGATTCGCTCGGAGCAAACCAGCAAGTTACTTCATCATTGGAGGGCTGAGCTACGATCCAACCTTTACGACTCGTGATGGATCGTCATGGCTGACCGTAATATCAATTGTCGGCTCAGTCGGTGCAGCCTTGGTCTCTTTGGACTCTTCTTCGTCATCTCTCAGATCTATATCTCTATAGAACCGACTGTGGCGCCTGAGCCAAGGCTCAGGCATTAGTTGTCAGTCTTCGGTGGCTTGGATGCGGACAGTCTTGTCCACACCCTTACCTTTTTCTTTGCACTGAGCTTCCCTCAACTCAGCTACATAGCATACACGTTCAGTCGCCTGATCGCCGTGAACAACTCCTATACCATTGTCCATTGGAAATTTCAAAGTCAAACACCATGGGGCAAGAGCTACCGGAATTCAGCTAGGGCCAGTCAACCCAGAAAAACATTATATGGAGAGTCAAAATCCAAAACAATAAACGGTAAAATCCACACTCTCCTCCGTTCACCTTCTCCCAATTATATAGGTAATTCCACATAACCAAAAGCTTTAGTTGCAACGCCATTAAAACCATGTATATGAGCTTTAGACGGTTGTAAAACTTTGGCTTTCATCCTCATCTGACCATAAGCTTTTTTGAAGATTATATTCACCGAACTTCCATAATCAATCAAAATCCTTCTCACTAAAGCAGGACCAATCATGGCTGAAATAACCATTGGGTCGATTGTCGGAGCATCCACCTTATCTGCATCTTTGTTCCTAAACACAGTATCATCCACCATAGTACATTGCTGCTTCACCGGAGCTCCGTCTTCCATATTCGAATAGCATTCAAAGTCCACATGCTTAATCGCGCTAGCATAGCGCTCTATCTCTTGCCAACTCTTATCTCCCGGGTGCGATCCTCCGACCATCGTGTTTATCACCAGCCTTCCACCAGTCTGCGCAGACTCCTCAGCCCTACGAGGCGCTTGTCCTCGGTTGGGGTAAGAAGTTCCCTGCCCACCATTCTGCGGGGCTTTCACAAACTGTTGTAACTTCTTTTCTCGAATCGGTTTTTATATAACATCTTAGAGATGCCTGCATTCACTTGTATTGTGCCCATAACACTCATGAAACGGATAATATTTCCCGGTCTGCTTCTCTGTTGACTCTTTTGGAGGCGGCTTTCTGTACTGCATGGTATTGCAAGTAGACAGATAGATATTCTCCAAGGACATATTCAATGGCGTGTAATTATCATACATTGAAATCCTAGGCTTCAACCTTCTAGAATCCCTCTTTCGTTCTTGGTTTCTATCTCCGCCTCTCTTTTGCTGGTTTGGCCTATTATGAACATACACTTGGACTTTCCCAGAACTGTCATCAGACTGTTTGATTGCAATGTTACTATGTACTACTTCTCCACTCGGTCCCGCAATATTTTTTTTTTCTGGAGGACCTGGCTTCCTCCTTTCTCAGAAACTGAGCTGCCTTTGAATAAAAGCGCTCCAACGTGGCAGGCGGATTACCAGCCAGCCAATTGCCAAACTCAGACTCCAGATCAATCCCTCTCGTCACGGCCATGAGTATCGCATGGTCATTTGGATTATTGACCTCCAAAACAGCTGTATGAAATCTCTCCATGACTCTCCTAGAGCCTGAATCACGCTATAAAATAACATCATGTCTTTAGAACGAGTCGGGAGCATCCAGAATTGCTACACAAACTTGGTTGCCAACTCATCGATTCTAGAAATTGATCGCGGGGGTAGTCTCATGAACCACATTGTCGCTATTCCAGAAAGCGTTATGGGAAAGCATTTACACTTAATCGCATCATCAGCTCGCGCGGAATCCATCAACCATTCATATCTCATGATGTGCTGCCTGGGGTCGGTTTTTCCCTCGTAGGCAGGCATCGACGGCATGTTGAACTTCCTTGGGTATCATGCATGTAATACACTATTAGTGAATGGGGTATGACTTCTTGAGATTCCCCGGTCATCACTGGTTAAGTCTTGGCTCTCCTTCACTAACTGTCTGACCATTGCCGATATGTTCGGCGTTTAGATGGGTAGTGCCAAGCGGTAGTTGTGTTCCACCTCACATGAACGGTCCGGTCGATGTATGTGGGCCGTTTCATGCCTTCTTGGATCACCATCTTTGTGATGCGCATCTTGTACATTCTTTCACCATTATTTCGAGGAAGAACCCGGTCAACATTCAATCGGACTCCATCATCCAAACTAACCGTAGCAACTCCAGTTTGAATCCCAGCGTGCACAAGTAAGTTTGAATCCGAACGTGCACTGATCATTCCTGGAAAACCATGATGGTCTACCTGTTGACGCCCTGAAGTTTCTACATGATATGATATCTATTAGTTCTGCGATGCCTATGTCTATGGTATCCATCCGATGAACCAGAGCTTTCTAATGCCGAGTAAGGGGTAGGATCATTCCTAGCTTTGCCTTGTTGCTGCTGATTGATTTGGTTCATCAAGTTGATATTGGTCTCAATCTGCTGATTTAGCTATCGACGGCTCTCCATCAGCTCTCTCATTAAATTACGAAATTCATCTCTGGTAATAGAATCGGTGGGATTCTGAATTTCAACCGGATCAGCATTCACATTTGCTGGTTGATTGCTTGGGTCTCCTTGTTGAATGCTAGCAGCCTCATTTCCATCCACATTCTAAGAAGTAGATCTAGTATGTCTCATCATTATCAATCTCCTTACCTAGATTTCAGCAAATCTGAGTGGTATAAGCAACTTTATAAAGATAACTACGGATCTCCTTCGGGAGATTTATCCAATCCAGTAGCAACAAAGGGGATCCTAGCAAGTTGAGAATTGGGTTCTCCGTAAAAGCACCAAAACGTTTGCACCAACTATGGCCACAAACACCCAAGAATAAGTCTATATAGAGAAGTAAGTGAAGAAAGTAAAATTAAACTGCGATTTAAATTAAACTAACAATAAATAAAAAGCAATAATCAGAAACACAGAGATTTATAGTGGTTCGGCATTATAAGCCTACGTCCACTTTGAAGATTATTTTTATTGATCACTTGTAAATCTGATTACAGCAACATGGAATAGAGAAAACTTGATTACAATAAGGACAAAAGTAAGAAGCAGCGTAAAGATCCCCAAAATGAACCCTGGGGCCTCTATTTATAGGGAGAGATGATGAGATATTTCGCTAAGTTTTCGACAGAAGGCTCTATAGTTCCATATGGGCCTACCATAACTATCGGTGGACTTAACTCAACAATCAATAACGATCGGCCAAATGTTCACCGATCATTTTCTTGCATCCAATTCAAGTGCAATTGTTTTTAGGGGGTCCCACATACCCCTTGACATTGCTCCTCAAAAATGGAATCATTCTGACTTGTAACTTGGGATATATGGATCGATCTTTGTTGAACTTGGATCGTGCACTGAAATATGCCGATCATTTTTATAGGCTTCAATCTTCATTTTTTTGATGCCCTGAAAGTTTCAAATTAATTGGCCTTGTGGATCTTGAGATATTGATTGCTCTCCGATGATTTGAGCTGTTTTATGGATCATTTTCGATCGACCCATGCAAATCCTTGCTTCGTTCGTAACTCGAGCATACAAACTCCGATCGACTCCAAACCTGAAATATAACTTCACCGGGCTATGTCAGCCACTTCATGCTGATTGCACCTTGATTGGGATCCAATCCAAATCTGCCTGACTATTGTCTATAGTATTGTATGTAATCGATTCCTAATGCTGATAACGATCCGTTCTTAGTCAAGTCGATGATATCACGGCCTTGCCAAAAGGCGTGATAACACATACATACATACATACATACATATGCAAAATGATTTTAAAAAAACTTTTATATATTATGTATATGTATATATTACGTATATGTATATATTATGTATATGTATATGTATATGTTATGTATATGTATATATTATTTAAAAAAATAAATACTGTAATATATGTATATAAGTCATTAATATTTTACATATAAGTAATATATATAATTTTATATAGTTTTTAATATTTATATAAATAACAAGTTTACATACATATATTTGGACAACTTTTAATAAATATAGGTTGAGCTAACATGTTCGTTGTGATGTAAATCCCAACATTTATATACGAGCATGTTATACCTTGCACGGATTATTATATTACACATGCACACACATACATATATGTAAATGATACATATATGTACTATTATAATTAATTATTTAAATAAAATAAAATTTTACTATAATTTGTAAATTTAAATGAAATAAGATATTTTATTTAAACTAAATTTAGAAATGTTCTAAATAAATTAGACTTCGTAGGCCCAAAAAAGATCCAATTGGGTAAAAAAAATTAAAACACGCTCAAAATTTCTACTGCGGTTAGCCTAGTTCCAACAATGGTATCCGAGTCCAATATCTTATGCGCTCTAAATTAGTCATGTTTGGGTTAACTATTAAACTCACTGCCCAAAATTTATCCCAAACAGAAAAGGCCTAAATTTGTATTGGGCTTTGTGCTAATTTTCAAAATTGTTTTGAAATTAAAAATGAAAGTTTTAAATTTAAAAGTTAAATTTAAAATAATAAAATATTATAAATGTTATAATATAAATTTTCAAATTGTTTTGAGAACTAAAAATATAAGATTTTTTTTAATTTAAAAATTAAATTTAAAATATGATATGTTCATACTTTAAATGTTATAATATAATGAAAATTTTCAAAATGATTGAAAATTAATATAAATTAATTTCAAAACTTTTATAATTTATTAATAAGATTTATAAAATAATTTAATTAAATGAGTTAATTAATAAAAATATATATGCATGTATTATATATTATGGTATATGTTATGTTGTTTTAAATTGTTTAAAAGTACATAAGTATACATGCATGTATATGCATTTAATTTCGAAATTAATATAATTTAATTAAAATTGTTTAATTAAATTAATTAATTAAAGGTTAATTAATTGAATAAATTGATTAAAAGTTAATTTATTAAATAAATTAATTAAAGGTTATTATATAATATACACCTTAAATAAATAAATTAAAGGTTAATTAAATAATATACACCTATATAAGATATATGTGCAATACTATAAAGGTTATAATATGTAATAAGTATTTGATATAAATGCTATATTTTAAATAATATAAAATTAATTAAAATGTTAATTAATTAAAAATTAATTAAATAAGAGTTAATTAATATAATATTATACATAAGACTATTATATAATCAATATGAAATATAAAAGTTATATAATAAATAAAACTTATATAATATGAATGTATAAATTAAAGGTGGAATATTAAGAAACCCTAATTAGACTTAAGGAATAAGTACGTACGTAATTGTACATATGTAATTTTCGATGTGTCTGAGACTTGAATCACGAGAGTAATTCATAAGAATTATATTGTTTCATAAGTCAATATCACTCAATATTATATATATTGAAGATTATGAATCTTCAATATAATGTTGTCCTCTACCATATACATACTGATAAATTACTTGCATATTCCTTAGTTATTGAGCGAACTCAAGCCGGGGATGTTATGTGTAGTATTATTAATAGATTGAATAGACGAGGTAAGATAACTAGATGTATTTGTTGAGCAGACTCAAGGTACATATACTATACTTAGGTCGTCATGATATGGTAGTTATGAGTTGTTATCCACATATTTTTTAAGTGAACAATAAGATATAAATTCGTATGTCGAATATCTAGAGAAGGCATGTTATGCCTATAAGGGCATGTCGAATTAATGACTATATATTGAGCTTCCAGGTTAGTAACGTAATGAGCATCTAACATGAACATATCGACTCAAAAAGGGTGTCGAATCTGAAGGTAAGAAGGGGTATCGGGCTTATAAACACAAAAGAAGCTCCAAAGAAAGGGTAAGAAGCCCCTACAACGGAAGAAGGGATGTCAAATTACTACAGTGAAGAATATCGCTACATATAAGGATGCTGAATATCAACTTTCAATGAGATATCGCATGAACTGAGGGGCAATGCTAGAAACATATGATGTCGAATTTTAATACTAAAAGAGCCCAAATGATACCAAGCTCTACAATATAATGTTGTAGAGCATGAAGCAAAGGAAGAGTGTAGTACCACCTGAAGATGCAGAATATTTGGACGTAAAGGAGAATATCGGGACTCTATAGATATCGAGCATTTACAACTAATAACAGTTGTAAAGCACCTACAAGCAACAAGATCTCAGGCATTTACAAGCAACGGGGGATGTCGGGCTTCAAAGAATATAAGGGATGCCAGATATCTATAGTTATAGAGGATGTCGAAAGTCAACAATATGAATTAGAATGTCGTATGACATCAATGTAACAAGCAATGCCGGGAATTGACAATCCAGGAAGGATGTCGGATATCAGCAATGTAGGGGGATGTCAAATATTGACAATACAAAGAAGGATATCGTATTTCACCAATATAGCAAACGATATCGTAAATCATCGAGGTAGTAAGGATATCGTAAATCGTTAATGTTCAGAGGGATGTCGTAAGTCATCAATATGAAGAATATCGTCGGATGTTAATAGCACAATGAAGGATACTGAGAATCAACGGTGTCGAAGGACATACGGTAGCCATGCCACCAATTTCCACCCCTATAAATACGGACCCTATGGCAACTTAAGGTGGGCGAATAATTTCTTTCTCTCCTTCTAAAATTCAAAGAGTTGTAACCCTAAATTGAATTGGGAAAAAAATCAAGAATTGATTTGTAACTTTTGAAATTTATGAACTAGGACTTGGACAAACGACTTTGCATAACCCATTTACCTTGATTGTGCAAAATTTGATTATTGAATATGGACGTGCATATAACTAATTTTTGGATTTGGACTTGACTTTAAGCCCTTATTATGAACAAGGCTACTTAAGCCCTTGTCTAAATTAGTGTTTAACTTGCATAATGATTATTTTTCATTTTCAACATATGAACAATAGATTATGCCTTATGTGGATTGCCCATCTTGCTCATTAAAGAATAATTAATGGACTATTGCATATTCACACAACTTGCCTATTTTCCCCTTGGACATGTGACGTGAACTTTCGAACATTTCCTTATCAAAAGTTTATAGGCATTATGGGACCATTTCAGATATCATCATATTATACTAGATCTTGCACAATAAAAACAATCTTTGGTCAAATAATACCACGATGACCTACCGGAGAATAATTACTACAAACGACATCAGGAATATTAGACTAGTTTTTGGTTCAGCATGGCATCATGGGTGTTAGTCCAATTTTTGAGTTAACGTGAGTGAATAATTTCATTTCGATTTGTTGAGCAGACTCAAGGTCAAAGCA
The DNA here is from genome assembly GCA_030737815.1 of Allium fistulosum. Classification (NCBI taxonomy): domain Eukaryota; kingdom Viridiplantae; phylum Streptophyta; class Magnoliopsida; order Asparagales; family Amaryllidaceae; genus Allium; species Allium fistulosum. Next base: position 143,216,382 of record CM060902.1, on the reverse strand, counting down.
GAAATTAGACAAGGTATTAAAGGGTTAGGAGTTGTACATGATACAACGGATAAGGAGTTATCCATCGTCTGTAGATCTATGACTTGTTGAGCAGACTCAAGGTCAGAATTCCAAAATGGATGAGTCCTAACATCTTCTAGTGAAGACGAAAGACTTCTATGTTTCGACGTAGTGTTTTGCGAAACATAAATGACTAGGGGGAGCCTTATTAGAAAAATAAAATGATAACATTTAACATTTCTAATATTGTAAGAATATATGTTGTATAATGTTATAATAATCTACATTGATAAATTTGTGCATTTAATATGATTGATAAAAAGTTTATTAATTAAGATATACAATTGAACTGAATTAAAGATTGATAAATAGAAATATAACATATACTTACTAAAAAATCCTTATTGCATGTTAACATTTCTACACCCATGCAAGCACCTGATTTTACAGCTACTAAATTCATTTGTAATTTGGTCACTTACGTGTTTATTTGGTCGAGACAGTGTATTGTACAATTTTTGAACTCTGAAAGCAATACAACGCTATGAATATTTGATCCATATACCATCGCATATAATTGTTATATAGGGAATGGTCACTGTTCGTAATGTATAATACTTCGATAAAGTTAGTTCATTCAAACTAAGCCAATAAATAGTACTGTGAGATCGAGTATTCAATTTGGTTGATTACGAAAGGATCGTATTGTGTTAAATGTAACACTAGACCAAAACTACAAGAAAGATCTAAGTATTCGATCACTGAAATGTTAGTTTGATTAGTTTACATAAGGTACGTCATATTTGATGTCTTTAAATGTTAAGGATGATCAAATGCATCTTTGTAAAGAGTTTGTTATAATGTTGTAGTAAGGGTATTCTTTTGAATGGTTCAACTATTTAGAATGAAAAACAAATGTACAAGAGTAGATGTAATTTAAGTTACAGTTTGGATGAAGAGAGTAAATAGTCACTTCTACTTCATAAAGAAATATCGAAAATGAGAATTGTAAAATAATAATTGCTTAATATTGGAATAAGAGATATGATTTCTACTACAAAATGTATTTTTATATAAAAAATTATTTTCTATGGTATTTATTTCTTTGAGTTCGGATATTTAATTAAAGAACTCTCTACTGTAAACTAGTTGCAGTAAATGAAATAAATAATCTATATAAAGTAATTGATGGACCTCCTAATTTAGTATGCTATTATAGTAATGGTGGAAATAGTGGGAGCATGCCATATAACACCTATTAGTTGCATCAAATTATGAAAATTGTTTTCGTAAAACATACCAAACATTATTTATGAAATAATAACTTTTTCGATGTCGACTGAAAAATAGGCATAATTATATTTCAATGTGAATATTATGAATATTTATTATGAAATAAAATTATAATGTGGTATCTGTTTTACAAGAAAAGTGATGCATTGGAAAATACTGAAGTATCTATAATTATTTAAAATTATTTTAGAATTATAGACTTAACCGTAGTTTTGAGAAATAATTTTTATTATATGAATATGAATAATATGATACTGGTTAATTATATCTTAAACAGTTAAGGGATATGCATCTATTTAGTGGGAGCATCATGAGAGTTAGTGAACTCTTAGGATTGATACATACATACATACATACATACATACATATATACATACATACATATATATACATATATATATACATACATATATATATACATATATATACATACATACATACATATATATATATATGCAATCATAAGTCTATTAATACCAAAACGGTTCCACATACTTCGTCATATTCACTGGTGAGTTATCACAAATATGAATGTGTATATTTGATACACATGTATAATTCTATGATAAGCTCGTAGAATATAAAACAGAAGTAAATAATATAATATGCAGAAGAGTTGATTTGATTTGATCGTGTGAGTAAGTATATTGGAAAGAGTTCCAAATGTACCTAAAATGAATAAAGATTCATTCTCAATAGTAACTTCTCCCTATAATACATAATGATGTGTTGATAAGGAGTGGTCGAACTTTGTTGAACAAAGCACGATTAATAATGATTGAAGTTAAATTAAACTCTTTATATAAGGTGTGTACTTAAAAGTAATATACAAGGTTAAAATTAATATCATCCAAAGAATAGTTTACAAAATCATACAAGATATAGGTTTATAAGATACCCCATTATGTCCTAGGCCAAAGAGTTGGCGGGGTGTGTGAGTTGAAAGACTACACATAATAATTATATGTAATTGACCTTGTATGTATCACCCAAAAGAAGTTTGGGTACGGTAGTCATTGGATGACTAATTTATGTTATGAATATGAGTATTGTAAATTAAAATCAAATCAGTTTTACATATAAGACAATTCATAATGTGTTTATGAATACATGTTTCATTGCATTAAGAAACAACTATTGTTTCAAGAAATACCAACTTCACAGTGAAGGAGTTTCTTTGAGAAATTATTGGAATTAGAATAGATTTGGATATGATCCAAAGATGAAATAATTATGTGGGATAACATGAAATTAACCTAATATAATCGAATACATCGCATTAGAGTTTCTAATAAGTATTCTCACACATTGAAGAGAAACTATGAGTTTCTTATCGGTGTCGAGAGTAGATAATCCTTAGTTGTCAATTAAGCCAATAAGATAATTGAATCTATGATATGGTATGATGAACAAATCCTAAAGAATTCCAAGTACATTATCAAAATATGATTTTGGTAGTAGTATCCAAAGGGATATGATTCATTGGTCGCAAATATATCTTTAAAATATAGTTGGAATATAGTGAGCCATATTGATAAGAACAATATCGTAAATTTCAATTGTTGAAATTAACGTAATAGATTTACCATACGGTGTGCTTAAGTAGGTTCGGATTTTACTTGCAAAATTATCGCATAATATGACTTTATGTTTTGGTACATATGTGTTGAAACAGAAAATTCTAGATAATGATTTAGAGTAAACTGTTTACACATAATAACTAAAGTATCTCGAGGTCAGTGGGAGCGATATTGAGTTTTTGAGTTTATGGATATGATTCAAGAACAGATACGAAAGTGACATTCGACAAGCATCAAAATTGAAAAAATATTTTGATAAGAATATCAAATAGTTCAATTTCCACTCAAAATGTAGAGGAAGAGTGTGCTCATGAAAAATTAATTAAAAGGGTATATAGATATTTCTAAACCATAAGTAAACAACAAACCACTGATTGTTAACGATGTACATGTGTTAAAATCATCTTTAGTTATTTTAATACTTGACATTGGATTTATAAATGATGGTTTTTATAGTAAGCATAAAAGATTTTGAAAATGTCCCAACCGATATACAAGGACACCTTACTAAAATTTTTAATATGGAACATGTAAGATTGATTCCTTGTACATTGGCAATAGGAATTATTATACATGTTATGTTGTCTATGATATCATGATTTGTTTATGAATTTGATACATGAAGCAAATATCAAATCCAAATATCACTAAATGGTTGTTTGTAGTGTTCTCATGTATTTATGAAATACTAGAGAATTGTTTACAAAAACAATGAACTTCTTATAAAGGAGTGTTCTGACTCAAACTTTTATAAGTGACATTGAGTATAATATGTCATCAATAAACTCAAGTAAAGAATCTTTAAGTTAGAAATGTTCTAAATGAAAGACTGTGGCAGATTCAATGAAAAAGGCTAAGTACATCACCTTGAATAGCGCCGCAATAAATGCAACGTATATAAATATAAATGCACAAATTTATATGAGCCGAGGGTGATTCCAAATATTGAGAATCCCACAATATTATTATATGACAACAATGTCACTATATAGTTCATAACAAAACTTAGAGTTCACTGGAAGTCAAGGGACATACTCTGAATTGTTCCACATAATAAAGGAGTTTATCAGCATCGAAGAGAGTTGATTGACAAAGTAGTTAATTGAAACATAATAGCATATCCGTTCAGTGAGGGACTAATTAATTTCTTTTGAGAAAACCAATTAGAGAAGTTGGAATAAGTTCCATAATTGACCCCAAGTGCAAGTGGGAGATTGAGAGAGTTAAGGGTATGGTATAGGTGCAATTATGTAATTCGTTACGTATATCTAACTCGTTGACCAATCTTATTTGAAATAAAGGTGTTTTCTTTCTATTATATACTTCATTTAATATGTTATATTAATTAATTTAATTAAAAGTATATTTAATAGAAAACCATAAATGTTATGTTTCGTGATAGTGGTTAAAAAGTGTTGTAACCATGAATAATTTATCACACTAAAAGCAAATATACCATTTTAAATGTTCTTAGTCAAGATGCATCGAGGCTAGATATCGATGTATCTGTTAATACTAGAGTACGTAACGCTCTCCAAATGTTCGACAGTATATTACTCATGGCTATTGAGGACACCAAGGGGTTACATACTGATAGTTATTAGATAACTAAGGAATGACTCACTTGATAGTTTTCTATTGGTTAATATAACTACGGTCAAACAGAAAATATCGATGTGACTGATTTACATAGCTCTCTCGACTTGAGAATAATGTGGATCTTCAATATGAAAGCTCCATTTTGATTATAGTCAAAACATGACATGGCGTCTATCGAGTGACTATAGTTGGGTCGAGTGGAAGTATTGAAAGTGAAGCACTAATCAAGCGAGGATTTGTCTCCTCGGTTATATGGAATTAATATCACGGTCAACTCAAGTCAACTCAAAGTCAAAGTCTCCGGCCAGAGTGGTTTGGTTAATAATATTTGTTATTATTGAACCAAGGACTTTGTTTTTGGACAATAGAGTTGAATATGAACGATATTGGAATTTTACCATTACCAAATTCCATAAGTTCAAAGTGATATAGTTTTGACGAAGAGAATTGGTGTAAAATAAATGTCACAATCGGGTAACGCTTAATAATATAAAATTGGATTTTACAGAAACTAAATTAAGCGACAAATTTGGAGAAAATGTCATACCACCCGCTAAATGACGTGTGAACAATAAATTCGAATAGTTTGATGTTAGCTACTGACCAAATTTACACTCGGCGAGTCACAAAACTGAAATGGTGAATTCTCTGTAGACCAAACGATTAATTAGTTTATAATTTTTTTAGAAATTAATTAAATTAATAAATATTTATGAAATATTAATTATAAAATTTTGAATATGATTTGAGGAAAAATATTATTGTATATATTTATAATAGTTATAAATATATCGATCGATATGCGATATCGATAAGAAATTAAATTAGATTTAATTAATAATATTTATTTAGGCTTAAATAGGCTATTAGCCCATGATGTTAAGATGTTATTTCGGCAGCAATAGGGCTGGTAGGAGGCGGCTAAAAAGGCTGGAGGGGTTTAGAGATGGATGGTTGAGATTTAATGAGAAATGGTATGAGATGGGATCAATATTTCTCTCTATTTCTTCCACTACAAAAGAACCCCTAACTCTAATTTAGAAAGAACTTGTGGCTGACATTTCCCCATCATTGCTGGTCGACCTCATCAACAAGGAGCTCCAACAAATTCATCTCAAATCAATTCAAAAGGCGACAACTAGTGGATAGCTAAAGGTCTACGGTTCAAGGATTAGCAATCTGTCGAATCGAGAAGATTTCAAAGGAGGGAGAATTCATCATTACAAGGGTGCTTAAAGGAATTAGTATTAGGTATGTATTTACTGTACTATATGATTTATAAATTTTTGAATAAAATATATGTATCAATGTTGTCAGATTTTAGATTGGTTATATATGTATTTATTAAAGAAACTACAATTTTTATGTGGATCAGAAGTGCACAGCCACATATATTTTAATTTTAATTATTATCATTTTATCAATTAATATATATATATATATATTAATATGTCATTTAATTTTAATTATATGACTTGAATATATTTATGTAATCTTATCACGTAATAATTGATCTATATTTTATAAATGAATATTTACAATAACTATAATTTTTAGCGTCTACAAATCATTTTTTAACAATTATTTACTATTATCTACTATTTTTAAATCAATATACGAATTAAATAATTCATATAAAATAATATATGTTTAAAAAATTAAATTTTAAATTTTTTAAAATTATTTTATCCTTATACAAACTCTTAGCTAAAAATTAGAATATAAAATTCAATTTTTATATTTTTATAAAATCATTAAATATTAGGTCAAAAGTATTTAATTAATTAAAAATAACATTTTGACTGAGAAAATTAAGAAAAAAAATTCTAACCTTAAAATATCATGCTTGATTTTCTAAGAATTTAAAATTTGAATAACACAGCATGAAAATATTTTTACTATTATTTTATTATATTTTGACCAATTAATATATATATATATATATTAATACAAAATGAAAATATCATGCTAAGATGTTATCTGACACTTCCTGGGACCGGTCGTTTATTTACTCTTCTGACTCAGTGGATTATGATCCTTGTCTTGCAATGCTTTTTCGCCCCTTCGCTCGTATTGTTGGGAAAGTCACGGTGGGATCAGCCCAGGTATTAGCGAACGATGGTGTTTCCTTCTCTTCTGAGGAAACCTAGTCGTTAGGTTATTTATAGTAGCCATGACATCTCTGTCACGATCATGTTTTGTATTTTCCTTATTATTAGTAGTTAAGGTGTTCTTACCTTACTCTTGTACTTCAAATGTTTTATTACTTTCGTAATAAAAAGTGGACGGTCCACTATAAAACCGATCGGCCTTGCTAAAAAAGAAAAATTATAAATAAATTTTGTTGTGTTGTGCATTCGATCTGGAAAAGTTTAAAAAATATATATAATTTTTATTTTCATAATTAATGGATATATATATATATATAAATACAAATACTTATTTAAATTTTATTAATATACCTATATTTATACATATATATTTAAAAAAAATTGTTAATGTAATACACACGTACATACATACATACATAGATATATATATATATATATATATATATGCAAAATGATTTTAGAAGACTTTTATATATTATGTGTGTGTGTGTGTGTATTATTTAAAAAATTTAATACTATAATATATATGTATATAAATCATTAATATTTTATATATAAGTAATATATATATAATTTTACATAGTTTTTAATATTTATATAAATAACAAGTTTACATATATACATATATTTGGACAACATTTAATACATATAGGATAAGCTAACATGTCTGTTGTGATGTAAATCCAACATATATATATATATATACACACACACACACGGGCGTGTTATACCTTGCACATATTATAATTTATAAATGCACACACATACATATATGTATATGATATATATGTGTACTATTATATTTAATTGAATATAAATAAAATAAAATTCTATCTATAATTTGTAAAATTAAATAAAATGAAATATTTTATTTAAATTAAATTTAGAAATGTTCTAAATAAATGAGACTTCATAGGCCCAATAAAGATCCAATAAGGTAAAAAAAATTGAAATTCACTCATAACTTCCACTGCGGGCTGGCCCAGTTCCCACGCCAATAGGCATGCAGAGTAAAGACTCTATACTCTAGCATGGAGCATTGAAATCCAAGATGGATTACAAGTATGAAAACAAAGTATGGACTTTGTTTGACAAACCTAAAGGGATAAAACCCATCGGCTGAAAATGGATTTTTAAGACAAAATAAATGTAGATGGACAAATAGAAACTTATAACACTAAGCTAGTTGTGAAACTATTTCATTAAATTCAAGGCGTTGATTGTGATTAGACTTTTTCACCTATAGCCATGCTTAAGTCCATTCAGATTACGCTGGCCATTATTGTATTCTATGACTATGAAATATATCAAATGGATGTAAAGGCGGCATTTCTAAATGGTGATTTAGAAGTAAGGATGGCAATGGGGTGGGTTTAGGGTCTAAACCTGGTAGACCATCCCTGTTTTGACCCGCCAATACCCGCCTCATTGGGTCATCAGGGCGAGTAGACCCATGACCCGTTCTTAAGAGCTTCAGGTCTAGGGTTGAGTCGAGGCTCGGCTGACCCGCCCAAACCCGACCTGCGCTATCAAGATCTCATAAAATAGCTTTATTACTATAATGATTCGCTAATCTTTTTAGACATAGCTGATTATATCGTGGATACTATAATATTTCATTCGGTAAGTTATAGAACTTTTATAGTATTAAGTTGCATCACTGATAATTATACAATAATATATGTATATATTTTTAAACTGTTTTGTATATTTCTATCTTCTTTTACCATTATAAACACAGTGTCATTTATATTTATCGTACCATTTAGTGACAATTCCTCTTACAAGTAAAATTAATAAATATATGTACAATTATTACACAATCTTAAATGAATATGTAGAGCCTCACCGGGTCTTGGAGCGGGATGGGTCTACCCTGACCCGTATGGTTCCGGGTCCGGAGCAAAAATCCAGACCTACACTGGGTCTACGGGGCAGGTCTGGGGCTAGGTTTAAAAAACCTAGGGTGGGTCTAGGGCGTAAAAAACCCACCCTAACCCGCCCTATTGCCATTCCTATTTAAAAGAGATTGTCTATATGTTGCAGACCGAGGGTTTCATGGTCAATGGGAGTGAGGGAAAAGCTTGCAAATTGTTAAAGTCCATTTGTGGACTTTAACAAGCTTCAAGGAGTTGGAACATGTGTTTTGATAAAATAATCAAATAGTTTAGTTTTTATTATAATACAGAGGAAGCGTGCGTGTACCGAAAGGAATAGGGCAATGCTATTGTATTCTTAGTACTATATGTCGATGATCTTCTGTTGATTTGGCATTTCGTTGTTGCAATAAGCGAAAGCTTGGCTTTCCAAGAACTTCTCTATGAAGAATCTAGGAGAAGCCGCCTATATACTAGGTATGAAGATCTGCAGAGATAGATCTATGAGGCTGTTGGGATTGTCCCAATCATTGTACATAGATACTATACTAAAAAGCCTCGGTATGGAGAATTCCAAGCGCGGAAATGTCCAACGCAACCTGCAATCATCCTTTATAAGAAGGACGCTCCTGATACTAATGAGGAGAAAGAGTGAAAGAAGAGGATTCTAGATTGCTTCAGCCATAAGATCCATATTGTATGCCATGATATGTATCAGACCGGATGTGGCGTACGCATGGCTTTACCAGTCTAATCTTGGGAAAAAACATTGGATGGCTATAAAATGTATACTGAAGTATTTAAGATATACTCAAGATGTATTCCTAATATACAGGAATGGAGACCTCCTCATGAAGGGGTATACCGATTCTTGCTTTCAAAATGATGTCGATGATAGTAAGTCAGTGTCGGGTTATATTTTTGCGCTTAACGGTGGGGCCATCGGTTGGAAAAGTTCCAAATAGGAAAGGGTAGTTGATTCCATAATGGAGGTCGAGTACATCGCCTTTAATGTAGCAGCTAAAGAAGTGGTATGGTTGTGTAAGTTTCTAAGTGAGCTCAGAGTGATTCCAAATACGGAGAATCCAATGGCGTTGTTATGTGACAACAATGCGACGATACATATCGCAAAATACCTCAGAGCACACAAGAAGTCACGACATATTCTTCGAAATTTCTACCTCATCGAAGAGTTTGTTGAGAAGAAAGAGGTCATGATACAAAGGGTAGATACCAAGGACAACATAGCAGATCCATTCACGAATGGTTGAACTTGGCCATTTCTCGAGAAACTAATTGGAGGGATGGGATTGAGATTCCATAATTGGTCCAAAGTGCAAGTCGGAGATTGATAGATTTTTTTTTTTTGAATTGGTACTTTATATACAATATGTCACTGGGACAACATATCATATGTCAATAAACGTTCGAATCACACTACGCAAGTTTCGAACTTGTGACCTCTCACACCAAAGCCGAATCACTTAACCAGTTGGACAATGGTGCTTGTCAGGGGTATGTCCTAGGGGCAATTCTATAATTTGTTTTAAACTGTTAACTTTGTAATCAATTCTCGTTCGTAATAAAGGGTGTTTTTTTCATGTTATATGCTTGAAATAATATGTTATAATTAACTATTTAATTTAAGTATATCTAACAGAAAATCTATAATTGGTGTGTTTGTGATGGTAATTACAAATAGTTATAATCATGAGTATTTTATCACAATGTAATAGAAACATCATTTTAAATATTTGTAGTCAAAATGTATTGAGATTGAATATTGATGCATCCATTGAGATTAGAGTACATGACACTCTTCAAATGTTTGGTAGTGTATTACTCATGGCTACTGGAAGTGCCTAGAATAACTACGGAATGTCTCATTCGATAATTTTTTATTAATTAATATAACTAAGGTCAAACAAAAAATATCGATGTGACGGTATTATACAGCTCTCTTGACTTGAAAATACTATTGATATTCAGTATGAAAGCTCCGCTTTAATTATATTTAAATAGTGGCACGACGTCCATCGAACGACTATAGTTGGATCGAGTAGAAGTATTGAAAGTGAAACACTATTCAAAAGAGGATTCGTTTCCTTCACTACACCAGAAAAGCTATTTCGCCACGGCTCTGAGCCATGGCAAAGTGATTTAGCCATGACCCGAAGCCGTGGCAAAATGTGGAGTGGCAAATATTTAGCTATGGCCCTAAGCCGTGGCTGTTTATATATTTGCCACAGCTTTGGGCCGTAGCAAATATGCATTTAGCCACGGCTTAGAGCCGTGGTAAATATCTGTTTAGCCACGGCTTTGGGCCGTGGCTAATTTTTGTTTATCCACAATCCAGAATCGTGGCAAAATATACATATACTAATATCATATCTTTTACTAGAATTTCAATTATAATCAAAGTTCCAATGACAAGTTTACTATAAAATAAAAAAGATATCAATTTCGATTCCAGAATATAATTCGACACCTCTTAAAACTCTTGATAAAAAATTGAAATATCACTGCAGAATAAAATCAAATTTATATCATAACATACTTTTTAAATATTTTAGTCAACTAAAACACTAAGCTACATTTCAAATATTACTACATTTCAAATATTACTACAGTACAACTAAAACACTATAGACACATTTACTACCATAACATGTTCCGCAGATCTCACAAACACATTTGTTTAACGTAGAGTCGCAAACAATAGTGTTTAACTAAAAGATACATTATGATTAAAAGAAGCCCATCAACTAATCGATTCATATGAAAGTCTGAAAGAAAACTGCAGCCTTCCAAACCATATCAATTCTATCTACATCGATCATCGATCGCCCCGACCTCGTGATGCGTGTATCCTTCCAAGAAATGAACCACTCCTCTGTCCATTGTATACTGTAAATCATAACATTATCATATGTAATTCATCATAACATAAAATCATACTTGTACATATGCCTATACTAGTTCATTATTCAGACTGCTTTCATTTAGGATACAGTTTGAGATGAAGTAAATTGTACCTCACACATATTGAGACCCTATACATCTTCTAGCAACCTCATTGCAGCTAACTCTCCGTTGCTCTTCTGATGCCCTTTTGCCATGGTCTGCATTTTGCATAACGCTGCAGCTCCTTTTGGCTCCGTTAACGCTTGTCTCACTTTCACTCCTCTTATCATCTGTTTTTATATATATATATATACATATGAAGAAAATCCATTTCAAACACTACAACTGTATGAGCAATAAATAATTATCTGAAAGAAAATACCTATACAAAACAATAACACAGTGCTTAAACTGCTGAATGTCATAAAATCCTAACATTCACAGTTAACAAAGGAACAAATATTGTTACTTAGGAAATTCTGCTTACTATTGCAACTACGTGCAGTCTTTCGTACATTCTTATTGCTAGCAATCCACACCTCACACTTCAAGCTACAAGCTCCAGCAACCCTATCTTCAACCCAGCAAGCAAGCCCTGTTTTTCAGGCTTGCTACACTGTTTCAGAACCACAACCGCTGCACTTTCCTTGTGCACACTGCACACCTTCAGACACCCAGCTCTGCTCCTTCCAAGCAGCTTAGCGCCTGTTTTTCAACACTTTCCAGCATCATCACGCTTCACCTCTCCTGATTAGGAGTTCAACATAGCACAACTCCTGCTTCCTCACCCCTGCAAGCGCATTTGCCTCCTCATAATACTGCATTCATTCCTCCCCACCAGCTGCTACGCACTCAGGCCCACTCTGCCCATTCACCAGCACCCTCTTTACCCACTAGTTGCTCCGCACTCAGGCTCTCTCGGTCCATTCACCAGCACCCTCTTCACACATTAGCTACTCCGCACTCAGGCCCATGCTACTGCACTCGTCTAATGCTTCAGGATTCAGCATCGCGCTCATGCACTCTTCCTACTTTCCATCAATCATAGCCTCTTCAGCGGCATATCCTCGACATACTCGCTTGCTCAACAGCACATTCATAACCATATTCAATAGTAGCACTTCCTTCGCTTGCTCATGCGCGCTCACATTCTACCAAATCATCATGCAATCTATCACAGATGGCCATTAAAACTGCTTTTATTATACCTGGCCCTTAAAGATGTTTATTACTTCATTGTACGTCTATAATGAACATTTAATAAGCTCATAGGTGATATGCACTTAAGAGCTGACATCATTGTGCAAGACTCATGGTAAAAATGTACAAATTGTGCAAGACTCATGCTTTACTATTTCAAATTCTTTGGAGAGAATGACCAGCTATTAGCTTCTACTTCTTCTTTCTTTACAATCTGATTGATATATATATATATATATATATATATATATATATATATATATATATTCTCTTTTTCTCTGGATATATATTTAATAAGCAATATTAGTGTTCAGTGTAGGTTGATGCAAGTATTGAAAGAATCACCTCTGCTAACGTAACCATGGAAAATTAAAAGTCCTAGGCACATAATACGCGGATTTTCGGCTAATAGCAGAACCTATAATCCTCTTTCTCAAAAGACATTAATTTCCAAATATTTTGATGCGGAAATATAAGGAAAGAGGAGTCATAATACGACAGTTTTTAGTTCTCTGTTTTGCTGGACATAATTTTATAAATTGTTACGGGAAAGTGGTTATGAATAGTGGAGTAATATGTGCAGTGTAGGTATGAGTTAGCGGAGTAAACTGGCATAAACAATTGTTTCTTCTTATCATCTACTGTATAATTTTTATTTCAAAATCAGTATACAAACAATATGTGCCAAAAAATTGTGATTTAGGAACACGATGGAACTAATATTGTTACGTAGATTTTTCTTACAGATACATCAATCCGTAGAATAAATCATTAATTTCAAAATATTGTTACATAGAAATTCTGTATTGACAAAATAGAAGAAATACGTACCTGTAACGCATATTCCATACCCGGGATGTGCCGATGTCCTCCATTGGGATTGTGATCTCGTCTCTCATATCCAGTTCCGACAGGTGACTGTGAAAATAGAAGAAATATTGTTACATTGAAATTCTGTATTGACAAAATAGAAAGTGTAATAACAGAGGACTGTGAAAATGGTGCATACTCAAAAGTTAATAAATAAAAAATAGTGTTTCACATAGTTCAAAGTTCGAACATGAATAAATAAATAAATACTATGGATAAAAATGAGTACAAGAGAGTGAGAGAAAAAACATCACCCAAATAACTTTGTTTTCAAAAATTACAGTTTCCTTTTCCAATAAAAATTTACTAAACATAAAGCTAACACATCACAACTTAATATAAATCCAAATAAGTGAATCTTGCATATCAAAAGTATTGCAAGTAGTGTAGGATTGGTCATGTACCAATATGGGATCGTATTTTCGTTTAAATGTCTCTAACTACTCCATTGCTTATCAAATTGTTTATGTTACTAGCTCTGTAGACCTATTTACTATTTGTATTATTTGACTAACTTTACAGCCGGTAGGACAAGCCCAGCTGAAGAAAAGGTAGTCTTTCTTGTTTATTTTCTTCAGTATTATATGAAAGACTAAATTGCCCTTTACTTTACTTATTTTCCGTAACAAAACAATGATATTTGTCCAAAATCCAAATATTTGATAAATTCAGGGGCATATTTCTCAATACTTAAAAGAGCAACGAACAGTGATAACATAAAATAGCAGGAAATATGTGAGGTGGAGATTATTGAAAAGCATTTAGAAGCTTTAACCATAAACTATGAACATAGGGACAGTCAAGAAGAGGTGTGATTTGGTCTCTATGGCAAAATAATAAAGAATACAACATTTGTTTGTTGGAAAGCCCATGTGAAATAATTTTTCTCCAGTGAGAAGAGTGTTGTTAGTACCTTCCATAGGTGTAGGTTGTCCTTGTATTGTTTACCTTATTCTAGTATATTCTTGTATTGTTTACCTTATTGTAGTACATCAGCAATAAGAATGCATGAAGTAAGACTTAGCATCTGTGTGTATTTCAAGAAATGATATTGCACGTTTAAAAGAACTTGGTTTGGTTTTGGTATTGTTCATGGATGGCCAGTCTCAATTAAAGCATTGAGTTGGTATATTTCGTTATACATGCTTCTATACCAACTAATACATTTATGATATTTGTATTATTGAATGTAGTAAGATATGCTACAGTCAAAAAAGTATTCAATAGTTTCTTTTTATTCGATGGTTATAGGATTCTATGAATTACACGTGATATAATTCTATGCATGAAGGGAGGCAATAAACAATAACTATGTATGTATATATTTATTTGGAGTAAAACTCATGTGATAATCATATTTCCAATTTGAGGTGGAGATCATAGATGCTCATAGAAACACAGCCATAAAGTGGTCTTATTGTCTGCCACTATGGTGTTAGGAGAATTAAGACCATGATTATGTATATTCTTATCCACACCATAATAATGTTAGTTTTACAGGCTTTTATTTAGCAATTGGATGCCTTTGTGAATACACTGGTACATGTTTGATTGTGTAATTATTAATAGGAAAAAAATATAGCTCATGTATATTAGCGGTAGGCATTAATAGTGGAATTATTATAGATAACACTTGTAAGCTAAAGTATTCGAATGTTGTTGAAAAAACAGCTAATAACTTCAGAAAATGTTGCACAGTAATTATTTGTAGTGCAATTGTAAGCACTGCAAATTAATTACACCATCATCCTAGCTCCATCCTTTTTGAATTTCACTACCAGTACACCCAAAACCATTCCCTTTAACAAACATCAATGGGGTTTGCAGGATACGTCCACACTTAATGGTGCTAATCTTGCTTCATCTAGTGGCCTCTACGGAAAACCCAAATATGTATCATTTATCAAACCCTAATTCCTATCACCAAAAGTAAGATTTCAGCCAAGCTCTAAAGATAATCTACTCCTCTTGTCGAGCAGCAGAAATCGACGTCAAAAGTGACACATTTGATCGTTATCAGTTGATGTCTCAATTTCTAATGATTTTATTAACTTATATTGGAAATGTGAATATGCATTTATATTACATATAATATGTAAAACTATAAATGTCTATTATTCATATAGAAAAATAGACTGAATATAAACTAGTATATTGGCAGATAATTATCAGATGCACTTTCTTTTCCCCTTTTGCATATTAGATATTCATCCCTTTTTCAGATGTGGATTTTAGATTAACAAGCAGAACAATAAGAACACATACATGATTATTTATTTATGATATTGCAGTGGTAACTGGACATGTACAAAACATACCATCGAGGAATTAGACTTATGTGTTTTGGCTGCCTTCTCAAGTTGAGTTCTTCCTTGATCATGAACTAAGAGAGCGAGATCTTTAAAGATTTCATGAACTTCCCCGATTTGCTGTTGAACCTCCTGTATTCCCTATTCCCTTTCCTCGATAATTGCCTCATTGAATATGATATCACTGTCTAATAACATCTCTTGCCTGAACATACCATGAAAATAAACATAGTTATATAGAGCTAAGATAACATGTTTGTGCTTCATGTCCTAACTTGTTACTGTTATCACAAGAAGAAGATGTCAATACAAACAAATGACATAGTTACACAGAAGTAAATAGACCAAAAAATACTAGAAAAGGGAAAAAGTGATTGCTCAAGTTTACCACTTTCATTGGATTAACTGATGCAATTATTTGTCTTTTTGACTTTGATGCTTTTGCTTTGAGTCTTATTCAGAACATGATACAAGGTGCAAGCTTGAGTAACTGCCTGCTTCGCCTGGCTTCCTGCATGAATGATGATGTTAAATATACATTAAAGCAGTCACCACACAAATATATCATCATTCGTAGTATGCTATTTATCAAAGAACAAGTTTAAATTGGCTTTAGCGAAAACTGTTTGAGATCATCAAGCTGCTAAACTCTCAAATAATGCTTTCAAATCCATGTTTCAATTTTATTCATATGATTTCTATTTCCACCGCAATTTATTACTGTTATTTTAATCAACCATTGCTTAATTAACTCTTTTTACTGTATTACTTGTTCGCGGTTCAACTACTCGCTGTTATGTTTTGTTGTATGCATTCTAACTTGTTACAGGAAAAATAATCAAAAGGTAACAAAATAAAATATAGAGTAAATAAATAAAAACTAGAAATCCAACCGACGAATCGAGACGAGAAGAAAGAGTTTACAGCACCTTGCGACCAATCATCCCCAAAAGGAACGACATGTTCGACGCCGTCAAGTAATGGTCGTAGCAGCTCCTCAAATGGAAAACGGTATCGGACGTCTCAGGGAACTCCACCGTCCATCTGGCTTTCCGTACCAACCCTTGATGTCTCAGGAGAGGCAAGAGGCTGCACCCAAATTTTAGACGGAGATGAGATCTTTCATCATAAGTTGATTAAGGCATGGCTGGATGAGGGAGAGTTGACAGAAATTGATGTGGATTCAAGGAGCAGCGGAAATTAATGAGTTATGGCGCGGGATCGAAATTGTTAGGGCGGGGATTGAAAATAATGAGTTAGGGAACGGGGAGTTGCTTTTTGAGGAAGGCGTCAGGTTGTACACTGGAAGGTGGGGGAGTTAAAAAATTAGGATAATTTTGCAACGGTCTGAAGCCATTGCAAAATTACCACGGCCCGTAACCTTGGCAATTTATTTTAGCACGGTCCAAAACCGTGGTAAAATTGCCACGGCTCAAGACCGTAGCAAAATTTCCGCGTTGGGCGTGGCAAAATGGACAGTATGGTGTAGTGCTTGGTTATATGAGGTTAGTATCACGGTCAACTGAAGTCAACTCGAAGTTAAAATCTCTTGTCAGAGTGGTTCGATTAATAATAATTGTTATTATTGAACCAAGGACTTTGTGTTTGGATTATATAGCTGAATATAGATGATGTTGGAATTTTGACCATTACCAAATTCCATAAGTCCTAATATGATATAGTTTAGACGAAAAGAATTGGTGTAAATAATTGTCGCTACTAGGTAACGCTTAAATAAAGTAAAATTGGACTTTACTGAAGCCATGTAAGCAATAAATTTTGTCATAATGTCACACCATCTACTAAGTGACATGTGAACGTTAATATTCTAATTGTTTGATATTAATCGCTGATCGAATTTACACCTAAGAGTCACATAATCAAAATTTTGAATACTCTTAAAACCATCAGATTTAATTAATTAAATTAATTAATATTTATGAAATGTTAATTATAAAATTTTATTTAATTTGTTATTATCAATATTAAATTATGTGTATATAATAGGTATAAAGACACTTATCGATATACAGTATCGATATGCATTTAAATTGGATTTGAATGTGTTATTTATTGATAGGGCTTGAAGTGATTTTAAGGCCCGTATAGGGACCTATTATAGGTGGCTATGATAGGCTATGGAGGTCGGCCATGTGATGGAAAATGGGGATGAAATTTGAATTCGAAGAGATGAATTAGTAGGAGAGAAAGGTGGATCTAAATCCTCTTTTTACTCCTTATATCTGCACCATGTATTCATCTCCAACCCTTCATTTTTTCTTTTCTTTCGGCACTCCTTTAGACCAGCAAGGTCGACCTCAAACTCCCCTCCTCCTCCAGGTATTAAAGCTCTAAAACACTAAATTAAATACAATACAAGCACCAGTGGTTGCTGCATTCGGTCTAGTAGCGTTTTTTGGATTCAGGATTCGATCAAGGGGCGATTAGATCAAACGCTTATATGTGTATCAATTAGGCTTTAGTAATGGGTAATAATTCATATATATATATATATATATATTATAAATATATTTAATTTGTATATGTATATTTATTAATTACTTTAAAATTTAATATTAGTTTGTATATATATATTAAAATGTTAGTATAAAATATTTAATGAAAAGGAACAAATCTAATATTAACTAATATTATTTTCAAAATTATAAAGATATTATATATATATATATATATATTATTTCCGCACGGAAATTAAAAAAATTCATATTAAATAATTTTAAAACCAAAAAAACCTACATGGCTGAAGGCATATTTGTGTATGTGTATGGTGTGTGTGTGTATTATTTAATAAGTATATATATGTATGTACAAGTATGAAGCCCGTGCCAATGGCACGGGTGCAAACTTTATTTTATGTAAAAGTTATGGCAACATATGTTGCGATGGTGCGAATTTTATGTAAAAATCCATAACTTTGGTAGACAACAACCATTTTATGTAGTGTATTAAAAAGACAGTGAACAAAATTGAATGAAAATGAATACTTAGTAAAAAAAAGTATTTGGATATAATAGAACATACGCATGTTTACAGTAGAAGAGTAAAACATAAATTATGTTAGGATGAAATTATGAAAAATATAAATGAGATGTTAATTTGGAGTATTATTTGTGAAGTAATTGGATGAATAACCATGATAGAAAAAACGGTGGTTAATGGTGAAGTGATTTTGGAAAACAAAGTGTGAAAATAGCCTAGACTTGAAAAACATTCAATGCATGGTATTACAGCATATTTCCATATTTGTGGAAATTAGGCTAAAGTGAATAATTAATTTCAAGGACAATTTACAGAAAAATTATAAATTCATTTATCATTTTAAGTTATACGGGAAAATGATAAATTCATATATCATTTTTTTCTGTATAACTGAAAATGATAATTTCGTTTATCATTTTCCTGTAAATTATCCTTCAAACTAATTTTTCAAAAGTGGTGTCCTTAAAACTTATTATCTTGAACTGAGAAGCCATTTGAGTGAAAATTCCTCTTCTATTTTTTATAATGGTTTTTAATGGTGAATTATTTTTGAAAGCAAAGCATGAAAATAACGTGAACCCGAAGAACATTTAATTCATGATGTTATAGCATGTTTTTCCCTTTTATTTTCTTCCCGTATCCAAAGTTGAAGTATATTGTACATGAAAATTTACATAACCAAGTACTTTGACCACACTCGCCACAATATAGAAATTCCCTTGCATGATACATTATCAATTTATATTTTGTGTCCAAAATGGTATGTGTTTAGAATTGTGTTTTATATCTAATTAAAAGGATGTAGAAGAAATGGAAATGAATAAACATTTATTATGTAATAGTCCATTACATATCATAAAAGACTAAAGGTCAGTAGATAAAAAATTAATGCAGGTTTTTGAACAAAATATTAATGAAAATTTTAGATCACAAACGGCCAATGAATCTTGTACTACCACTACCAAATATATGACTGTAAACTTATGTAAACATGAACAGAGAGAATTTTCAGCTCTTAATTGTAATGATAATGTGTATAAATACATGTTCAAATGTAGAAACTGATCATAATCCGAGAATACAAAAAATATTCATTACTTAATTTTCAATATATATACTATATTAATGGTAAGAAGTTATATACAAAAAAAACATTAATCAAAATTAATGCACATAGTCGAGTCATTTTGTTAAAATAAAAATAACACCAATACAACCAAACACCATTCAATTAAATAATGGTAAGATATAATAATTAAACAGTTCCATCAACTGGTCAAAAAGCAACCCAAAAATCATCCTTCATTCTCATCGAGCCTTTGAGTATCCCTTAAAAATTACAGTGCTTACAATACAACATGGTCCACGATAAAAGAATTATTGAAGATCTAAGCGTGAAGAAATCCTACGAAGTCTCATTTGAATGCTAGAGTTAATTGGTTTGACAAGTAAAGATGATGTTCTGAAGCTCAATCAATGCAAATGTTTACAGGTTGTTTAATGCAGAAAGAAAAAAGGAAATACAAATATATGAAAAATTTCCATATAGTATATACGTTACATTCCGCACTGCAAAAATATTAATTTTGTTCCTTTAGATTCTAAAGGAGCTTGCATTATCCCACACAAAATGGGAAAGTAGTATGCTATTCAATATCATATTCAAGGGCATAAACTTAAAAGTGTAATCCCATCAATATGTATCCGTCCTATATTAAATAATCATTTCTTGAAAGTGATGTATACAATAAAAAACACGTAAAGTCGTGCCCATACATAGATAAAAGCACTTCCCATTCATTGTTCCTACATACTTGTACTACATCAAATTAACGTCAAAGCAGTTTTAAAATTTTATTATAAACAAAATTAAATACCTTTTGAATCTAATATGAGATGTATAATTATGAAACACGATGTATACATCTGTAGAATTACAAAATTTTATGGCCATTATAATACAGCCAATTTACCCATATACTTTGTATCATGCATGACAATAACCAAGCACACAATCAAGGATTTTGTGTTAACTCATATTTAAAGATAACCGTCAAATTTAAAATCAATAGCTAAAAGGTAATAAAGGTCTATGGTACTAATATAATGGCACTGGCTCATTATAACATATTTCACACCTAAAGATGCAACTACCTATACAAAAATGTCAAATGATTTGTTTCCAATTTTCATATTTAATCTTCTATGTCAAGCTATTGTACTAATTTAATGCACAAAACAGTGCAATACCACAATTAGCAAAATATGAGTAAAACTATCAAAATATTGAAAATTGGTTTGCTTTGTATTACTGAAGGACCCATGAGATTTTCTCCAATTTCATGCTATGCTTCTGGCCAATTTAATTGTATCATGTTAGAAAATTAATGTGTTGATGTTATTTTGATGAATAAAAACAATATCATTTATTTTGAACACAATGGAGAAACATTAATTTATTATATATCAAAAGGGAAAATAAGGAAAGTGAAAAGGAGAAACAATATCCTGTTACGTAAAATATCAGCAAGAATGAACAAATCATAGGCTTTCCAAACCTTATAATTTTTATTACTAAGTATATCAGTTCATCACAAATACATGTTTTAATGGGGTTCATACCGATTGATTAGGTCAGATTTTATACACCCATATTTTAGGAAGGGATGAAAAGAAAAACTTGAAACCTAGACCAAAGATTAAGTAGACACATCATGAATGGCCAACATATTCTGCATGAACATCTCAATCATAATATAAACCCGAAAAGGTAAAGCGCTAAATCATAGAAAGAAACAAAGTTGTAGTTAACAATTTTGAACTATAACAAACCACAAAAAAAGAGAAAAATTGAAATACCAGAAACCAAAATGAAGAAATTGGAAACGCCTTATTCTTTGAATTTCGTTTCGTCTACAGACATAGATAGTAGAAACTAAAATTAGCATCTTCTATTGGAGTTGGATAAAAGAATAATTGAATTTGAATAGTAGGTTGGTGTGGATAAAAACATGAAAGAATAATAGCAGTTTGAACAAAGCAAGAAACAAAGGTATTAAAATTGGATTTCCAAAGGTCGAAACTTTTTTATTAAACACGATGGGTGAGGTGAGCATCATGGAGGAAGTGGAGGAAAGAAGTTATTTAACGGATACAGAGTAAGAAAACGTTACTCATTGGCTGATGTGGCTAAATTCTAGCCACTTGATGTTTTTTATCAACAATAAATCTCAACCTTTTTTTGTCTTTTCCGTTAAAATCAAGGAAATTTGTTATATAGATGTATATGTATATGTGTATAAGTGTTTTATATTAACTCTTATATTTTACAAAAAATATTTTATAATATACAATTTATATATTTATATTATATATGCATATATATTGACAGCACACATGTATATATGGGGCTAACTTTTTCGTTGCGGTGTAAATCCCAACATCTATACACGAGCATGTCAAACCATGCATATCTTTTATGTTGCACGTGCACGTACACACTTATGTGTATATGATACACATATTATATTATAAAATAAAAATTTAATAATAAATAAAACTTTATTCTTAATTAAACAAAATATTGATTTATTTAAAACAAATTTGGATAAGATCTAAATAAATTTAGATTTTAAAGGCCCAAAGATCCAAATTGAAGAATTTTTTCAAAATTTACCCATTTACCCCGCTGCATGCTGGTTTAGATCCAATATGTAGGTCTCTTTGATTACTAGCATTTTCCAGAAGGGATCGAATCAGATTCGAGGAGTTTTGATTCAGAGTTCAAGATGGTACAACTGGGCCACAGCTAAGATAACATTTAATTTATATCTATTTATATGTGTAGTCATTATGCTATTGTACTTGTACAGGTTAGGTTATATCATGAATTCACATATGCATTTGCCGTCAATTTACATATGAATGTGTTGTATAAAATAAAAATAAAAGTTTGTGTGTATATATTCATATTTACTTTCGGCCATATTAACTAAACAAATTCAAATTTAAAAATTATTATAAAAGTATTTTAAATTAAAAATTGAAATTCAAAATTAATATACATTTATACATATATTTATAAATTATTTTAATAAATTCAAAACATGTTATATCATATGCACATGAATCAAAGAAAATTAATTTTGTACACACACACACACACACACACACACACACACATATATATATATATATATATAGCAAAGCTAGCCGGCATTTAAAGTGGACCGTCTACGTATATAAAAGAATGAGAGAACATGTGTTTGGTACATGCACCAGAACAACTAAAAGAAAACGAAACGCGGGAGTTTGGAAAAGGTACCAAACTACAAAACAACAACATTAGAACTAGTACCCCTCCGAAGAGGAAGAGTCACTCCCCTCAATCGAAGATGCAGGCCCAAAAACGTGAAGGAAATTAGAAAATAGATAAGCTAAAGAAGGGACAAAGTTGATTGAATGAGGGCAGTAAATGTATTTCCTATCCCAAGAGTCATCCGCAAGAAGAGAGCGATTGAAGTCACTAAACTGACCAAGCACGGTGAGGGATAGACCCTCTCTCTCAACATGATAAAATAGCCTCTTATCTTCTTCTACTCCATCAACAAACTTATAAAAACTTCAATTTTTTAGGTCAAGTAGCATTTCAGAATGCTCGTGAAGCCATGCTAGGTCATACGGATCCCAAGAAATGTTAGAGGAAGGAAGAACCGTAGCAGGGTCAACCAAGGCAGCATCAATAATATCATCAGAGTGATCAACAGTGTTCGAGGGGCCGAATCTTGAAAGAAGAGACAACAAAAATTGGACAAGCACTTCATGGAAGGAGGACGAGGAAGAGGGATCCTATTAGAAATCGGAATAGGAGCAGAATCAGATTCCAAAGTACAAGAATCCACAAGGTCATCAAACAAGCCAAAGCCTAGAACAACATGAGGACTAATAGGGAAACTAACACGTCCAGATACAACAGTTTGGGGATGTGCATTTACACAAGCACTTGGAGTGAAAATTGCAGATGCATGATTCTCCACTGCAGGTGTAACACCCAATACAGTACAACCACTCAGAACTATGTCATTCAAAGTGATGCTGCCTACATCCTCTACATCTAACTGTTATTACGAGATTCCAATCGAGACCACTCCGATCGAAATCCCCTGAGCACAGCGGAAGACGAGATCGTGATAAGAAGTGTAAAAACAACCAAACCAATAACTCAAATCTAGTCTCAACCAATCCAAAGACAATCACAATCCCAAATAAGCAATTCAGAAATTAAAGCAATAACGAAACAATAAATCACACACTGATTTATAGTGGTTCCACTAACGTCGTGTTAGTGTACATCCACTTTAAGAGAGAGCTTTATTAATATTGATGAGAAGAGTACAAGAGATTGATTACAATGATCAAATATAAATTAGAAATTGATTTGTGGAGAAGAGAATTGAAGAAAATTAGGTTTTGATAAACCCTAATTAGTGGAGGCTAATCTCTTGCAGTCGCTTGCGTTTTTCTCCCTACCTGGATCTAATACCTGAGGCTAGCTTATATAGGAGAATAGAAACCCTAGACAATATTCCAAAATTGCCCCTGCGGATATCACAAATTTTCACCCAAGTCCACGGAAAGAAAAATTGGAAAAAGTCGTTCCAGACGTCTGGTCTAAGGGTCAGACGTCTGACTTAAGTCACTGGAGTGACTGGCTCCAGATCAGACGTCTGACCCACTTGGTCAGACGTCTGACCAAGTGTTCTGGAACCACTCCAGAAATTTTTAGACGTCTGAAACTATTTTCAGACGTCTGAAAATAGTTGCTGTCCCCAAACAGCCCACTTCGCCTTTTCTCTGATAACTTCCACTTCCGGACTCCGATTTGCGAACCGTTTCCTCCGTTGCGAAGCTACTTCCGACCTCTACAAATTCGCATATAGTGTCGCCAAAATTCAACACTCCACCTCGACACTATATCCATCTCCGACTCTAATGGTACCATACCATCAACAACAACCGATAGCACCAACTATCACTTCTTCTACCTTCAACCAGAAATGAATGCTTCCCCAATGAGCTCCGGCAAAGCCACCGCCCATTGCACTCCACCAACGAGCTCAGGCAAAGCCCCCGCCCGCTAATGAAATGTTGAAAACATCCAAAACCTAAGCTATCTCTCCAAAAACTAGCACTAACCAAGAAGATAGAACCTCAATCTCTCACCAAAACTCTTTCTCATCTACCACCAAGCTCCTTCCTTAACCGTGCCACCCCGTGGCACCTAGCACTTCTCCAAGCGAATCAAGTTCGAGCAATGCTCGAACTTCCCAACCGGCAAAGCCTTAGTGAACATGTCTGCCGCGTTATCCTTTGTGTGCACTTTCCGAAGATATACTTGCTTATCCTCATCCATGGCTACTAGAAATGACTCTCTCACCTTAATATGCTTAGTCTGTGAGCTAAACGCCAAATTCTCTGCCAAGTGAATAGCACTTTGGCTATCACATCGAACATCGATACTATCATGCCCGAATCCCAAGTCACACAACAATCGCTTCAAATAGAGTGCCTCCTTTGCCTCCTCCACTGCGGCAATCAACTCCGCCTCCGTAGTGGATAAAACAACTATGGTCTGCAATCTAGATCTCCAACTTATGGCTGTACCCCCAAGTGTGAAGACATATCCGGAAGTTGATTTTCTTCGATCCCTATCACCAGCGTAGTCCGAAACACAATAACCAACCAACTTGCAATCCATCGTCTTACTTCCGCCAAAAACAAGACCATGAGATGATGTGCCTCTAAGGTATCTCAATATAAGCTTCACAGCTTCCCAATGCGATTTCCCTGGATTAGCCATGTATCGACTAACCACCCCGACGGCATTTGCTATATCGGGCCTTGTACACACCATAGCATACATTAAACTACCAACCGCACTAGCATATGGCACCTTTGCCATATAAGCCTTGTCTTTCTCCAAGATAGGTGACCCTTTACTCGAAAGCTTCATATGCAAAGGTAAAGGTGTATTGGACGCCTTTGCATTCTCCATGCTAAACCGGCAAATCACTTTCTTAATGTACTCATTTTGAGTCAATTTCAACTCAAAACGCTTTCGATCCCTTTCTATTTCCATGCCCAATATCCTCTTTGCTTCTCCAAGGTCCTTCATTTCGAATTTCGACTTTAATTGCAATTTCAATTTGTTGATTTCATCCTTGTCCTTCGAAGCAATGAGCATGTCGTCCACATACAAGAGTAAATACACCCAACAATCATTTCCCAACTTCTTGAAATAAACACAAGCATCCTTGATGCTTCTATCAAAACCATTTTCAAGCATAAAATGATCAAACCTCTTGTACCATTGTCTAGGTGATTGCTTTAGTCCATATAGTGATTTCTTTAGCTTGCAAACCAAATTTGACTTACCATCCACAACAAAACCTTCTGGTTGCTCCATGTAGATGTCTTCATCCAAGTCACCATGCAAGAAGGCGGTTTTCACATCAAGTTGCTCCAACTCCAAGTCATGAACATCAACTATAGAAAGTAATATCCGGATAGAAGTATGACGCACAACCGGTGCGAATATCTCATCACTCCTTCCCTTTCCTTTGTGCAAACCCCTTAGCCACTAGCCTAGCTTTGTATCTTCCATCGTCCTTCACCTTGTATATCCATTTGCATCCAATAGCACGGTTTCCTTTAAGAAGTGGAATCAAATCCCAAGTTTGATTCTTCAACAATGATTGCATCTCTTCCTCCATGGCACAAATCCATTTCGAGCTATCACTCGACTTCATGACGTCATCAAGGTCCATTGGCTCATCTTGGACTACATGAAGATCATAGTCCAAATTTTCACAAAAACTAAGATAGTTCCAATCACCATATCTTTCGGGTGGTCTTATAGTACGACGACCAACCCGAGTAGCAATACCATCACCCAAACTTCCTTTAGCTCCACCTTGAACCGAATCTTCTCTAGGCTCGTGTACATCACCAACACTACTAGAGGTACCCTGTGGACTATGTGATGTAACTTCAACTGCTACTTCCTCGCAAGCATCTCCAACTACTCTACTCTCTCTACTCCTTGGACAAAATGTGGAAATAATTTCCTTCTCCTTTGATTCATCATGAACCGAATCTGGAACATCCGATGAGCTTCCATTCTCCTTGAACATCGCCGACTCATCAAAAGTAACATGACGAGAATTCACTACCTTCTTTGTTTCCGGATTCCAAATCCGATAGCCTTTTACTCCAT
Organism: Allium fistulosum; assembly: GCA_030737815.1. Taxonomy (NCBI): domain Eukaryota; kingdom Viridiplantae; phylum Streptophyta; class Magnoliopsida; order Asparagales; family Amaryllidaceae; genus Allium; species Allium fistulosum. The sequence continues at coordinate 143,189,364 of CM060902.1, read as the reverse complement.
CTGTATAACCAAGCAAAATCCCCTTGAAAGCTCTAGGTTCAAGCTTATCATTTCCCGGATCATGCACATAAACTGGACTTCCAAAGACACGAAGATAGCTCAATTCAATACTCTTTCCCTTCCACATTTCCTCCGGAATTTTGTTACCAATAGCTGAGCACGGAATTCGATTAATAATATGCACTGCGGTTGACAAAGCTTCAGCCCAAAATCCCTTCGCCAAACCCGATGTCAATCTCAAGCATCGAGCTTTCTCAAGTAGAGTACGATTCATCCTCTCCGCAACACCATTCGACTGCGGATCTCCAGGTGTAGTAAAATGCCTCCAAATACCATGATGCTTGCAAAACTCTAAAAATTCTCCGGAAACATACTCTCCGCCATTGTCAGATCTTAGAACATTCAAAGACTTTCCGCTTTCATTTTCAACAAGAGCTTTCCATGCTTTGAACTTTGCAAATGCCTCTGACTTGGCCTTCATTACATACACCCAAACTTTCCGAGAAAAGTCATCTATAAAGGAAATATAATAGCGAGCTCCACCTAAAGAAGCTACAGGTGCCGGTCCCCAAACATCCGTGTGAACATACTCAAGAACCCTTCTCGAATCATGCTTTCCTTCACCGAATGAAACTTTTGTTTGCTTCCCCATGGCGCATTCTTCGCAAAACTCCAATTTGTTGAAACTCTCTCCATCGATCATCTTACTCTTTCGAAGAATGTCCAAACTCCTCTCCGAGACATGACCTAACCTCAATTGCCACAACCTAGTCGCATCCAAGCCACGAGAACTGTCAACTCCTATACAAGTTTCACCTTCCACAGTCACCCCTTGAAGCAAATAAATACCATGAGTTCTAGCACCCTTCATCACCACAAGCGCCCCCTTCGAAACCCGCAAGCTATCACTCTCAATAGTGATTTTACAACCTAAAGAATCCAGCTGCCCCAAAGAGATAAGCGACTTCCGAAGTCCCGGAACATAGCGTACATTAGTGAGAGTACGAACCACTCCGTCAAACATCCGAATTTGCACGGAACCAATGTCTTTCGACTTGCAAATAGCACCATTTCCCATAACAATTGAATTTCCTTCTTTGTCGATGTAAGAAGAAAAACAATTCCTATTTGGCGTCATATGATAAGACGCCCCCGAATCAAGTACCCAATCGTTACCCGAAACATCTGATGCTACCGCCGACAACACATCTACATCTCCCTCACCAACTCCACTCTCCATTGCTACAGATGAAGATGCTACTTCCTTCTTTGCCTTCTCCTTGTCCGGACACTCATTCTTCCAATTACCGGGCTTCTTGCAAATATAGCACTTGCCTTTTATTTCCTTCGACTTTCCTCTCCAACCGGGGTTCCTTGATTTAGAACGCCCCCGGTTCTCCTTCTTCACATACCTCTCCTTCTCCACAAACAAACCATGACCATTACTAGCACCACTACCTCCATCACCTAACTCCTTCATTTGATCCCGCAACTTCTCGCTAAGAAGACCCGTCTTGACATCATCAAGAGTCAATGTATCTCGGCTATAGATCAAACTATTTGAGAAACTTGTATAGCGATCTGGCAACGAACACAACAATATCATCGCCTTTTGCTCTTCCTCAATCTTCAAATCTACCGCCTTCATCTTCATTAGCAAATCATCAAATATATTCAAGTGCGCCTTAAGCGAAGTACCTTCCTTCATCTTATAGGTGAAGAACGTTCGTAATAAGATCAAACGATTTGTCAGTGACTTCTTCGTATATAACTCCTCCAACTTGTCCCAAATACCCTTAGCGGTTGTCTCACCACTAATTTCAGAGATAACATTCTCTCCCATAGCAAGTTGAAGTGTAGTGAATGCCCACTCTTACATCTCCTCTCTCTCAACATCCGAGATGTCCGCTGGCAACAAATGTGTGTCAAACACTACCCGATGTACCTGATTCCTCCTTAGAACCGCTTTCATCTTCCATTGCCATTTTTCAAAATCATTATCGCCATTCCACTTGTCTATTACCAATTGTGATCATGAAGCTGCATACGATCCACGTACATAAGGCGCTACACCACTTGGATTACCCATTGAGGAACTACTTGAGGTATTATCTGTTTCTGGCATTTCTACAACCATCTACCAACACCAATGCTCCGATACCAAATGTTATTACAAGATTCCAATCGAGACCACTCCGATCGAAATCCCCTGAGCACAGCGGAAGACGAGATCGTGATAAGAAGTGTAAAAACAACCAAACCAATAACTCAAATCTAGTCTCAACCAATCCAAAGACAATCACAATCCCAAATAAGCAATTCAGAAATTAAAGCAATAACGAAACAATAAATCACACACCGATTTATAGTGGTTCCACTAACGTCGTGTTAGTGTACATCCACTTTAAGAGAGAGCTTTATTAATATTGATGAGAAGAGTACAAGAGATTGATTACAATGATCAAATACAAATTAGAAATTGATTTGTGGAGAAGAGAATTGAAGAAAATTAGGTTTTGATAAACCCTAATTAGTGGAGGCTAATCTCTTGCAGTCGCTTGCGTTTTTCTCTCTACCTGGATCTGATACCTGAGGCTAGCTTATATAGAAGAATAGAAACCCTAGACAATATTCCAAAATTGCCCTTGCGGATATCACAAATTTTCACCCAAGTCCATGGAAAGAAAAACTGGAAAAAGTCGTTCCAAACGTCTGGTCTAAGGGTCAGACGTCTGACTTAAGTCACTGGAGTGACTGGCTCCAGATCAGACGTCTGACCCACTTGGTCAGACGTCTGACCAAGTGTTCTGGAACCACTCCATAAATTTTCAGACGTCTGAAACTATTTTCAGACGTCTGAAAATAGTTGCTGTCCTCAAACAGCCCACTTCGCCTTTTCTCTGATAACTTCCACTTCCGGACTCCGATTTGCGAACCGTTTCCTCCGTTGCGAAGCTACTTTCGACCTCTACAAATCCGCATATAGTGTCGCCAAAATTCAACACTAACCCACCATTAACATCATTAACCAATGGACCAAACACGGGCATTATAGTTTTTGACCATTGGCCAGCACTACCAACAGCAGCGGCCACCAATAAAGTTGCAATAGGGGAAGATACCTGCACAACACTAACATTAATACCTAAAACTGGAGATGCATCCATGGTACAAGAATTCGGAAAATCCAAATTAGCAAAAGGGTTGGGCGTAATCACACAAGCAGCAGAAGGGGCCAGATGCGGAAGACAGGCGTATGGATGGTGGAACCTAACGATGGGAACTCGGTGGCAGAATCGAAGATCGGTTGAGGTTAAGAGGGACTAACATCGACAGGAAGAACGTTTAAGGCACTAAAATGGCGAACAGATCCGGTCATTGATAGTTCGTTAACAACAGAAGTCTTGAGCGACACGCGATTGAAACGAATACGGAGATAAAGAGAGCGGCAGAGAATGGGACGCATGAAAAGGCGAAAGGGAAGAGCGGGCAGAGAAACCTACTCGCCTACAGTAGAAGATGTCATTTATTCACATATATTTTATTTAATCGAAACAAACACACACACATCTTTGATATTAATTTGATCTCTCTGGTATGAACAATAGGATGGATGGAACTGAACTTGAGGAAGGTGAGATTGGCAACGGGGTAGCAGTTGGAATTCCTGACCGGGGAGAATCAAACAATAATGAAAACAGTGAAATTCTAAAAAATAATGATTTCCACATTCTATCAGCATTGGGAGGGAATGATACAATTGTAGGTGAAAATGGGAATGGTGAAAATGACATTACTAACACAGTAGTAACTGATGCAATGGCCAATAAAAAAGGAAATGGGTTGGGTAACTCGGATTCTGCTGAGGCAACTTTTAAACCATTCCCAATTGAAAGTTACGTGCCAGACTTTTCCTTGCCATCTCAAACAAATAAAATCCACCAAGCAGATATCAGTAGTACAGGCAACTCTGTCATGCCTTTCCCTCAATCCAATATCATCATTAACTCTAGTGATGTTAACTTGGAACCAATAATGGTCTTGTCATCTTCAACTCCTCCAAAAATTCTTGCTTCCTCAAGTGCTAATAATCAAACTCCTCTCTCTCTGACTAAGCCTGTGCATGTATCCCATGTGCACGTGCACGTCCATGAAGTCTCTGATGCTATCCCAGGATCCACCTCTTCTAATCACACTGGTGTAACTGAATCTGAAGCAAATCTTCCCTATGATCATATTCCAGCTCCCCAAGCGTGGATGCCCCCTCCTCCTCAGCTCCTCTCCTCTTCATGCCCTTCCAACAACAGCTCAATCCAAAACTTAATGCAAGATGTTTGTGCTATGCCAGTTTGTTCCAGTAAAATAAAGAAACCAATTCAATTGTCTGAATTGGATCTCAATCCCCCTGCTGGATCAATCCTAACTTCACCAATTCCTGAAACCATAGTTCAATCATCCCCTCTAACTAGAGGTGGCAAGAAGAAACTTCAACAGAAACAAATGGTTGTTTAATGATGAACAACATAGGAGCTTGGAACATTCGTGGTGCACACTCGGAAATTAAACTAAACCAATGCAAGCAAATTATATCCACTCATTCTTTGAGTCTTGTTGCGATACTAGAAACTAAACTTAATGCAACTCTCTCTTCCAAGGCCGCTACGTTCATTAACCCGACTTGGAAAATGATAAATAATCTTAGTGATGCTCCCTATGGTAGAATTCTTATCTTATTTAACCCCTCTATTTTCCACCTTAACCCCATCTTAACTTCTTCGCAACTAATTCACACTCACTGTATCCACCTTCCATCTTCTACTTCCTTCTATCTAACTGTCATCTATGGTCACAACTCCGTTCTAGCTCGTCAGTCTTATCTTTCGCTTCTCCCTTCGTTACGTCAAGAAACTCACCCATGGTTGGTCATGGGGGACTTCAACTGCTCCTACCATTTGTCTCATCGACTTGGAGGGAACCCTTTGTCCCTCTGTCAAATAACTCCTCTTAGCAATGCCATCTCTCTCTCTAATCTAATTGAACTTACCTCTGTCGGTGCCATCTTCACTTGGAACAACTCTAGTAGACAATCCCCTCGTACCTTTTCCAAAATTGATTTCACATTCTCTAATCTCAATGCTCTTGTCAAATGGCCCCAAATGTTCAATCTCCTTCCAATGCCTGGCTTATCTGACCATTCTCCTCAGATCATATCCTTTGGTTCTGCTGTGAGAAAAAGAAACACAAATTTTAAATTTTTTAATGCTTGGGTTCAACACCCTGACTTTATTCAAATAGTTAGTAAGGCTTGGTCAACTAAATTTTTTGGTAACCCTATGTTTATATTGCAGAGTAAACTGAAGGCAGTCAAAGCAGATCTGAAAGCTTGGGCTCTGTGTAAATTTGGTCAAGGTAATCTAGCTTCCTACACTCTTTCTAAGGAACTGCAACTTATTCAGGAATTGATGATGAATGACACTTCAAATAGCGAGCTGGCAGCTAAAGAGGCTGCAGTTTCCTCCCAACTGTTTGAAGCATTACGAATTGAAGCTGATATGATAAAACAGAAATCTAGGCTCAAGTGGTTTAGAAATGGCGATAGAAACTCTGCTTTTTTCCACTCCTCTCTCAAAGCCAAGCAATCTCGAGAGTTAATTAGTACTCTCATTGACATGAATGGTGAATATACTGCGGACCCTGTCCAAATTGATGAAATGTTTCTGGACCATTTCAGTAAATTGCTTGGTAACCATAACCAATTCAACCCTTCTCTTGAGCTTCTGGATACAATAAACATACCGAGAATTTCTCCAGAAGACAATGCTCTTCTTTCCGCTGCTGTCACAAACTCTGAAATCAAATCTGCTCTCTTCTCCCTAAATGCTAATTCCACTGGAGGTCCCGATGGATTCAACTCCTTTTTTTTCACCTCTACTTGGGAAATAGTTGGCCAAACGTTCTTGAAGGCTATTCACAATTTCTTCAACAAGTGCAAAATGATAGGGTCCATCAACGCTACTAACATTGCCCTAATCCCTAAGGTGAAGAACTCTTGTCGAGTTTCCGACTTTAGGCCTATATCGTGCTGTAATACAATATATAAGTGCATCTCGAAAATAATAGCGAATAGGCTTAACTCTGTTCTTGATAAAGTTATCTCTACCAACCAAGCAGCTTTTCTTAAAGGTAGGAGTATTCTTGATAATGTTATGATGTCGCATGAACTGCTGAAAGGCTATAACAGCTCCCACGTCTCTCCCAGAGCTACCTTCAAGCTAGACATATCGAAAGCTTTTGACTCCTTGCATTGGGACTCAATAGTTAGAATCATGGGATTAATGAATTTCCCCAAACACTTTGTTGCATGGATACACTGTTGTATTTCTACACCTAGGTATTCTCTGATGGTCAACAACTGTAGTGTTGGTTTTTTTCAGGGGAAACAGGGCATTAGACAGGGAGACCCTATCTCAGCCTACTTATTTATTCTCGTGATGGAGATTCTCACCCAAATCCTAAACCATCTCGTCCTTGAAGGCAAGTTTATGACTCACCCAAAATGTAGTAACCCGCTTATCACATCTTTGATGTTTGCCGATGACTTGGTCATTTTCTTCAAGCCTAATATGATGACAGTTACCTCCATCATGCATGGTCTGGACAAATTCTTCAAAATAACTGGGTTAGCTATTAATCTATCCAAATCTGACTTAATGATAGCTGGTGTTGACCCTCTGTTAACTACCCAAATCACTTCATTTACTGCAATCCCTCATAGAACCGAAACTGCTATGTACCTTGGTCTGCCGCTTGCAACATCGAGGATAACTTTAGCTCAGTGTATTCCTCTCTTTGACAGAATCACTGCCAGGCTTTCGAACTGGACCAACAGATTACTTAGTCAAGCTGGAAGGCTCACTCTCATCAATTCCATAATTTTCTCCATGATAGTGTATTGGTCGCGGTCATTCATTCTTCCTTCCAAGCTTCTCAAAATGATAAGGTCAGCTATGTCGAACTTCTTCTGGCATGGGTCTATCACAGCTAGGAAGCTATCCCCATGTGCATTTTCCAAACTTGAAAGACCTAAATCGAGGGGAGGTCTGGGTATTAAAAATCTTATTCTATGGAACCGAGCAGCTATGGTGATGCACATTGACAACCTGCTTAACCATAAAAATAGCTTATGGGTTTCCTGGTCTCACAAATACATAATTCGTAATAAAAATTTCTGGACGATGGACATTCCTCAATCCTGTAGTTGGACTTGGCGTAATCTGCTGAAAATCAGACCTGACATCCTCCCTTATGCTAGAAGTCGTATCGGTATTACTGGTCGTCAATCTTTCTGGCATGACCCATGGATAAAAGAAGGAACCATTCTTAGTCACTGTCTCACATTCAATCAACAAGTTCAATCTGCTATTCCCTCTTCTGCCCTGGCGTTGGAATGTATTATTGATGGTAAAGCAGATCTCCCTTATTCCAGTAACCTGTCGGTTAGAAACCTATGGAATCAACTTCGTGGCGCTAAAGTTAATATATATCCACATGATGGAATATCCTGGTCATGCTGCAAAAGCTCCTTTATGATTGGTGCAATGTACAAGAAATTTATTTGCCATTTCAATACCTCCCTTCTCTGTTGGCATAAACGTATATGGCTACAGCACAATGCAGAAAGTCAGAATTTGATGCTATGGAAGTTATTTGGCAATGCTCTAAAGACAAAAATTAAGTTGAGGCAGCGTGGGTTAATCATTGATACAACTTGTATCTTCTGCCATGCAGCGGATGAGGACTCTCTTCACCTCTTCTTCAGTTGTTCGTATGTGAACAGTTTGTGGAGCTGGATCATCTCCATCATCTCTGGAAGAACAGTTGGTCATGACAGTAAGGAGGAATGGGACATCATATACAAGGCAACTAGATGGAGGAGTGAATCAACTTACGTTTTGCTTTTTACACTTAAGACATTCATTGCGATAATATGGGAGGAGAGAAACGCCGTCATATTCAAAGACAGAAGGAAAACATGCATGCAAATGAAAGTAAGTATCATAGAGAAGATGAAACACGGGATAGCTGCCTCTAGTCATCAATTTAATCCTGGATTTTTGATGGCCCTCCCTTCTCTTTAAGTGTTTGTTGTTTTCTGTTGTGTGTGTTTTTCTTCTTCTTTTTTTCTTTTCTTGTTGATATGCCTGTTTTTCTAGTTCTCTTGTTGCTCTGTATTTCCTTGCCTGCCTCTGGTGGGTTGTTTACCCTTGTATCTCTTAGCTCTTGGTATATCAATAAATGGTAGGGGCCCATTCCAACCCCGCTGGCTTTGCCAAAAAAAATTATTAAATTATAACTCGTTAATATATTTATTTATTTAAATTAATTATGTATGAAATTCATAATAAAAAATAACAATTTTTCTCCTATTTTTGTATGAAATTTAAATTAAAAAAAGATTAATACATTAAATTCGCACGGATTAATTAAAAAATGATTTGTCAAAATTAACATATCGCCGAAAATAAATACATTTGTATATAATGAAATCTAATATTTCATTATACAATATTTTTATATATATAATGAATTAAATTTTTATATAAGTTAAAAATATATTTATGAATATATATTTATGTATTTCCATTATATATATATATATACGAGTATGGTGGCACGTCCGTTGAACGTGTGCCAAGAAGGAAGTTGAAATTTTTTGTGTGCGCTACCGTTATGGTAATGATATATGTACATATAGAGACACATACGTATATATGAACACAGATGTATGTGTGTGTGTCTGTGTGTGTGTATGTTGTACAATTTTCCTTCTTTTCTGTACAATTGTAGTAGTGTACGTCTATGTATTAATTTTGGTCTAATTATATAGGCTGGCCAGCATCGAATGAAAAGTTTGAAGCAGCCAGGAAGTAGATGATGCAGCAAGGTAATGCGATAAAATGAACATTCATTTGTTGATGCATTATTTGAAAAAGAACAGAGCCACACAAACAATGCATTTTTTAAACAATATTCATTGGTATTAAAAAATGTTATTTGTATGGCGTTTTGGATTTTACAAAATGGCTTTGACGTGTACATAATGTTGCATTCTTATGTGTACATGCATAAATCAATCGTTTATCAAAATGTAAATGAGACTGAGTAATTTTAAGAAATATTCAAACAGGTAAAGAAAGTAATCAACTATTACATGAATATCTAGAGAAATGTAACAAATATTAAAGTTAACGCTTCCAGGAGTTTGGAACGTAGAAAACTTGCATCATCTATCTTTTAGAAAGTATTAAACCATTATATTAATGAATAAAGCATAGTGTAAAAACTGAATATTTTGTTAGTTATAACTTGCATTTCGTTATTCAGTTAAAAAATAAAACTTGATTTTTTTAGTCTAAATGTTTCAAAAGTTTGTCATTCTTTCTAATTCACTCGAATACATATCTGTTTGATTTATCTTTGTGATTCTAGGATTATAAAATTCAATGTTAATTTGTTGAGTTAGATAGCAAGATAGGGTATATGAGATATATCAATGACTGATAAGTATATTAATTCTGAACTGTCGGAGAAAATATTCATAATAGTTACGTTTCTGTCATATTATTCAAAAGTTACCATGATGTAAAAGGTATAGGAATAATGAAAAATAATTATGTTAAATATCACATGAAATCTACAATATGAAAATGTAAATGTCAAGCACAATATCTCAGAAAAATAGAATATCACAACAGCTTTGCAGTAATCTTTTATGACATAAAATTAGAGAAGTAGTGACTGTAAATATGGATTTATGTGGTATATAGTGTTAAACAGTGAAAGATACACCATCTATAGAACTGGAATTAAGATGTAAAGCTAAGTAGAACTGTTTGTGCTAGCTTTGTTAGACTTCCAGCCTGTAGGTTGGTAAAAGATTAAAATTGTAATAATACATATAACAATTAGTTCTAATGATCTTACTTTACAGTATGTTTGATCATTAAAATTGAAAAGATTACATTGCAAAGTTGGACATATAAGTAAATGGTTTAAGGACAAAATATGAGTAGTGGTTAGTTTTAAGTATAATAGGTTACAAACAAAATTGAACAGCATATGACAGCATCTAAACTTAGAAGAGGTCAATTTACTCAACCTGTAGACATCTTAAAAATAGAAAGCATACGTGGAAACAGAAAGCAAACATTATAAAACGCGAGAAAAATATGTTTACAAATAGACAATAATTGTAGTACATTTCGTACTCGTTAATATAACAGTTTACTGCTGTCAGATTTAGACTATACCGCTATTTGTCATCATTATTTACTAATTATCACACTTACACACCGTCGGATCATTCCACTTTAGTTAATGAAAAATTTACAATTGAAAATCCACACAAATATCCAAATGTGCACAACAGTACAAAGTCAAAGTACTATACCAACTTGATGATTCAAGTGCAGTACTAAAGGATAAAGTACTGGGTTCAATAGAAAGATTGCTGACCAATAAATAAGTGTTAATCCAGACAACATTTTGATAAAAAAAATATTTAGACTCTATATTTTCCTATTTGAGAATGAAATGCTAGCAAACCCCACGCTGTAATGAACTGCATGGTCATAGTATTCATTTTCTTCTACCAAATTCTTCACCATCTAAACCGTAACTTTCATCCTGTAAACACAAAATCATCAACAAACTATTGTAGCAAAAGAAAAGACCAACACAAAATAGCTATTTATGATCTTCAATGGTTACCTAAAATACCGAAATCGATCCGCAACCATACACAAAAAAAGAATAATATCCAAAATCAAAACAATGGATACCAATATGGTTATGATGGTATCCACATCAAGAAAACACTAATTTGACTTTTATCAAGGTTGTAGTTGAAATCATGCATACTTTAGTTCATAAAAGACAATATTTTATTAAGTTAAAAATGAGTGCAAAAAAAATATTTGTTGACCAATATCGATTTTTATATTTTGCAATCTATTTGTGCTAGCGTAATTTTGAAAAGAATTTTTGTTAGGCCAAAATTAGAATAAAGAAATTCCGATAATTAAAGTTTGAATAAGGAAATGCAAATATGATAATATCACTAAAATTTAAATAATTAAAAAGGTTTTGGAAATAGGTTATAAAAATCAACATGTTATACACAGAAATTGAATGCAAAACCATTTTCTAGTTGTTGTTTCTCCAAATAAAAGCTCATGTTTTTATAAGTAATAGTTGTTCTAAAATTATAATGTAATTTTCACTTTCAAATTGTTTTACATAAAACTGTGCGGATAAACATCAATAAATCATCTCTCCCTTCTAAATTGTAAAGTAAAATTATCATGTAAAACCAAAAAAAGAAAAAAATCTGCTTCTTATTAAGCAAAGAAATAGTAGTGAGTAAAATTGACTGGAAGGAATAATACATAAACAGAAGAAAGTGGTCGGGGATAATGATAGAACATGAGACTGCGCTGTCTAACCATCGTGCCAATCAGTAATTATCGTGTTCAACAAAAAAACTAACAGTATATTGAGTTTATATCAATTAATCAGCTTATCAAATCTAATTACTCCCTACATAGTTGTGCAAAAACCAATTTATTGGTACAAAAAGTATATAAGAGATGATTTAATATCTGGTAACCTCTCTCCTCACTGGTTAGAAAAAGTGAAGATTTGTGTTGGTGGACGAAGTTGATCAATGTCAATTAATTGTTCAGCGGAAGACAAATGAGGAAAATGGAAAAAAGTTTATATTCACGATGCAGAATGTGTTAATGTGAGCAATTTAGACAGTCTAAAAAATACATGTACGATGGACATATTCAGAGATAAATGGTAGAAGATAAATAATTATCAGCTTAAAAAAGATGACAGCATCCTAAAAATAAACTCAGGATTATATTATTCATCCAATTTACTGTAATATGTATGACGTATTATGTTCATGTGGTGCGAAACGGTTTATGGTAATTTTCAGTATGTGCATCAAAGAAAGCATTGGAAAACTGAGTGACAGATGCATCAAACAGCAGTGTATACTGTGAAAAAGGAGAGAATAAAGAAGAGTAAACAGTACCGTTGATAGTTGACTAATACATCCAATGCTTTCTCCCTCCAAGTACCGCCTGCAGGAAATAAAAATAGAAATTCTTAGACGGATGTCAACAATGTTTTTGATGGAAAGAGGTGTAAAAATACAAACAGAGTAAACTGGGTGATGAAGTAAACAAAAAACGGATAGAATAACAGTTATAGAACCTTATACTGCCATATTTTACAATCACAAAGAATCATACATCCAAGTTGTGCACATCAAAATGTCATAAAAATGAAAAAAGGCAAAGTAATGTCATAATGAACTTTCAGTTAAAAACAGTACAAAACCCTGTATTGCCATACATTACAGTTGGGAAGAATCATAAAGCCAAGCTCTGAAGTTTAAAAAATCGTAAAAATAAAAAAAATGCACAGTATAACATCATGACTTTGAGTGGGAAAACAATTTTGGAGAAAATCTACATATTAAGTTATCACTCAAAGGGGGTAAACTATTTTGCAAATTAAAGTAGAGGACAGTATCCTTAAAATAAACTGTAGATTATCATATTCATCCTATTTACTGTAGCATTTATGTTGTTTTATGGTTAGGAGGTGTGAAACAGTCTGTAGTGTGAAAATTGAGCAGTATGTGGTTCAAAAGAAGCATCAGAAAGTTGAGCACGAAATGAATCAAGCAACAACTACTTCACCTCACAACTTCACTCGGCCAACACTTACCACACCATAAACTGCCGCAGTTCATTCATGTCAGTGCTAAAATAAAACATCAAAGCAGCCTCATAATTGCCATATCATCGGCTACTTCTATCACATTCATAACTACAAAGCAACTACATTCTACAAACTTACCTCTACTTGCAGCCATAACAGACTTCAGTTGCAAACAAACCAACCACTAATCATCACAACCATTCTCAACCGCAATCGAACACCCTCGCTACTATGCTTTCATCTCTACAACGACATCCTTTGCCTACCTTCATCCAAACCACCACTGTCTGAACCACAGCACAAATGTTAGTGCTAAAATAAAACATCAAAGCAGCCTCATAATTGCCATATCATCGGCTACTTCTATCACATTCATAACTACAAAGCAAATACATTCTACAAACTTACCTCTACTTGCAGCCATAACAGACTTCAGTTGCAAACAAACCAACCACGAATCATCACAACCATTCTCAACCGCAATCGAACACCCTCGCTACTATGCTTTCATCTCTACAGCGACATCCTCTGCCTACCTTCATCCAAACCACCACTGTCTGAACCACAGCACAAATGTTAGTGCTAAAATAAAACATCAAAGCAGCCTCATAATTGCCATATCATCGGCTACTTCTATCACATTCATAACTACAAAGCAACTACATTCTACAAACTCACCTCTACTTGCAGCCATAACAGACTTCAGTTGCAAACAAACCAACCACGAATCATCACAACCATTCTCAACCGCAATCGAACACCCTCGCTACTATGCTTTCATCTCTACAGCGACATCCTCTGCCTACCTTCATCCAAACCACCACTGTCTGAACCACAGCACAATCATGACTTTTTCGCATCCCAATCCCCAATTCGACCTGAATCCGCCTCCAACGCCATCCACTACAACTGCAGCTACGACCACGCTGCCAGAAAATATGAGTATAAAACCATTGAAAGGTAAACCGCTCACCTTTTTTAATAACCTGAGATCTTCCATCTTTTGTACTCTGCACACATGGCCCTATTTCGTACAATATAAATTTGTTTGTATAATGAAAATTAGAGAATTCAGACGGTAAAAGAAGAAAACAAAACCTTGGAATTTAATTTGCTCGCCTTTTCCTAATTTGAGATCGATCATCGCTTAAGTACACCGCCCCCTCCAGTATTAGTTGTTCCCCCTTTGATTTTTCCACCATGGCCACCGATTCAGTTGAGTAGAAGAAACGAAAACTCTACTCTACCTGAATCTGCCTACTGCGGGAATAAGCGGCAAGATCTACACACTCAATGTTAATCTTTAGTAGCCATGGCTCGTACTGAAGATTTGAGGAGACAGAAAAGAAACTGTCGGGTAAATGATGGAAACGTGGGGAAGTAGGGGGTTAATGAAACGTGGCTAGGACGTAGTTACAATTTTGCCCCAACGCACAAATTTGTTTCTGTTTACCCAGTCGGACAATGTGGGAAATGCCAAAAAGGCTTCACTTTGACCGGTTTGACCAGAGTTTTTTATTATAGTATAGATATATATATATTTGTATATGGTTATATATAAATATACTTTATAAATTAATTATAAAACATTTAATTTTGAATTTGAAGTTAAAAAGGATATTTTAAATTTAGATCTAATTTCAAATTTGATTTTTTTATGATTTAAAATTTAAATTATTTTATACTTAAATTTATATATAATTATTATACATATAAATATACATATGCGTATATATATAGTTATTTTATACTTATATGTAAATATATATATATATATATATATGTAAGTACATTTTATATCATATTGATATTATAAAATAATAGACAGAAAATACGTATATGAAAGGGCTAATGTGTCTGTTGTGATGTAAATCTCAGCACTTAGATACAGACATGTTAAACCATGTACACAGTATATGTTGCACGTGCACGTATATGTGTATTTGATACACATGTACAGATTATATATCATTTATATTAACAAAATAAAATCTTTTTATTAATCAATTAAATAAAACAATGACTTTATATAAAATTTATTTTGATTGGATCTAAATTATTTAGATTTTATAGACCCAATAATCCAAAATAGAAAAAAATTCAAAATTCATTCATTTAATCCACTGTGTACTGACTCAGATCCAACAGTGGCAACCCAAAATCTAAATATGGCGCTGTAATATGAAAGGTGGTGTAAGGCTTAAGTGGAAACCCAAGCCTAACTGGAAGCCCAATGTCTAGATATGACATTGTAATCGAAAACATTGTGTAAGGCCTAAGTGGAAACCCATGTCTAAATACGACATTGTAATCGAAAATGCGGTATAAGGCCTAAATGGCAACCCAATATCTAAAATTGGCGTTGTATGGAAATGTGATACAAGACCCAAGCTGCAACCCAATGTCTAAATTTAGCTGCTGTGTTTAGTTAGTGTTGTTGAAAATAATTCTGATGATGACTAAGACATCATCATCGTTCATTCTTGAATCTCAAAATGGGAATGATACGTCTACTTTGACTTGCTTAGCGGAACCTATCCTCATCCATCATCATGCAAACCTCCAATTTGTTCCTCTTTATGTTTTGAAAACCGTTTTATTTCTCTCCTTCCATACATGTTAGAGGAAAGAACTAAGCACGCTCACCACACATCTTCAATCTGATCTTTATTTTGGAAATTAGAGCATAGGAAATCAGTCACATCATCCAACCTATATGAAATATTTTTTATCTTCCTCAATTTTGTCCTCGACAAACACTAAATGTATTGAGTGAATCGGCAATTAAAGAATAAATGATTTTTATTCTCCTCTTTCTCGCATAAAATACAAGTTGGGCTAATTTTACTCCATTCAATTAGCCCATATTTTGTGTTGTAATTTATTTTTATAGTTTTGAATGCAGTCTATATGACATTTTCTTGTAATTAATCTGATCCCACACAATTTTTGCCCACGAAACTTCTGGAAATTTTGTTTTGACTCCGTCCCAAGCAGATTTCAGAATGAACTCATTGCTTGAAGTATTCCATAACCAGTTATTTTTATCACCATATCTATTAATTGAGATATCGTTGATTGTATTAGATAGACCTTTGATATATGGTAACAAGAATCTCCTATAAGAGATTCAAACAGACACGAATCAGACAAGTTTTAAATTTGAACATTATTCGTACGAGCCGGACAACGGACAGATAATGTTCGGACAATGCAAAAACATCGAACATTTTCGAACGAACATTTTTTCGTATATTATTTATTGTCCTAATGCGTGTACTAAATGAAAATCGTACGAACACGAACCGAACGTCTTACAGCCTCAGACCGAGCAGGACGTCCGACAATCATACCACTACAACAAAACAGGCTTTTTACAACGGGCAAAGCCCGTTGTAATATGTGTTCCACAACGGACAGCGGACCGTTGTAATAGGCGATGTTGTAATAGGTCATCCATATTTTACAACGGGCAGTTAATGTTGTAAAGACCGTTGTAGTAAACTTTTTTACAACGGTCGCCGACCGTTGTAATAGACTGTAATACAAGCTACATTGCCCGTTGCAAAATACTATCATACAAGATGGATAGCATGTTTTACAACATTCCCTGACCGTTGTAAAAAACATTTTGACAAGGGTTTTCGACCGTTGTAAAAAACTTTTTGACAACGGTTTTCGACCGTTGTAATAGAGTATAATACAACGCGCTTTGACCGTTGCAGAAAAAATGCAAATTTAAAAAAAAATTACAGCAACGTATAGGTAGCACATCCATACAAATAATGAATAATTTAACAGTAATAAATATTATGCACAAACAACCAAAATCACATGCGAAAAAACTAAAAGATGGTCATAAAATTCCAACACTCCAAAAAATCAGATAAGTTTACCTCCCAAATTCATAAAGCATTAACACATAACAGTCGGCTATAAATATCAAGTTCTAAGTACAATCATACTAGACTAAGGATATAAAGTCTTTGTGCCACGCAACTGTTGATCCAACGGCTTTTTTAATAGTGGACATCTCTGAATAATTTGGACATCTCTAATTTTGGTGGACTACCCAACTTGCTAAAGCTAAAACTTTACCACTATTTTCATAATTAATATGGTCACCGCAAAACAACTATTTTAACAGGGGCAATTATGCAAAAATACACAAAGCAACCAATCACAGAGCACAACTGAAAATAAACATGTCCAGAATTACCCTTCTGCACCTCCTACAATCATCATCGTCCTCCTCAGCAACGCTCCCAGCAATCGCCTTTGCAGTCGCATACTGCGCGATCCCAGCACCTGCTAGTACAGCTACTCTGACAATGCCCAAAATAGATGCGGCGGTGACTGGAATCTTAATCTTACCACTGCAATGGCGGAGCACTATAGTCCCCAACGCAAAGCCAGCTGCAGATGCAGCTAAGTTGATCGCAACTACCACTAAAGTTGCCCACCTTAATCTCAGCGTTACCATTTGTAATAATCAAATTAGTGGTTTGGACATTTTCGGATTTTCATTTATGAGTCTAGTCTAGGAAAGTATTTGAAGAAGTAGGTTTAACAGTAGTTGCGAAACACACAATTGCCAGCTAATCGAGTGGCAAGTGGACAGGGAGAGAGGTAACCACTTGGAGCAAGATGATTCTGCAGTTAACATTTGATTATTGTAAGAACAAGCTAAACTAAAACAATAATACATCAAGATATAGATGGAACAACTTTAAAGTGAAACTTGAACTGGAATTACAAACTTGAACAAAGTTGGTGTAAACTCCTGCTTTAATGAGGTCACCAGCAATTTGACAATATTTTCCTTCCTGCAAAAAATTGAATGCGAAAACATCAAATCACGTCATAGAAGAACGCATTAAGAATGCAAAATAGAGTGAAACACTTGCACAGAGTGGAACAGAAGCAACTCCAGCATGGGGGCCTCCCAGCGAGATGTAGTTTTTAATCTATAATGCAAAAATAAAATGAAAAATTACATTCATTAATTAAGTTTCATGATGAAAGCTCCCAAGAAAAACAAAGAAAAAAACGAAAAAGAAAAAGAAAAAGAAAAACATGACTTGAATCAAGTTAATCTAATGCAAATATGAAATACATGACTGTTATTTGCAGAACTTACAGGAGGTCCTCCATCGCAAAATTCAATCAGTCCTCTTGATATAAGATTACCCTGAATAAATAATGCTAGTTAATATCAAAAATACAACTAAATATTGAATCAAATAAACATATAATTAGTCTGATTTAATTTGACTAAAAATATATTAAGGTTGCTAGCTAATTTATTTCAGGATCACAGTAATTCAATGGAAGTCATGTGTGATAGGACATAAACTGTGCATGATAAAGCTGCAAACAACAGTTCACCTGAGAAAGTCCGACTATATTGTAACCCCCGGCCAGTTCTTTCATTTTTTTAACCTATTCAAGAAGCAGAGTTGTTGAAATTTACCTATCTAGAAACTTAAAAGGAACACAATTTTTTCTTTTTCTTTTTCTTTTACAGCTTTATCACCTTTTCACACGCAAGGCTCGACTGCAACCACACCCTAAGATTACTTCACCGATTCCACCAAAAAATATACAAATTATAATCATATTAAGCGTGAAGTCTATTTAAATCTTAAATCATATTACGAAATCCTAAATACAGTTTTGCAGAAAAAACAGAAAGAGATCATACCTGAGATCAGTGCTTACGAATCGCGTCGCCTGAATTAAATTTCGAGAGAAAATAGGAAGATTTCTACGGAGTCCAAATGATCAGCCTGTCGAATCACACATATAATTATTGAACACCCGATTTACCAATAATTAAAGAATACAATCATAGATTGGAACCATTCATTTAAATATAGAAAAATAAGTATCTAAAAAGGATATTGAAAACAATATTTAACACTATTAAAATAAGTCATAAGGTTATTCGAGCAAATTATCTTCAAAGTGGAATGATCTCTAGCAGCATTGAAAATGTAGCACAACTGCGAATTAAACTCAAAACTGTGTACATAGAGATGACTATTGAGTGGTACTGTTTTGTTTTACTTGTTATGTTCAGGTAACAACTGTGTAACTATTAAAAAATTCAACAAATCACTTGCATTCATCTTTAAAAGAAGGCAAGAGCATGATAACAAAAAAATAAGTTTATGCTTTATACATCTTTAAAAGAAGGCAAGAGCACCAATGAGCCTGGAAACAGAATGCTGCTCTATGTACTTTGACATATAGATTTAGATCAAAAGGACCTCATCATCGAAAAACTGCTCAGCAAGTGCCTTTGCAAGCTCAGTTTACACCAGTAGGACCCAAGGGCAAGAATGAATCATTGGGCTGCTGTGGCCAACCAAGCCTAGCCCTTGATCAAAGAACAGCTTCAGTCATTGCATCTACAGCCATATCTTGATCAAATAACAGCTTTCGTTTTCCTTCCCATTTTGGCCAAGTCCTGTTACTGGAATGCATGCCTATCTACTTACAAGCTCTGCAATTTGCTCAGGACCAAATGTCTTAGTCAACATAACATTGTCACCTGTCTCCCCTCCAAGTATTGCAATGGACTCGTCTATCCCTTGGCAAGCACCATAATTGATATTAGCTGCACCATCTACAACATGAAAATTGTAACGTTGTATCAGGTAATGTTTTAGATCTTTACAGATAAGCATTATACAGTTGCCATGACAATATATAATCACCAGTAATTCGTAAGACACAAAATGACTAGTATCTCATTCTAATCAGACTTGCTTACAACCAAATAATCTTCAAGCAATTTAGTGAACAAGTCCATTATCGTTACACTAACCACAAACAATTTAGAGTTGTAAGTCAAGGGGAGTTCCCAAACAAGTTGATGCTCAACAATACCCATATAACATTAACAACCATATAACCAGTAAATAAGAACCAAGGTCCAGAACAAGATATCAGTTAGCTTTTTATAGTTGAAACCATTAGATTGTAAACGGTAGAGACGTAAAAATGAGGGGTGAGAAAATAACTTTTTTTCCCCACTCATTTGTAGATATCTTTACTTTTTGAATAATGTTGGTTATGACATTATTACGCAATATTAATTTATCAGTCATAGTAAATAAATTTGACTAATAGCTATTAAACAAGATTTTTAAGTGGATTATTACTAACTTTAATTTTTCATATTAGGACTTCAGTAGCATTGATTTCCGATACAAATTTGATAATCTGCCCAGTTGCAATGGATTTCGGTTTATCGGAATTTGGTTTTATGATATTGATTTCTTAATTTTACTTCATGCACTGTTTGGTTATAACAATGAGTTTTACGTACTATTATATTATGTCTCTCCTTTCTCTGTATATTTGTTAGGCTTGGATCTACACTGCAGCTCTTTGCCTCTTAAAAAGTATTTTCTATCTGTTTGTCCTCTCTCAGCACTAGTACTTTACCAAACAATGAATGAAAATTATATGACGATGATGTACACCATAAATACAAAATCAAAACCGTAGCCCAAGAATTATGCATGTCACATTGTACACTAACCATCTACAAGGCTAACACAAAGAACTCCCAGAAATTGTGATGGATTTTAATGTAAGTACTTTAAAAAAAGATTCGACATCCAAAAAACAGAATAATGCTGTAAAAATATTAAAAACTCTTGGAACACTTCTAACAATAAATATTCATGTAGAAAAATAACAGCATACAAAAAATAGCAGCTTATTTATAGGTTCTAATTCATTCAACTAACGATCTTGTTTCAAACAACTAAGCGCTGATTTCATTACTCAAAAATAGATATAGCATTCCATTATGAACGCATAACGTTATACAATGTTTGTATGACAACAACTGTAAATGGGTTTTTTTAACTCACAACAAAGGATCGACGTAAAACAAAATGAATTTATTCAGCAGAGTAAAGGTGCAAAAAGGAAAATAAAACGAATTGTGGCATAATGCCATTGACAATATTAGATAATAAAAACATAAAACATTTTACAGTACATCTTCATAGAACGTAGTACATCTTCATAGAACGTACTGAACAGTGAACATATGCATGATACAATAAACAACAAGCAAGAAGGATTTCTAGAATTTCAGGTTTGAAAGAAAAAAGAATATAAGTTATACAAATATATAATCGCACACATACACATGAACACACATATATTTATCTGAAAACCGAATCCAAATAAAAGCAGGTTAAAAAAATCTAATATGATACAAATGATTTAACTAGTTAGTAGATTACTATCATAAAAATGTTAATTTCATGATTCAAATCATACAGGTAGTAGGCATTAATATCATAGTTCAAAACAAGTCATCCTTTTTGTTTTAAAAACGGATTAAACGTAGTTACATCAGGAAAACTCAGCATTATAGTCATTTGAAGGTGGGGATATGTACACTTTCATTAGGGTAAAAACTGAAATTGATTCAATTCCAAATATTACTAACAAACATGATAAAAGAATATGCCTGTAGTTTGTAGAGTATCATTGCTATATCAATGACAGCCTTTTATAACAAGTATACTGCAAGCCATATATTTCTCAAAAATTAATGCAATGCAATTTATTTAGTGAGAAGGAAAGGTTACAGTGTGGGGCATTGCTATATCCGTGAAGTTAATAAGCAGATACATGAATATAAATGTTTGTGCTTTCTATTTTATACCTCTGTTATTTGCTAAACATCCAAAATATTAATATACGATGATACACGTTTTACAATATATTGATTAGAGTAATATCAATATAAATAGAGGTAATGACACCTAACCAACCCATTGAAAGATGCTAGTAAACCTATTTGTTATCCTAAAAATTCCTCAAAGAACAGAGTTTTCAGGGCAAGATAATTTTCCTACTTCAGAGTTCCATGTTGCTACTTTTGCACCTTATTCATCTAAATTTAAAAATAAGTACTAAATGCAAAAAAAATCAGAAGAATAAGACACTTGGAATTAATTCTGACAAGTCAATTACAACTAACTCTTTCTTATATAGTTACTACCAGGTCCTCTAGAAGGAGTAGGCTTGAGGATGAAGCATTTATGTTCAGAGCCACAACTACTGACAATGTACTAGACAACCCAGCTTGATCTGACTTAATATCTCAAGATAAGACATGAGAACTAAAGTGAGCATGCCCCTAGTTGGGGAATCGACTATTTCTAATTAAATGATATTCCTATAGTGGAATGTTAGAAGGATGAACTCCCACAGCAAAAATATGACATAATTAAACATATTAGTAGGCCACACCCCTAACTGTTATAATTATACTTCATCATGGTACTGCTCTGTACATAGTCATCAGAATGTTTCTAGAACACAATAATTATACTCTTTAACCACACTAATAGTTAGCTAGCTCAAAAATGCAAAAATGCATGGTGACATAAGTAAATCCATTGATTCTAAGAGAGCAGTACGATGGTAACATAAGTAAATCCATTGATTCAAAAATGCAAAAATGCATGGTAACATTTTGATGACTGAATTTTTTGATCAAGTCATCAAAAATGCAGCTAGCTAGCTCAACCCAGCAAAACAAATGTTCCTTTTTATTTGATGTTTTTGGATATGTACATAAGTAAATCCATTGATGTTTCTGGATATTTTACCTCTCTTTGATGTTGCTCCATTTTACTCTTGATGCTTCAAGTTCAAATATCTTCTGTTAAGGGAGGAACCTAGAAAAAAAAACATAACATATATATAAATAATTAGAACATCATACTAATTAGTCATTATTGTAAAATATGAAAATCCTAATATACAATAGAAACACTTTACAAAAGAAAGATTTTTTTTCCCAAGTTCACAAATTTCAACACTTATCTGCATATATTATAAGAAGAGATGCCTACTGCTGCTAAAACAAAAAACTAAAATTTAAGTTTTGGATCATAACATACAATGATAAGCAATGTATAAAGTGCAGCCGAGTAATCACATAACTACCCACTTAGGTGTAATAATTTATTTTGCAGCTCAACCTATCACGCTTGCAAAATTTTAAACATAACGGGTTGTAATAATTTATTTTGCAGCTATATGCATAAACACTCTGAAAATTGGTAAATACCTATAAAAGACATGCGGTTCAACTTGATTCAACAAGTTCATGGTAGCCTTATCCACGTTGAGGAATATTTCTCTAAATATCTAAACAATTGGTTAAGCTACTATAATAGGAAATAAATATAATAGATACATACTTTCATATAATTAAAATGGCAACTGATGCCAACTAAATATTTGTCACAACTCTAAATCAATGTCTTCAGTACTGTTTATAAAATCAATATAATACAACAGTAAGTTGATTAATTCATGACCTGGGTGTAAATATAATATGACACCAAAACTATGAGATGGTTCAAGAATCTTCCACCATAATAAATATAATTAAGAAAACGAATACACCAATGAAGCCATGAATGTAATATACAAATATTCACATTTCTAAGATTTGTACAGCAGTCTAAACTAAGCAAGGAGCCATCAGGATGTTCATCACACAGCCCAACCTATCCCACTTCCAAGTTTCGGAAGGTTGCAAACATACTTGGGCGCATTAGGAAAAATACCTATAAACACAGAAATGGTTCAATTCATTGCAACAAAATTTTCACGCTGAAGAGGATGCTCTAGCCTTTTATGCTGCTAAAACAAATTTTTCGAAAGCCCTAATTTTTCGCGGCTGAAGAAGATTAATAACCGCGGCTTCAACAAATTCGAAAGCCCTAATTTTTCGAGCAAAGAAAAGAGGAAAAGAGGAAAAGAGGAACGAGAGTATTGCTTCAAGGAAAAGAAGAAAAGAGGGCCGGCCTCTGTAATTTTTCGTTGGGTGTTGTGGCCTAAAAATTAGGGTTACCTATTACAACTGGCATTTTAAGCCCGTTATAAAATTGGCACCTATTACAACTGGCATTTTAAGCCCGTTATAAAATTGGCACCTATTACAACGGGCAGTTTTAGCCCGTTGTAAAATTGGCACCTCTATTACAATGGGCATTGTATGGACGTTGTAAAATTAACATCTATTACAACGGGCATAAAATGACCGTTGTAATAGGAATCTATTACAACGGGCAAAAATTGCCCGTTGTAAAAAAGACGTTATATAAAAAATCTATTACAACGGGCATGAACTGACCGTTGTAGTAGCCTACTATTACAACGGGCACCAATTGCCCGTTGTAAAAGGGACGTTGTAATAGAGTATTTTTGTTGTAGTGTACAAGCCCTAATAACAAATCCCACTCCATTCTTCATCCCTAATAATTGCATCAAAATTACAATTTTGACCTTTGTATAATTCAACGTTCTCCCAATCCAAAATCTCAAGCATTTATTATTAATCCAATGAACAAACCACAATGAAGTATTTTTACCATTAGAAACATCCCTTGTAATCAGTTGTACTCGTATCCCCATAATAAAATTGTCCAACAAATAGAAGCATTAATATCGATCATCATTGATCAAGCATTAATCTTCCATCTTTACTAGTACAATCGCACAACGGTGGAAAACCGACCGTTTAATTGTATAATTTTAAAAAATAATTATTCTAGTTATTCATCAATTTTGGTTGAACATGTCTACAAAAAAAAATATTGTATTTCGTAGAAACTAAAATTAAAATATCAAAAGAAAATGTACAATATAAAACATATTTTAATTAATATTTTAACTTCCATTCAACCTTCCAGATACCATAATTTGTTTATGACAACAATGATTGTAATAACACAAAAATGAGCAATATGAGTTTATGCTAAAAGTAAAGAGTTTTAAAGAAAAACACAACAAAGGTTTCAAGTTGATACATCTACAGATATCATAATCGTTGAAAATAAAAAATCAGGACTTCCAGTTTTAACCTGGGTTTAATTAAAAAGTATTTCAAGTACAATTTAAGTCTTATGTTGATCAATAAAATATTTAATAACAAAAATTATGGCTTTAGCAACGAAATACAATCAAATGCTTAGTGTTGGCCCACCATCTTCTTTTTGATGAGATTGTGCTTTTGACTGAAAAAGGATAAAAACAATGATCAGTCTTCATAGGGTCTTTCTGCTCACATTTGAGCTATAAAGATCGTTGGCATAGTAGGACAAATCATGCTATTACAAGTAGGAAAGATCGTAGCAAGTGCTACTACCACTTTTTATTCTACTTCCCAACTGATATTTCCATGGGGCTTAGCATTAATAGATGATAGCATAGTTATAACTATTCTGATAATCCATGTTTAATGAATAAAAATAGCATTTGTCAACACTAATCAGTATAATATTATACCAACAGTAATAAGGAATAATGCTAGTTTTAATTTTCATACAGCAGTTTTAATAATAGAGATTTATTGTGAATTCAAATAGTCAACACTTAGTATTTACTAATAGAGAAACATATTGTGAATTGAAATAGTGAACGTCAAATTTCTTTAAATTTGATAAAAAGTCGATGTATAAAACAGTACGTAAAATGGTGCACATGTAGCATATTTAGATCTCACATGGGTTATAAAACTACAACGAATCTCATTAAAATTTTCCTCGTATTTTTGAACTAAACATGTATGCTTGAGAGGAAGAACAATAGCGTTCAATTATGTCCTCAGGTCATAGTTTTTGACGTCCAACTTCGTAGGATATCCTCAGTATTAGCAAGTGGACTATCCATACAACCAACAAGAAGATAGGCGATCTTTTGAACTAAGCCGCTAGAAATTGGTCCAAGTTCATTGTGTAGCAACAAGTGCAGTTTTTTTCTGAATTTGTTAGAGTGAATGGTCCCTAATGCGATTTACTAAGACTATTCACAGTCAACGTTGTCTGAAATTGGCATTGCTTGAAGATCCACCAATGAAGGGGGCATCTTTTCTTTTGAGTTGGGATTCATTGCAACACCATATACATCATAAAATCCATCCATCCGCTTCTCTTCATAGTTTACAACATTGTAACTCCAATATCTAAGTGACAAGAAATCCATCAGCCACGATCATGTCAGCCGCAGCCACATCAGATGCTCGTGTCGCCGTTATAGAATACGATGTAGATGACGAAACCGCTTTGGAAGGAGGCGAACGATATCAATGGAGGAAGATGTAGAGGAGCTGTCGCTGCCGCTAGCTAAGTGAAGCTTGTAGTGAAGGTTCTTCATTTTAAAAAAAGGAGCATGAGATTTGGAAATTGGAAAGGTAGGGATTGAATTCAAGTAATCGAAAAGGTTGGTTAATCTCGTCATAGAGATGACCTTGCTGTCCAAGGTAATAGCTGACCGAGTGCATATACCATGCAAGCTAGTGTAGGGTAGCTATTACACAAGAACTGATGAAGGAGCTATTAGCTTAACCTAAGTTGACCATGACGGTAAATATATTGTTGATCTTATAGGAGCTCCAGGCACCTTAATTCCTGCTGAAGTTTTCAACACCCATCTTAAAAAATCATGAATAATTGCATAAATGACTTTATTTTTTGATTTGAACTTGCTGCGTAGGGCTACTCATCAATCGTAGCAAACAGAAAGGGACCCAATATGTGTGTATCTTCACTTAATGGTACTTATGTAAAATATAACCTAAAACAAATAAGAGAACAAAGCAATGAGCTAACCTTCAATAGACCTTGGTCAAATAAGAAATCCATTGCCATCGGAACTGCAGTAAAAATACCAATTTGAACTAAGAATTTGGTATTCAAAGCAGCATTCAATGTAGTGTTTCTCAACTTCTTTGCCCCGAGCGATATTGAAGAGTAAAGTCTGGATAACGCTTGTATTATTAAGTAATAACAGCATACAATATCAGTCAAGCTACGTTGCATTACAAAATTCAAACTCGGAGGATGGAATTTTTATATTACCATTTTATGTTGCAAATGAATCAACAGATAACAAATACACTTTATACTGACCGCATGCAGTTTAGGGTTAGAACTTACCAAGTAAACCCTTCCATATAGGAAAATGTATACACTACAAGACACACACTGTATTCCAACGGGGCCTTCCAACAACCTCCAACGTCATTGACTAACGTCTTCCAACGTCCAGTGTTTTCTCGTATATTTTATTAGTTAAAAACTGTAGGACGTTGGTGGACGTTGACGGCCGTTGAATGACTTTGGAAATCCGCGAGCAAAACAGAAGCCCGGCTTCTTCTTCCCCATTCGGCTGAAACATCCCCCCAATTCCCAAATTTGCTCTGATTCTGACCCCCCCCCCCGACGATCAACGGCTCCTCCTCCGACTCCAAGCCTCCCTCTCGTCCTCTCTAACTCCCTAATCTCTCAAGAAAAGATATAAACCCTAATTCCTATATTTAATTAAATTTGTTAAATTAGCGTATTAAATATTTGTATTGCCTTATTGTATGTATAATCTAGTTTATTGAGGCATAATTTATGTTATTAACTTATGTATTGCAAGATTATATATATTTAAGTTTGTGTTAACAATAGAATAATGTGCATACAATTAGTTTTAGGTTTGTTTGGAAATGTTAGTTGTTAGTGAGCATGCAATTAGTTTATGTATTTTAGAAAATTTCAAAAACGATATTTTATATTCATGAAACCCTTAGAGTGTCTTTCGGCCCGGCCCCGTCTGATAAGTATTGTATATGATCGTTATATGGATATTCGTTTTTTAACAGAACGGACATCTATATTCATCGTATACAATATTTGTTGGATTTGTCCCTGTATTAGACAAGTTACGAACACAATAACGTAATTAAATCTCGTAAAACATTTCATTTTAAATGGTTCATAGAATTTCGACAGCGCTTCCTTTATGTTTCCTGTGTACACGCAAATGTGTATTGTTCGGGGAACTAAAGCGAAGTGCTGTCGAAATTTTGTTGAATCGTTTAAATTGAAATGATTTACGCGATTTAATTACGTTATTGTATTTGTAATGGGAGGTAGGATGACCCATCGACAAAGTGTCAATGATCTATTAATATAAAATTCACCAATAATATTGTTTTAATAAAATGTCAATTTTTTAAATTTATATCGTACTTTTTAATTATATACGTAGGTAAATGGACAATTATTTTACTGATCGAAGCTGGATGTACAAAAAAAGAAGGGTCGAAAATGGAGGCTCAATAAGTGAACAGTTTAATAACGGTGTTCGCGTATTTATTTATTTCGCTTTAAGTAATAACAGAAACGACGAAGAAATCCGTTGTCCATGTACTAAATGCAAAATGTTAAAGCATTTGATGCCAGAAATGGTTAGAGTTCATTTGCGTCAATACGGTTTCGTGCCGAACTATTTGGTTTGGGATCGTCATGGAGAATCGTTAGCATCTAACCATGAACAAACTGAGGAGGTAGTGTGTACTGAAATTGATACGACGAATCTCGTAGAACATATGGTTGAAGATGTTGCACGGTCAATGTTTCATGTTCTTCAATTAATTGATGACGATGGTAATGCTGAAGAAGAACCAAATATTGGGTCAAAAAAATATATGATTTATTAGATGCCGTAAAGAAACCCCTTTGGGAAGGCTGCACAAGCGGAACTCAATTATCAGTAACTGCTGAATACATTGCGATGAAATCTAAATACAACTTCTTCACAGAAGCTGGATTTATAGCTGTTGTACAAGCTGCAAAACGACATATGCCTCCCAATAATTTAATGTGCGAAAATCATTATGAAGTAAAAAAATTGATGTCAGCTTTTGGTTTACCGTATCATAAAATAGATACATGTCTAAACGGTTGCATGTTGTTTTGGAAAGAAGATATCAACCTTAGAAATTGTAAAATATGTAATCAGGAAAGGTACAAATCAAGAAAGAAAAAAAGAAAGAAAGTCCCGTATAAACGTATGCATTATTTACCGATTACTCCTAGACTTCAAAGGTTATATGCATCTTCTGTAACCGTGCAACATATGAGATGACATAGTGTTAGAACACGGGAAGAAGGTACGTTAACACACCCAGCTGATGGGGAAGCATGGAAGCATTTTGACCACAAATATCCTGATTTTGCATCCGAGAGTCGTAATGTTCGACTTGGTTTATGTACGGATGGATTTTCACCATTTTCTCAGTTTGGTTCTAAATATTCGTCATGGCCTATAATTGTCACACCTTATAATTTACCTCCATGGATGTGTATGAAAACTCCATATATGTTTCTCACAGTTGTTGTCCCTGATCCTAATGATCCGACACAAGGAATCGATGTTTATTTACAACCTTTGATTGAAGAATTAAAAACACTGTGATACGAAGGAGTAGAAACATACGATATTTCCAAAAAAAAAACTTTCGCATGTATGCTTTTTTGATGTGGACAATCAGCGATTTTCCTGCTTATGCAATGCTTTCAGGTTGGAGTACGGCTGGTCGTCTAGCTTGTCCGTATTGCATGGAAGATACACGAGCATTTTCTTTACCTCATGGAAAGAAAATCTCATGGTTTGACTGTTATCGATGTTTTCTTCATATTAATCATCCTTTTAGAAGAGATAAGAAAAACTTTACAGCTAATAGACATGAAACTTTGAGACCACCTACGGTTTGGTCAAGCGAAGATATTTATGAACTTGTAAAGGATTATCCAAAGATACATGAAACCGGAGAACAAATTGAAATTCAAGGTAAATCATCGATTCATATATAACTGGTGCAAACAAAGCATATTTTGGGAGTTGCCTTATTGGAAAAATCTCCTGATTCGTCATAATATTGACGTGATGCATAATGAGAAAAATGTGTTTGATGATGTTTTTAATACAATTTTGAATGTCAAGGAGAAGACGAAAGATGATTTGAAATCAAGACGTGATATCGAAGTAATATGTAATCGTCATGAGCTTCATATAAAGCCAAATGACACAAAAAAGCCAAAAGTTTGCTATGAGCTAGACAATAATCAAGTTAAAGTACTTTTAAAATGGGTGGAAGGACTAAGATTCCCGGATGGTATATCTTTTAAAATGGGTGGAAGGATCAAGATGATTGTCAAATGACCTTATCAATTTTTAAAAAACAAGGTCGGTCTGCTGGTGCTTGTGTGGAAGTATGGTTGGATGATAGAGATTATCATGTTGCACACACATATGTTCTTCTTAACTGTGCCGAAGTTGCACCGTTTGTTAGGTAATTTACTTATATATATATATATCATCAACACGTGTGTATACACAAATATATGCACACACGTGTATCTTAATAATAATGCAACATTTGTTATATAATTGCAGTATTTACGAATCACAACATCCTAACGGCGATATCGGCAAAGAATTCGCTTCTTGGTTTTCTAAGTACGTTTTTGATACAACAAATTGTGTTGTAGACGAAGGATTGAAATATTTAGCTATGAGACCAAAAAGGAAAGTGAAGACCTATCCAATATTCTTTGTCAATGGATATAAATTTAATACCAAAGAATACGGTGCCGAAAAATTAACTAACAATACTGGTGTATTTGTTAAAGGTAGTGATGATCCAAATGATCATATACATGATTTTTATGGCGTGCTAACCCAGGTTTTGCAATTGACGTATTTCACACGACTCGCGGAAGAAGTATTTTTGTTTAAATGCAACTGGTTCAGCAACGTTCCAGGTTCTGGAATCAACGTGCACCCAAAATATAATCTTATAGAAATAAAACATACTTCGCGTTATTATAAATACGATCCTTTTGTACTTGCCAAACAAGCTCTTCAAGTTTATTATGCTTCTTACCCATCTCTAAGAAGAGATAAAATAGATCGGTCGGCCGTTTTTAAAACAAAGGCAGGGTTTACATTTGATGGACGGAATATTCCTGAAGAACAAGCTTACCAAGCAGATATCGAGGAAAATAAAGGAATAATAATAACCGACGATCAAACAGATTTTGGATCTCTAAACGATGAATCAAATGCATTAATTGAAGCATTTGAGAGTACAGAGGAACAGAATATAGAGTGCGAAACAAAGTCTGAATCCGAAAATGACGAGGACTGATCAACTATCTACATTTTGAGAAGGTAAATTTATATTTTTTTTTAAACATTATCATGTTTTCATTAAAAATGAAATGGTATGCTAATATATGATATGTATCACATCTCGTTTTTATGTTACGCCATACTGTATGTTTTACATATAGTCATTTTATTTTCTGGTATAATGTTTGTTTGTAACATGTATTATATAGGTATGTCGTCACGTAGACGTACCGGTGGACATTCTAGGTCTCCCTCTTCCTCACAGAGAGGGCATGCTCGTCCGGACGGTGGTGATGGCGGTGGTCCATCACAGGAGCTAAGGCGTCCTGTGGTATGGCTAAAGCCAAAAGCAGATCAAAGGTAAGTATTAAATTTCAAAATTAAATTTCATTTTTGTACAATCTACTCTGAAAATATATAGTAGTCATGAAATATTAAATGTTTTTTCTCTGTTTAAACACGGTGGTTTCTTTTTGGAGCCGACTTGTAACGACCCAAAGTTTTCGAACCCGAAAATTCCAGATAGTTAGGAGAAAAAGAAAAGAGATAGAAGAAAGAAACAGAAAGAAGAAAGAAGAACAGAAAACACAACATCTCACATTCGCAGCGGATTAAATATAATAACAAATAATAGCATTTTATAAACACTTGGGTACTCAATTTTGTATTGAGTAGTCGAGGGATTCAGGTTAGCTTTGACGAATTCTGAAGGAGATTTGGAGCAGGAGGCTTCAGCGTGTAGATATATAGTGATTCCGATGTGTTTGTGTTGAGTCTGTATCTCTGTGATGTTTGAGATGTATGATAGACAGGTGTTTATAACTGTCTAATATGTGATGTATAAGTTGTGTAACTCTGATATATATGATACTATGTAATATCTTATGTGATATATTATATTTCATTCGTTCCGCTGTGAGATTCTTATATGTTGTTCTTTCTTTTCTTCTTCTATCCCTTTCTTTCTTAAAAACGATACGACTTTCTGGTGGTAGAAGGTCAAAATGTAACGACCCGGAGATTTCGAACTCGAAAATTCCAGATAGTTAGAAGAAATAGAAAAGAGATAGAAGAAAGAAACAGAATAAGACACAGATTCTCACATTCGCAGCGGATCAAAATACAATATCAAATAATAATATCAGTTATACAAAGAAAACTATATTCGTTAATTACATTTAATACATCAGAGTTACAACATTTGCATATATACTAGACAGTTAGAATTAACATGTCTCTGACAACTATAATATATCACAGCGGAATATACCATACGTTCCTGCCATCCAGCTCGCCACCTGAGCTCCAGAACGTCCTAACCTGAAAATCTGTAATACTCGGTCTGACCCGAGGATTAAAAAGCTTTTCAAAAAAATTTAAAGAGGCTGCCTCTGTTTAAATCAGGTGAGTAAACAGATTTTAAAAATAGTTTAAATCTTGTTCTTCTCTTTGATATATGTATGAAAATCAAGATGTTTTCCTGGATTCTTGAATTGAATTGAATGCATGTTGTATTATGAGTGTTTGAATGCCTGTAGGCCTGT
The DNA here is from genome assembly GCA_030737815.1 of Allium fistulosum. Classification (NCBI taxonomy): domain Eukaryota; kingdom Viridiplantae; phylum Streptophyta; class Magnoliopsida; order Asparagales; family Amaryllidaceae; genus Allium; species Allium fistulosum. The sequence continues at coordinate 143,157,001 of CM060902.1, read as the reverse complement.
AAACGGATACTTTCGGATACGGATAGTGCTATATCTGTATCCGTATCCGAAATCATTTTCGGATATCGGATATCCGTATCCGCGGATGCGGACGGATATCGGATATTTATCGGATATTTTTCGATCAGTTTATAACTGATAAATCTAAACAAATAAATAGAAAATTTTGATTTATCATATATTCGTTTTTGTACTAAATATATAGAAATAATAAATACACTAAGAAAAATAATTTTAAGTGGTAAAAATTGATTTTCTATATACATATTAATTTTTTTATCAGGATATAATAGTAAACGACAATCATTTTATGTACTAAAATACATAAAAAATAGCTATAATCTTGATAAAAACCAAACGGATAATTATCGGATACTGATATGGCCATATCCGTATCCGTATCCGTTTTTCGGATATCAGATAATTTTTCATATTTCGGATACGGATACGGACGGATTTCGGATTTTTCGGGTACTCATTGACAGCCCTAAATGCCTGTGAAGTATAATATAGCCTCTGTGTGATAATAACAGGTTTTGATTACTTAATAAATTCAATATCTCATCTGTGCATCATAATTAGCCTGTGATTTGTAAACGAAAATTGTTTTAATCATGTAACATCTCACCTAAAAATAATTACAAGTCTTTAAAATGAATAGTTGGCTCGGGATTTCGAAATTTACAGTAAACATTAAATTGGGTTAAAAATTTATGAATTTAATTTTTAGTTTTGATTGCATAATTGAAATAGTAATAGAAAACTTTGGGTCGTTACACGACTCAAGTAGTTCTATCTATATCTCGATGGACGTACATGGATCGTATGACCGAATGTTGGCCTAAGTGGACATTGATTCCAGATAATGTTAAAGAGACTATTTGGCAGGATTTTTTGGTATGTCACTTTATATATTAGGAACATGTTATATCAATTCATGTTTACATTATTTACAAAAGCTGTATAACTCTTATTTTGTGAAACGTGCAGGCGGAAGTGGACTTCCAGGACGTTGATATTTCAGTCGTATATCGCCACTAGTGCAGCAAAGTCGCAAAGAACTACCGGGAAACAGTAAATAGCTTAAAAACAGCGGGAAAGAAGCCTTAGTGGATGAGCGCAGCTGTGTGGGATGATTTTGTGACATGGTGGGGAAACGAGGAGTTTCAGGTAAATTTATCACATGTTTAATTTAAATTCTTCTACGCAAATACTAACTAGAAATGTTAAACAATTTTTGTTTTTAAATTAAATTTACAGAGGCAGTCGAAGAGGAACTCAGCCAATAGGAGCAAGAACCCTGTCACACATCGTGTGGTTCCAAGTCATTTCAGCATCACCGAGAGGACTTGGTATATTTATTAATTACGATAATAATTTAAAGATTTTAAGTTCTAAGTTGTAAATAATGTAACAATATATATATATATATATAATATATGTATATGGACATATTTCAGGAGAGACAGCGTGATGGTGCTTCTGTGAGTTACTGGGATGTTTTCACGCATACTCATGCGTTGAGCCAGGTCGACGAAGCAGGCACCGTTTCATACTTCTGGGATCACGATGCCAAAGCGCAGTCTGCATATGTAAGTAACATAATGACTTAACACTTATATAAGTTAATTAAAATAATGTTATCTAAATTTAACTTATTTTGCATAACAGCAAAAGTTTCAGCAAGCACGGACTTCCATTCTCGAGGGCTCTGGGCGCGACGAGTTGACTGCCGATGAGGAGGACGCTATTTTGGAGTCTGTCATGGATCCAGCGGCACATGGCAGACGCTATGGTTTTGGGAATCAATCGGTAATAACTTTAACTTAAATTTTAAAATAATTATTCTGAACCAACTGTTGCACATTGTGATGGATTATAGTAAACACGAATTACAATTATTAAACACTGATAATTTAAATTTTATTTACAGACTAAGACAGCTCAGATTGAGTATCAGATGGCTCAAAATAAGGAGGAGATTGCACAGTTCAGAGCCCAGGTCGCCGCGCTCGAGGAACGCAATATCCGCACCGAAGCCAAGACGGAGGAGCTGAATAGGTGTCTTACGGAGTTTATGGAGCAATACGGCCGGTTTCCGTCTTCTGGTGGTTCTGAAGGAGAGTGATTTCAGGTATGATTTGATTTGTTTTGCTATGGACATGTATATTTGGAGAGTGTGAGGATTTGATACATTCCGATGTTTTGGATGTTGGTTTGGATGTGATTTTTGAAATGTTGACGTAGTAGTTTGGATATTGTTGGATTGGACGTTTTGTTGGATGTTGATGTTGGATGGTTTATGTTGTTTATATTGATTTGTATTGTGTATATTGATTAGTATATATGCTTATTACTTGGATTTACTATTATGATTGATTACATGTGAGATATGTTGTTGTATATGTGCTCGAAATTGAGCTTTTATGAGATATACGATGTTGGAGGTGGCTGGAAGCATGCATTGTTGGTTCTGTAAAAAAAACACTCAGATTTCCAACATCTACCAACGTCCACCAACGGTTTACTGGCACATTTATTCCAACGTCTTACAACGTTCTCCATCGGATCTTCCAACGTCTTTCCAACGTCTATTTGGTCAACATCTTTTTCCACGTGAACAACCTGAACGTTGGAAGACGTTGGTATATGGACGTTAGGTCCGTTGGTAGACGTTGGACGCCGTTGAAATGTATATCAACGGCGTTTCCAACGTCTATCAACGGCTTTTCAATGGCCGCCAACGTCTGGCTGCCGTTGAAATGCACTGTGTGTCTTGTAGTGATACAGTAAACATAATCATTTGCATCAAGAACTATGTCACATATAACGACAATACTAAGTTTCCCAATAAAGTCTTCTAAGAGGTAAATGCTTGGTCTTTTGAAATAAATAAATAAATACAATTATGCACACATAATGCCTAATAATAGCAGTAAAGTAGAATGATGGCATCTTAAAAAAATCATGAAGGTTTCCAATTCGATATGCATCTCTACTCCAAACTTTGCTCTCCATTTCCACAAGAAACTTTACGCACAAAAAAATTGCATTTTGGTTCAAGCCAACATCTCTACCTTTTCCAACATATATAATACAACAAAGTTGTAGCATTACTTAAGATTTCAAAAGGTACAAGCATGTCTTAAATTATTGGTGGTTTAAAAACCAATTGGATTGATATTATGGCATCTCCACATTAGCCACTTCAACCTCTGCTTAAAATGATGAATTGGGTTCATACTAGCTTAAAAATCAGGAAAGAAGCAAGAAGAGCTCATTCATTTCTGCAAAAAAAAAATTAATGACTGACTTCAAACAATCCTTACCACTTCGGAACTTTATAGTGTTTGTAAAATGTAACTTAAAAAGAGACGTACAATACTTTATGTTAACGACATTCAAACAGTCCTTTGTATGGTATTGATGGATAAATTTTCTTAAATGTTATCGGTTTTAAACTTATGACATATTAAATTTGAATCCTATCCCTGCTATAGCATATGAAAAATACAAAATCTAAAAATAACAGCACTTACTTTTGACAAAAATATAACAAATACAAAATGGAAGGGAATAGTTGAACATGATATTTTATTCAACTGTGTTCATGAACTTTCAGATTGATTTCAACAAAAAAGGTTCAATCTGACAGTAGTAGTAATAAAATACTATATAAATGAAATTACCAAATAATTTGACTACAAATGCATGATGAATATTGAACCATTATAAGCTGCATGCTTTTAGAATCCACAGATAAGTTGGTTTTGAACCAGTATGTTTGGAGATAAAAAAAAATAAAAAATAAAATAATAATAATAATAATAATTGAACTCAAATTACACAAAAGAAAAGATAGATAACTAGAAATAAACATGCATAAAACCATGCATAAGTGTTTAAATCCTTCTTGTTTAAGTTAGCGTGCTATTATATATAATATTTATCCTCTTTTTCTTATGATATAAAACCCAGGAAAATCAAGTTCATCAACTAAGTAAGTGTTGCACACATTACCGTGCTAAATACAAACTGCATATCTTATTCTTACCATACTAAATACAAACACGATTGAATGAAAGACACCGCACCTATCTAAACGAAGAAGATTAATGGTACCGTGCTAAATACAAACTGCATATATTTACACAAAATTGAATTTTACCGTACCTATGGGGAATGGAAGGGCGAATATGACATGAGGGACAAGGATTGAATGGAAATTAATGGTAATTATTTGGAAGCTGCGACTGATGGTGACGAAGTAGAAGCGAACATTAATTTAGGACTTTTTTTGAAAAGAGATTAGTATAGTGCAACTTCCATAGTTCGGCGGCGGTGGTAGATAATCTGACGGTAGAAGCCGACAGCATTGTGAATTTGGATGAATTATGCTGGCGAATGATTGAGCGAATTATTCGGTCGATTTCATTTGCGTGAATTTCGGTGAAATCCCTAATTTTGATTGTTTTGAATACGGGTTTGAAAACAATTCGGGTTTTGGACTGCTATATCCGCGGGGAGAAGAGCAAGAGAACACAAAAGACGACGACACGGTGCCATGTATTTTTGGCTTTAGACTATTTTATTTTGGCCAACGAACCCTCCTACGGTCCATTTGATTATGCATTTATCCCCATACGCTCTCTTGTTTAAAATAATACCAAATATATTCAACACTAACAACTCCTTTCCCTTCAAATAAATTCCTAAATTCATAACCTCCTTCATGTTTACTTAAACATAGAGTTTTCCACGCAACTTTATCTGTTTTTTCCATCCAAAACTAGCACATAAAACACCATAAATGCATAATAGTGCCCAATCCGGCACATACAAATGGTTACACAATAAATACATAATATTTATTCACACAAAAATTTATGATGCAAGATGTTTACACGCAGAAGTCTGCACAAGCTTCCTCAATACACAACCACAGCAGCAGCATCACCACACTTATATTAACTTGATGCAACAAATGGCAAGACCCCCAAAAAAAACACAAATTCACAAGCAATGCTTGACCGATGGAGCATCCGTTTGCAAATGGGCAAGTTTGGATACTCCGAACCAACCGGTAAGGTACCAAAAAAAACCTCAAAATAAAGAAAAAAAATCCAACCCAAACTAATTAAAACCAAAAAGAAAAATAATCAATAAATTGTCATTGTATAGACAATAAAACTGAAATTTAGAACAACTGTAGATTCATCTTAAGCTTGTTCTGCCTCCATTTGGGTAGTTTGTAAAAAGAAACTTTTTCCATGCCGAACTTTTCTTTGAATTCAGCAGCAGATAGATATGTCTGCAATAAATGTAAAGGGTAAACAGACTATTATAGATATCAAACAATATTAGAATGTGTTGTAGTTTAATGATTTACCTCTCGTCTGGTCACATCTATATCGGTAACTGGATTTGCAGCATTTACTGTTAGACGTTCGTATGGGAACGCAGGAAGGTTTTCCTCATCCTCGACTTCCCCTTTCGGATCTTCGGTAATGGAAAGTGATTCGATCCGAGCAGACATTAAGCTGCTACCGTTAGTCTTTGGGTTCGCCTCTGGTTTTGGTGTGTTAGGAGCAGGATTCACTTCATTTATAAGAGATTTTAAAAAAAAAGGTTAATTTATGTTGATATAAACAAACATCTTTTTTGAAATTATGTCTGCAAGCCAGAAATTTTGATAATTTGAGTTTCATGCTTTCAATCTACTTGAAAAATAAGGGCATGCTGGGTTTGAACTTTGAGTTTTGTGTTTTGCGTTTTTAATATATAGCTTCAAGAGGCATGAGAGAGGAGGAGGTGGTAGAAAAATCCTAACCAGTACAACAAAGGAGAGAAGAGAAAGGGAGAAGAAAAGTAGTTTTCTGTGTTTTTTATATTTCACAAGGGGAAATCAAGAAAAAATCGTTTTTAATTTTATATTTAAACCCATTTTTCAAATTTACCGTTTTTCAACCAAATGCATTTTGATTGTTATAAAAATCCAAAATTGAAAACTGCAAATCAAACAATGTCCAATTGTTTTTCTAAGATGCATTTTGGAAAAATATTAAACCAAAGTGTTTCGTTTGTTTTGAGAAAACCAACACTGAAAATGAATGGATGCCCATTCATGAGTTTAGGAAATTCTATTACCACCTCACATTGTGATTGCCCTTTTTTAATACATGACCAAACTTCGCTTGAAAGCTCTAAGAGAGTATGTGACCCCCAAAAACAAACTCCAGTTATATTCGCTGGATTTTAAATATACCCACCGCAGTTATTGGTGTCTTTATCCCGTAGTGTTTTGTTAAAAAATTGTAGGGAAAAATTGATACCCTGCAATTTTATTTTTTCATCCCCAATTTAATTCCCAAACCATCTCACAATTAATTGCTCAGAATCCATTTATACAAAGAATACTTATGATTTTGAATAAAAAACATGGAAAAACAGTTAAAAAATATTTTTTAAACAATTTAAATTGTAAAAAGCATTTTGCTTTGATGTCAATGTTTCTTGAACCATAATGAATCAATTTCTCAAAGTTCCTAACAAAATGTTTTCTAAATAATTATTTTAAACCACCCTCAAAAAAAAAGGAAAAACCAAAGTATCAATTACTCAACAAAACCGACTATTACTTGGATCATTCAATAAAAAAGAATTAATACCTTTAACCGACTTAGGAATCATGTTAGGTTTCACCATAGCATTCCTTGAAGACTCAAAAGAAGCGGTTAATGCAGCAATTGCAGAAGATTTCGGTGCCAACTTTCCAGATTCAGGAGAGCTGGATTTTGGATAAAGTTTTCTGACAACGGGTGGAGGAGTTGAAAGATTTCTAGAAGGAGGGTTTAGTTTTGGTGTAGTGTCAGGCTTTTCAAAATTTGCAGCTAGTGCATTGAATGCAGGAGATCTCCCTCTTACACGGACACGTTCAGGACTAAAAGACATGCTTCTAGAAGAACGTTGCGATTTATCTTGCATGCTCGATCTTCCACTGTGTGATGAAGGTGGTGGTATTCTTCGTCTGGGTTTCTAAAATATGAATAAAGAACATTAGTAAAATATTTCTAATGGCCTTATTACCAAATTATCAACTAATTTGCACATGACAGTTATACCGCCTATTTCCCATAATGTGTTTCATGGTCAGCAAACCCACGTAGAATAAAAATGAATTTGGATCAAGATGAAGAAAAGGGTAACGTATTAAGTAATACAGGCGGTATTGCATGTTTACCTTGAATTTGTTCGAGTGGACTATTACTACTATTACTAAAAAAAGACACAACTAGCCTGTATTCCATTCAGAACCCATATTGTTTCTACTGTATACTATGAACTTGATCCTATGGATCTCAACATACTTGATGATCATGTATCAACCAAATATTCTACTTGTAACCTAATTCAAGGACATCACAACTTACATCTAGCGATGGTGCAGAACCGGTCACTATAGCAAGCTTCCTTTCAAATGAATTGCCATGCATCTGAAATGGAAGTAAATTAAAGCATCACATCAACAATCAATTTGAATCAGTGCAGTTTGATAAAAAAAAAAGTTGAGCACATAAAATTGCTTACTGCAGATTTTGCAGAATTCCATGTGAAGAAGCGAGTGAAAAATTGTGGTTCATTTCCTTCAGTGACGACAAAAACAGGAGTTTCACAAGACAAATTTTCCATGAGAAAATCGCGTTCCAAAAATTTCTGTAGCAAGGCATTAAAAAAAAGGATTATACTTGGATAGAACCCACAATGAAACATATACAGCAAAAAAATTATCACTTGCTCTTTTTCCATACCTCGCCAATATTTAAAGCCTGCAACCTGTTCTTTACATCAACTTGTTGACCAATCCAAACAAAAATTGATGACTGACAATCAAGAATGTATATCTCTTCTGTCATCAAATCATCTTGTGTAAAATTGAAAATCTCTGTCAACTGCATTGGCAGCATATTTAGGTTAAAATCAGTCAATCTCTATTTGAGGGGGAAGAATAACTAGAATAAGCCCTATACACACCTTCAAATTTCCTGAACAATCCCAACATGTAAAGCGGCAGAATATCATTTAAAGCAAAAGAAAATAGACATGTTATATATACATGGAGGAAGTATAGAGCGAAAAGAAGAAAAATTCCAGCAACTTCCTACCTTTCGAGCAAGTACAAGAGAATAAGTGAGGATCATTTTCTGACTCATTCGTAAGTTTTTGGTTCGGATATTCACATTTTCCACCCAATAAATTCCAAAATTGATCGGTTTCAGAACCTTCTTTTATTGGTCTAATCTGTGTATCTGGCTGCAATATTGATGCAATGTTACAGACAAATACAAATGTTTTAGTTCATTTATGATCTGTGTCCAAGTTAGTTATATATAACAAGTTATATACCTTTATAAAATCCAGGAGCCTTTCAGCAAGTTCGTGGTCATTTGAGGTAGTGAGGTTTCCAGACCATGTGTATACATTGTTGCCGCTATGCAGTATATAACAATAAGAAGAGTTCAATGATGAAGCTACCTAGTGAAAATAAGAGGGAAATTAGACATTGTCAGAGCTAAAGATGTAAGGAAAGTAAGCAAATATACCAGTTCGACTTGAATCGCTTGCATATTTTCAGGCCCAGAACCTTGAACTCTAAAAAGAGCAACACTGTCTTCTGTATAAGTATCATCTTCAATTGCATTGTCTTCAACAAATTTCTTGTATCCAGAACTAACGCCACCCTGGTGTCGCAAGCATAACGTGATATATAATTTGAACGATATATGATCATATAATGATGACGTAACGACATCTCGGTAAAACATCATTACCTTAAATAATATAAAACTTTGGAAAATTGAAAAGAACTGAATTGGTTCTTTTCCTTCATAAAGACGAGCCTGAAAGGTTTGAGGATGTTAAAAAATTTAGATCTTGCCCTTTATAGAGTAAGAAGTTCACCCTTCAAAATATCATATGCTTGTACCTGTACAGCTTGTGACTTGAAAGATTCAGCTAATTTGTTTGCCAAAGATATGGCTGTAGCCCTCTCTTCCTGCATATGATTAAATATACTTCAGAATATTATTCTATCTGAATCTGTGTCAAGTTTGGTTATTAGATCTGTGAATGGTGAACTATTTCAGATCACATAATGGAGAGCAACTTGTATTGGAAATAACACTCTGTTTATTTAACTTACATCTATGCTCTTTTTTCCAAACCAAGTACCAATGAGATATTCATCTCTATCTTCTCCAGGATATGTATACTGAAAAATATAACAATCCCCACTGTAAAATTTTGACTGATCAGTGGATGAAAGTTGAGCCTTTTCTTTTCCATTTATACGCCAAACCTGTGCATTAGAGAAAAGGATTAAAGTTTTAGCAACTACGTCACAAAGTCAGCAAGCTACTTAAATGTTAAAACTGAGGTAGAGGGTTGTCGATAGCACCTTCAAATTGCCTGTGCAATCAATGTATGGTTGAGGTTCCTCCTTTGAAGGGGCAGTTTTCATCAGACCCTTTACGTTTAGACCTTGGCGTATCAGAAGAGCTGTAGTAGAGACAAAATAAACAATTTTTAGATCATTCTTTTACGAAAATAAAGCAAAGAAATGAGAAATACTCAACACAACAAAACTTCGCCTAGTTACATAATTTTATAAAACAAAATCAACATATCCATAGAAATTATAGCCTTTTAATTGGCTTCCAATAAAGACAATCCTATTCAACTAGTCATGAATTGTATGTTTATTTTCGGATTATTCAAAAGCCTGAATTCAGTAACAGAACAAAATAACTGGTTTAATCATTATTATTATTAATTGAGAATTCATTTTTAGGAGTACAAGTACATTGTATCTGCTAATAAGCAACTTAAGAGATCATAGACTTATAGGAGCTAGAAGCTAGGATCACTAAATTAGCAGAGTATATTTTTGCAATATGCAGCTATCCACAAATACTTATTCATACTGAAGTTAACCAGCTCAGTTACCTGCAACTTTTCCTCTGGCATCATCAGCTATGCCTGCATCAGTTACTTGTGGCCATGATGCAAATTTTGATCGAAATACTACAGTTTCAAACCCTTCAATTACACGAATCACATGTGCTTTAGGTCTGTCGGGAGCAGAAAGGAGTTCCTACGTTCGTGGAGTATTAAATTAGATTACAGCAATAAAATCAACTAGATCTAGAAAAATGAAAGGAAAGGACGAATACTACTTCTGCAGCAACACTTGCAGCTTTCCTCATTTGAAGAGAAGTATTTCTACCCATCCATACGAAAACTTCAACTCCACAATCAAGCAAATAGCACTTATTTGTATTCAATAGTTGTCTTGTAAATGAATCAGCTGCAACTAATGTCTGCTCACCTTTGTCAACACTGGTAGGGTTGAAATTAAAATTACATTAGGTATCGCATATTAAAACAAGTACCTTGCTATTACGAACTTTCACATTGCCATACTTAGAGATAACCTAGTCGATTTAGTTTTATAGTGAATGCAATCACCCTTCAATATTATAAACTTGGCATTGCCCTGGTTTACTATACATACAAATGCATGTATAGTTTTTTGTCTCTTATTTTTTTGTGGGTGGTTGTGGGGATTGTTTTGTGGGGGGGGGGGGGGGGGTGTGAGAGAGAGAGAGATCAAAAATAATTAGAAGCATAAATAAGTGGGAATAGTCATATGGCATTCAAATGGCGATTTAAGGCGTTTTATTGAAATGGATATAAATTAAATATACCAGAAAAGCTTTGTAGGAAACTCCACTATTTTTATATTATCATCAGTTGCTGCCTTTCTAGGAAGAGGAGCAAAGCCTCCAAATAACCCCCAAAATTCTCCTGCTCCAGCATCAGCCATCAATTTCCCATCATCTGTTAAAGCATTTAAATTTAAACGAGCATAAAGTTTAAAATTAACTTCTTGCCTAATGACTAACGAGGTTTCAGATAAGTAGTTACCAACAACTGCCACATCGCATTTTCCTTCATGATAAGTATCTTTGATGTATTGAACAACTTCAAGAGCCTTGGCTCTTTCTTGAATGGATGAGTTGGATCCATTAAATTGAAATATTTTGGACTTAGTATCCAGGATAAAGATGTCATCGTGATTGAGTGATGATCGGACAAAAGGAACCTAATGTTACATGCAACCAGCTAAGTTGAATTTTCAAAGGAAAATAATCAACATAAACTCTAGAGCAAAGTGTCTAACATCCCTGGGACCAACTAAAAAATGATACAAAGCCCATTGCATGTTGGGATATGTGTCTCTTCAAAATAGATATATTAATAAACCCTAAACTTCAATCTTAAATCAATTACAACCCGTTATCCAATCAAGCAGAGCACTTTATATTCAGTTCAAAACAGAAGATTGCGAAGATCCTACAATGCTGCATTGACTTCAATGGTAAAGAATGTCACCAACATAATCATTTTTATTTCTCAAGGATTTGATGATACATAGCCTTGTTTGGGGTCTGTACCTTCGAATTTAAATTTTATGGTTCCATTTTGAAATTTCAGTTCTATGTTATAGTCTTAAGTTGGTAGGTCGTGTTGGTTTTTTTAAGCTTAGTTTGATAACACAGCAGCATGCGATGAGCGTTTTGAGTTTGTTGAAAATGAGCAATATACGCTGGAAAAAAAAGATCCAAGAAGCCCAACAGTTTGTAGATTATGAAGGTGAGCATGTTTTAGCATATGTTATTGTAACAAGCAATAGTTAATAGTGCTATAGCAGGACAAAGGATGAATAGAACAGAGATCAAGAGAAGAAATACACAGATTTAAGAACCCATGCATTTGCAGAAGAATAATCTAGACCAATGGTTTTCTAATTTTATTATTTTTTTCTAGTCTGGGGAAAAATCAGACTTTATCCTAAATTCTACAATACAATCATAAATTACCTCTTTAACATGTACTACATGTTTCCCTCTGCATACATATAGACGTGTCTCATGTTCATGTTCGTTTATTTCAGCATGCTTGAAGCCAGACGCAACTCCACCTTTCTGTGGTAAAATACATGGCTTAAAATACGAGAGGAATTTCTCAGTTTCATGACCTTGAACCTCTCGATATTGAACAGCACGCCCTCCAAGAGCAGCATCTAGTTCGATAGTCTTGATCGCAGCAGTTCCAGCTTCATCCTAACAACACATTAACATGCTCAAATTTAAATTTGTCAAAACTGTAGATACTATGTACTTCAAAAAGAAAGAATTAAGGTCAAACCTGACTAGTATCTTTACCAAGCCAATAATGGATATCATGACGTAAAGCACCATTTTTCAGTTCAGTTGTCTGTCCAGAGAACAAAAGTTAACGAGTGTAAACGATACAGATCTATTATGATCATCTCTGGACAATAATATATTACCTTCAGAATCACATATGAATCTCCAGTAAAGAATTTTCCATGTGACGATTTGGGAATAGGAACTGGAAGGAAATTTTCAATGCGCCATATTTCCATCCCACTGAGTAATGTCAAGGAATAAAAATAGGTGTATATGCATCCCATTATATGAATAAACTAACGTAATATTACACCACAGTAATTATTAGTATATCAATATAAATATATTCACCAATCATTAATTTGGCTATGGTAATGTCTCTCATGCAAGCCGCATTCGGTTAATTGGTTTGTGTGATGTATAGATTATTATTGGTAAGAACAAAACTAAAGTTCAGCAAAGATCCCAAAAAATGTACGAAGCAGAAAAAATAAAAATTAATTTGGAGTAACAATTAATTGAATAAATCAATGAAATAGGGACAAAAACCAGGTAAACATAGTAGAAGTACGCATAAGGATACGCCTTCTGTCCAGCGCCTTGGAAAGCAGGATCAACATCCCGCATAGAAACCGCCATGTTATTCTCTGACTTTATAGAAGATACAACCGCTAACTTCGGTTTCAAGAAGGGATTTGACGAGTTCTGAATTTGGCAATAAAGAATAGTATACAATGTTAATCATAAGTATCACTTAACTATTACACTACCAAATGTAATTCAGTTAATTGAGGCAGAATAGCAAACTATACAGACTGATTGAGCAATATAAGCAAACTATGTACGAGTTATCATATAGAGCTCGCCCATATTTTAAGAAATAGAATTAAGCTACAGGCACATGGATGCAATCCAAAGACAAAACTTAGAAATATAGCTAAAATAGATACAAATTCACAAATTTGGCATACATTGACAAATGGAAATTTTGATTAAAGGATTTGAGTCCATAGTAGAAATTAGGTCGAATAACATTCGTAGAAAACAGATATTGATCAAACAATGCATTCAAATCATGTCAAAACTACAATCAAGCAAATTTGTCACTTCTTGCCAAAAAATATCCATAATTCATACTCAAAACACGAAATTCTAACATTAAGAGCTAACAGGATAAGTTCACCTTAATCACCGGTTTCTTCATCACCACCGGCAATCCAATCAATACAAAAAATCAAAATAAAAGAAAGGAAAAAGAAGAAAAGCGAACAGATCAGATCCAGAGACTAACAGCTCATTATCTAAGGCCCTATTTTTATACTGAAAATTAAAAAAATCCAACAAAACAGATGAAAGGCTTTTAACAATATCAACTTCAATAGAAAATTCGTACCTAATTAAGGGGGATTAAATTCACGCGGCGGTTGGGAAAGTGCGAGTTAAAGAAAACCCTAAGATGCTGTGATGGAATGATGCGAGATGAGTTTCGCTTATTTTAAATGTTATCAAATCAAAATAAATGAGTAAGCTGTTAAACAAAAAATGGTAGTATATAGGTTACCCAAAGGAAGACAAGAAATTACCGCGGTAATTAAATATTTTGGAATAGCTGGGACTGAGGAAGACGAAAGCTGGAGTGGGGCCACTGAATGAGAAACCACATTTAGCTGGGCAGCATGACGACAGTGTAAGTTTGTTGTCGGTTGTGATTTTGCCACGTGTGCAATCTGGATCAACATAGATGAGGTGTTTTGTGTTGAGAGGGCTGAATTGGTGTTTGGTGATTTGGGTTGAGTAGTTAACTTCTACTTAAGTTTGGGTAGTATAGTGTTCTTTTGTTGAAAGACCGAATTTTGACTTACCAAACAACCTTATTTATTTACCATGGAACAAAATAAACTCCTCTTCCCTGAACACATATCCTCGTAGCGCAGTACCCCAACGTCGCTTTACATATGCACTTCTTCACCGCTCATAATCGTTGCCTTCTATGGCCATCGCCTCCCTAACTGTTGCATTCTCAAAACCTAACCTTAAAAAACAAAAACATGCATATACTCATCATCTACTATGTCGTCTACATTTTTCAGCACATAACAAAATCGTTGGTCATCTTATCTTGCTCACCAATCATTAATTAATGTAAAAATAGTAATGGATAAAAAAATGATGTAAAAAGAAATACATCAAATACAAAATGATAATGAGTCGTATCATTCAATCAAAAAATGATAACACAAGATAAGGTCACCTATTACACAATAAAATTGAAATATAATGTTGTATTATAAACATTAAAAAAACAGTATTATAAACTTTAACAAAATAATAATAATGATATCACATTTACAAAAAATAATGAAATGATACTAGAAATATAATTTGAAAATATTAGTTCAAAATGATACTACAATTGATAAAACCTACCACAAATCAAGAAAATGTTAACATACTATATAAAATGATACTGCAATTCACAATGCTATTATCAAATAATAATGTTGTGAGATACAGTGTATACAGTATCCAAAATGAAACTATAGTTGTTTATAAATTGCTACTATGATTTGAAAAAAAACAACTACAATTCAGAAACTGCTACTACAATTCATAAAATGATACTATAAAACAATATTATGAATAGAAATATACATAACTATATTTATTTAAATAAACTAAAAATATACTACATGGTATTATTACTCACAAATCTAAAAGATGTTACAATTATTTATCTACGGTATTAAAAAAGCTACTACAATTTAAAATCTTCCCATACAAGTCATAAAATATTACTATTAAATGACATTATAATATTATGACCAGAAACATACAATTATATTTATTAAAACAAAAAAAATGATATTATATGTATCATTACAACATATATCTACAAAGATGCTATGGTTTCTAAACTGCTTCTACAATTTAAAGAAGCTAGGATAATCAAGAAATTGCTACTATAGTTCAGAAAATGCTCATATAAAATAGAATTATGAACAGAAATAGACATAATTATATTTATTTGAAAAAATAAAAA
This sequence comes from Allium fistulosum, assembly GCA_030737815.1. Lineage (NCBI taxonomy): Eukaryota > Viridiplantae > Streptophyta > Magnoliopsida > Asparagales > Amaryllidaceae > Allium > Allium fistulosum. The sequence goes on along the minus strand of CM060902.1, from coordinate 143,141,689 downwards.
ATGATTCAAAGAGAGTCACGCGTTAAAAAAAGATGCTACAATTGTTATATTCTACTACTACAAATTTTAAAAAAAAGTTGTTATTACAATTTAAAAACTACTACTATAACGTAGCACTATGAATATAAATATACATGGTAATTTATTAAAAAACAAAAATGATATTACATACTAGTATTACCGCATATTATCTTCTTCCTTCATTTGTTGTTTCTTCTTCCTCAATTTGTTGTCTCTTCTTTAATACGATAACTTCACCCATCGTTGCTACCACCAGAGCCATCATAGCCATCCCTTCTCCATCTGATTCGCCGCCGCCTCATCTTCAAGGTACTTTAGCTCACGCTCCTTCAAAACCATAGCTGTCATTGAGATCTGTCGCTGCATCAACCTATGTAACGATCTGCGTTTCTTACATCTAAAGAGGATACTTAATACATCATCGGTATTCATGTGTCGATCATTTAAGTGTTCGAAAGACAAGTCATCAGAGATTAAAAAAAGAAAACACAGAACAAAATCTAACATTGTGACGAGAAATATATAATATACACAAGTCTTTACAAAGAGAAATTATCTTTATTACGAGTACATATGCACGTTCAAATGGGCATGCATTTAATCACAACGTGCATGCATTTTTGGTTGTACCTATGGAAGTAGATTTGATAGTAGAACCCCATATTTGAACTCCGTTTAGGTAAAAGCCGCTATTTTTTTGTTCTGGCTGCAATAATTTCTTCATACTAACTCGGAATCAAGCGAGACTTCGACCGATGAACTCCCATCTAAATTACTGACAATAAGAAACACTCGGATACTTCATCTAGTGAATGTATACCGTAGTTCTCCACGGCGACTAACTGTCCTTCATGGTGATTGACAGTTTTTTTGTTCATACTACAATAACTTCTTCATACTAACTCGATATCGGACGAAACTCGACCGATGAACTACCACCTAAATTACGGACAATGTGGTACACTCGGGTACTTCATCTTGTGAACGCCCATTTTAGTTCTTCATGGTGACTGATAGTTGTACTTAAAAAATAACATGCTACATCCCCGTATTTGAACTCCGCCTAAGCAGAAGCCGCTATTTTTTTATTCAGACTGCAATAACTTCTTTACACTAACTCGGAATCGGGCGAAACTCGACCGATAAACTACCACCTAAATTACGGACAATGTGGTACACTCAGATACTTCATCTTGTGAACGCATACTGTAGTTCTCTATGGTGACTAACAGTGTACTTAGAAAATAACATGCTGTCATATCTCCATATTTGAACTCCGTCTAATACAGAAGCCGCTATTTTTTTGTTCAGACTGCAATAACTTCTTTATACTAATTCAGAATCCAGCGAGACTTCGACCGATTTACTCCCACCTAAATTACGGACAATATGAAACACTCGGATACTTCATCCAGTGAACGTATACCGTAGTTAAAAAACCCATATGTGGTACGAACTCAAAGTTGAATTCCTCTATATCTCTTTTCCCTGTCCCAATGTGTCCACTTTAATCTCAACTACACATCATGTAACCATCATTGGAATGCACAATGCTATTAAAATAATATGATCACATACAAATTAATGGCTCTGATTAACTCGGCACATGAGGACAGAGGAAATCAGATAGAAGAATTGACCGCAAAAGCATGAATATGGCAGTAACATGAATAAAAATTTGTTTAGACTTGGGAAATCTACTCAAAACATATGTACGAATAACAGCAAAACGTTTGACAAAAGCCTCTATGAAAAAAATATCTAAATGCGTAAAGACATGGCGCTTAATCTGAGTAGACGGTTTTAGCAAAAAAGATTTATTTTTTAGTTTCAAGAAATGAATCAATTTTTTGATATGAACAGCCAAATGTTTGTGATCCTTGAAGTAATAAGCGGGTGTAGGAAAGATCAAAGAGTATGAAACCTGAGAATCTTTACATACTTTTGAAACTGCTAATTATAAGTATTTTTAGTGGTGTATCTCTTCTTATTCGTAAATTAATAGAATGCATAAAGCATATGATGTGAGAAGTACGTATGAGATCTATATGCATTGAATAAAAGATTGACAACACTAAACGTCATTCATTAACTAATAATCAAATTTTGCACACCGTTTCAATTTACAAAATACGTACAACATAATATACCCACGATATACAACAGCCAAATTACACAGTATGTGAATATAAATGTAAAATAGAGTAAAATATATGGGGGAATCTAGTTAAGCATCAGATCAAGTAATATCGTATTCTCCAATCTAAGATTCAGGAATACCCAGAGCCTTCCAAACAGCAGGAGAAGCATCGACGTCATTGTAAGGACATGGGGGTTGAAAATCGTGATCTGCATCACAACCATGAATAGAGTCACACTCATCGACCACTTTAGCCAGCACAGACCTTCCATTTGCATTGATTCTTACCAAGGGAATTAACAAACATGGCAAACAAATCCCCTCCATTACTCCCTCATCGTCCAAGACACATCTTTTTCTAGTGTATATAAAGATGAATCAGTTGATGGAAAGCTGTACAAAAAATGAGCATGCTACATCCGCTTACTTGGATGGCACGCATGAACAAAAAAAACGTTTTATGCATTTTCCGGAACATGTATTTTATGCCTGTTAGATTCTAGCTTGCCCGCCTTCTCTTCAATTAAAGACACTACTACTTCCATATATTTGAAAAGGGCATTTTCGGCATTTCAAAAAGACACGGTTGAAATCCTATTCACTGAATTTACATTATTAATAGTAAAGATAAAGATATACACAACAACAGAGTGCTCTAACATGCTATCAGCCTAGATAGTTATAACAACATGTGCTTACAATTGCTGATAAATGTAGATAGAAATCAAGAACAACAAAATAGCGGAAGAATATAAAATACGTGAATATGTCTTGGAAAATACAGCTCGTCACTAAAAGCTCCAAAGCATCCAGCTAAATCTGGAAAATATGCTCGAGCTGACCCGAGCATTATAAGGAAATAACGCCCAGATCAGTTTGGTAAACCAGCATGAGAAGCTTAATCAAATCATATTGATTTCTACATTTGAAAACCTTTTTCAAAATAAAAGGTATCCCATAAGACCACGCCGCACTTAAACACAAACGGGTGTTTACCTTACGATAAGCAAACCGTTTTTATTATAAAATCTAGTGATATATTATCATAATATCCAGGATTTAAAGTATTTAGTAATCAAGTAGCTGTGATGCATGTGCATCACAATAATAACATGTATACAATCAAAAACTGAAGGCTCTTACTGGAGAATGGATTCCAACAATGGCAATGTAAGTGACTACCTTCCGTACAGTACACCTCTAGATAAATGTACGAGAGAGCAAAAACCTTTTGACCTAAGCATGACAAGATCGGTCTACCCCTTACTGGATAGTACCGAATATGTCATCATTCTGGTTGCTTCCAACCTTTATAGTGAGCTCTCATGCACACCCAAATCCATAATATAATGATCCAGATGTGATGACACACTCTAATGGGAGCGACCCACGTAGCCTTGCGGCATACCATGTTTTAGCCATTTCCAAGTTATGTGGCTTGAAAGGCTACGCTCTTACCATTTCCTCATAGAAATTCTCTCTTGAAATGCTGACACTGCCCTTCAAGCAAAAATGAAATGTCTGCATTCATCCATATAAGTTCGTTTTAGGTCTGAACGAAACCAAAGGCACTATCTGAACTACATCCATTTTGGAATCACCTTTAGGATTAGTAGCAGGTAGCCCTTGCACTTTAAAGAACTCTATCTTCAAATATCTTTAAGATGTCTTCTATTCGAAGGCATATGTTGGTTCGAAGTGGTTTTCAGATAATATATCTGGTTACGGTCTTTTCGAATCAACAACCGATAATTTCTGGTTGACTCATTCCCAGTTCTTTCAGAAGTAAGCATACTATACTAGAGTCCTAAAGGATCTCTAATATATCCCTTAAAGCTAAAGACATTTCGCCCAGATGAGATCTCCAAAGAAAACTCAACCAGTATGAACACGCGAAGCTTTTATTTACTTCCTCAGTCAAAACTGACCAAGTTTGATAGTCAGTTATTTAACTATCAAATAAACAAACAACAACAAATCAGAAATTTAATTACTCATAGCAACTACTAAGCCTCAAAATAAATCTTTCATTTATTAAATCCCTTTCCAAAATATTTATTAAAATTCATATACTTATCTCACTGGCATAAGTATATTCATAAAACATTGTGAAAGATTTCTTATTCCAAAATCATATTAAAGTATGAAACAAAAGTTATTTAAAAAGAAAACGGAGATAAGGATAACCCTAAACATTATTCCTTCGGTGTTAAGGGTGGATCGAATTTTCCATACAATAATTAAGAAGGTCGGTTTAAGGAAATCACATATCAATTTCTTTTATAAACTTCTTCTATAAATCCTTTTTCAATAAATTCTTTCATTTTATGAAATCTCCTTTATTTAAGTTCCAAATCAATTTATAAAAACTCTTTATAAATCTCCAAGTTTTTTTATAAAACTCTTTTATAAATATCAAAACCATTTATAAAACCCTTTTATAAATATCCAAAATCATTTATAAAAACTCTTTTATAACTATCCAAATCATTTATAGATCTCTTTCCGAAATTTCAAGATCTCTTTTCAATTTATAAAACTCCTTTTATAAACTTTTCTTATTTAAAACAAAACTTCTTTAATAAACTTTAATCAACAAAGTTCCTTTGATAAAAATCAATTATTTAAAATACCTTTAAACAAAGAAGTTATTATTTAAACATCCTTCATTTAATTATCTTTAAATCTCATTAACAAAATAATGATTAATCATTTAAAAAGTATTAAATTAACTTCAAACATTTTAATAAAATAATTGCTTAATTATCCTTTAAATATCATATTTAAAAATAATAATAAATTTTAAATCATTTTCAAAAAGGATAAAACTTAAATATTTGACTTCACGAAATTCTGAAAGAGGCTTAGTGACCACAATGGTTCTTATTTAATTAAGTTTAACTTTCCAGTTATAACATGGGTATTCACATAACAAGCAGATATGTAAAGAAAATCGACTAATAACAATCAATTAACATACATATAAATGTCCAAGTTACCAAAATAACAGAACTGGGTTTAATTTCTGCTTAATAGATGTCAAAACATAATTTATTCAGTGAATTGTAACGGAACGATGATTTATTCTGGTAACAGATGTCAACTGTAATTAAATTAGCAGAATGGCGTTTTATTCTGCTAAACATATGTCATTGGATTTCATATTTAATTGGGGTTACTTAGGGTAAGAAATCCCTTGGTTGTGAAACACCTTTTAAAAGATAATTACTTTAAAAACAGAACAATCTTTAGAAATAAAAGTTTAAAACTTTAAAACCTTTATTTAATAATTAAGTAGCATTTAAACTCTTTATTTCAATAATAATTAAACCTTTAATTAATAATTAAACTATAATTAGTTTTTAAATATTAAATAATAGTTATCTTTTAAGTAAATAATTAAATAATAGTTAATTTTTAAATAAATATTTTAAACCATAATTAATCTTTAATTAGTAATTAAATAATAGTTTAAACCTTCAATAAATAATAATTTAAATATTAATTGATTTTTAATTCAAATTAATTTAACTTAATTAGTAATTAATTAATAATTAAACCCTTTTATGATAAATAATTAATTAATATTTAATAAATAATTTAAATAATAATTAATCCTTAAATAATTAATTAAATAATAATTAAACTTTAATTAATTAACTAATTATAATTATCTTTTTTGATTAACACTTAAGTTCTGGTTACTTTTGTTAACTAATGATTAAGTACTAATACCTTACTTAATTAATGAATTAATTAAATAATCATTAAATAAATAACTAGATAAATAAATAATTACTTATAAATGCATATAATAAGTTTTTAAAACACTTTTCAAAAATATCCTTAAGTAAAAACATTTAAATCTAAAAAAGAGTTCATTTTCACGAACTGCACCCATAGCGACTATCGCTACATGACACGTAATTTCCAAAACCTGTTTTATACCCAAATAGCTTTCAAAACTCTATCTTTTATATTTTAATTTACTTTTATAAACTTTGAATAAAGTTTTTTAAAACCAAACAAAGTAAAGTTAAAAACTTTATTTACTTTTCATAGAAAACACCTAAATATAAACAAGTTTTAAAAAGTAAGGGATTTCAATGCCGCAACATAATCATAAGTTCAAATGTTACTTTTCTTCAGCATATACATCACATACATAACTATAACATAAACCTAAAACATTGTATGTATGTTTACAAATACATATATATATAGGCCATAACATCGTAACATAAGCAAAGGCCTTAACTTGCAACCTAACTTAACTTTTAACTTCATTTTTCAAGTCTATAATCAATATGTCAGACAAGCATGCATATGTACACATACAAATCAACATCGATTTCATCCAACCTAATACCATATTTAGCAACCAAGATACACAATAACTAAAGCTAAAACTTTTAGATAAAAAGTTAGCTTTACTCACCAAAAAGCTAACCAAATCTAACCGAACCATCACTAATTTTTGCGTTTGACCTAAAGCATAGCTTTACATTTGGAAAAAGAGATTTTGAAGGCCTTAAGTGGGCAAAGATGGGTTCGGCCAAGGGGCTTTGTGGCTTGGCCATGGTTTTGTAAAGGTGTGGGGCCTTGGTTAAGGAGGAGGCGGGTTGTAGAATAAAAGTAAGCGTTTAAACAAATGTTTTCATGAATTAAGAGTAGAAAAGAAATGATTTTTAACATTTTGAAAAAAACAAAGAAGCCATGGAAATAGTGTTGAAGAAGATGAAGGCAAGTTAGAAAATGTGAATGAATGAAAAATGAAAACAAAATTCATGAAATTATTTTTATATAAAATGGGTTAAAAGAATAACTAAAATATCCTTAGTACCTTACCCTCCACATCATGCATGCCTCCTCATCAAGCCCCGTCTCCCCTTAGTTCCACATGTCCAAACATGCCCCCTCCTTGCCAACATGCATTTAATATTATATGTACTTGTGTTTCTTAAGGCATCTTTTATTTTTTATTTTATTTTCATATAAAGTCACATCAAACTTTTAATATATTTAAGTGTGTGTGTGTGTGTGTGTGTGTCTGTATGTAAAACATATCTTAACTATTTTGTAAATGTAAGTATATAATTATACAATAGTGTACATAATGTTTCGGACAACTTTTGGTCGACGAAAAGTCGAAAATTCAAAAAATGAATTCCGATCACATTTTCGATTTTTCTTCGAACTAGATATATTTGTAAATAAATTTGGAAAACTATTTCTCCATCATTATTTACTATTTAAAAGAGTTTTATTTTAATTATAAAATCTATTATTTGAATATTTAAAATAATTTAAATATTCGCAAATCAAAGTGGTGAATTTCCGGGTCGTTACACCCTTCCCCCCTTAAAAGAATTTCGACCTAGAAATTTTACCTCAACCCTAATATAAACACACTTAACACTATTCATCAGTCTGTATGATATACATGGATCATTCCTATGTAAAATTTGATTCAATCATTCACTCGATTACATAGCTTTACTTCCAAACCGTTATCGCTCACTCGATTCCCTAGTGCGGACTCCGATCAGGCTTCTTAATTAGAAATCTCCATTCTTCTTACATAGCCATGTACTATGATAGAAAATTTTCGGTTCCACATTAAGAATCCTCACTATGTGTTCGCCATCAAAAATCAAGTAATAAATCCTTATTCGGATCGGTGTGAAATACCTCAAGTCATGTACTCGAATCTTAGATTGAGAACTATGTGAAAAAGAATAAGGATCTATGTACAATTTACGTACTTATCTTTTTAGTTCTTACCACCCAACTACTTTCTACCCTTCCAAAAATATTTATGAAAACATTTCCCAAAAATTTCATCTTAGGTTCAAACATTTTAAATGATATAGCTTAATTATGAAATCTTTCATAAAATCATTTAATTTATTAACTTCTATAGTACTCTCCTACATCCTAAGATTATATACAGAACATTTGATTTTAATTCTATTCACTATTAACTATTTAGATGTGGACCCAAAAAAAATTTAGGTCTCAAAACTGAGTCGACCACTTCAACCTCTTTACTTATTCGGTCTGGTAAGTACCTAAGAAGAGTAGGATGCTAGTAAACTTCGTCCTAGAGTCTACTTTTCCTTAGACACCTCTGAGGTAAAAATGTTTATTAGGTGGCTCAAATAACATCAAATAAAATTTCACTTCTTAGATGTTAAAATAAAAAGACACGGTTTAATAAACAAAGTTTATTAAACCTCATTATTAAATTTAACCCAATTGAGAACTTCATTTGTTAATCCATTTTGTTATCAAAATACCCTTTTATTTTGAAAATTTAGGTGCCAAATACCCGGGTTTTTTTTCAATTTTTTTTGAAATGATACTATATATTTAACCCACAGAAAATATATATACAGCCCGAGTAATCCAAAATGATATTGAGGAACTGGGTACTACCAAGTAGTATAATATATCCATTTACCAAGAAGGGTAATACTTAAGAGAACTGTTTACCATTTGAACACATCTCTTGTCCTTTTAGTCACTTTCAAGTCACTCGAACTAGTTAATTATAAAAATACTTTTGCATTTCAAATCTCATTTTGAAACAATTCTATATATATATATTTCCCACTAAATAGTTTTTAACAAAATATTTATCATCCACTTGCTTTGGATTTGTTTGGATTCGAACTTGTTTTCATCGTACAATGACAAAGAGAATAATTTACTAAGTACACTACCACATCCGTCAATGCAAACATCCGATTGTTACTTAGAAGATTATTCTGATTATCACCAAACAGATCGAGACTCATTTCCCAAACTATCTAAAGAAAAATCTTACTCTTAAATTTCCTTCTAGAATATTTTTACATTAAAATATTTTTAAGTAAAATTACTACTACTTTTCCAAGAACCATTTCAAAACTTTATCAAAGCCACTAGGATTTAAATTCTTCGAAAATCTATCTTATTTTCAAAATATATTTTATAATCCTGATTTATAAAATTAACCTTTTATAAAATCATCTGAAATATTTCTTTTTAATAAACACCTTATATTAAAATCCAATTTTACCCAACATATCATCGAATGCCTTATAGTCAATTTGTGAAACTTAATTCACAAGGTGTTCATTTCAATGTTCCCACAAATTTCTATCTCCCCAACCTATGGTTTTAAAAAAAAAGATTGTAGATGAATCTACAACCCTTAGCCAATGCTCCAGACTGGTCGAGCATGACTACAAACCCTAAATGATACTAATTAAATATTATCAACTCCTAACAACAACCATGTCATATATAACTATATTTTATTTTTGAAAATCATTCCTTTATATATAAAATATAGTCCTAGGTAAAATTATTTTATTTACCAATTTTAAAACAATATTTTGATGGTTTGGCCTTGTTTAAATGTTTTGAGATCCCTATCAATAACGTTAGCCACTCATATTGACCAGAATTCAAATTTCAAACTTAACAGATCAAACAACACGATATAAATCATTTTTGTTGCACTAACAAATACGCGCTCTATATATACACTCAAACTCATTCTATAATATTACTAATCCTTTCTATAATGATTCTCATTCTAGGGCAATACTAACCCTATCTCTAATGAGTTTACCCTATGAAGGCCTAGGTGTTTGCTCAACCTAAGCTTTGATATCAAATGTAACGATCTGCCTTTCTTACACCTAAAGACGACACTTAATACATCATCGGTATTTGTATGCCGATCATTTAAGTGTACGTAAGAGGTAATTAGGGGTTAAAGAAAGAAAAGCCAGAACAAAATCTCACATCGTGACGAGAAATATATAATATACACAAGTCTTTACAAAGAGAAATCATCTTTATTATATACACAACATCAGAGTGCTCTAACCTACTATCAGCCTGGATAGTTATAACAACATGTCCTTACAATAACTAATAAATACCAATAGAAATCAAGAACAACAAAACAGAGGAAGAATATAAGATACGTGAATACATCTTGGAAAATCTAGCTCATCACCTAAAAGCTACAAAGCATCCAGCTAAATCTGGAAAATATGTTTGGGCTGACCCAAGCACTGTAAAAAAATAACGCCCGGATCAGTCTGGTAAACCAGCGTGAGAAAGTTCAATCAAATCAGACTAATTTCTATATTTGAAAACCTTTTTCAAAATAAAAGGTATCTCGTAAGACTACGCCACACATAAACATGGTCAGGTTTTTACCTCACGATAATCAAACCATTTTTTGTTATAAAATTTAGTGATATTATAATAATGTCTAGGGTTTAAAGTATTCAATAATCAAGTAGCTGTGATGCATGTACATCACAACAATAATAGGTATACAATCAAAAACCGAAGGCTCTTATTGGAGAATGGATTCCAACAATGGCAAGGCAAGGGAATATCTTCCGTGCAGTACACCTCTAGATAAATGTACTGAGAGATCATAAACCTTTCAATCTCAGCATGAAAAGACCGGCCTACCCTTACTGGATAGTACCGAATATGTCATCATCATGATTGCTTCCAACTTTTATAGAGAGCTCTCATGCACACCCAAATCCATAATATAATGATCTAGAAAGGCGATGACACACCCTAATGGGAGCGACCCACATAGCCTTGCGACATACTCTATTTTAGCCATTTTCGGGTTGTGAGGCTTGAGAGGCTACGCTTTTACCATTTCCTCGTAGAAGTTCCCTCTTGGAATACTAACACCGTCCTCCAGGCAGAAATACAATGCCAACATTCATCCATACAAGTTCGTTCTAGGTCTAAACGAAACCGAAGGCATTACCACTACTACATCCATTTTGGAATCACCCTAAGAATTAGTAGCAGGTAGCCCTGCACTTCAAAGAACTCTGTCTTCAAACATCTTCAAGATGTCTTCCATTTGGACGTATATGTTGGTTCGAAGTTGTTTTCGGATAATAAATCCGATCTCGGTCTCTCCGAACCAACAACCGATAATTTCTGGTTAACTCATTCCCGATTCTTTCAGAAGTAGACGGACTATACCAGAGTCCCAAAGGATCTCTAGTGTATCCCTTTAAAACTAGAGACATTTCATCCGGATGAGATCTCCCGAGGGAACTCAACCCGTATGAACAGGCGAAGCTTTTATTTACTTCCTAAGTCAAAACTGACCAAGATTTGATGGTCGGTTATTTAACTATCAAACAAACAAACAACAACCATCAGAGATTTAATTACCCATAGCAACCACTAAGCCTCAAAACAGATCTTTCATTTATTAAATCCCTTCCCAAAATATTTATCAAAATATTCATATACTTATCTCACTGGCATAAGTATATTCACAAAACATTGTGAAAGATTTCTTATCCATAATCATATTAAAGGATGAAACAAAAGTTATTAAAAAATAAACGGAGATTAGGATAACTCTAAACACTATTCCTTTGGTGTTAAGTGTGGAACGAATATTCCATACCATCATAATTAAGAAGGTCAGTTTAAGGAAATCACATCTCAGTTTCTTTTATAAACTTCTTCTATAAATCCTTTTTAAATAATAACTTTCATTTTATGAAATCTCCTTTATTTAAATTCCAAATCCATTTATAAAAACTCTTTATAAATCCCCAAATTTATTTATAAAACCCTTTTATAAATATCAAAACCATTTATAAAACCCTTTCATAAATATCCAAAATCATTTATAAAAACTATTTTATAAATATCCAAATCATTTATAAAACTCTTTCCCAAATTTTAAGATCTCTTTCAATCTATAAAACTCATTTTATAAACTTTCCTTATCTAAAACAAAACTTCTTTAATAAACATTAATCAATAAAGTTCCTTTGTCAAAAATCAATTATTTAAAACACCTTTAAATAAATAAGTTATTATTTAAATATCCTTCATTTAATTACCTTTAAATCTCATTAACAAAATAATGATTTTAAACAACCATTTAAAAGTATTAAATTAACTTCAAACATTTTAATAAAATAATCGCTTAATTATCCTTTAAATGTCATATTTAAAAATAATAATAAACTTTAAACCATTTTCAAAACGGATAAAATTTAAATATTTGGCTTCACAAGGTTGGAAAGAGGCTTGGTGACCACAATGGTTCTCATTTAATTAGGTTTAACTTTCCAGTTATGACATGGATATTCACATAACAAGCAGATATGTAAAGGGAATCAACTAATAACAATTAATCAACATATAGGTAAATGTCCAAGTTATCAAAATAGCAGAACTATGTTTAATTTTTGCTTAATAGATATCAAAACCTAATCTCTTCGATGAATTATAGCAAAACAGTGATTTATTCTACAAACAAATATCAACTATAATTTAATTAGCAGAATGACATTTTATTCTGCTAAACATATGTCATTTGGTTTCATATTCAGTTGGGGTGACTTAGGGGTAGTTGACAAAGAAATCACTTGGTTTTAAAACACCTTTTAAAAGAATCACTTTAAAAACAGAACCGATCTTTAGAAATAAAGTAGTTTAAAACTTTAAAACTTTATTTAATAATTAAATAACATTTAAATTCTTTATTTCAATAATAATTAAATCTTTAATTAATAATTAAACACTAATTAACTTTAAATAATTAAAAATAATTATCCTTTAAATAAATAATTAAATAATAGTTAATTTTTAAGTAAATAATTTAAACCATAATTAATTTTTAATTAATAATTAAATAATAGTTTAAACCTTCATTAAATAATAATTTAAATATTAATTAAGTCTTAATTCAATCTTAATTTAACTTAATTAGTAATTACTTAATAATCAAACCCTTTTATGATAAATAATTAATTAATAATTAATATTTCATAAATAATTTAAATTATAATTAAACCTTAAATAATTAATTAAATAATAATTAACCTTTTATTAATTAACTAATTGTAATTATCTTACTTGATTAGCACTTAAGTACTAATTACTTTTATTAACTAATGACTAAGTACTAATTATCTTACTTAATTAATTAATTAAATAATCATTAAATAAATAAATTAATAATAATTACTTATAAATGCTTAGAATAAGTTTTGAAAACACTTTTCAAAAATATCGTTAAGTAAAAATATTTTAAATTTCAAAAAGGGTTCGTTTTCATGAACTACACTCATAGCGACTATCGTTATATGATCCGTAATTTCCCAAACTTGTTTTATACCCAAATAGCTTTCAAAACTCTATCTTTTATATTTTAATTTATTTTTATAAATTTTGCATAAATTTTTTGAAAATCAAATGGAGTAAAGTTAAAAAACTTTATTTACTTTTCGTAGAAAACACCTAAGTGTAAACAAGTTTTAAAAAGTAAGGGATTTCATTGCCGCAACATAACCATAAGCTCAAATGCTAACTTTTCTTTAGCATATACATCACATACATAACCATAACATAAACCTACAACATTATAGGTATGTTTACAAACATACATATACATATATATATATATATATGTATGTATGTATGTATGTATGTATGTATGTATATGTATATGTATATATATATAGGTCATAACATTTTAACATAAGCAAAGGTCTTAACTTGCAACCTAACTTGACTTTTAACTTCATTTTTCAAGTCTATAATCAACATGTCAAACAAGCATGCATATGTACACATACAAATCAACATCGATTTCATCCAACCAAGTACCATATTTAGCAACCAAGCTACACAATAATTAAAGCTAAAATTTTTAGATAAAAGTTAGCTTTACTCACCGAAAAGCAAACCAAATCTAACTAAACCTTCACTAACTTTTGCGTACGACCTAAAGCATAGCTTTACATTTGGAAAACGAGATTTTGAAGGCCCTAAGTGACCAAGATGGGTTCAGCCAAGGGGCTAAGATTGGTTTGGCCAAGGGGCTTTGTGGCTTTGCCATAGTTGTTTAAAGGTAGTGAAGCCTTGGTTAAGGAGGAGGAGGGTTGTAGAAAAGAAGTAAGGTGTTTAAACAAATGTTTTCATGAATTGGAAGTAGAAAAGAAATGATTTTTAACATTATGAAAAAAACAAAGAAGTCATGGAAATAGTTTTGAAGAAGATGAAGGCAAGTTAGAAAATGTGTGAATGAAAAATGAAAAAAATTCATGAAATTGTTTTTATATAAAATGGGTTAAGGGAATTACTAAAATACCCTTAGCACCTTTCCCTTCACATCATGCATGCCACCTCATCAAGCCTTGTCTCCCCTTAGTTCCACATGCCTAAACATGACCCCTTCTTGCCAACATGCATTTAATGTTATAAGTACTTGTGTTTTCTAAGGCATCTTTTCTTTTTCAACCTCTTTTATTTTAATTTTTTCATATAAAATCACATCAAACGTTTAATATGTATAATTGTATATATATGTAAAACATGACTTAACTATTTTGTTAATTTAAATGTATAATTATACAATAGTGTATAAAATGTTGCCGATAAATTTGAATTGATGAAAAGTCGAGAATTCAGAAAACGAATTTCGATCACATTTTAGAATTTTCTTCGAACTAAATATATTTTTTAACAAATTTGGAAAACTATTTCGCCATCATTATTTACTACTTAAAAGAGTTTTATTTTAATTATAAAATCTATTATTTGAATATTTAAAATAATTTAAATATTCGTAAATCAATGCAGTGAAATTCCGAGTCGTTACACTCTTCCCCCCTTAAAAGAATTTTGATCCCAAAAGTTTATGTTAACCCTAACCCAGACATACTTAACACTATTCATCAGTCTGTATGATGTGCATAGATTGTTTCTATCAAAAATCTGATTTGATCACTCACTCAAATACATAGCTTTACTTCCGAATTAGTATCGCTCACTCGGTTCCCTAGTGCGGACTCCGGTCAAGCTTCTTAATTAGAAACCTCCATTCTCCTTACATAGGCATATAGTATGATAGAAAATTTTTGGTTCCATATTAAGAATTCTCATTAAGTGTTCGCCATCAAAAATCGAGTAATAAATCCTTATTCTGAACGGTGTGAAACACCTTAAGTCATGTACTCGAATCTTGGATCGAGAACTATGTGAAAAAGAGGAAGGATCTATGTACAACTTTACGTACTTACCTTACTGGTTCTTACTACCCAACTACTTTATACCCATCCAAAAAATATTTATGAAAACATTCCCAAAAATTTCAGCTTAGGTTCAAACATTTTAAATGTTATAGCTTATTTATGAAATCTTTCGTTAAAGCATTTTAATTTATTAACATGTGTAATAATCTCCTACATCGTAAGAGTACATACAAAACATCTGGTTTTTTATTCCATTCACTGTTAACAATTTAGATGTAGACCCAAAAAGAATTTAGGTCTCAAAACTAAGTCGACTAATTCAACCTCTTTACCTATTCGGTCTGTTAAGTAGCTAAGAAAATAGGATGCTAGCATCCAAACTCCATCCTACAGTCTAATTTTCCTTATACACTTCTAAGGTAAAAATATTTATTAGCTGGGCCAAAGAACATCAAATAAAATTTCACTTCTTAGATATTAAAAATCAGAAGACACGGTTTAATAAAACAAAGTTTATTAAACCTGTAACAACCCCTACCTCCATGGGCATAAATTTCGACGTAAATTGAAACCCAAGTCCATCAGAGCAGAGATCCTTAGATTTGGTACCTGCAAATAAGCATGAGCATTATCTGAGATTGATAGAAATCTAAACTCACGGTGGAAACAATAATAGGATAAGAATACCGACTATGACTACTGCCTTGGAATTAATGGTATCCTTTGGACAATAGATTGTCACATCAACATCGAGCATGGGAGAAAAAAAGACTTCTCCAACGACAAAGCACATCCAACTTCAGTGATCTGTTCCTTTAAATCAATATATGGGTTGTAATGAGGAGGGGGTCAGAACAACATTCTGGTGGCTGGAAAATCTATAAACTGGCTATAACATAAATCTATACCGATTGGTTTTCATTTAATAGTTATGTCCATTAAAGTGAGCAATTTTAATCTAACCTTGCATTGCACACACGATTACTTAATTACCCCTTCCTAAGGTACAAAATACTGATGAAGCTTTATCAATCACCCAATACTTCCAAACCCATTTGCCACTTAAAACTTCTAAATATGAAGCGGGCTTCTATAATACTTCTAAAAAGAGAAATATACAGACTTTATTTAAGACCTTAATCAAGGTAGATCCTGTCATTTAAGACCTATTCCCAAGATGGTTTTCTAATAATGTTGTCAATAGTCGGTGGGTCTTAGCTACAAGACCTCTAACTACTATTTAAGGCTTCCAACACTTAATGTCCAACTATTACCGCATCTATCGCCGATAAAATCGTAGCCATGTAATAAACAGTACCTAAGCCACTTAATATCTTTTATCGGAAAATAGGCATATTATGGTCATTTTAGACCTTAATTAAGGCAGACCCCATCATTTAAGACCTACTGCCTAGGTATGCTCCTCAATGGTACTATCTTTATTACGGCCTTAATAATGTGAGAGAGTGTACCCATGCCACTTCATACCTCATTAATAAGGACTAGACATACCCTTGAACATTTAACACTTATTTATAGGTAGGCCTTTGTCATTTAATACCTAACCCCAAGGCAGAATACTCACCAGTACTATCTAGCCGACATTGCTTGAAAATCTCAATGGGATACGTAATACTTATTTTATAGGAAAGAGGAAAACCCTTCAATCACTTGAGACCCCAAACCTAAAGTGAACCCTTCCCGAGATATCCACTA
This sequence comes from Allium fistulosum, assembly GCA_030737815.1. NCBI lineage: Eukaryota > Viridiplantae > Streptophyta > Magnoliopsida > Asparagales > Amaryllidaceae > Allium > Allium fistulosum. The sequence goes on along the minus strand of CM060902.1, from coordinate 143,124,766 downwards.
TCACTCTTTAGTTATAAATATGGCATCTGGTTAGGTCACTTCTTTCGGTAGCAAGGCAGACCCTACAGCCACTTAAGACCTCAACACTAAAGTAAACCCTTTTTAGAGACATCCTTATTTATTTATTTGGAATCTCACTAGGTTACTTAATACTTCCATTTTGGAGAGAGGCGGACCCTACAGCCACTTAAGACCTCAAACCAGAAGCGAACCCCTATAGAGATATCCCTCTCCACTCCTATTTCCAAATTTGGACCATTTAATACTTTCTAATTAAGAAAGCAGGCCCAATCTTTCACGCTGTCATGGGTTCTAGGATTAGTGATATCTCACATCAGTAGTAAGTACACCCGACTGCTGGTAGCCTCAAAGTGATGTGCAGTCTTCTGTCGAGTAACTCTACTGACCTCGCATCACTAACCTACTAAGTCCAATTAATCATCCTAAGTCTTTACTTATATTGTCTTAGATAGACATTGGACTTAGCTTACTAATTCCTTTTTTATTTAAGGCAGTAAGATTTACCTTATATATTTATCTACCCATAAATCCCCGTTTAATACTCATAAATGTCAATTTGTCCATATTTATTACCATTTATTGGGGTTACAACCTATTAAATTCTTTTCTCATTAGTTAATTATCCTAAACGTGAATATTGCGTCCAAACGTCGTTATTAGTTTTTTATTTAATTATTATAAGTGTGGTAAATTACGTACAAATGTTTACTTTTATCAAATATGTTCCAGTTATATATCTTCACTAGAATATACTTTTCCAGTTAAATTGTTGGAATCATATCTAAAAAGATTATCCGCTATAATTTCAATAAATTAGTCCAAAACAAAAAAATTTAACTTTAAAAGAATACATTGTTTGAAATTGCAAAGGAGTAATCATTTCTTTTTATTACTAAAATAGACAGTGTAAACTACAAAGAATTAATACTTTACACATATCTTTCTCTTTTTATTTGCATCTATTTCTTGTTAGGTCAACCACTGTATTTTTTCTAAAAAGGAAAGAGATCAAACTAATTTACAAATATTAAACGGATCTAAATTCCAATAATCCGAAACATAGAAAAGTTTACATTCCAACAAGATTAGGGTAATGATCCAAATTTGTAACATTATTATACAACCTATTTCAGATCTGGAATAAATTTCATTCAAATCAATATTCTTAATTCATATTTTTGGGACCGATTTCCAGATCAGATTGTAAACAATTCTAAATCAATTCATAAACAAGAATATGTAGGCGATATTTATTATATTCAGATCATACTCAATTCATTGTCTACAACTCATATACAATTATGTTATTAGGCATAAAAATCAAATAAACACCAGCGGGATAATTTTCATATTATAACAATCTATAAAATTTCCCACTCACCTTTTAAAAGCCATCCAAATCTCCAGATCTGAAGTAGAATTACAAAAGCTATATATAAAAGGTTATATACGTACATTAGAATTACAGATCTGGAAAGAGATTTGGTATAATGAGAGAAAAATAGATTCAAATATATAAATTACCTCAAATATGCATGCAGTTGATTCTCTTCTCTTTTTTATTAGATTTCTACTCTTCTCCGATTTTTATGAATATAGATACAAATATCTTAGCTTTATAATTTAGAAAGAAAGTAGAGAAGAAGAAATGGCTGAGCTTCGTTACTGCCTCCATAAAAATATGAGAAGAGAAGGGAGGGCTAGGCCTGAATTTATAGGCGCTAGAATCAACTAGAACCATATGATTTAAAATATTAAATCTGGATTGTTGTGGCCTAGGCTAACCCTAGTCGCTTGAAGGCAATCGATTGACTGCCCATGGAGCACCGGTTGATCGCCAGGAGTTAACCAGTCACAATGACAGGTCGGCCTGTGGGCCTGGGCGATTAATTAATAAACGTAAATGTTTACTATTTAATATATTTTCGTTCCGAATTCGGTTTTCGTCCGTAACTTCTTCGTTTGGACTCCGATCGTAAAACTCCTAATATGAAAGTTGCTCAAAATTTCACCACGAATGCTATGATGCAGGTTTCATGGTAAAATTTCATTGGATGCACAAATTCCATTTTCGGAGCCTAATTAATTAACTAGCTAACTAATTAAATAACTAACGTCAAATTACGAGCTGTTACATTCTTCTTCCCTTAAAAAAATTTCATCCCCGAAATTTCACCAACGATTAAGTTAAGGTTTTAGCTCTTAATTATCCTAAACTACACAACCATTGAGTGTACAACAAATTGTGCAACAAAATGTGCATAAGTGCATAGTGTATTACTGTATTACCACACAGAAAATATGTATGCAGAATGATTCTTGATCGGATCCTCCTATATGAATGCATTTCTTTTGAAAACATTTTTGGAAACATGATGCAAACAACCTACATATATACTGCCATTTCTATATGTAAGCAGCTTTAGAAAAATCTTTTCAACCAAAACCCCCATACTCCTACAAATAGAAGTATGAAGCAACCAATTTTGCATTCACTTAATACCATCCAAATTAGGATTAAACAACCAAATTAATAACTACTTTATTTATTAACATGAGGTTAAATCAATACGTCTTTAATTAATTATCCACTTGTTAACTAATTTATTAGTTAACATAATATTTAATCAATTAAGATTTTAATTAATAACTCACTTTAATTATTATAAAATAATTAAACTTTATATTACAGAAAATTATCAACTTAATTTCAGATTTTACAACTAGGAGATAGGATTACAATGTAAAAGTTCTCATGACGATTTTTATTTTTAAATGGAAAGGAAGATAAGTTATTAAGTTACAAGATTTTAACATATAAACTTTTATTATGTCTCATTATCTTATACCTTTATTTTCAAAAACAAGGCTAGCCAAACTTCAATCCATAGAGACAAACAGGCCGACCATTCCTTCATCATTTTTTTATAAATCAAGCCCAGCCCCTTCGGCCCACTAAAAAAAAGATAGGCTCCCTCTTCTTCCCCTCTACTTTCCTTCCCTGCTACTCTTCTCTTCTCTTTTCTTTTTCCCAACCCATTCACGTGCATCTCCGTGCACGTGCAGCATCGCCGACAACCCAAAACTCATCGCCGACCCTCTCTCCAGATCACCTACGACCAGCCCACTTCGATAACGTGCAAGGCAACACGAAACAACAGTAGCTTCAAAAAAATCGATCACCTGCTCCTAACTCGAACAACCCATCACCACGTCTCCTCCTCGCCACCACACACGACCGATTAACGCCAAACTTCACTTGAAGCTCGCCGTCGCATCCTCTTCCCATCCCTCCTGGACCACACGCCTACCTCGCCACTCGGCGTCGCCAATGATCAAGAACCGAAACCCAAATACCCATGGCCTAAAACCCTAATCCTAACTCGCCTGGCCACCACACACGTCAAAAAAAATGCCGTGCCATTTTCCACCGATCATCCATCACCTAAGCAACCTCCACACCCAACGACCAACCGCTAAATCGCCTCGACCACCTCAATTTGACCAAAAACCAAATTCCGGCCATCTCTCTTTTTCTCGCTCCACACGTGATGAAAAATCACCAAATTACTTCCAAAAATCACCATTTTCAGAGACAAGCACACCCACATAATCAATTGATTAAATTATGTTATTTGAATTTTGGCCATTTCAAAGTTGTTTACTGTAAACTAAGCCTTTCTTCCCCTGTGCTTAATGATAACTAATGAAACAATTTTTAAAATAAAATATACTAAAAAACAATCACGTTTTCTTTTGGAACTATAATCTAAAACCTACCAGATCAATAGATATCGATATTTTTGAAGGTTGCATGATTTATTTCTTCTCAAGAATAGAGATGGTGTTGAGTTACAGGTTGTATTCCTCATGACCAACTCATATACATATATAGCATAGAAAACTCATTATCACATAATTACTTGACAACTAAAGACGTTCATTCAATTTTCAAGCATATGCAGATACATATATGGATCCAGTAAGTAAGAGACCAATTTTTTACTCACCTACTTCTTTTGAAAAAAAAATGAAACACTGCCTCCTTTTTGTTGTTTTGGCTGTAGCTTTAGGTGCTTAGTTTCCTACAAGATTTTAATGGCAGCTTATCCTTCTTTTTTTAAGTGTTAGAAAGTATACGTGAACAAAAACTACAAGGGGTAATATATATGAGAATGGGAGGAACAATAAAATGCTAGGGTTGCTGAAAATTTTTGTACAGGCCTTTCACCTTTTATATATTTTTTTATTTTTTTTATTTTTATTTCTTGATTTGATGATTTAATTACTGCTTGACTTGATTTATTATGTGGATTTGATTTTATGTGACATGATTAAATGTTTGTGCCTTGATTTAAAGTTTTGCTATGATGATGTTTCCCATATGTTTATATACACAATTATATATATAAAGATTTTCATATACACTTTTATATACATGTATTCATATACTTATACTCATAGTTTGAAATCTTCCATTATGAAGCTTGTACATTCATACACACACACACACACTTATTTACGTATATAATATATATATATATATTTACTTAGTCACTATTTCACACACACATACGCAGATATATATATATATATATGTGTGTGTACTTATGTATATTTCTGTCATATCTACATATACGTATACATAGTTATATATACATATATATTTACATATCTACATATATTTACATATGTATACCTATTTACATTTCTACATATTTATATATATATACCATTTTTTTATAGAGATTATTTTATCACAAGTTTGAAATGGTGAAGTTTAAATACATATACGTATATTAATAAATTTCCCTTATTCATAAATTTACATTTCAAAATTTTATATAGTTTAATCAATTTATAGATTCAGATATTTTAAATATCAGAAAATTGATTTATTCGACTAATAAAAATTAATATTCCAATAATTAAAATTAGTTAATTATCCCAACATCCGATGGCCAAAAATCCAGGTCGTTACATTCCTCCCCTCTTAGAACTTTTCATCCTCGAAAGGAACGAAGCAAGAACTAGAATTTTGATGTATATTACAAAATAAATCACCTTTAAACATTTTAAACTCCTTACTCTTTCATTTAAAGATACATACACTTAAACCACATAGTATTACCAAGCTAGTTTGATATCAAAACATTTTTCATAACTCGATGTCTTAACAAATCCATCCTTGTTCTTACATAAATCTAGTCATACGTTGATCAGGCGTAGGACTGAAAATTTATAAGTACTTAGTAGACCTGTTTCAACACCCAGTGAAAATACTTGAAAAACTTTTTCAAAATGATATGGAAAGTATCACCCCTCTTTCCTTCTTACCACCATGGATCGCAGTTAACACGATGATTGCGTCGCCATCCCGGTGAAATCATAAGAAAACTGTAGGCATCAACACCCCTCGACTTACGCCATGGGAACAAATAGTCCACAGCTACACAAAGGTTGCGTTGCTATCACAGCAAAACAGTAAGTAGTCTGTAGGCAATCTCTACCCCTCGAATTACGCTATCAAACGAAACTAAACCACATAGATCGCAGCTACACAAAGGTTGCGTCACTATCCCAGTGAAACCAAACATAGACTGTAGGCAATCGCTGCCTCCCGAATTACGCTATGGAACCAAACCACATAGATCGCAATCTATCGATGTTACGTCGCTATCACAGCGAAATCAAATGTAGATTGTAGGCAATCGCTGCCTCCCGGATTACGCTATGGAACCAAACCACATAGGTCGCAATCTACCGATGTTACGTCGCTATCAGAACGAAATCAAACGTAGACCGTAGGCAATCGCTGCCTCCCGAATTACGTTATGGAACCATGATAGATCGCAGTTACTCAAAGGTTACATTGCTATCACAACAAAACCCAACATAACTGTAGGCATAATACCCCTCGATTTACGCTATCAAACAAATGATCACCAGGAACTCATGAGTTTTCTCCGGACGTCCTCTAGGATCCCAATTCTCATTGAACCCACCCTATGGATTCCTAGGTAGAACTACCAGTGGATCTCCTACTCTAAGTTTCGACTTTCGTGGGGGTGCCTTTCCATACTTTTGGTTTCAAAACATATCATACTATATATATAGTACCTTTCAAATCATACACTTCATATGTATCACATATAAATTTTATCTATATAAAATCGATATCCTTAAAATCGATAGTCTTTAAATTCGGTTTGCCCAATTTCCAAAGTCGACCATTTTACCAAAATCAAATGCCTTTAAAAAATCAATAGGTTCCAAAACTATTTCAATTTCATTCTCATATACATATAAGATCATTCTTCCCAACTCGAATAACTTTCGGATCAATAATTTCTGAGTCCACCTTATACTTATATATAAACTCCATTTAGTATTTCAAATATCTTTCAAAGATCATTTCTTTCTGGTTATAAATTTAACAAGAGGAGTTTGGATATATAATTAACATATATAATCTCGTTAATGCCAATCAAGAATTTCCATTCGATTACTCTTCAAAGTTATTGGTAACATTTCTTACTTCTTATAAAGTAAATTTCAGTTATAGTAACTATTCAACCTTCATTTTAAAATCATCATATTTACTCAAAATATACTATTTCACTTCAAAAATCATTTTTGCCTTAATATCCCGATTTCGGTTCCAATTCAGAATTGCTTCGAATTTCCATTTGGATTATAACTTCAATTTAACCCAATTTTTATTTAAATCCATGATTTAAATATAAAAAATTTCCACTCTGACCACTTTGAATTTAGAAAATAACTTGAGTAGTTTTAAAACAGTTAAATAGTTAATATCAGATAGTTTGAGTTTTAAAAAGAATGGTTTGTGTAGTAAATAGCTTGGAAAATCAAAATAATTTGAATATTTAAGAAGATAGATTTTAAACAGTTTATATTAAAATAATTTATTTGAAAATAGTTTCAAAGTCAAATTAATTCAATTCCCAATCTTCCAATTCAAATCGATTTCAATTTTCATTTCCATTTAAATTGATTCAATTCCGATTTCAATTCGAATTAACTTCGATTCCAATTTTAATTCAAATCAATTTCAATTTTAATTCAAATCAATTTCAATTTCGATTCCAAATTAATTCAATTCAATTCCAATTTGAATTAATTCTAATTCAATTCTCCACTTTAAACCATTTCAATTTATATAAATTCGAACTTAAACCAAATTAACCTTCAATTTCAATTTAAAAATCCAAATCTTTAAAAATAATTCAATTCCGAGCCCAAATGTCGAAATATTCATTTAAATTTCTTTTGCTTGGATTTATTTCAAGGTTCCCATAAGAGTTCAAATCTTTTCAAACAAATTAATTTTTTTCGGAATTCAATTGATTTCTTAATTATAACTTCAAAATTTCAAACCCGATTCTTTAAACAATTCTGGTTGACAAGTTCATTTTTAACATTTCACTCAGGTTCAAAATGATTCCATTTCCATAAATTTGATTTTATTCCTTAAAATCAAAATCATTTAAATAATTTCAAATCAAAGTTTTATTTTCTATTTAATTTCAAGAATGGATATATATCATTTCAACCTAATTCTTAATTTATTCGAAATAATTCGATTTATAATTTTATATATTGTAAATAACATACAGGATGATAGTAGGATATATCAAAATAAATAAACATCCAAATCATCTAAACATCAATCAATAGCATCCATCACAAATTTTCAGAATTCGAAACCCGTTTTATTTCAAAAATCGTTTTGAAATCATTTATACATAACTTCTTTTTCACCTCTTATCAAATCTATACCTTTTCTTTTACAATTTAATTTATTTAACTTCCATTAGTTAAATTTTAATTTCACCCTGAAATTTCCAATTTCAGGTTATAAGTTCAAAACTTATTTAACTTGGCCTGAGTAAAATCCCAATTCGTTCAACCCCTTTAAACTTACTCAATTAAAATTTTTACCTTCCAAATTTAAATTTCCACATTTCTTTTCTTATTAACATCATTTTCCACTTATAAGTTCCAAAAACTTATTTTTCCTTTGGCTACACTTCTCATTTCAATGGAAATCCCAAAATTAAAAAACCTAGTGTTTTATTTCGAATCAACTTTGAAATCATTTACACACACACACACACACATATATCCTATTTATATACCAAATCATACTTTTAAATTTTAACCAACTTTGGTTTTTATCCAAAACAAATTCTTCGGGAATTTTCAAAACAACCTTAGTTTTCAAAACAAAAATGTTCATATCAAAATATACTAAATAATACTATTTATTATTTCCTTAAACACTTTGACACATTTCAAATTTTTTGGGACTTAGATCCAAAACTTTCTTAATTTAAATTCATTTTAATTTATAAGTCGCATTTATAAATTATGCTTATACAATTCCACTTCCTTAAAACATTTCACCGTGTTTTATCTTTTGTTTATTTTGTAATAAACATCTTTTATTAAGACCCAACAACCAATTTATGATAATACTCAATATTATCATATCTAGAAACCAAACACACCATATATTCCATAATAATTTCCTGAAAAATTATTTCTATATATATAAAATATAATCAGGGTAAACTTATTTCTTGTCAAAACACTTTGGAAAACTCTTCCGAAATTTTCGGAATTTTAAATTCTGGTTTGAGTCTATTTTTAGCTTAACCCATTTGTATAGTTCATTCTCATCCATTTCTATTTGGTTATATATATATATATAACCACTTAAATCTTATAATCTTATTTGATTACAATAACAACACTAACCACCTCAAAATACTGTAATAATTTAGAAAAATTATTTCCTTTATATCACAATATAGTCTTATATAAAAGTTATTTTAAACCGTTTTTAAAATCATTATGTAAGAAAATAACAAGTACGCCTTCATATATAATACACTCAACTCATTCTAGGGTACTACTGACCCTATCTCTAATGAGTAATCCCTACCAGAGCCAAGGTTCTCGCTTAACGTTCAGCTCTGATACCATTGTAACGACCAGGCGATTTTCGACCCTCGAAAATCAACACTAATACGTTCACTGTATAAAGTGCCGAGCAATCGAGTGCGGGAAATACCAGGTTGTTAGGATTAAGATGAAGAGATAGAAGAAGAAACAGAAATAACAACAACACAGAATCTCACAAACGCAGCGGAACAAAATATAATATACAATAACAGCTTTTTATACAAAGAAAAACTATAATTGTTAATATACATACAAATTATCAGAGTACAACCATCAACATATAAATCTGGACAGTAATAATAACTTGTCCTCAAAATGCTTAATATACAGCCTACTATACATAAGAATATAATCAATATGCGTAATACATCTCTACCATCCAGCTCGTCTCCTGAGCTCCAAAGCAACCTAACCTGAATCTGTAATACTCGGTCTGACCCGAGCATTACAACAAAGTAACACCCGAGTCAGGCTGGAAACCAGCGTGAGTAAACACACTAAATTTTGAAATACTTAAGTTATCAAAATCCTTCGAAAAACAAGGTAACTCGTAAGACCACGTCACACAAAGACACGACGGGTTTTTATCTTATGATAACCAAAACAGTTTTATAGAAAATCCAGTGGTATTATAATAGTGTCTAAAATTTAATACTTATTTAAAACAGCTAAGTTTGTTAAATTAATTAAACTCCTGCATATCAGGCTTTAAACTCAAAACCGTAAAGGTTCGGAGTGGTTATTAGATCGAAGCGGTACCGGATAACGCAGATATCCGATCCCAGCCTCTTCGAACTCAAGACAATTCATATTCAGGGTGTCAACATTCACATATGGGAATTTATTACATATATTTATTCAAATAAAAAGTGTCAAATTTTTATTCTAACCATTTAAATTCGTTTGACTACTTAATGGCACATACAAGAATAACTGAAATAATATTCAAGGGCAATAAAACAAGGCATAGATCATTAACTAGTTTAACGATTAATAATCAATACCCAAAACAATTCACACAATAGGATTTAATTAACCTTAATTAACTAAATCTGTTTTATATTATTAATCCAAATTACTTAATAATTTAAGAAATTATAAAACAATATATTTTTAGTTAATTAGGATTAAACAACCAAATTAATAACTAATTTATTTATTAACATGAGGTTAAATCAATACGTCTTTAATTAATTATCCACTTGTTAACTAATTTATTAGTTAACATAACATTTAATCAATTAAGATTTTAATTAATAACTCAATTTAATTATTATAAAATAATTAAACTTTATATTATAGAAAATTATCAACTTAATTTCAGATTTTACAACTAGGAGATATGATTACAATGTAAAAGTTCTCATGACGATTTTTATTTTTAAATGGAAGGGAAGATAAGTTCTTAAGTTACAAGATTTTAACATATAAACTTTTATTATGTCTCATTATCTTATACCTTTATTTTAAAAAACAAGGCCAGCCAAACTTCAGTCCATGGAGACAAACAGGCCGACCTTCCCTTCATCATTTTTTTCATAAAACAAGCCCAGCCCCTTCGGCCCACTAAAAAAAGATAGGCTCCCTCTTCTTCCCCTCTACTTTCCTTTCCTGCTACTCTTCTCTTCCCTTTTCTTTTTCCCAACCCATTCATGTGCATCTCCGTGCACGTGCACACATCGCCGACAACCCAAAACTCGTCGCCGACCCCCTCTCCAGATCACCTACGACCAGCCCACTTCGATAACGTGCAAGGCAACATTAAACAACAGTAGCTTCAAAAAAAATTCGATCACCTGCTCCTAACTCGAACAACCCATCACCACGTCTCCTCCTCGCCTCGCCACCACACACGGACGATCAACGCCAAACTTCACTTGAAGCTTCGCCATCGCATCCTCTTCCCATCCTCCCTGGACCGCATGCCTACCTCGCCCCCTCGGCATCACTAATGATCAAGAACCGAAACCCAAATACCCATGGCCTAAAACCCTAATCCTAACTTGCCTGGCCACCACACACGTCAAAAAAAATTCCATGCCATTTTTCGTCGATCATCCATCACCCAAGCAACCTCCACACCCAACGACCAACCGCTAAATCGCCTTGACCACCTCAATTTGACCAAAAACCAAATTACAGCCATCTCTCTTTTTCCCGCTCTACACGTGATGAAAAATCACCAAATTACTTTCAAATATCACCATTTTCAGAGACAAACACACCCACATGATCAATTGATTAAATTATGTTATTCGAATTTTGGCCATTTCAAAGTTGTTTACTGTAAACTAAGACTTTCTTCCCCTGTGCTTAATGATAGCTAATGAAACAATTTTTAAAATAAAATATACTAAAAAACAATCACTTTTGCTTTTGGAACTATAATCTAAAACCAACTAGATCAAGAGATATCGATATTTTTGAAGGTTGCATGATTTATTTCTTTTCAAGAACATAGACGGTGTTGAGTTACAGGTTGTATTCCTCATGACCAACCCATATACATATATAGCATAGAAAACTCATTATCACATAATTACTTAACAAATAAAGATGTTCATTCAATTTTCAAGCATATGCAGATACATATATGGATCCAGTAAGTAAGAGACCAAGTTTTTACTCACCTGTTTCTTCTGGAAAAAATAAAACACTGCCGCCTTTTTGTTTGTTTTGACTGTAGCTTTAGGTGCTTAATATCCTACAAGATTTTAATGGCAGCTTATCCTTCTTTTTTTAAGTGTTATAAAGTATACGTGAACAAAAACTAAAAGGGGTAATATATATGAGAATGGGAGGAATAGTGAAATGCTATGGTGACTGCTATGCACTATAGGGTGGCTGAAATTTTTGGTACAGGCCTTTCACCTTATATATATATATATTATTTTCTTTTATTTTTATTTCTTGATTTAATGATTTGATTACTCCTTGACTTGATTTATTATGTGGATTTGATTTTTGTGTGACATAATTAAATGTTTGTGCCTTGATTTGAAGGTTTTGCTACGATGATGTTTCCCATATGTTTATATATACAATTATATATATAGAGATTTTCATATACACTTTTATATACATGTATACATATACTTATACTCATAGTTTGAAATCTTCCATTATGAAGCTTGTACATTCATGTATATATACTTATTTACATATACAATATTTTTATAGATATATATATATATATATATATATATTTACTTATTCACTATTTCACATATATATATATATATATATGTGTACTTATGTATATTTCTATCATATCTACATATACATATACATAGTTATATATACATATATATTTACATATCTACGTATATTTACATATGTATACCTATTTACATTTCTACATATTTATATATATATATATACCGTTTTTATATAGAGATTATTTTATCATGAGTTTGAAATGGTGAAGTTTAAATACATATACATATATTAATAAATTTCCCTTATTCAGAAATTTACATTTCTAAATTTTATATAATTTAATCAATTTATAGATTCAGATATTTTAAATATCAGAAAATTGATTTATTCTACTAATAAAAATTAATATTCCAATAATTAAAATTAGTTAATTATCCCAACATCCGATGGCCAAAAATCCGGGTTGTTATAGTGGTTGACCACTATTAGGTCAACTGCTAGCCTAAATTTGGGCATGGCCTGAACTTGGACCAAATAGGGACAGTTAAATTAATTAATATTCTAATGACCGTTCCGCACACCATCTTCAGAACCCATACAAAAAAATTATACCTTCCATACAACAGTATCCACCCTACCATGTAGTCCCTTCCTTGGCAAGATTTCAATAGCCTCAACAAAACTGTTGCGACCAACAACACTTTCAAAAACCCAAAAATATTCTAGCTGCTATTTCCTGTCTACTTCGCACGAAAATATTTCTTCCAATAGCTGGTGGATACAATAATACTTCAAACTACATACCCCAATAAAATTGAATGTCATTCTCATTTTGTCTGTACCTTAAACAGGTAAAATATAGAAACCTTGATTTTATAAACCAAAAAATCACTGAGCTAAATATATGCTCCTTTATACTTGTTTCTAAATAATAGAAACCAATTCATACCAAACTTCCCTTAAAAGTCAAACTTATATAAATATTTCAAGGTTCCCAAAATTCTTTTTAAAACACAAATTTCCCAAATTGGAAAACTACTTTCTTACCAAAAATCAATGTCAAGCCTTTATTGTATACATATAAATATTTAAGGATTTAAAGAATTAATCTTTTATAAACTAAGAATATTGTAACACGACCAACTTAGTGGTATACATATTTCTTTGAAAATCAAAATTTTAAAACTTTCTCGAAACAAAATTTCCAAAATAAATCTTTGGGAAGAGAAATACTTTGAAAACCCTTTTCCAAAATCTAAGGCATTTCTAAAATATACTTTATAAAAATTCTCTCACAGGTTTTAGACTAAGGAATTGACATTAATTATTCAAATAAAAATCTGGTTTGCCATCTAAGAGGTAATCAATGAATGCACCCTAGCAAAAAAATTGCTTGTGGACAATTACGACATACAGATTCTAATTTCCCGTTCATTTGGAATAAATGTATGACTCCGGCTGGAACTAAAAATCCGAAATCTCAATGTAGCTAGAATCTCAACCATCAAGTAGAACACCTCCAGTCTATGGGATTCAGCCATTTGTCGTACTCATGCTCTTCATCAACAGCGCTTTACGCATCGCCAACACTCCGTGGGGTACTACGAAGTCGGTGTGAAAATCTTAACTCTAGGATATTTCCAACCCATAGTTGCTTTGCTCATTCCTTCGAAGTAAAACTACAACTACTTCTATAGTCGGAACTCTTAGAATCTACCGTACGAATATAATATTACTAGATAGGAAAGTACAAATACGTTCTCTCAATTTATCCTAATTCCTCTGATCTACTAACCTAGGCTCTGATACCAAATGTAACAACTCGTACCTCCATGGGCCTAAATTTTGACAAAAATCAAAACCCAAGTCCATCAGAGCACGGATCGTTGGATTTGGTACCTGCAAATAAGCATGAGCATTATCAAAGGTTGATAGAAATCTAAATTCACCGCGAAAACAATAATAGGATAAGAATACTTACTATGGCTACTACCTTGGAATTAATGGTATTCCTTGGATAGTAGATTGTCACATCAGCATCGAGCATGAGAGAAAATTAGACTTCTCCAACAACAAAGCACATCCAGCTTCAGTGATCCGTTCCTCTAAATTTATCTATGAGTTGTAATGAGGAGGGGTCAGAACAACGTTATGGTGACTGGAAAACCTATAAACTGTCCATAACATAAATTTATACCGATTGGTTTTCATTTAATAGTTATGTCCATTAAGGTTAGCAATCCTAATCTAACCTTGCATTGCACACACGATTACTTACTTACCCCTACCAAGGAAACAAAATACTGATGAAGCCTTATCAACCACCCAATAAAGCCTTATCAACCACCCAATACTTCCAAACCCATTTGCCGCTTAATACTTCTGAATATGACGCAGGCTTCTATAATACTTTTAAAAAGAGAAATAGGCAGACTCTGCCATTTAAGACCTTAACCAAGGTAGAAGCCGTCAGTTAAGACCTATTCCCAATGTGGTTTCCTAACAATGTTGTCAATGGTCAGTGGGTCCAAGCTACAAGACCTCTTACTACTATTTAAGGCTTCCGACGTTTAATGTCCAACTATTACCGCATCTACTGCCGATAAAGTTGTAGCTATGTAATAAACAGTACCCAAGCCACTTAATACCTTTTACTAAAAAATAGGCAGACTCTGGTCATTTATGATCTTAATTAAGGCAGACCCCATCAGTTAAGACCTATTCCCAAGGCATGCTCCTTAATGGTACTATCTTTATTACAGCCTTAACAATGTGAGACATACCCAAGCCACTTAATACCTCATTAATAAGGCCTAGATAGACCCCTGACCATTTAACACCTATTTATAGGTAGGCCTTTGTCATTTATTACCTAACCCCAAGGCAGACTGCTCACTGGTACTATCTCGCTGACATTGCTTAGGAATCTCACTAGGCTACTTAATACTTCTTTTTATAGGAAAGAGGCGAACCCTTCAATCACTTAAGACCCCAAACCTAAAGCGAACTCTTCCCGAGATATCCACCACTATCACTCTTTAATTATAAATATGGCATCTCCTTAAGTTACTTCTTTCGGTAGGGAGGCGGACCCTACAACCACTTAAGACCACAACATCGAAGTAAACCCTTTTTAGAGACATCCTTATTTATTTATTTGGAATCTCACTAAGTAACATAATACTTCCATTTTGGAAAGAGGCCAACTCTACAATCACTTAAGCCCTCAAACCAGAAGCGAACCCTTATAGAGATATCCCTCACCGCTCCTAATTCCAAATTTGGACCATTTAATACTTTTCGATTAAGAAAGCAGGCTGCTGGTAGTCATCATGGGTCCTAGGATTAGTTATATCTCACATCAGTAGTAAGTATACCCGACTGCTGGTAGTCTTAAAGTGAAGGGCAGTCTCCCGTCGAGTGACACTACCGACCTCGCATCACTAACCTACTAAGTCCAATTAACCATCCTAAATCTTTACTTATATTATCTTAGGTATACATTAGACTTTTCTTACCAATTCCCTTTTTATTTAAGGCACTTAGGTTTACCTTGAATACTTATCTATCCATAAATCCCCGTTTAATGCTCATAAATGTCAATTTGTCCATAAAATCCTAATGGACATTTCCTAAGACATTTATGTATGATTACTAATTTCAAATTAGTAACCTTTTATATCTATTCCATTTTTCTCGATCCCATTAATCCATTTACCCTATCTAATTATTGCAACTCTCATATTTATTACCATTTATTGGAGTTACAACCTTTTAAATTCTTTTCCCATTGGTTAATTATCCAAAACGTGAGTATTAGGTGCAAGCGTCATTATTGGTTTTTTATTTAATTATTATAAGTGAAGTAATTTACGTACAAATATTTACTTTTATCAAATATATTCCAGTTACATATCTTCACTAGAATATTCTTCTCCATGTTAAATTATTGGAATCAATCTTAAAAGATTATCCGCTATAATTTCCATAAATTAGTTAAAAACAAAAGATTTAACTTTAAAAGATTACATTGTTTGAAATTACAAGGAACAGTCATTTCTTTCTATTACTGAAATAGACAGTTTAAACTACAATGAATCTATACTTTACACATCTCTTTCTCTTTCTATTTGCATCTGTTCCTTGTTAGATCGAACGTGTGTATTTTTCTAAAAAGGAAAGAGATCAAACTAATTTACAAATATTAAACGGATCTAAATTCCAACAATCCCAAACATGGAAAAGTTTGCATTCCAATAAGATTAAGGTAATAATCCAAATTTATAACATTATTATACAACCTATTTCAGATCTGGAATAAATTTCATTCAAATCAATATTCTAAATTCATACTTTTAGGACTGATTTCCTGATAAGGTTGTAAACAATTCTAAATCAATTCATAAACAAGAATATGTAGGCGATATTTATTATACTCAGATCATATTCAATTTGTTGCCTACAACTCATATACAATTATACAATTAGGCATAAAAATCAAATAAACACCAACGGGACAGTTTTCATATTATAACAATCTATAAAATTTCTCACTCACTTTTTAAAAGCGATCCAAATCTCCAAATCTATGTAGAACATTTAATTCATCTCCAAATCCATTTTAATCTAAGAGATATGTATAAAAGGGTATATACATACATTAGAATTATAGATCTAGAAAGAGATTTGGGATAGGGAGAGAAAAATAGATACAAATATATAAATATATAAATTACCTCAAATATGCATATGGTTGATTCTCCTCTCTTCTCCTTTTTATTAGATTTCTACTCTTCTCTGATTTGTAGGAATATAGATACAAATATCTTATCATTATAATATAGAAAGAAAGTGGAGAAGAAGAAATGGCAGAGCTTCGCTACTGCCTCCATAAAAATATGAGAAGAGAAGGGAGGGCTAGGCCTGAATTTATATGCGCTAGAATCAACCAGAACCGTACGATTTAAAATATTAAATCAGAGCCATTGTGCCGTAGGCTACCCCTAGCCGCCTAAAGGTGACCCGTCGACCGGCCATGGTGCACCGGTTGACCGCTAGGGGTCGACCGGTCCCAATGAAAGGTCGGCCTATGGGCCCATGCGATTACTTAATAAACGTTAATTTTTCTTATTTAATCATTTTTGTTCCAAATTCATTTTTCGTCCGTAACTTCTTCGTTTGGACTTCGATCGCGAAACTCCAAATATGAAAGTTGCTCAGAATTTCACCACGAATGCAATGACGCAAGTTTCGTGGTCCAATTCCATAATTTGCACAAATTCCATTTTCGGAGCCTAATTAAGTAACTAATTAAATATCTAACACCAAATTATGGGGTTTTGCAAAACCTCATTATTAAATTTAACCCAATTAAAACTTCATTTGTTAATCCATTCTGTTATCAAAATACCCTTTTATTTTGAAAACTTAGGAGCCAAATACCCGGGTTTATTTCAAAAAAAAAAAAACTTTTGAAATGATAATATATATTTAACCCATAGAAAATATACATCTAGCCCAAGTAACTCCAAAATGATATACGGAACTGGGTACTACCCAATAGTATCATATATCCCTTTACCAAGAAAGGTAATACTCAAGAGAAGTGTTTACCATCCGGACACATTTCCTATCCATTTTTTGTCACTCGAGCTAGTTAATTATAAAAATACTTCTGCTTTTCTGATCCCATTTTGAAACAATTTTATGTATATATATTTCCCACTAAATAGTTTTTAACAAAATATATATCATCAACTTACTTTGGATTCATTTGGATTCGAACTCATTTCGATCGTACAATGACAGAGAGAATAATTTATTAAGTGCACTACCAGATCCACCTAAGCAAACATTCGGTTGTCACTTAGAAGATTACTCTGATTATCAAAAAACAGATCGAGACTCATTTCCCAAACTATCCAAAGAAAAATCTTACTCTCAAATTTCCTTTTAAAATATTTATACCTTAAAATATGTTTAAGTAAAATTACTAGTACTTTTCCAAGAATCATTTCAAAACTTTATCAAAGCCACTGGGATTTAAATTCTTCGAAAATCTATTTTATTTTCAAAATATATTTTATAATACTGATTTATAAAATTAACCTTTTATAAAATCATTTGAAATATTTCTTTCTAATAAACAACTTATATTAAAATCCAATTTTAACCCAATATGTCATCGAACGCCTTATAGTCAAACCGTGAAACTTAACTCACAAGGTGTTCATTTCAATGTTCCCAAAAATTTCTATCTACCCAACCTATGGTTTTTAAAAATACACTACAGATAAATCTATAACCCATAGCCAATGCTCAAGACTGATCAAGCATGACTAATCAAACCCTAAATGATACTAATTAAATATTATCAACTCCTAACAACAACCACATCGTATTAAGTTATATTTTATTTTTGAAAATCATTCCTTTATATATAAAATATAGTCCTAAGGTAAAATTATTTTATTTACCAATTTTAAAACAATATTGTGTTGGTT
The DNA here is from genome assembly GCA_030737815.1 of Allium fistulosum. Classification (NCBI taxonomy): domain Eukaryota; kingdom Viridiplantae; phylum Streptophyta; class Magnoliopsida; order Asparagales; family Amaryllidaceae; genus Allium; species Allium fistulosum. The sequence goes on along the minus strand of CM060902.1, from coordinate 143,106,092 downwards.
TGGCCTTGTTCAAGTGTTATGAGATCCCTATAAATAACGTTAGCGACTCATATTGACCAGAATCCAAAATTCAAACTTAACAGGTCAAACAACATAATATAAAACATTTTTATAGCACTAACAAATACACTCTCTATATATACACTCAAACTCAATCTAGGATATTACTATTTGATGAAAATTAAATAATTACGTTAGTTTACTTGATTAAATTAACTAATTATTATTAATCAAACAATCAATTAAGCTTAACATATAATAAATAACTTAACTTAATAGTTTTATAATTAATTAATGTATATTATTTAACTTATTTGACCTAAAATGTATAATTTGATATTAAAGTAACTTAGTGATGTAAATCAATAATTAAAGATATCAACCATGAAACCCAAGTTGTTACTACATACGTCGATCTATCGAAACACGACATGATGTAAAAATAAAATAAAATTACATGTATGTATGTTAGAATCTAGTCTCTTTCTGTGTTTCTAATAATCGTTGTGCATTTCTTTAATTAGTACACCTGAGCATTTAAAAATAGTTTTATCAAGTAAGTAGCATAAGGATTTTTATAAATGGCGATAAATTAATTTAGAAATAGTTATTATTGGTTGTTATGATGTTTACTTTCGACTTACAAATCAAAGGTAGTTTGAAGGATGAACTTTTAAGTATTTTTTGGTTATAAGGATGGTAAATAAATTTTATTGTGGGAATGACAAATTCGTATCTAATAATATAGTAGACATTTAAACATTTCATATGTTTTGAAGGTTATGCTAAATTAAGATTTCTTTATTTTTCATGCAATGGATCATAAGCGATGGAGAGGGAGCGGCAGCCTTCGATGATTGTGCAGTAAATCTCGACTTTGGTGTAGCAGGTCTCAATGATGGTGCAGTGGATATTGGTGATGGCGTGGTCGAGTATTGACGTCGATGACAATGAAGTGGAGGCACAACAGAATTAACACTGATAAAGGGAGTAAATGGTGATGAAGAATGATGTGAAGTTTGATAGAGTTTGGGGTATGCCCTATGGGCAATTATGTAATTTGTTACATATATCTAACTCGTTGACCAATCTTATTCGAAATAAAAGGTATTTTGTTTCTATAATATACTTGATATAATGTGGTCATATTAATTAATTAATTTAATTAAAAATATATTTAATAGAAAATCCATAAATGGTATGTTTTATAACAATAGTTACAAAGTGTTGTAACCATAGGTAATTTATCACAATAAAAATAAATATATCATTTTTAATGTTCCTAGTCAAGATGCATCAAGACTGGATATTGATATATCTGTTGAGACTAGAGTACATAAAGCTCTCCAAATGTTGGGCAGTGTATTACTCATGGCTACTGGGGGCACCTAGGGTGACATAGTAATAGTTATTGGATATATAACTATGGAACGAATCACTCGATATTTTTCTGTTGGTTAATATAACTAAGGTCTAGTAGAAAATATCGATGCTACTAATTTACACAGTTCTCTTGACTTGAAAATATATGGATCTTCAAAATGAAAGTTTTGCTGATTATAGTCAAACTATGGCATGGCGTCGATCGAGTGCCTATAGTTGGATCGAGTGAAAGTATTGAAGTGAAGCACTATTCAACACTACACCAAAAGCTGAATTTTACAACAGGCCTTCCGCCTAATTAGCAACGGTTACTTCCCATTGTAAAATATAACGGTTGTTAACCGTCGCAAATGATGGAGGGAAATTTCCCTTTGGCGCCATATATTTTTGTCCGTTTCTTTTCTATTGGTGACGGGATTTAACCGTCGTTTATTTTGTGCCACATGCTGGCGGTATAATTTAGTCTTTGCGCCATAATATTTACAACATCACGAAACATATTTCCCCCAAATTATATCCCCATTTCGACCCAAATTAAATCTAGATCGATTTCGCCCCAAAATATTTCCACCACCTCCGCCTCTTCCAAAAGAGCCAGAGCCACCTATTATCACTTTGGACGATCTGTTCAGGAAGACCAAGACCACTCCCATATTTGTTAATCTATCATTGAATTCATTCATTTCTCCCACTGATTTCACTAATTCACGGCTCCTCTGATTCACAATTTCAATTCGTGATTCAGATTTTTTTATTTTTAGCATCAACTCTTTTATTTCCTGAGTCGGATCCTATACTATTTTGATTTGGTGAATAGTTGTTGACTTTGGATTGACGGAAAATTTGTGATGCAATTTGTCGAGTGCGAGTCTGGAGTAGATTGACTCTTCAGTACAGATTCAAACTGGGAGGTCAAGTTGAAGAGGTAATGACTTCATAAATCCAAAATGGCTTCATAAATTTAAAATATGACAGCAAGTATGCAAGTTGAATTTAAATAGTAATGAGTATTCATAAATGAATCATATGACAGCAAGTATGCATGCCTGAAGTTATAGCCATAAGTATTCATGATGTTTCACTGGCTGCTCATATGCTCACTGAAACACATTTATGAAGTTTCATTTCCAGTTCCATGATGTTTCATTGTATGTGGATTCAATTGCTGAATATTTATTTGAACGACGGTATGCTATTTTGGTTGAATAGTAGGATATGCTTGCTCACTTATAGAGGTCTATACGTGTTTCTCATATTAAATTCGTACACTACAACATGCTCATTTTTACTGAATATGATTGTTGTGTGATTTAGTAGCCTGCAATATGATTTATTACATACTTAATCGCTAACTTAGTTTTTGATTTAATTTCATGCTTTGCAACTTATTTAAATAATGTACAGAAAATAAGTACATGTACATTATGAATTGTGTACATGTTATGTGGAGTTGCAACTATTTTGTGAAACGCAAGGTAAATAATCTAAAATTATATAAGAGGTTTTATTGAATAAGTAGGAATTGGGTAATATTTCTAATTGCAAATAATAGCAAAAACAATTGTTTATAATCAAGTAAAAGATTGAATTCGATAATTTAGAAATGAATATTAATTATTAAATGGGATTTGAGGCATTTTCATTCATTGTATATTTTAAAAGGCAACTTTCAAGAAGTATATAGGATTTGAAAAGTGCTTAACAAATATGGGCGCAATTTTCTCAGGCATGCTACATGAAAAAATTTATGTAATGTATGCAAGTATAAATGCAAAAATATAGAAAGCAATATATACATAGAGCAGGATTTTTTTTCTTCTTTTGTTCATAACTTCCTAAGTAATATATCGATAGCGATACTGTTGATGTTAGGTGTTTTTCCTTTGAATATTCATGATAGTTGGGTATGCACACCTTTTTGAGTTTGCTATCATGTAGGGTTAATTTTGTAGCCTATAGCTCAGAAAAAACGGATGAGAATGAAACAAGTTATCCTCCTTTCTTTTTTATAGCAATAATGTAATATAGTTGGTGAGCATTCTTTTTTTACTATGATTTTTAAAATAATCAACTCACCATTGAATTGCTTAATACTTACTAATGATAGTGTAATGTTTCATACATAAATATATGAAACTGTAAGTGCAGATAGACAATATCTTGGTTATGATAGTGGATAGATTCCTCATCTTCTTCCCCATTGTGTTCATTGTTTGGCTGAAACATAATTCATCAAAGTAAACACATTCACTAGTAAAAGAGGAGTAGCGCATAGACGTTATGCCGGTGCTAAAATTCATGTCGTTGTAATGTCAAATTTTTTTGGAAACAGTTTGGTGCTAATGTTAAAAATAAGATTGATTGTGCAAAATAATAACCAGTAGGGATATTATTTGATTGGTAGTTGATTGAGTTGATTGTTGTAGGATAATATCAACTAGTGATATTATTCGATTGGTAGTTGATTATTAATCGATGATAAATAATTGTTTAGTAGTAATTGTAGATAACTATTATTGGGTAAATTAAATTTTGTAAATGATGCTCCTTTTGGGTGGAACTTGATGTTTAATTTGATGACTAAGCTGTAATAATGACCAAGAAAGTGATGCAAATTTATAATGACATGATATCATTTGTTTTATCCGTATTTATTTTATGTAAAGTTGAGGAACTCATAGAGTTGAACTAATTGTTAACCATGTCCTAGGAATGATTTTATTAGCTATTCTACAGTTTGGTGAATAAAATCTCACGCGAATTGTCAAATCATGCTCCTTTCAATTATAGGTACCTTTTCTTCTATTTTTTTTATTGCATACTAAAAAATCAAATGAACTGAATGAATTTTATTATAAGAATTCACCGTGGTAAAACTGTAAGTTTCCGAGTGAAATCAAAACAATTCATTGTGGTCAAAACTGTAAATTTCTTTCTAAAGTTGTCCATCTCCTTATAGTACAAATTGATGGTTATTATTATATCCAATAATTTGTTATAATTTCTATTCATATTTTTGTTACACACACGCATTGTGTGTATGTATGTATACATACACAATCCATTAATTATGCTTACTATTGGGTGGGGAATGGCTCTGTTCCATTTTTTTGATTTTTACGTTAACTTGCATATGGATTTTCTTATTTGACTATTGTACAGTGGGTTCAGTCCTATATTTGGTTACTCAACTGTTAAAATTGTATTTTAATTAAAGAATATATGTTAAACCGATAGATCATACTGCTTGGTACATAAAATTTGAGATTTTTTAAAAAATTTCATATTTTTAATCGACTGTGAATGAAGCTAATGTTACAACAAAATAGGGTGGTTCATATTTTTACGTATTCTAATGGAGAAGAATTTTATATTTTGATTTGATAAGTCTATAACTCAAAACTGGCAATGGAGTTCATGACAGAAAGGCATATATCCAAAAATGCACAAAATAACTTGGGTCATTGTTTCTGAACATGATGCATGGATGGAAACTGTTACATCATTCTATTTTTTTTTGATTCATGGCTGCTTATAGTTCATGAATAGTAGATAGAATAGTACATAATTTCTGAACATGATGCATGGATGCGAAGCGAGTGGATGTATTTGGTATAGAAATATTATAGGATGTTATTGTTTTTTAAAAGGTTTTAAAATTTGGTACAGGAATACTTTTAACCTTATCTTTTATAGGATTGTCTCTTATAATTTGTGGACATAAAGAAGTTTATATTGGTGACAAGTAAGGATGCTTATATTTTATGTCATATACATAATAATATAAGTTAAATAATTCATCTGTTTAACCTTTCATTTGGAAACTACTGGAAAACAAAATTACATACTCAAAGTTGGGATGTAGTATCCACTGGAATACAAACTTTTATGCTCAAACTCGAGGATTAAATCAAATTCACACATCTTGGTTGTGACGACCCGGAATTTCGAGCAATAACAATTTAATAATTTATATTAAATATTAAATTGTTTTGATATATCTTGGATTTATAAGACTTAAATAAATACTTTTCCTTTAATAAATATTGTATTGGTGAGTTTTATCTTTTAAAACTAATAAATTATGTTCTATTTAAAATGGATATATATTGTAGATAGGAAAGCTTTGTTTTAAATGCAACTAATAAATTATGTTTTCAAATTTCTAATATATATTTTAGTGATTTGGGAATTTTGATTTATTTAAAATAATCTTTTCAAAGCTAATAAATAAATATGTGGGTTTTAAATATATAAGATAAATGTTTAAATAGTTTTAAAACTTGTTCTAGCTTTAGTTTAAATTTAAATTTAATTAACAAAAAGATTTGTTTTATTTTCTTTGTAAGTTTAGCTTGATAAATATAGTTTAAAAATGTATATAAGTTTTAAATTCAATTTTGGTCAAATGATACTTTAGTATATGTTATAAAAGAAGTAGTTTATAGTAAGAAATGGTTTCTTTTATAAATCATTTCAAATTGTTAAATGTGTTATTTATTTTAAAATAATAAATAAGAATGTACATATGAGATAAATAGATGAAAGAAAAATATAGGACTTCACTTATATTTTAAAGCAACTCGACTAAAAATAACAAGAAAATATAAAGCAAGTAACAAAGTAAATGTATCAAACAAGGAAATATAAAATATACATAAGTTAAATTTTAATGTTTGTAAAGTTGTAAAACAAGTACACTAAATAATCAAACAACACATTAGAATAACATTTCATTTATACAACATCATCAAACAAGAAATCTGCTTAGGGAAGTGAGCAAAGGAAATTAACAATCACTTACATTCCTTATCAAACTAGTAGCATATGTTGCATAGCACATAAGAAGATTGGCCAGCTTCAAATAAAAATCTGCTAAGTCAAAAATAAAAGTAACTTGTTAGAAAAGCTTGTTAAGATAAGTATGTAAAACAAGTGGCTCGAATATGATATGGATATGCAGTCTTTAGTACAACAAAAATCAGAATGAAAAAGGGTTTGTAGGCTGTAAAGTAAACATACAATATTAAATAAGTTTGTAGGGTATAAAATCTGGTCAAGCATTTAATGTAGCTAAGCAAATATCTTTTCTAAGTACATTAGTATACATCTCGGCCACCAAAATATAGAAAAATCTCTGAGAATTTGTACATTTTGTACACTGTTTTGCAAAAGAAGAGATAATGCCCTGTTTCATATATATCAGCCTGTAGGCTATTTCCCTACCAGTTTTCATTTCTTTCGAGCTAAGCAAAACTAAGATAAAAGCTTCATCTAAAATCCTAAACAAACATTCAAAACAACCAGCAACTCAACAAATCAGAGATCAAGAGGAGCTTCTGTTAGAAAATCCAAAACTGTTCCAAAGGCCTGTGCTAAGCAAATCTAGTTTGCTATGTTCTTTCTTTTGAATCATGGTGAGTAACATTTTATTTAAAAATATAACTGGTCAATATGAAGCATGTTTTCTCTGAGATGCTATATATTTTGTATACATGTGATTTTGCAAGTCTGTGTATGTATGTACACTTGAATACTCTGTTAGCCTGTTACCAGTTGTTTACCTTGTTTAAGTAGATAGGAAAATAAATCTTCATCTCTCGATCTATTAATTATTTTAACTTAGTATGTAAACAAAAACTGTTTGTTTGGTTGAAATCTAATTATTAAAAATGTATTAAAGATTGAACATCATATATTGGCCTCTGGTAACTCAAGAACTAAGTACCATTTCAAATAAGTCTAAAAACAAAACTCTTATTTTAGGGATTCAGGAGAATAAATTGAATCTACATCCAAAACCATGATTTTTAAAACAAGAATTATAATTTTTAAGGCAAGGGGCGAAGAGCAGTTTTGGTTTGTTTGTTTTGTGCATTTGGGGTTGCCGCGGGTGGTCCAGTCGACCGGAGATGGCGAGTTCTGGTCTGGAGATAGAGGAGTGATGGATGGTGCTTGGAAAAATAGTGAAGTGGTGGTTAGGCCAACGTGGAGGCGATGGCAGCGTTTTCTTTTTCCTAAACCTAGTTTTGCGAGTCTTTTGATTTTCGTCTCGTTCGAAGTCGTGAGTGGACCGAGTGTAGCGTGCCTTGGGGTCTTCGTAGAGGGGAGGTAGACGAGGAGGTGGCCGGAGTTTCAACTCTTACGGTGGTCGGAGGAGTGGGATTTTCGCGTTGACAGGTTTCGTGGCGTTGTCGTTCTCGATGTTTCCAGGCTTTGATTGAGGAACTCGATCTCGATCTCGAGTTTGGGGTGTTGATCGGAGATTTGGGTTAGGACGTAGAGGTAATCACCATGAAGAGGAGTTGGTCGTGGTCGATCGGCAGTGACGAATGAAGGCGTGCACGTGCACGGGGCAGTTCAGATAATCTGGAGCTGTTGTCTTTGGTTGGGAAACTCGAGATTTTACTCGTGTAAATTTTTGTTTGGCTCGGGTGGATTCATGTTTGTCTCGAAGCAAACTGAGGGGGAACTCGGGTCATTTGTTTTCAAGTTAACAGTGCCCAGTTTTTAACAGTTTTCAAATTGTTAAGTTTTAAATTGTAACCAATGTTGAAACCGAGTCTAATTTAAATGTTTAAATTTCCAGATTTTTGGAAGAGGAGAAAGTTTAAAATTTAAATACTTTAAATAGGTTTGAATATTTTGAATTAAAGGGAATTTGATTTAAATCCCCTCCTAGCAAAATATTGCTTTGAGTTATAATTTAAAATTTTAAAAGTTAGTTTAAAGTAATTTAAGGTTAAATTAGTGTCTGTTTAAAACTTGGAATCAAAAATGAAGTTTCAAGGAAAAGTGTAATAAATATTTCAAACATATTGGAGTGAAAATTTAAATAATGGAAAATGGGTTTTCTTTAAGTAATGAAGATTAAGATTTAAATTCATTTACTATTAAAATAATTAGAATGATAATCGATAAGTTGAACTGACTAAATTAGTAATTATAAGATTAAAGGTATTAATTAAAGTAAATAATGAGTTAAGAAATTTATATGTAATTAAGAATCATAGATTTGACTTTAATTAATTAATAAATAGTTAATTGAACTTATAATTAAAAATGAGGAAATTGTAAGTTATTATTTAAGATAAAGTAATTAATAAATGTTAATGAAGATTATTAACTAGATTATTTTATGATTAATTAATATAATTGATTTTTAAATAGTTAATTAGATTAATTAATTTAATAATCAACATTGTAATTGTTTAAGTGTAATTAATTAATGGGAATTAATTAAGGAATAAATTACTCACTTTAGTAATTTGATTTATTCGAGTTAATTAATTTAGTTTAATTGATTTGGATTAATCACTTGATAATTGGGAGATATAATTACTCAGGAAAGTAATTGATGAATAATTACAGGATGTAATTTATGGATGATAATTTGTTAATAGAAGTAATTTGGATATAATTACTTGAAATCAATCAAGGGATTAATTAAATCTGTTTATTGGGAGTAATTAATTAAGGATAATTAATTACTGTATGTTATTAATCAAGGTGATTAATATATATGATTTGGAAATTAGTTTTCTTAATAAAAATTAAGAAATAAAATAACTAATTAAAAGTTAATTACTTGATGTAATAGAATTAAATAGTAAATGTAATTAGAGATCATTTATTATAAATGCTGAAATCTTAGAATGAATTTATTTGGAATTAATTAATAAATGAAGAGATTTATTAATAAAATAAATTAAGTCATGTAATTAATTTAGGTTAATTAATAAATGAAGTAAGGTAAAGGTTATTACCTATATTTGGTTAAAGATAATTAATTTGTAAAAATAACTAAAGGATAATTTACTTTAAATCTAATTAAAGATAATTAATCGAGGATGATTAATTAAAATAAATAATTGGATGATGATTAATTAATTGATTGATAATTAATTAATAGAAGTATAAGCAAGTTTAATAATGGTGGAGTAATTAATTTAATTTACTTTAAATTAATTAAAGATTTGTAATTAGTTTAATTCATTTTAAATTAATTATAAAATGAGGTGATTATTAATCTATGTTTATATATGATGGATGATATTGATTTCCATGATTGATTGTGATCTCAGAGATATACCTATTGAGTTATGGATGTTTGGTTAAGTATGATGATATTGATTATCTGTTGAGTAGATAATATGGATTATCTGTTTATGATGATGATGTTGTTCTCCATTGTTATATTGTGTTTTATCTGTCTGTGTTGATATAGGTAATAAATTGAATTGTTTTAACTTTAAAACAACTTGGCCTTAAAAGACACGTTTTGGATTTCGATGAGACCGGGATCGGGTTTTCGTATACCGGGATTCTAGGTCTGGAGACCCGAATACCACATCGATCCAAAATAACGTTAGGTCGTGAAATCCAAATGGAGCAAGTGAAGACTCGAGGTATAAGAACTATTCGTCAGTATAACTCTGTGGGTGATTCCGTAATGAGTTTGACGGAGATAGTACTTATAGATTCGAGATGGTGGTTCAAATTGCAAGGGTTATTGTCGTTAACTCTGAGGGTGATTCCAATACGAGTGTAACGAGATAATGCCTTCGGTTTCGTTCGAACCCGGAACGAACTTATATGGATCGAATGCTTTCAGAACATCGTCAGGCGGGCGATGAGCATTCTAAGAGATGTGTTCTCTAAAGGTAATCGTGACCTCAAGCCTCATCAACCGGGAATGGCTAAAACAGGGGAGGTGCAGCAAGGCTTCGTGGGTAGCACCCACTTGAGAGCGAGATATACCCCTGTCTAGAGTCCCTTTTATTTCGGCTGTGTGGGCAGTTTAGTAGCTACAACCGCCGGGGTTGTTTCGTTTGGAACTGTCCAGTAAGGGATGGTTCCGGTCTTGTGTTGCAGGGGACTTAGGGTGGGTCCTCGGTACGGTGATCTAGGCCACGTACTGTGACGGGCGGTACCCCAGTAGCCCAGCCATTGTTGGAAACCCATTTTCCCTACGTGACCTTACGGTTTTGATTGTATACCTAGTATGCTGGAATTTAATGAATGTAACAATTTCGGCTATTTGATATTTACTTGAAAACCCTAGACACTATTATAATATAACTGGATTTCCTATCAAATGTTTTGGTTAGCGTAAGGTAAAAACATTTCCATGTTTATGTGTGGGATGTCTTACGTGATACCCTTTGTTTCAAAGGATTTTCAAAGTTAAACAACTTTAACCTGTTACTCATACCAGACCCATGTCTGACCCGGAGTTTATTTTCTGTTTTCCTAAACTCTCGGGTACCCAAATTTTTACGGGTAGCCAAGGGATTCAGGTTAGCTTTGACGTATTCTGGAGGAGCAATGGAGCAGGAGGCTTCAGCGTATAGATATATAGTGATTCCGTTGTGTTAGTGTTTATCTGTATTTCCGCTGTGATTGTATCTCTGTATTGTATTGAGATGTATCGAGTTGTATTAACTAGACAGGTGTTTATAACTGTCTAGTATGTGTTGTATTATCTGTGTAACTCTGATGTATATGATATTATGTAATCTCTTATGTGATATATTATATTTCATTCGTTCCGCTGTTGAGATTCTGGTGTGTTTTCTTCTTTCTTCTCTATCTTTTCTATCTCTCACCCTCTTCTTTCTTCATAGTGATGCGATTTTCCTGTAGTGGAAGGTCGGGTCGCTACATTGGTAATACATCAGTATAAGATTCCGTGGTCCAGATCAACTAATGAAAGTTTAGGGCTTTTGCCAAGTTTATTTTAGAGACCAGTAAATTAAAGATACAATGGTTGTTTTGTATGATTTGATCATATTCAAAGGTATAAATCTGAAAATTTTAAGAAAAGGGAGATTAGAAAGTGTGTTTTGGGTTTTATAAATAGGAAGGATTTGCATGCTTATAAATTAAGAAGGAGGTGGCAGGGATTACTACTTGAATGGCTTCTTTTAATGTCAAATTTTTTTGGAAATAGTTTGATACTAAAATAATAAACTTAGTTAATTTATTTAATTATGATAAAATTTTGTTAACTTAGTTAATTATGATAAACCATCTTTATGTATTAATTCAAATAATTTCACTTAAATATCAATTTAGTTATTTTAGAATTATTATGCATTTTAATCCTCGAAGCCTTTGCATTTAAACATGAAATTATTCACGTACTTATTAGCTCATTATTTTCTTTCAGTATGTCTTTTAATATAGACAAACAATGGATGAATGAATCTAATCGAAGAAATGAAGAATATGTGCAAGGAGTGATAAATTTCATTAAATTTGTTACTGAAAATGGTGGCAATAAGGAAAAGTTTTCGTGCCCTTGCACGCGGTGCAAAAACGAAGATACATTTGAATTAAAGGAAATTCATTATCATTTGCTTAGACATGGTATTGATCAATCATACACTGTGTGGTATTTTCACGGGGAAAGAATACCGGAGAAGCCAAAACAACAACCGGTTAGTCATGCCACAAATACCGACGAGTCTGAAAATATTAGGATGGAAAATTTGGTCAATGATGCAGATAGATTCCATCATTTTCAACCTACAAGTCAGTTGCATGATAATGCTAGTATTGGAGAGCAGTCTACGGATAAATCATTTTTCGGTAGTGCAACTGCAACAGAGCCATTGTATCCTTCATGTCCAAAAGGGATTACAAAGTTGTATGCCATTGTTAAACTGAATAGCTTGAAGACCCAATACGGCTTTTCAGACAATGGTGTGACTGCACTACTCGAATTCATAAAGGAGTTACTCCCCGAAGGTAACACGCTACCATCAAAGTATCCCGACGTGAAGAAGATCATTAGGCAACTTGGGATGGATTACATAACTTATGATGCATGCATTAATGACTGCATCTTGTACTGGAAAGATAATGCAAACAAGGTTTGTTGTCCAAATTGCCCCGAACCAAGATATAAGTCAACGCTCGACGAAGAGAGAAAAGCTATCAAAGTACCTCAAAAGACGGTAAGACATTTTCCTTTAATTTCTAGATTGAGGAGGCTGTATACTGCACCATGGATAGCAGAAGCGATGACCTGGCATGGTCGTGCCAAGTCCGGTACAACCGTAATGCGTCATCCGCGTGACACTTCTCAATGGAAAACTGTAGATTCTTTTGATTCTTCGTTTGCTGCCGAACCATGAAATATCACGCTTGGAATAGCAACATATGGTTTCTGTCCGAATGCTTCTTTAACAAATCCTTATAGTTGTTGGCCAGTGATTGTAGTACCATATAACCTTCCTCCGTCTTTGTGCATGAAAAGAGAGTTCTCAATGTTAACACTGTTGATTTCTGGGCCAAAACAACCAGGGAAGGATATTGATGTTTATTTAGAACCTTTGATAGACGAGTTAAAGCAGTTATGGGAAGGAGTCGTTGCATTTGATTCATTTAAGAAATCTGAGTTCATAATGAGAGCTAGAGTGTTGTGGGCAATCCATGATCATCCCGCTCTTGGGACTTTATCGGGATGTACAACTCACAGCTACTTTGCATGTCCTATTTGTGGGGAAGAAACCGATTCTTATTATTTCCCTGAAAGTAAGAAAATTTGTTACATGGGACATCGTAGATTTCTTCCGTCCGGACACAAGTTTCGATACGATAAGACAAATTTCAACAACGAGCAAGAACTTAAGTGTCCTCCAAAGCCACTGACTGGTTATCAAGTTGAAAAAAAGGTAGCGAATATAAAAATGAAAGTTGGTAAAGAAAAACAAGAAATTGGTCGAAAACGAAAAAAGATAATCGATGAATAAGTTCCTGCATGGTATAGGAGGTCGAAATTCTTTGATTTACCATATTGGAAAGCAAATTTGACCCGACATAATATTGATGTTATGCATACAGAGATGAATGTCATGAAACATTTGATTAACACAATTATGGACCATAAAGACATGTCAAAAGATGGCATCAATGCACGGAAGGATTTGAAAATCATGGGTATAAAACAAAAGTTGTGGGTGATAGAAGATCCTGAAACAAGTAAACTAACCATACCAATTGCGACTTTCGCTTTGAGCAAAGAAGAAAAGATATGGTTTTGCACCATTTTGAAAAATTTGAAAGTGCCGAGCAAATTCTCTTCTAACTTCCGTAACAATGTGAGCATCAACCCTCCTGAACTAAGAAATATGAAGTCGCATGATTACCACGTCATAATGCAACGTTTACTTCCGGTATTGCTTCAGCATTGTTTTCCGCAACATAAGGATCTACGGAATGCTATTCACCGCATAAGTCTCTTTTATAACATTTTATGTTCAAAGGTGATCAATAGGGAACATCTTCAAAAAGCAAAGGCTAGTTTGGTAGAAGCAATGTGTGTTCTTGAAAAACATTTTCCGCCTGCATTTTTTGATATCAGTATTCACCTTATGATTCATTTAGCCGATGAAGCATTGATTTCTGGTCCTGTTAGATATAGGTGGATGTACCCATTTGAACGGTAAATTACTAATTTCAATTATGTACATCATTATTCGATTTAAATAGCTATTGATGTCTACAATTTACAACTGTTCATCTTCATAGGTTGATGAAAACATATAAAGGATATGTGCGCAACAAAAGATATATTGAAGGGTGTATTGCAGAAGGATATATTGTACAAGAAGCTAGTCTTTACTGCATGGAGTATATGCCAAAGGGAGGTGATGGCACTCATAAACATACCCGTGAAGCGTTTTAGACGAGGATGATGAGTTTGCTGATGAAATAGCACTAGATAATGGTAAAGATATAACGTTAACTCAAGTGCAATTTGAACAAGTGCGTAAATGGGTCCTTGATAAATATGACGGATTGGATGAGTGGAAGAAGTAAGTTCATAAATTTGTTCTGAATTTTTATTATTGTAAATCAATTCATCAATTCATATATATAGTTATTATTGTGTGTTTTTCGTAGGAGGTATAACTCCTATGTTCAAAGCACCAAATCTCGAACTCGAGGCGGGGGTACATCTGGGGAAGCTATTAAAAATTTCACTTTTTGGTTACGTGAGGAGGTATACATATTAGATATTTAACGTATTTTTAAGTTGGCCATACACCTCCTTGACAATGTTATTTTTACTTATTGTGTTTGTTGTAGTTGTTGAAGACCGTCGATGTTGACTCAACTCTTTGGCGCCTAGTTAACGGGCCGATGTTTGATGCCCGTAGTTATATGAAGTACCAAGTGAATGGGTTTTTATTTTCTCCGAAAAGTTATGAAGAGCGAAAGCTAACACAGGATAGTGGTGTATGCATGAGAGCAATTACACAATTTAGAGCGAGTGGGAAGGATAAAATTTTTAAGGAAGCAGAAACAATGTATTACGGAGTTATTCAACAAATAATTGAGTTGGATTACATTGACTTCAAACAAACAGTTTTTTATTGTGATTGGGTAAAGGTCGAAGATAAGATCAATGGTTGTAAAATAGATCCTGTTTCAAACTTGATCACAGTTAACTTGGGAAAATTGAAGAGTAAAGACAGCGTGAATGATGAGCCATTTATTCTTGCATCGGAAGCGAGTCAAGTGTTCTACTCAAAAGATTTAAAAAATGACGGATGGTTTGTGGTTTTGCATACACCAAAACGGTTGACCAAAAATGTGGATGACACTGAGTTTTCCACCGTTTATCAATCAGCTTTTGAAGACAATGAAAAATTAGAAGATCTTATCAAATGCATATGTTAACTTTGTATTTCAGTTATGTTATTGTACCTTAACAAAATATTTATTTAAAATGGTGCAAAATGTAAAATGGTGTGTTATATGATAGTAATAGATGCATTATATTTTTTATTACTGCCATTATAATATCCTGATATTGTTTTCATGAATAAATTTAGAGAATATATTGGAAGAGTTCATTTTAGAGAATATAGTTAAAGGAACTGCGTCAATGTCATCATCTATGAATACATAAGCATTAGTATTGACAAAAAAGAAAAAGTGACTGTGATTTCAAAGGAAGCGCCTATTAATAGGATAAGGAGTTTACCATCGAGGACTACATAAATGGGTTGACTGCGAGTGTGATCGAAGAGTGGTCCAATTTATCTCCCTGCAATATAAACGAGAGAAAAATTGGTCCGCTCTTCGATTACACTCGCGGTCAACCCATTTATGTTGTCCTCGATGGTAAACTCCTTTTTCTATGAATAGGTTTATCCATTGAAATCTCAGTCACTTTTTCTTTTTTGTCAATACTAATGCTTATGTATTCATAGATGATGACAAAGACGCACTTCCTTTAACTATTTTGGATAGGCCTACGCGAAAGATTTTAAGGTATGATTTCTATTGTTTTTTTAATACACATATACATTGACATTAAATTTGTAGACTGCAAAGACCAAAGATGAAAGAAAGCATGACCTTGCTGATTATTGACCTTGCTGATTATGTGTTGATAGTGAACACACACTTTAAAGTGAACACACTTTAATTTTATTAATATGGGTTGTGGTATTGAGTTTGTAAGAATATTTTGCTTGTTGCTTACATGTCATAAGAGAGTAATTAGTAAAAACAAATGTAGAATGAATATTTGCGGATTATGGTTGCTGCTTCTTTCGTTGTTTAGTTCTTGATACCTCAATATTTATCGAACTGAATGAAAATATGACGGTCATTATATCATGTAGGTATTAGGAAGTTATCTTTGCTCTTGTGAACTGTACTTTTTTCCTCTTTTCATTTTTTAGTTTCTTCCTTTTATTTTTCTGGACTCAGTGATTTGTGGGAGAATCATCATTACATAATACTAATGATTATTTGGGAAGGTTGGTCTATAGATTATTATTGTTACCTGTGATGTAACTGCTGGCTCTTCATACTTAATGATTAAGAAGAGTTATGGCATATTAGGAAATAATGTCACAATCGTCACAATCATCCACTTTAAACCGGGAGAAAATTGATATAGACAACTACGGTTCTCCAGTCGGAAAAAATGCTTCAAAGGTCGCCTCGAAGATGGGTAAACTAGTAAGAAACCATGTGCCAATCTCCTATCCAAGTTGGAAAAAAGTTCCGTCAAATTACAAGGAAGACGTGTGGAATTAATTGGAGGTATTGTTTTTTCAATTTCTATAAGTTAGAACTTCTCTATCTAAATTAAACAAGGTGTACTTCAAAACGACCCGCAAGTGAGATTCTTTTTAAAATTAAACAAGCTGCTGCACCTTTGGGATTTAATGTTGAGAAACACAACTATATATAGGATGCTTTTTTTTTGAAAAACATATACACATTCTACTATTTTAATTCAGTAAAAACTGTTATTCTCATTATAGTTAAAATCAATGCTGTTTGGATCAATGAGCTCTTCTAATTTAGTTTTCATTTTGGGTTATTTGATGGTTCGAACTGTTTAAATGGTGCCAGTCTTGATTTAATTATGCCAAAGGGCATATGGACAAAAATGGATATGATTCTAAACCTTCTTACTAATGTTTGTTTGTAAATTATAAAGGAACAAAATTTGTTTTATGTAAGCATTTTGGATCTGTTCAAATTGCAAATCCAAATTTCTAATGTATCAAAGATTTAATGAAAACAAAATAAGCCTGAACTTGGTATGCCTGTCTTGATTTAATTATGCCTGGTAGAATTCTTATCCTACACACAATAACATTATGTTTATGAGGATTATATTCTCCGGCTATTTTCTGATGCCTTGAATTTTAATTCGTATTATTTATTGAAAGAGTTTAATTGCTGACTGTTCTGAAGCGAAATGCTTAAAGGACACGACAATAAGAACGTTGGCTTCATTGCCAATGCCATGCTTATTTGAATATCATTTTTTAGTTGTTAAACATATTGACCATTCAAAATCTAATTCAATTCTGGATAAGTAAAAGGCATTGAGCAGTTTCGACTTATGACTTGTTAAAAGTTAAAATAATAATGTTAAGTAGATACCGCACTCTGTGCATCCATGCATTTTCCATATTCATGAATAGGTAGTTTCAAATTCAGTGAACAAGTAGTTTCAAATTCATTTAGTTTTGTTTTTCATGCAAATATACACCGTCTTGCTGCTATTTGCTCGTTCAATGTTAATAATGTGTCTTCAAAAGATATTGCAACTCATCTAAATCAACAGGACCGACCATCTCTGCAACTCCAACAAATTGACCTGCTGCTGCCAATAGTCCACTGTCCTGCTGCCAATAGTCCACTGTCTTGTTAAAATCAACAGGACCGACCATCTTTGCAACTCCAACAAATAAAGATATTATTTTACAAACAGAAAAATGATCTTGTAATATTTGAGACAGACTTAATTTACTACTTACAGAGAAAAATAGAAAAACTCTAAATAGTCATACTTCATTAGACATGCATGGTTGTGGCCTATGTCATTTTTATGTTGTATGTGAATTAATCCCTTTATCTTGGTTTGTTATACAGAAATATTTTGAGCTTGATCCTCTATCAAAGGACCTTATGCTCAGAAAGATGTCTGAGGTTTTTAGGGGACACAAGAGTGATTTGCGCAAGAATTATTATGATATTTTCAACACTGACGAAGAAAGAATGAGAAATTGTCCGTCGAAAATTGATAAAAATGATTGGGCGGAGTTCATAAGGTACGAATCAACACCCGAGGCAAAAGAAAAAAGGAAGAAAGGCAAACAAAATAGATCAAGGCTCAAATATTGTCATCATTCGGGACGTAAGAGTCATGCTATGATTACTCAAGAAATGGTACGTGTACTATATATGTGCTTCGAATGTTAGGCCACTTGCACTATATATGTCCTTCGAGAACTAATATTTGTTGAACTTACTAACAAAGATATTTGCATATTTAAAGTTTTCAGGTTTCTTTGTGTTTTTCTTAAGGTTGCATAGGTTACACATGATGCAAATTATTTCAAACAAAACCTTGAGAAAAAATGGTTACTTTGCTATGTCCCCAGATATGAATTTTGTGATATACCACCATTAATTTAAAATGCTAACCTATAACATTTTGCTAAATTTAATTAATAGTTATAGATTTTCCCGGTTTCAGTTTATCTTTCTGATAAAAAAACCCTAAAGATGAAGAAAATAAACTGTATATTCCAATGATGTAAAATCTCTCTGTATGTTCCAAATATAATATGGTTCCAATTATGTCCTGATATATGCAGATTTAACACTGTCATTTCTTGTATGCAGGTCGATACAAGTTCGGGAACAGAAGTATCACGTCTTCAAGTATGGGAGAAAACACATAAGAAAAAAGATGGCAGCGTGTCTGATGCGTCATCTTCGTTCTTTGTAAGTTAAACAAATAATAACGCCTCTAAATTAAATTTTCATTTTTCATTATAATATATATATATATATATTTACATTTCAGGACAAAATTGAAAAAGAAAAGGAAACGACGAGTGGTGGTGATGAAGACGTCTTTATAAAAGTGTTTGGTAATGATGTAAAGGGCAGGAGTCGATGTATTGGGACCAATATATCTCCTAGTCAAGTTAAGGGTGCTTCCATTCCATGCAAACGACTCAAAGAGGCCAAAGGAGAATATGAGCAGCGGCTGCAAGCTATGGAGCAAAAATTGTTGAAGGTGGATAGTATGGATGATAAACTGGAGCGTATTCTCAAGCTAGCCGAAGGTGGTCAAGTAGGCAGTAGCACCAGTACTTCTCAGTTTCCCACTCCGACCAATCCGTCAATCGAACAAAGATGTGAAATCCTGAACTTCGAGGAGGAAGTAATTGCAACAGGTACTATTTTATATATCAGTGTATATAATTCGACATATATTTACTCCTGGAATGCTTATTAAATCTGTATGATATTATTAAATCCGTATTATACATACAATGATATAACAGGTACTATATGCCGAGATTCCACACAATCAATATGTCATGGAAAACCAGTACCACTCGCGTATGAAAAAGTTTTGTTAGACAAAATTTTGTTGGAGGATGAGCCAACTGCCAAAATGAATCGATATATGGTCGAGACCTTTAGGGACGTTGGAGTCGGAGGTTATGTGTGCCATCAAAAGGGTTTGATACGATATCTTTAGTCGGAGGTATGTCTTTTGTTATTTTACGTTGTCGGATATCTGAATTTGTCTCTAAATGCTAGAATATGCATTGAATTTCCTTAATTACTATAGGTGTTCGTTGCTATTGAATAGCTACATTGACATTTGAAGAATTCGTGTTCATGTCCACTTCCATATCAAAATTATCACTGTTAGCATTTTGATTAATAGGTTTCTTATAGTGACCAATCTTTGCATATGTTGTTTTGCATAGTCGTGTTGTACTTGAACTTTGTTACTGCCATTGTGTACTTGGTTTGTTTGTTGGGTCTGACTTGGATGACCTGAATACTTGTTGGCTTGGCTGTGACTTTTAGCAAAATCTGCATTTGATAAATGAAAAGCGACTTTTAGCAAAATCTGCATGTGATTATCTTTGAAATTAAGCAAATTAAATATTTATCTTTATTTTAAGTCATATCCCTTGATTTGTTTTTCCACTGTAAAATCTGTTTCAATTTTCAAATCATAACAATAGTATTAATAAAATGACTTTTTTATGGATTTAAAACTGAATAAATAAAATCAAATATAAGAAGATCCGCATTTTATTTTTAGTTTTGATGAAAATGGAAGTAGAAGTGAAAGACACATAAAAAAGGGGGAAATGACACCTGTATGAAATTCCCACTTTCCAGCAAGCTTTCATATTTCAATCTTCTCTATATTTAAGTCAAATGCCATTTAATTGATTTTCATGGAAAATTCATTTCTAGAACCATTAGTTTGTAACAAATATACATTCAAAAATTATTATTTTGTACAAATAACTATCAGAAAACTAAAACTATTTTCATATAGAGATTATAGATTTACGGGTCTATTTCTAAAAAATCAGTATGATTCGTATATAGAAACAGATATGTGCTACTTTTGATTTGGTGGAAATATATATATAAAAACGTCCGTATGATTCGTATATAATAATAATAAATAATACACTGTTAAGAATCCAATTTATCCCCGCTTCTAAAATCCAAAGCTCTCACTGCAGTCATCACTGGTTTAACTTTTGTTCAGTATAAAGTTGGATTCGTACAGCACATCCATGCTAGAGAATATTTGTAGTTATATGTTTGTGTTAATACCATTAGTAGTTAATTTCAGCTTACATATTTACCCATTCCTACTACTTTTGCCTTCCACTTTCGCTTCCAAAAAAAACAGTACGTATAATCTATACCCTAGGCATAAAAGAAGTATGTTAGTCCTTTTAGAACATAATAAGTTTTGCAATCTTCTGGTAGAAATTGAACTTTAAAGCCATCATCCAAAAGTCCTTTTACTTGCTGTAAAAGCCTTCAGTGAAATACAATTATCATTGCTTTGAACGCACTCAAAACAAAAAAGTCCACTTACATTAATTAACTGAAAAAAGGGAAACTAGACGAAGAAATGAACAAATAATAGGATTTCCAATGCAGTGAGCAAAAAGGATGATTAAAAGTATAATATACGACGGGGAGATGGATTGTTTCCCTTAAATACACAATTTCAACGTACTTTTTATAGGTAAATGGAAACAAGAAATATTAAATGTCCACGCATAAAAGGCACAAGTAGAAAGATATCAAAAGAAAGGATAAAAAGTAGGAGACGAACATATGTGAAGAGGGTCACATGGAGGGGATCCTAAAAAGATTAAAATCAGTGATTTATGAGGGTGGCCACTGTTTCACATGTAATGTGTTGGTGGGGAAATGAGAACCATGTGTTGGAGCCTAGGTATATGATGCACAGTAACAATAAAAGGTGCCGATTAATTAATGTGAAAATACTATGTGCAGGTTGGACAAGAAGTTATGACTTATGAGGGTAAGGTTTTTGTTGGAGTTTGATATATGGGGATGATGGTGATCTATGTGGTTATGCAGTCTGATTCATAGGAGGGTGTTGGAGTTGTGGTTTAGGTTGTGATTGGTTTTCATTTGAATGGTGTAGACTATCTCAAAGTGAAAAACTTTACAATATTGAATCCACTTCAGTATGCTTCATTTGTCATCTTAGCTAGCTGATGAAATCAGTATTAATTTCATGCATATGTTATTACCAGCGTGTTCGTGCAAATGTTATCACCAAATTATTGACTTTTTGAGTTTCTTTTGCCTTTTTGTTTCTAAATTAAGTGTTGTTTTTGAAATGCAGGCTTTGATAGAAGCATTTTGGGTTGCTGTCTTTGTTTCTAAACTCAGATGTCTCGAATCTTTGTTTCTCTGGTAACTGCTCTGGTACTGATTGTATGATATGTCTCTGTTTCCTGGCCGGTTGTCCCTGCTGTATCATGTAACTCATTGTATTATTGCATTATTGTGGTAGCACTGTTTGATTGTATGATATGTCTGGTACTGATTGTATGATATGATATGTCTCTGTTACTGATTGCATTATTGTGGTAGCACTGTCTGATTGCATTATTGTGGTAGCACTGTCTGATTGCATTATCTGCTGTTGCTTTTGATGCCTATTTTTTTTCAAACGGACAAAATTTCAACGGGTAAGAACCGTTGTACATTAGTACATAACAACGGTTTCTGTCCGTTACGTTATGACTAAAGCCATGGAATTATGGCTCAAATGAAACGACTACAACCCGTTGCTACTTATTACAAAAACGACGGACTTTAACCGTTGCTTTCTAGTCATTAAGCAACGGTTTTTAACCGTAGCTTTTCTCGAAAAAATGGTGTTATAGAGACAGATAAACAACGGGAAATGACCGTTGCTTATGTGTCTAATACAACAGTAAGTAACCGTAGTTTTTTTTATATTTAGCAACGGGTATTTCCCGTTGCTTTTTGACCTAAAAGCAACGGTTAATTACCGTTGCTAAATTTTACCACTCCATTATTAGAAACGGTTTATAACCGTTGCTAATAGTGTTAGCAACGGTTTTAAACCGTTTCTAATCGATGATCATGGTGTAGTGCAAGAGAGGATTCGTCTCCTTATTTATATGGGGTTAGTATCACGGTCAACTCAAGTCAAAGTCTCTGGCTAGAGCATTTTGGTTAATAATAATTGTTATTATTGAACCAAGGAATTTGTGTTTAGGGCTATAGAGTTGAATATGGATGATACTGAAATTTTGACCATTACCAAATTCCATAAGTCCAAAGTGAAATAGTTTTGACGAAGAGAATTGGGGTAAATAAATGTCACAACCGAGTAACGCTTAATAAAGTGAAATTGGATTTGATCGAAACTAAGTAAGCGATAAATTTAGCCAAAATGTCACACCACCTATTAAGTGACGTGTGAACGTTAACTCTCAAATAGTTCGATGTTAATCGCTGACCGAATTTACACCCGAGAGTCAAACATCAAAATTATGAATTCTCTTTAGACAAAATGATTTAATTAGTTTATAATTATTATAAATTAATTAATATTTATGAAATATTAATTATAAAATTTGAATACGATTTGAGGAATAAATATTATTGAATATATTTATAATAGTTATAAATATATTGACCGATATACGATATCATAAAGCAATTAAATTAGATTTAATTACATAATATTTATATAGGCTTAAATGGTTTTAAGGCCCATTATAGGGATGGAAATTTTGATTATAATGAGGCGCTATAAGGTGGCTTAAATTAGGGTTTAGGTGTTGGATTTTGAATAGGTCAGTTTGAGGGAGAACTGGTATGAGATGTGATCCATTATATTCTTTCTTCCATCCACCATTTAAATACCTCCAACCCTAATTAAAAAAATGATTTGTTAACTGCATCCTCTATCATCTTATGGTCGAAATTTATAACTCTATATACTCCAACAAAACTCAAATCAAATCAACTCAATTCAAAAGCTATTTGATAACAAAAGGTTTGCGGTTCCAGGACTAATAATCTGACAAATCAAGAAGTTTTCTAAAGGAGGAGAACTCATCATTGCAAGGTGGACTTAAGGGTGTTAGTTTTAGGTAAATATTTAGTTTATATATATGCTGTATTACCTAGGTATAAATTTATACTGTTCATGTATATACATATATTGCTATTACTATATTGTTAGTTAGGCGAGATTCTCGTGGATATTGTTATTGTCACGTATTGATTGGTTATGTGTATATGTTTATAAAATAAAAATTATAATTTTTCCATAAGGATCCGATACACAAATATGAAATTATTATTTTTAATTATTTATGTTTAATATATATATATATATATATATTAATATATTAACTAATTTAGTTATATGACTTATTTTAAACTATATGACTATGTCACATAAATAATTGATCTAATGTTTTTAAAATGTACATTTATATCATAATTTTAGTAACTGAAAATAATTTTTTGGTAATTATCTAATAATTTTATTATTTAACCATTATACGAATTAATAAATTCATATAAAATAAATTATGTTTCAAAAATTTATTTTTATACTTTTTAAAATTAAAATGATATCTAATAAGCTCTCAGTCAAAAAATTAGATTTTTAAATCTTTTGAATATTTTTAAAAATTATTTTTTAATTCGGTAGAAAAGTATTTAATTAATAAAAAATATTATTTTGACTTAGAAAAATCCAAAAAAATTTCTTAGGCTATTTAATAGTATTCTTGATTTTTTGAAATTGTAAAATTAGAAATATTTGTTGCATATATATTTTCTATCTTTTATTTATTATTGTTAGACTAATAAATTCTTAATATATATATTAATATAATAAAATTATATTCGAATTTTTAATTGTTGTGTATACGATCCGAAATGAAAGTTAAAAAAATTATTTATTTTAAAATTTTATAATTATATAAAATATTCTAAATCATACTTACATTTAATAATTATATTTATATATACATATTTATATATATAATTATGTTACTTTAATACATTTAGATATATGTATGCATATTTATAAACAAAATTAAATAAATTTTATATTATATATATATATATTTATTTTCTTTTATATACTATAATATTATATATATATATTTATATAATATTTTCTAATAATATATATTTACACATTACTTGAATATTTATATACACATATAATAATTGTAAACATATACACATATTTGGACAATAAATAATACATATAGGATGAGCTAACGTGTCTGACGTGATGTAAATCCTAACATCCATATGTGGGCATATTATACCTTGCATGGAATATCATGTTACACATGCACACACATATACATCTGTATGTGATACATATATAAACTTATATATTAAGTAAAATTAACTCAAATAAATTTCAAACAAAAATTTATGAATTTAAATAAATATATGATTTTATTTAAAGTAAATTTAGAAATATTCTAAATAAATTAGACTTCATAGGTCCAAAAAAAATGCAACAGGGTAAAAGTTTTTGAAATTCAAACATAACTTTCACTGTGGGATGGCCTAGTTCTAACAATGGTATCATATCCCAATAGCCTATATGGTCTAAATTAGTCATGTTAGGGTTAACTATTAAGCTCAGGCCCAAAAGTTGTCCCTAAAAGAAAAGACCTAAATTTGAATTGGGCCTTGGGCTAATTTAAAAGTTAAATTAAAAATAATATATGCAAATATTATAAAATATATAATATAACAAAAATTTCAAAATATTTGAAAATAAATATTAGTTTCAAAATTTTAAAATTTATTAATAAGATTAATAAAATAAATTAATTAAATAAGTTAATTAATTAATAAATGTATGCATGTATTATATATTATGATATATGTTATGTTGTTTTAAAATATTTAAAATAACATAAATATATATGTATGTATATGGATTGAATTTTGAAATTAATATAATTTATTTAAAATTGTTTAATTAAATAAACTAATTAAAGGTTAATTAATTATATAAATTGATTAAAGGTTAATTAATTAATTAAATTAATTAAAAGTTAATTAATTAAATGAATATACACATATATAAGATATGTGTAATACTATAAAGATTAGAGCATGTAATGAATATTTAATATAAATGTTATATTAAAATAATATAAAATTAAAATGCTACTTAATTAAATAAGATTTAATTAAGATGACATTATATATACAACTATTATATCAGTAGTATGAAATATAAAAGTTATATAATAGTAAAACTTATATAATATCAATGTGCAAATGTAACGATCCAAAATTTCAGTCATTCGAATTTGGAATATTTAATTGATTTTAAATATTTAAAAGTTAATTTTATAAGTTAAATAACTTATATTTCAAATATGGCGATTTATTTGACAATTAAATCGTTTAATTTAATATTTGGAATTGTTTAAATAATTGAATCTTGAATTTAATGTGAATGAAAATGATTTTGAAAATTGATTTAAATTCTATTTAAACAATAATGGAGATAGTAAACATTTAAATTTGATTTATAAGTGATTTAACTGATTTAGGAAATTACTCGTTTTAATTAACATGTAAAAATAGCTTTCTGGGGGCACTGTCTCAGATTTCGGCGAAACTAGTTTCATCGGATCCGTAATAGTGAATTATTATACGCCGTCGAATTTCATGGTGATTGGACATATCGTTTGGTCTTGCGAGTTCGAAACGTGTAGAAATTAACTAAAGGAATTTAAATTAATATAATTTGATTTTGAAAAGCTATCTTCCGTATATGATGGAATTGACTTTCGATATGTATTCCATTGTGTTCGAAATATGGGTATAACATATAAAACGCCATGTGGCACGCTTCGTTTGGAGTTCGAAATTTTCACGGATGAATAGTGCCACGAAAATTTCCTATAAAAAGCCATCAACTTTCCTTCATTTTCCAAAATTCTAGCTTCTAATTTTCAGCCGCTATTAAAACTTAACCATCCAATGGCCATGGCAAATCGAAGCCTCTAGAGGCTGAATTGGCCAACGACTTCAATTAGTAAAATGTAGAGCACGACTATACGAAGCTAATCAAAGCTAATCAACAGTTCGATCGAGTCGAAGTGGTGCGAGGCGACGGCAATCGGGCTACGTTTGCTACAACGTTTATATGGGTTTCAGGTTCATGCGCGATTGTGCGCACGCGTGGTAGCTGCTATCGAGCGAGACGACAGGTCGGCGACGCGAGCAGTGGTGGAGGCGGCGATCGAGGATCAGGTTGCGCGATTCGATCAGAAAAAAGAAAGGCGCATGGCTTGGGTAAAGTCGTGAACGAGGAAGATAGGTTAAAGTTTAAAGTTTAATTTAATTAAGTTAATTATTTAATTTAATTATCTCGAACGTTAATTATTTCATAACTTGTTCATACGAAGTCCAAATCAAGCGCGTCAAGTTGCGTTGCGTTCGTATCAGCGAGCCCTATGCTATGGATTTGGATTGGATGGATTCAAAGCTAGTAGGAATTTTGGGTTAAATTGAATGACCGTTCAATTTTAATCCAAACCAGAGCGCTTTGGTGATTTTTGGAACTTTTGTGAGTTTACTCACCTCACCGGCCCGCTTATATTTTTATATAAGTGGGAATAATTTTATGTATGATGTTTGTTGCATGTTTGGATGATATACTATATTTATTAGTTGGTTTGGATATATTCCCTCCTATTGGAGCGAATGAGACCCTATTACGTTTCCGTATATGAGCGGATGACCCTTTGTTTACGAATCCCGCCTAGAAGTGGTTGATCTTTTATATTATTTGATTATCTGTTGTATATAATGCAGGGGGACAAGTTGGAGGGATCTAATAGGATTCCTCGCATTGTTGATTTATTTTTCATATAGTTTGATATATGATGTGTTGGATGTCATTTTTGATGACATGAATTATTTTTCTTATTTAGTGCTATGGTAGCACTTGGCCATATTTTTAGTATTTTGAAATACAATAAAATAAAGATTTTGAATTGAAATGATTTTCAAAGTGATTTTTGGAAGTGTATATGTTTTAATAAGTTTTAATTTATTGAAAGGAAATGAATTTATTTTAAACAAATAAAAGTATGATTTTGGTGTTATAAAATTATGGTTTTGTGAAATACTTTGAATAAAGATTTCTGAATGGTTTGTTTGAAGGATTTATAAAAGTGAGATTTTATAAATAATAAAATAGATTTATAATCGGAATTTATAAATATTTTGTAAATGGATTTATAAATGAATATTATGAATAAATTAGATTTATAAAAATACGGATTTATAAATGGATTTTGATAGTAAAATGAGTTTTTATGAAATAATGATTTATAAATAGAATTTTATAAATACAGAGATTTTATAAAATAGGAGTTTTATAAAATCGAAAGGAGATTTATAAACATAGTTTTATTAATATGGAAATGATTTATGTTGAGATTTAAATATGGAGTTTCATATAAAGGAAATATATTCAAGTTTTTAAGATTTAAATAATATTTTAAAAGGAATGTTTGATAGTAATATTTTTGATGAAGTTAATGGCTTTAAAAAGTAATTTACCTTTCTAAAGTAATGTTACGGAAAGTAATAATTCCAAATGGAATTTAATGGTTTTGAAAAATGTTTTAAAATGAGATATGTATCGAAAACATAGATGTCAACATTTATTGTTGTAATAGACGTTTTCGGGGAAGCATGGAAGGCATGGACTATAGCACGGTTGTTATAGTAAGTGATTTCTGAATGGAAATGTTTTATATAGTATACGAGATTTATATATATATATATAATTAAATCAAATCCCTATACCAGTGTTTTTGGGTTGTCGTAACGATGTTTTACGCAACATTCATTTTGACCCAATAAAGTTGTGTTTTGACCTTCCATTGTGAAATACACGAATCAGTTCTTATGATCGTACTAAAGGCTTGGTGGTATAGGAGCTTTGCTTCTTATAATTAACACCCATCCGGACACGTACGAACTCTAGAGTTGTATGGTTATAGAAATCCATCTGGCGTGTCTCCAAAATAGTAGTGTTATTAAATATACTTATACCATTGATATAAGTTTATGGATTTCCAATACCAAAGGATTGAAATGGTTTTGAGGATATATCTTTTTAAAGACAATTTGAAGTAAATATTTGGACATTGATTTAATTAATAAAAGATTAATTAAATGGACCTAGTGATTGCTTATGCGCTAGATATTGTTTGTTGCTTTGATAGTTAAATAAACGACTATCAAAATTTGGCCATTTTTGTTCCTGACTTGATATGGGAACTAATTAGTCATGCACTTAAAACGAAGCCGACTGAGTAGGCTTGATTATCTTTTGGATTAATAATGTTGGTTCGATTAGTGCGGAGTGTCTATGGTACTCCAATCCATCGGGCTTCCTTCTTGGCCGTAGGATAGCAAGTTGAGAGTTGGAAACGTGATAAGTCTACGAGACTTGGTTTCCGTATGAGGTTAAGGAGCCTCTTTATCATTGTTGGTCCGGAGAGACCGTGGTTGGATTTATCCGAGAACCACTTCAGCGTAATGTATGCGTTCGAAAGTTCAGGTTTATGATTATTTTTTAAAGACGGAGATCTTCACGATGTCGGGCTACTAGCCACTAGTCCATCGGGGTGAAATTTACCATATCATTTATGTATGGTGGTAGTAGTGCTTCGTTATGAAAATCTATGATATGCAAGGACTCTCGCTACTAATTCTAGGGGTTATTCCTGACAGGATGTGGTAGGAGAGTGCCTTCGGTTTGTTCTGAACCTGGACAACTTGTATGGATGGTTGTCTAACATTGCATTTTTGAGATCACAACGTTGACTTTTACAAACGTACATCTGTTTGGTGGCGGAGAAGGCAACTTCTCTTAGCTTAACACCCTTCTCTGAGACGTACGATCTCAGAGGTTGTATGTTCGTGAAAGTCAATAGTGATCAAAGGAATGACAATGTGGCATTCAAAGTGGAATGTGCTATGTGAAAGGTAAACGTTACATTAAGCCTCATCACCCGGTAATGGCTTAAACAGGGTATGCCGTGAGGCTATGTGGTTCACAACCATTAGGGTTTGTTCATCACCTTTCTAGATAACCCTCTATATATGGGTGTGTGGTGTATGCTATGAGACGTCTCAGATAGGTCGGTGACGACCGGGATGATGACATATTCGGTTTCTATCCAGGCCATGTATGAGTGCTGAATAGGGATAGACCGGTCTTTCCATATGCAGAGAATTGTTTGTGTATCCTCGGTACATTCCTCTAGAGATGTACTGTATGGAAGGTAGTCCCTTACCTGCCATTGTATCGAATCCATTCTCCAATACATGCCTGCCATTTTGTTTCTAGAGCCTAACATATTCTGGAATTTAATAATGGTAACAATTTCAGCTATAATTGATTATTATTTGTATACTAGACACTAGTATAATATCAGATGATTTGATATGAAATGTTTTGGTTATCGTAAGGTAAAACCCCGTCCGTGTTTATGTGCGGCGTGGTCTTACGAGATACCTTTGCTTTTGATAAAGAAAAGTTTTATATCTTTAAAATAAATTTGAGATGTGTTTTCTCGCGCTGGTTTACCAAACTAATCTGTCGGGTGTTCTTCCCTTTCAATGCTCGGGTTAGAGTGAGCACATTTACAGATTCAGATTTGGATGCTTTGGAGCTTCAGCAGACGAGCTGGAGGTCTTCAGGTCGTATTCCACGTATATGTTTATTTTCCGCTGCATTGTTGATTAAATTATCAGCATTTGGGGGGATAGGTTATTATAACTATCCAGGCTGATGATTGTGATATGTTGTAGTACTCTGATGGATGTATGTAAATTATATTACAGTTTCTCTTTTGTAAAGATCATTGATATTATATTATATTTTGTTCCGCTATGATTGTGAGATTCTGTGTTTGATTTAGTTTCTTTCTTTCTTCTTCTCTCTTCTTTCTTTCTCATAACTTTTCGCATCTTCGCTCGGTTTAAACTGGACATGTGTGGTTTATTGTCAGCTTAAATCGGGTGCGGTTGCGGGTTGTCACAGTAAACTAAATGTGGAACATTAAAGAAACCATAAAGAGACTTAAGCAATAAAAACATATGTATTGCATGTATACTGTGATTTCAAATATGTCCGACACTTGAATCATGAGGGCATTTCATAAGAAATATATTATTTCATAAGTCAATATCACTCAATATAATACATCAAAGATTATGAATCTTTAAGATAATGTTGTCTTCTACCATATATATATATATATGTACATTACTTGCGTACTCCTTAGCTGTTGAGAAAAATCAAGCTAGGGATGTTATGTGTAGTATAATTAATATATTGAATAGACGATGTAAGATAACTAAATTCATTTGTTAAGAGAACTCAAGGTACATATACTATAGTTAGGTCGTCGTGATATGGTAGGTACGAGTGAATAATCTCTTTCGATTTGTTGAGCAAACTCAAAGGTCGAAATGAGATTAGGACAAGAAACCTTGGGTTGGGAGTTGTATGTGATACAACTGATAAGGAATTATCCATCGTCCGTGGGGCTATGATTTGTTGGGAAAACTCAAAGTCGGAATTCCAAGGCAGACGAGTTCTAACACCCGCTAGTGAAGTCAAAAGACTTCTATATTTTGCTTAGGGTTTGGTGAAACATAAAAGACTAGTGGGAGCCTTGTTAAAAAATGAAATGATAAAATTTAACCTTTCTAATATTGTAAGAACATATGCTATATAATGTTAATAATAATCCACATTGATAAATTTGTGAATTTAAAATGATTGATAAAACGTTTATCAATTAAGATATACAATTAAACGAAATTAAAAATTGACAAATATAATATCAATATACTTACTAATAAACGACTATTGCATGTGAATGTTTCCATACCCATGCAAATGCTTAATTTTATAACTACTTAATATGTTCGTAATTTGGTCAATTACATGTTTATTTGGTCTAGACCGTATATTGCATTCTATGAGTATCGAACTCTAAAAGCAATATGAGACTATGGATATTTGATACATATACTATTGCATATAAATGTTATATGGGGAACGATCACAGTTCGTAATGTATGATACTTCGATGAAGTTAGTTCATTCGAAAATAAGCCAATAAACTGTACTGTGAGACAGATTATTCAATTTGACTGATTACAGAAAGGATTGTATTGTGTTAACTGTAACACTAGACCAAAACTACCAAATAGATCTAAGAACTCGATCGCTGAAATGTTTGTTTGCTCCGTTTACGAAAAGCACAACATATCTGATGTCCTTAAAGGTTAAGGATCGTCGAATGCATTTTGTAAATAGTGCGATAGGATATTGTAGTAAGACAGTGAATAATCACTTTTGCTTCATAAAGAAACATTGAAAATGAGAATTGTAATCATAATTGATACTCAACATTGGAATGAGAAATCCAATTTCTATTCCGAAATATATTTTCATATAGAAAATTGTTTTCTATAAGATTTATTTCTTTGAGTTTAAGATATTTGATTAAAGAACTCTTCACCATAAACTAGTTGTAGTATATGAAATAAATAAATCTATCTTAAGTGAATGATGGATCTACGAATTCAGTAAGTTATTATATTAATGGCGGAAATAGTGGGAGCCTGTAATAGAGCACTTATTGAATGCATCAAGTTACGTAAATTGCTTTGGTAAAACATACCAAACATTATTTATGAAATAACGACCATTTTCGGTGTAGATTGAAAGTAGACATAGTTATATTTCAATGTGAATATTATTAATATTTATTATGCAATAAAACTATAATATGGTATTTGTTTTCATGACAAAGTGATGCATTTGGAGATTATTGAATTTTCTAAATTATTTAAAATTATTTTGCAATTATAGACTAAGCCGTAGTTTTGAGAAATAATTTTTATTATATGATGATTATAAATCATATGATACTAGTTAATTATATCTCAAACAATTAGGGGCTATGCACCTATTTGGTGGGAGCGTCATAAAATTTGATGAACTCTTCGGATTGATATATATTGAAGTACGCAATCGTAAGTCTATTAATATCAAAACAGTTCGACATATTTTGTTATATTTACCGATGAGTTGTCACCAACTTGGGCGTGTGTTTTTGATACACATGTAGCATGTCACTCATAGAGTATAAAATGGAAGCAAATAAAATAACATGCAATAGAAATGATTCGATTTGATCGAATGGGTGAGTATGTAGGAAAGAGTTCCGAATGTACCTAAAAATGAGTAAATATTTAATCTCAAAAGTCACTCCTCCATGCGACACATAATGATATATCGATAAGGAGTAATCGAACTTTGTTGGACAAAGCACAATTAATTGTAAGTAAAGTTGAGTTAATTTCTTTCTATAAGGTCATGTACTCAAGAGTAGTACACAAGGTTAGTATTATTTCATCTAAATAATAGTTTACAGAATCATACAAAATAAGGGTTTATAAGAAACTCTAACTTGTCCTGGGTCATGGAGTTGGCAGATTGTGCGAGTCGAAAGTCTGCACATAATAGTTGTTCGTGAGGGATCTTGAATGAATCTTTCCAAAAGAAATTTGGGAAGGTCCGTCATTGGATGGCATTTTATGTTTAGAACATCAGTTTTGTAAACTAAAAAATAAATTGGTTTTATATAAAAGGCGATTCATAAAGTGTTTATGAAAACCTATTAATTATTGTTTAAAGAAATACCAACTTCATTGTGAAAGAATTTTTAGGGGAATTATTGATAGTAAAATAGAATTGGATACGTCCAAATATAAAAATGATTACATGAAATGAAATTAACTAATCTAAATGAACACATATCGCATTAGAGTGTCTAACAAGTATTCTCGCACATTGAAGAGAAACTAAGAGTTTCTTATCAATGTCAAAAATAGATAATCCTCAGTTCTAAATTAAGGCATCAAGAGTATTGACTCTATGATATGGTATGATGTACAAATCTGAAGCGATTCCAAGTACGTTATCAAAATATGATTTCAATAGTCATATCCAAAGGGGTGTGATCCATCGTTTGTGATTGTGTCTTTAAGTTAGTGAGAAACATTGATAAGAATAATACCATAAATTTCAATTATTGACATTAACGTAATAGATTCACCATTCGATATGCTCAAGTTCTTTCGGATTTACTCACAAAATTATCGCTTGGTATGACTTTATATTTTGGTACATATGTATTGAAATAGAAAATTCTAAATAATGATTTGGAGTAAGCTGCTTACACATAATAACCAAAAATTTCTCGAAGTTAGGAGCGATGTTGAGTTTATGAGTCCTTGGATATGATCTAAGAAATGATAGAAAGTATCATTTTAAAAGCATCGAAATTGAAAAAATATTTTGATAAAAATATCAAATAGTTTGATTATCAATCAAAATGCAGAGGAAGTGCGCGTTCACAAGAAATAACATAGAAAAGGTACATTGATATTTCTAAACTAAGTAAACAACACGTTGTTTATTTTAACGATGTACTTGTGTTAAAATCAACTATAGTTGTTTTAATACTCAACATTGGATTTGTAAACAATGCCTTCATAATAAGTATAAAAGATATAGGGAATGTCTTAAACGATATGTAAGGACACCTTATGTAACAACCCGCATATTTATCGATTTTATATTTAAATATTTTATCGTTAGTCGGATGTTAGTCCGAAAAGCTACTTTTTGCATACGGTCAAATTAGGACTCGAGACCACCCCCATTGAGTTCAAAATGACGTTTGCGATCTTTTTGAGTGTAAACTTCGATATGTTTGGAGATAGTGAAATTTTCGTCACTTTTTGTGTTGGGCTTTTGGTTTGGGCTGCACCTCTTCTAACTCAGCCCAACCCCTTCCTTCTCTTCATCACTTCATCTACTTGCATCAACTTTGAAGCTTTAGCAAAAATGGTGGAGGGAGTAGGAAATTAAAATTCCAAGCTCAAGTTCTTTAGCAAATTCAACATCTAACTCCAAATTCAAAGTGAAGACATTGATTCAAGCTTGTGGTTGATCTTTGCTTTGCCCCCGAGCTTCATCTTCATCAAATTCCGTGAAAAGGTGAGATTTTTGATCTCACATCTTGCCTATATCTATCTTGGACTGTTGGGAATGATCCTCTATTGCATTTGTATGAATATCTGCATTTGGTTTGGATTGGATTGGCGAAAAACTCCAAAATTTAGTGATTTTGGTGAAAAACTGCTACTAGGTCGTTCTGGCCATTTTTAGCTCGTTCGGAGTTAGGTCGCTCGTCCATAGGTCGTAGGTCGTATTCGCCCTTAAGTCGTAGGTCGTTGCCGACCTATAATCTCCAGGCAAAATGTTAAGTCGTTCACGAGCTAAAGGCATAAGTCGTTCACGAGTTAAAGGCATAAGTCGTTCACGAGTTAAAGGGTTAAGTCGTTTGCAGTTAGCTCGTTCGCCTCGAGTTAAGTCATAGGTCGTTTGGCCTTAAGTCGTTTGCAGTTAGCTCGTTCGCCTCGAGTTAAGTCGTAGGTCGTTTGGCCTTAAGTCGTTTGCAGTTAGCTCGCTCGCCCTGGCTTAAGTCGTAGGTCTTCCTCGACCTAACTTCACTAGGTCGTTCCTGCCTTAGCTCGTAGCTCGTATTCAAGGCTTAGGTCGTTAAGTCGTTCGTTCCACTAAGTCGTTCAAGGCTTAGGTCGTAAGACCTTAGGTCGTGCACTTTTAGGTCGCGAACAACCTTATGTCGCGAACCTCTTTAGGTCGTATGACCCTAATTTTCTTAGGTCGTTGGACCTTTTTAACTCGTTAGGTCGTAGACCCTTAAACTGTTAAGTCGCGTACTTTCTTAGGTCGTGCATCCCACTTAGGTCGCAGAACCCTCTTAAGTCGTAAGTCGTTCGCGAGTTAGCACTTAGGTCGTTTGACCTGTTTTCCCCTAGGTCGTTCGACCTGTTCTTCTGCTAGGTCGCGTGGCAATCTTCCCTTAGGTCGTTTGGCTTCTCGAGACCGCTTGCCTTCACTAGGTCGTACCGTGATGGGGCGCTGCCCCCTGGACCCCCGCGACCTGACCGGGCAGGTCGAACCCCGTATTACTCTGCGTAGGCAATCTTATCTAAAAAGCGTTCAATAGAACTTCTTACTTTGATGGTTTTGGGAATTGATTTCTTTGAACTTTACTCACGTCTTCGAACGTGAATTTTTATGATTGATTGTTTCTACAATCACTTCTATGATTTGTCACTTCAAAATATAAAGGTTTCCTATACTAGTATTAAATATCAAAACTCTTTCATTAAAACGATTTCAACTCGATTTTCAATATCAAACTCGTTTATAAAACTGTTTTCCAATTTATTAGTATATACAAACCTTTACCTCATTCGTATGAGAAAATATAATTAAACGGCTTAGCAAAACAAGTGGTATGAAACGCTTGCGTTTACTTCGTCGGTTAATTGATGGACTTGTTCGATTGAAACTCTTGTGACAATTTCCTAGTGCAGATCTACAATCTGTTCGTAAATATTTGAGTTAAGCAAGTGGTTATGGGCCATGAAGCTAAACTCTTATATTTACTAGCTTAGTGTAATCGACACTTCCTTATGATCACGATGATCATTCTTGTGATTTAGACTAGCGATTGTGCTATGTCTCTTTGTTTGCGAGGTTAGACTAGACACCATTGGTGTGATTTCGATTCACACATATCTCTTTATCTTCAAGGTTAGTCTATGCCTCATTGATGTGATTTCGATTCACACATATTGAAACTCTTTATGATCGATGACGATCATTTTATGGTTTAGGCTTATGGGTCGTACCTATTTAGGTGCGTCGATGTTTACTTCTCGCATGGGTCGTATCTATTTAGGTGCGTCGATGTTTATTTCTCGCATGGGTCGTACCTATTTAGGTGCGTCGATGTTTATTTACTTCGTGGAGCAATCGGCTCAATAAGTCGGGGCATGGGGCGTATCTATTTAGGTGCGTCGATGTTCATCTATGCATGGGTCGTATCTTTCTAGGTGCGTCGATGTTCGACTTTTCATGGGGTGTATCTTTTTAGGTGCATCGATGTTAGACTTTTCATGGGGTGTATCTTTCTAGGTGCATCGATGTTAGACATTACATGGGGCGTATCTTTCTAGTTGCGTCGATGTTTATTTATGCATGGGGCGTATCTTTCTAGGTGCGTCAATGCTAGAGCATGGGTCGTATCTTTCTAGGTGCGTCGATGTTCGACTTTGCATGGGGTGCATCTTTCTAGGTGTATCGATGCTAGACTTTACATGGGGCATATCTTTCTAGGTGCGTCGATGTTCAGTTTATGGGATTGGTCATCCTCTTTTCTTGAGATTTCTGGATTTTATGTTTCACCAGCTTTTACCATTGACATTGATGAGTATGTCATTTTATTGTGGCTTGGTGAATTAAATTAAGAATATGACATTCTTTTAATCTTTGAGAAGATTCTTGTGATATTGATTAATCTCTTGTTGATTATCATTTTCATACTTGTAGTAGTATGCTTTTATGGATATCTTATATGTTTATGCCATATCTGTAACGACCCAGAATTTCGAATAAATTAAATTGAGAATATTTAATTAATTTTAAATATTTGAACGACGATTTAATTTGTATTCCGGATATAATTTTGGAATCAGCGATTTAATTATAAAAATTTAATCGATTGAAGTTGAATAAAAATTTGAATCTTCAATTTAAAGCTGATTAAAAATATTTCGAATGCTTGTAAAATATATATTGATAACTCTGAAAATAACAGCAGCTTCAGAATTGAAATTTAAACTGTTTCGTTCAGTTTTGAATTTAAATCGTTCGAATCGATATTTAAAAATAGTCATTTTTCAAACAGTCTCGGAATTCGATGAAACCAGTTCCATTGGGTCCGTAATATTGAATTATTGTCGGATTTCCAATTTCGTATTTTTCGGAATTGATATGTGAGCACGCGATATATAAACGCGTTGAAATTGAATCAAATTCAATTTAAATTTAACATTTAAATTTTTGTCAACGACATCACGTTATCTCCTAAATCGCGCCTGATATCACGCCATGAGATCGTGTAACCCATGCCCCTTTCAGTTTTAAATAATCATCTTCCTCTATCTGTTCAACAAATTCGAACGAAGAAAACGAAATAAATAAAATGGCCGAAGCCCTCAGTCTTCCTACTCTCGTTCATTTGCCAATTGATCGCCCCTCTTCAAATCCTATAACCTCGTCCTCGAACAGAAAAAAAAAGGGAGAATCGAACGTCTTCAATCGGAGGTGGAAGCACGCGAGTGGGATCGCGATTCGTCTAGGCGACAAGGAGTCGAGGGCGCGCGATTTGGAAGCCTGGGTGGTGTCGTGACTTGATGAATTGGGCATTTCGATCGTGGCTCAGTTGAAGGGTGATGTCGGTAAGCTGCAGGCGGCGGCATCTCTTGGTGGCCGAAGTCGAGTCGTATCAGGTTGGAGGGATTCGCGAGCTCGTGGTCGAAGTCAATGATGGCGTCGAGATGGAGGTTCGTTCATTTGGGGGTCAATGAGGCGACTCGTGTAGGGTATCGTGAAGATTGCGACGAGAGGCTTAGGGTTTCGCTAGTTGTCGAACTCTGTAGTAAGGTATTTTCAAATTTATTTTGTTAGATTTTAAATGTTTATATATATATATATATTTTTTTTCTTTCCAGTAACGAGATTTTAGAAGTATTGATTTTTGCTGTAGGTCTTAGAAAATTTATATTTTGATTTAAAAAGATACATAGACAGAAATAATAATAATGTATACATATGCAGATGTAAAATATATATGTAGTTTAAAAGGAAAATTTTAGAAAGGAAATCAGTTTAAAATATTATATTTGTTTGTTAAAAATAAATCATCAACAATTAAATTTGTTAGATTTAATATAGAAGTTATAAAAAAAAAAGAAATTGGTTTAAAAATTTAAATCACTGGCAAATTAAATTTATTGAATGGGAAATTTATTGTTTGATGATTGGTTCGAATATTAATAAATCGTATAAATGTTTATACAGTTTGAAATCGTAAAGGGAACAAGACGAAACGAAAATGGGTTGCGAATAAATGCTAAGGTGAGATCTTCTCACTCAAAATTTTGAAGTGGAATTTTTGCAGTTATTGATGATTGCTATTTGATGTGCTATTAGATATGATAGGATATATCTATATATATAGCAATATATACATATTGGCATATGTATATATTGGATTGATGATTTCCCGCCTCGTATAGCGGATGAGACCCTATTGCGCCGTTAGTAAGCGGATTTATAAAAACCTATATACCGCGATAATTCCGTACTGGAGCGGAATTGGTATTGTGCTAACGTCTTTGGATGCAGGGAAACAGGTTGGAGGGATCCAACTGGATTCCTCACTAGTAGTTATTGATTTACAGATATTGAGATGTATTCTGTTATCATATGTTGAGATATGATATTGACTGTTGTGATTGACTAATTGATGCGTTGCATCATCGGATTCAAATTTTTAAAGTCTAAAAATAACGATTTTGGATTTTAAAAGGATTTGTAAAGTGATTTGCAGAAATATACGTTTTATTGAAATTTTTGAATTGGTTTATTTTAAATAAATAAATGTTAAAATTTTAATGTTAGTAAAAATTGTGATTTTTGTGAAATACGACAAAAATGTTATCTTTGAAATAAACAATCGATAAAGATTATGAAATAGTTTAAATTGGAATTGTTGAAGTATTTTAAAACAATTCATATAAAAAGATTTATAAAAATTGATATTTTTATAAATTTAAAATATTTGAATTTTGAAATGAGTTTTATTAAGTGTTAAAGTCAAATAAAAATGGATTCCATAAGTGAATTGAAATTTATAGATTCATAAATTGTGAAGTTATTAAATGGATAGATTTTGTAAAACAAAAAGATTTATAAGCAATTATCTTATAAATGGGATTTTGACATTTAGATGAGAAATGAATAGATGTTGTAAATAAATGGATTATAAGTTCTTAACTTAAAATATAAACTTCCGGTATATAATCGAGTTATATAAGTTGAATTGGATAATTTAGAAATCGAAGTTTTATAAATAGAAATGGGATTTATAAACATTGATTTATAAATTCAAAATCAATAGAATTTGATAAATTTAACATTTAAGTTATTAAAGGAGATATATTCGTGATTTTGGATAGCGAATTATCCTTTAAGTTAAATGTGTAGAAATTGTTAAAATTGGGATAGTGATTATATTCACGAATTTGGACAGTAAATATATATTATTGAATAAAATCAATATATTTTGGGAAAAAGAATATTGTTAAATGAAGTTGTTTTAAAAGATGTTTTAAAACGTGTTAAGTATCGAAACATAGGTTTCAACATTTATTGTTGAAATAGACGTTTTCGAAAAATAAGGAAATGGTGGACTATAACACTGTTGTTATAGTAAATGATTTCCGAAAGGAAATATTTTATATAGTATTGGGATTTATATATCTATCTTAATTCCGAATCCCTATACTAGTGATTTTTGAGTCATCGTAACGATGTTTTACGCAACATTCGTTTTGACTCAAATAAATGTGTTAAAAGAATATTTTCCTTAAAGGATGAATATATACTTAATTTGATTTAAGTATATCGAATATTTTCGAGTGTTGAAAATGAATAGATTTGTGAAACACTTATTTTTAAATAAGTATGGAAATGCTTTTCCAATGAAATGAACGTTTTGAGATTTTATCTTCTTAAAGATAAATCGAAAATGAATATTGAAAACGATTTAAAAATCGAATATTAGTAGATATTCGAAAAATGTAAATTCACTATGAAATTTATAAAGGAAAGGGAAACCGTTTAGAAAAATAAATATTGATTTATTTTAAAGTGTGGAAATTATATATCTAGTAAAGGATATTTTTGAAGATGAAATAATTTGGAAAATTATTTGGAATCTGATGATGTTGCGCATCTTTATTGATAGTTAAATAACCGACTATCAATAATTACCTTTAGATAGGTATTTGTTGTGATTGGATGAATTTGAATGCCACACTTATTTTTAAATAATCGCTCACTATTCGGGTTAACCGGGAAAGGACCATGGGGTCGTATAACCCATTCCGAATATGTGATACGTCGTTATGAATCGCAATTGAAGACCGGTGTTGAAGACCGGATATTTTTGAAAACGGAAGGATTACCGTCGAGTTACTCTACATCGACTGATCTTCGATTTAGAGGTTTTATCACCCTTAGTGACGGGAAGTCCTGACGTGATTGAAAATTATCCGGATATGCAAGGGCTTCGTGAGAAGTGCCTTCGGTTCTGTTCGATCCCGGAACAGACTTGTATGGATTGTGTGTCTGACGTTACAATCTGAGATATAAAGCTGATTTCTTTCAAATACATTTCTGTTGGTGGCGGAGAATTTATTCTCTTAGCTTAACACCCTTCTCTGAGACGTACGAGCTCAGAGGTTATGTAGTTGAAATTTATCAGCGATATATCCCAATTTGGTAACGTGGCATACTGAGTGTTGCTGTGAAATGATCAGTGTTTGATCATTTGCGATATGATCATTTGTTTGATATTATATCTTTGTGATCATAGGTTGATCATTTTGTTTGACCCGAAGCAGGGCTTTTTGAGAAAGCGTAGCTTTGTGGACGAGACTTCGTCGAGCCTCACACCCCGGAAATGGTCGAAACAGGACGAATGCGACAAGGTTCTAGGGAGTAGCGCCCCTTAGTGTATGTCATTCCTTCTGGATAAAGGTGGTATCATGGTATGGAGCCCAGATACTTAACCTCTGTGGTTACTGCATTATTATTATCTATGTGGTTTGTTGCGAATCGGGGATCCTCGGGAAGATCGGTGACGATCGGGGGATGGCATACGCGTGTCAGTAGTTACCTATTTTTGCAGAGGTAACCCGGCCTTGTGTTGGCAGAGATCCGGTTAGGTTCTCGGGTCGTCTATTCCAGGGACGTACCCATCGTGGATAGGAAGTTCCTTAGCCTGACCAT
Source organism: Allium fistulosum (assembly GCA_030737815.1). Lineage (NCBI taxonomy): Eukaryota > Viridiplantae > Streptophyta > Magnoliopsida > Asparagales > Amaryllidaceae > Allium > Allium fistulosum. Next base: position 143,064,736 of record CM060902.1, on the reverse strand, counting down.
TTGTTGGAAATCCAAAGAAACAATACGAGCCTTTACGATTTCAATTGTATAACCTGTCTCCTCAGGAGGCAGCTATAGCAGGCATAATATAATGGTACCTATGCTGGCTAAGATTTATATTCTACTTTCGAAATGTTTTCTGCACTATGCACTAATAATAATATCAAAAATGATTTGATTTTGCGTAGTAAGCATCTTTGACTATCATAAGAAGTAATCTCCTCCAAGTCTGCGTTTGCATTGTGTGTGTGGTGGGAGGTCTTATGGTAGTTTCATTTTCCAAAAGCATTGCGAATTGACTCTAAAATTTTCCTGTTGTTTATTTTAAAGATAAACTGTTTTACGATCTCACACCAGTCACCATGACTGACTCGGAGTTTATTGTTCCCTTCTAAACTCTGGGTGCCCAAAAATTTCCACACGGGCAGCCTAGAGTTATATTATCAGGATATTCTGGATATTCTGGAGCTTGGAGATAAGCTGGAGTTCGAGACGTAGTATTTGTATCTGATATTATTTTATTCCGCTGTGTATTCTGTATGAGGACGAGTTTATATAACTGTCCATTGTTGTATATTGACTCTGATGATTGATGTATGTATAAACTGATATAGTTCTTTGTTTTAAAAGACTAGTGTTTATCTATTATATATTGTTCCGCTGCGATGTGTAAGATTCTGATATTGTTTTCTGTATGATGTTGTTCAGTTGTTCTTTCTTTCTCTTCTTCTTCTCTTTTTCTTCTATTTCTTCTTTCTAAAACCCTCACTATTGGAATTTCCGGCACTCGATTGCTCGACAGTCGATAAAGTGAGTATCGATGTTGAATTTTCGAAAGTCGAAAATTTCGGTATGTGACAAAGTCGTATCAGAGCATATGGTTAAGCGACAACCCTGCTCTGTTGGGTGTTACTCATTAGAGATAGAGTCAGTAGTACTCTAGAATGAGTTGAGTGTAATAATAGATATGAGCGCGTATTTGTTATTTAATATAAAATTGTTTTGTATTGTGATGATTGGTTTATTGAGTGGTATATGAACCTTCGTCGGCACAGTCTTGCAAAACTGTATCGAAGGGGTTTCTAAACACTCGAATAGAACAGTTCGGCACAATATTGTTTTAAAATAGGGTGAATGAAATAATTTTACCCAAAACTATTTTTGTATAGAAAAGAAATGATTTTTCTATAAAGTACTATAGTATATGGTTGCATGGATGTTAGAAAGCGATAATATTGAAATTATTATCATTGTTATATTGAAATTAAATAAGAAACTGGAATCGTAACTCGAAAGTTAAGAAATAAATTCACATATAAATGAAATTTGAGAATATAAATTATAAATGTGAATTGTAATTTAAAACGGAATTCCAGAGAAGTTTTGGAAATGTTTGAAAATAATTTGAAAATTTTGGAGATTTGGAAGTTTAAATCTTTTTGATTTGAAAATGGATTTCGAAAGTTTTGAAAAGTATTTTGGAAAGAGGAAAGCTCTAAACTCTTTTCGGTCGCTGGAAAATAATTCTGATGATGATCGCGACATCACCGGTGTTCATTTTCGGGTTTCCAGAAGAGGAATTGCTGCCAAATTATTTTAAATGGAAGTGTTTGGAAAAGTTGGGTTTTGTTTTGAAAGTTCAAAGGATGATTTGACTTGTTTTCAAAATGGTTTTGAAAAGGTTGAAAAAGACTCTGGAATACTATAAAGAATATTTACGTAATATTATTGAATTGATAACTTATACGAATAGAAATTGTTAATGTGAAATATGAAATTGTGATTGGAATTAAAGTTCATTAACAAATGAAATCTATAAATATGAATTGAAAGTATAAGGAAATAAATTCATATATGAACAAAGGTTATGAATATGAATTGTAAATGAATTTATAACTTGGAATAGAATTCAAGAAGGTAATTGAAAATAAAAAATTCGATAATGGAATGAAATTGTGAATATGAATTTATAATTGAAAATAGAATTCTAATGGAACGAAATTGTAAAGTGAAAGTATAAATGATTGTATAAATCGGAATGTAAGTAAGTTGAAGACTTATAAATATTTGAAATTTGATTGAAAATGAGATTCAAATCGAAATGAATGAATGTGTGAATAAATAAATTTGAAATTGCAAGTGCAAGAAAATGAAATTGAAAGTTAAAATTCATTTTGAATTTGAAAGTAAATAAAATGGGAATTGAACTTGATTTGTGAAAAAAATGAAGTGAAGTATTAAACTCAAATTAGTAAGTAAAGCTAATTGAATATTGATCAAATGAATTAGTAAGTGGAACTAATTTAAGATAGTGCAGTTGTAAATGACAGATAATTGATAAAATTCAATATTTCAGAATTGAAAGTAAATTGAATCCAAATTTAGTTGAAATGGTAAACTAAATTCAAATGAATGTGAAATGTGAAATTGAATGATAATGGATATAACTTCAATAGTAAACTAGAAATGGTATAAGAAGTTGATATTAGAAGTTTGTAATAAAATTTGCAAAATAGTTGGATGTTAGAACTAGATATAATGGCTAGTAGGATATACAGGTATAAAGGAATTGAATTTGATTTCACAGATAATTTGAATTGCTCGACAAAAAGGTACGTATTTGAATTATAATATGAGTTTTTGATGATTTCTGGTCTAGCCGCTTGGCTTTTTCTTTTTCTTTTTGAAATCTGAGAGTCCGTAGGGACGTTTTGTAGTCGTGCCGTATTAGCCGCGCAAAGGAGACGCTGGCGAAATTTTTCGGAAATTTAGGGCGTTAGAAAATTTTTGAGAAATTATGAAAATTTAAATTTGAATTTAAACTCGAATTTGAATTTAGAAGTTAAACAATGTTGTTTGAACTTATAATTGAAATTGGAAAACTAGTTGAAATGATAACGAATCTTGAGTAGAGAGATTTGTTTTGATAAATTGATAAAACCATTGGACTGTGGGAAAATAGTAGACGAGTTAAGGACCACTTTTCCTAACTTGTAATTTCGAGGACGAAATTCTTTTAAGGAGGGAAGTCTGTAACGACCCAGAATTTCGAATAAATTAAATTGAGAATATTTAATTAATTTTAAATATTTGAACGACGATTTAATTTGTATTCCGGATATAATTTTGGAATCAGCGATTTAATTATAAAAATTTAATCGATTGAAGTTGAATAAAAATTTGAATCTTCAATTTAAAGCTGATTAAAAATATTTCGAACGCTTGTAAAATATATATTGATAACTCTGAAAATAACAGCAGCTTCAGAATTGAAATTTAAACTGTTTCGTTCAGTTTTGAATTTAAATCGTTCGAATCGATATTTAAAAATAGTCATTTTTCAAACAGTCTCGGAATTCGATGAAACCAGTTCCATTGGGTCCGTAATATTGAATTATTGTCGGATTTCCAATTTCGTATTTTTCGGAATTGATATGTGAGCACGCGATATATAAACGCGTTGAAATTGAATCAAATTCAATTTAAATTTAACATTTAAATTTTTGTCAACGACATCACGTTATCTCCTAAATCACGCCTGATATCACGCCATGAGATCGTGTAACCCATGCCCCTTTCAGTTTTAAATAATCATCTTCCTCTATCTGTTCAACAAATTCGAACGAAGAAAACGAAATAAATAAAATGGCCGAAGCCCTCAGTCTTCCTACTCTCGTTCATTTGCCAATTGATCGCCCCTCTTCAAATCCTATAACCTCGTCCTCGAACAGAAAAAAAAAGGGAGAATCGAACGTCTTCAATCGGAGGTGGAAGCACGCGAGTGGGATCGCGATTCGTCTAGGCGACAAGGAGTCGAGGGCGCGCGATTTGGAAGCCTGGGTGGTGTCGTGACTTGATGAATTGGGCATTTCGATCGTGGCTCAGTTGAAGGGTGATGTCGGTAAGCTGCAGGCGGCGACATCTCTTGGTGGCCGAAGTCGAGTCGTATCAGGTTGGAGGGATTCGCGAGCTCGTGGTCGAAGTCAATGATGGCGTCGAGATGGAGGTTCGTTCATTTGGGGGTCAATGAGGCGACTCGTGTAGGGTATCGTGAAGATTGCGACGAGAGGCTTAGGGTTTCGCTAGTTGTCGAACTCTGCAGTAAGGTATTTTCAAATTTATTTTGTTAGATTTTAAATGTTTATATATATATATATATTTTTTTTTTCTTTCCAGTAACGAGATTTTAGAAGTATTGATTTTTGCTGTAGGTCTTAGAAAATTTATATTTTGATTTAAAAAGATACATAGACAGAAATAATAATAATGTATACATATGCAGATGTAAAATATATATGTAGTTTAAAAGGAAAATTTTAGAAAGGAAATCAGTTTAAAATATTATATTTGTTTGTTAAAAATAAATCATCAACAATTAAATTTGTTAGATTTAATATAGAAGTTATAAAAAAAAAAGAAATTGGTTTAAAAATTTAAATCACTGGCAAATTAAATTTATTGAATGGGAAATTTATTGTTTGATGATTGGTTCGAATATTAATAAATCGTATAAATGTTTATACAGTTTGAAATCGTAAAGGGAACAAGACGAAACGAAAATGGGTTGCGAATAAATGCTAAGGTGAGATCTTCTCACTCAAAATTTTGAAGTGGAATTTTTGCAGTTATTGATGATTGCTATTTGATGTGCTATTAGATATGATAGGATATATCTATATATATAGCAATATATACATATTGGCATATGTATATATTGGATTGATGATTTCCCGCCTCGTATAGCGGATGAGACCCTATTGCGCCGTTAGTAAGCGGATTTATAAAAACCTATATACCGCGATAATTCCGTACTGGAGCGGAATTGGTATTGTGCTAACGTCTTTGGATGCAGGGAAACAGGTTGGAGGGATCCAACTGGATTCCTCACTAGTAGTTATTGATTTACAGATATTGAGATGTATTCTGTTATCATATGTTGAGATATGATATTGACTGTTGTGATTGACTAATTGATGCGTTGCATCATCGGATTCAAATTTTTAAAGTCTAAAAATAACGATTTTGGATTTTAAAAGGATTTGTAAAGTGATTTGCAGAAATATACGTTTTATTGAAATTTTTGAATTGGTTTATTTTAAATAAATAAATGTTAAAATTTTAATGTTAGTAAAAATTGTGATTTTTGTGAAATACGACAAAAATGTTATCTTTGAAATAAACAATCGATAAAGATTATGAAATAGTTTAAATTGGAATTGTTGAAGTATTTTAAAACAATTCATATAAAAAGATTTATAAAAATTGATATATTTATAAATTTAAAATATTTGAATTTTGAAATGAGTTTTATTAAGTGTTAAAGTCAAATAAAAATGGATTCCATAAGTGAATTGAAATTTATAGATTCATAAATTGTGAAGTTATTAAATGGATAGATTTTGTAAAACAAAAAGATTTATAAGCAATTATCTTATAAATGGGATTTTGACATTTAGATGAGAAATGAATAGATGTTGTAAATAAATGGATTATAAGTTCTTAACTTAAAATATAAACTTCCGGTATATAATCGAGTTATATAAGTTGAATTGGATAATTTAGAAATCGAAGTTTTATAAATAGAAATGGGATTTATAAACATTGATTTATAAATTCAAAATCAATAGAATTTGATAAATTTAACATTTAAGTTATTAAAGGAGATATATTCGTGATTTTGGATAGCGAATTATCCTTTAAGTTAAATGTGTAGAAATTGTTAAAATTGGGATAGTGATTATATTCACGAATTTGGACAGTAAATATATATTATTGAATAAAATCAATATATTTTGGGAAAAAGAATATTGTTAAATGAAGTTGTTTTAAAAGATGTTTTAAAACGTGTTAAGTATCGAAACATAGGTTTCAACATTTATTGTTGAAATAGACGTTTTCGAAAAATAAGGAAATGGTGGACTATAACACTGTTGTTATAGTAAATGATTTCCGAAAGGAAATATTTTATATAGTATTGGGATTTATATATCTATCTTAATTCCGAATCCCTATACTAGTGATTTTTGAGTCGTCGTAACGATGTTTTATGCAACATTCGTTTTGACTCAAATAAATGTGTTAAAAGAATATTTTCCTTAAAGGATGAATATATACTTAATTTGATTTAAGTATATCGAATATTTTCGAGTGTTGAAAATGAATAGATTTGTGAAACACTTATTTTTAAATAAGTATGGAAATGCTTTTCCAATGAAATGAACGTTTTGAGATTTTATCTTCTTAAAGATAAATCGAAAATGAATATTGAAAACGATTTGAAAATCGAATATTAGTAGATATTCGAAAAATGTAAATTCACTATGAAATTTATAAAGGAAAGGGAAACCGTTTAGAAAAATAAATATTGATTTATTTTAAAGTGTGGAAATTATATATCTAGTAAAGGATATTTTTGAAGATGAAATAATTTGGAAAATTATTTGGAATCTGATGATGTTGCGCATCTTTATTGATAGTTAAATAACCGACTATCAATAATTACCTTTAGATAGGTATTTGTTGTGATTGGATGAATTTGAATGCCACACTTATTTTTAAATAATCGCTCACTATTCGGGTTAACCGGGAAAGGACCATGGGGTCGTATAACCCATTCCGAATATGTGATACGTCGTTATGAATCGCAATTGAAGATCGGTGTTGAAGACCGGATATTTTTGAAAACGGAAGGATTACCGTCGAGTTACTCTACATCGACTGATCTTCGATTTAGAGGTTTTATCACCCTTAGTGACGGGAAGTCCTGACGTGATTGAAAATTATCCGGATATGCAAGGGCTTCGTGAGAAGTGCCTTCGGTTCTGTTCGATCCCGGAACAGACTTGTATGGATTGTGTGTCTGACGTTACAATCTGAGATATAAAGCTGATTTCTTTCAAATACATTTCTGTTGGTGGCGGAGAATTTATTCTCTTAGCTTAACACCCTTCTCTGAGACGTACGAGCTCAGAGGTTATGTAGTTGAAATTTATCAGCGATATATCCCAATTTGGTAACGTGGCATACTGAGTGTTGCTGTGAAATGATCAGTGTTTGATCATTTGCGATATGATCATTTGTTTGATCTTATATCTTTGTGATCATAGGTTGATCATTTTGTTTGACCCGAAGCAGGGCTTTTTGAGAAAGCGTAGCTTTGTGGACGAGACTTCGTCGAGCCTCACACCCCGGAAATGGTCGAAACAGGACGAATGCGGCAAGGTTCTAGGGAGTAGCGCCCCTTAGTGTATGTCATTCCTTCTGGATAAAGGTGGTATCATGGTATGGAGCCCAGATACTTAACCTCTGTGGTTACTGCATTATTATTATCTATGTGGTTTGTTGCGAATCGGGGATCCTCGGGAAGATCAGTGACGATCGGGGGATGGCATACGCGTGTCAGTAGTTACCTATTTTTGCAGAGGTAACCCGGCCTTGTGTTGGCAGAGATCCAGTTAGGTTCTCGGGTCGTCTATTCCAGGGACGTACCCATCGTGGATAGGAAGTTCCTTAGCCTGACCATTTGTTGGAAATCCAAAGAAACAATACGAGCCTTTACGATTTCAATTGTATAACCTGTCTCCTCAGGAGGCAGCTATAGCAGGCATAATATAATGGTACCTATGCTGGCTAAGATTTATATTCTACTTTCGAAATGTTTTCTGCACTATGCACTAATAATAATATCAAAAATGATTTGATTTTGCGTAGTAAGCATCTTTGACTATCATAAGAAGTAATCTCCTCCAAGTCTGCGTTTGCATTGTGTGTGTGGTGGGAGGTCTTATGGTAGTTTCATTTTCCAAAAGCATTGCGAATTGACTCTAAAATTTTCCTGTTGTTTATTTTAAAGATAAACTGTTTTACGATCTCACACCAGTCACCATGACTGACTCGGAGTTTATTGTTCCCTTCTAAACTCTGGGTGCCCAAAAATTTCCACACGGGCAGCCTAGAGTTATATTATCAGGATATTCTGGATATTCTGGAGCTTGGAGATAAGCTGGAGTTCGAGACGTAGTATTTGTATCTGATATTATTTTATTCCGCTGTGTATTCTGTATGAGGACGAGTTTATATAACTGTCCATTGTTGTATATTGACTCTGATGATTGATGTATGTATAAACTGATATAGTTCTTTGTTTTAAAAGACTAGTGTTTATCTATTATATATTGTTCCGCTGCGATGTGTAAGATTCTGATATTGTTTTCTGTCTGATGTTGTTCAGTTGTTCTTTCTTTCTCTTCTTCTTCTCTTTTTCTTCTATTTCTTCTTTCTAAAACCCTCACTATTGGAATTTCCGGCACTCGATTGCTCGACAGTCGATAAAGTGAGTATCGATGTTGAATTTTCGAAAGTCGAAAATTTCGGTATGTGACAATATCTCTTGTTCTATATCATTTTATCTGATAATTATAGCTAGACTGATCCGTTTATTATTTTCTTCTTAAATAATACTCGGGTCAGACTGAGATTTTACAGGTGCTTCCTCATTACTTCTTATCTGGAGCCATCTTCTGACTCTTGGCTAACTACTCTAGTTTAGTAGTTTTTGTTTGTATACATTTGAGATTAGACTCCTTGATGTATACATATTCTATTATCTTGCACTTGTATCTATTCACTTGTGTTATTGTGGATCTTATTTGACCACCACTCTGATGTACACTTTCATGTGTTATATTCATATCTCTTTCCGCCTTTGTGATATGAATTGCCTGTGACTGATTTGTGTTACGTTTATTTCTATATTTGTTTCCGAAGATCATATATAGCCACTGTGTGATAGCTTTGTGTTTGTATCGGTATGTCGGATTTCCTCCTTAAAAGATATGCATTCTATTCTATCTGACATATCGGTGCTCGCGCAAAGAAGTTACACGGATGGTCGCTCCTCAACAGCCTTATCCTCCGTGCTAATTGACAACACTACACCGTAGTGTTCTTGGTTAGCGTGGGTATAAAGGTGGGGCGTCACACCTTATTAAAATGTTTAAAATGGAAGATCGAAGATGGATTCCTTATGCATTGACAGTAGAAATTTCTTACTTGTTACGTTGTCTACGAAATCGTGTTTTGGTTGTGTATTTGATACATAAAGCAAATATCAAATCCAAATAGATTTCACTACATGGTTGTTTGAGGTGTTCTCGTGTATTTATGAAATACTAAAGAAATGTTTACAGAAACAACAAACTCCTTCGTGTATTCAAACTCAAACTTCATAAGTGATAATGAGTATAATATGTCAATAATCAATTAAGAATCTTTAAGTTGGAAATGTTCTAAATAGAAGAGATTGTGGCTGATTCATTGACTTGAATTGCGCCACAATAAAACAATGTATATACATAAAAAATGCACAAATTTATAACTGAGCCGAGGGTGATTCCAAATGTTGAGAATCCCACAACATTGTTATATGATAACAATGTCACTATATAGTTCATAATAGAACTTAGAGCTCACTAGAAGTCAAGAGACATACTCTGAATTGTTCCATATGATAAAGGAGTTTATCAGCATCGGAGAGAGTTGACTGACAAAGTAGACAATTAAAACATAAATCATACCCGTTCACTGAGGGATGGCCCGATCGGTTTACAGGAAACTGATTGGAGAAGTTGGAATGAGATTCCGTATTTGACCCCAAGTGCAAGTGGGAGATTGATAGAGTTAAGGGTATGCCCTCAGGATAATTATGTAATTTGTTACATATATCTAACTCATTGATCAATCTTGTTCGAAATGAAAGGCATTTTCTTTCTATAATATACTTAATATAATGTGGTTTTATTAATTAATTAATTTAATTAAAGTATATTTAATAGAAAATCCATAAATGGTATGTTTTTTATAGTAGTTAAAAAGTGTTGTAACCGTGAGTAATATATCACAATAAAAATAAATATACAGTTTTAAATGTTCCTAGTCAAGATGCATTAAGACTGGATATCGATGTATCCGATGAGACTAGAGTACGTAATGTTCTCTAAAAGTTGTGTTGTGTATTACTCATGGCTGCTGGGAGCACTTAAGGGTTACATACTGATAGTTATTGGATAATTATGGAACAACTCACTCGATAATTTTCCATCTGTTAATATAACTAAGGTCTAACAGAACATATCGATGTAACTAATTTATACAGTTCTCTCGACTTGAGAATACTATGGATCTTCAATATGAAAGCTCCACTTTGATTATAGTCAAATCATGGCATGGTGTCCATCGAGTGACTATAGTTGGGTCGAGTGGAAATATTTAAAGTGAAGTACTATTCAAGAGAGAATTCGTCTCCTTAGTTATATGGGGTTAGTGTCATAGTTAACTCAAGTCAACTCAAAGTCAGAGTCTTTGGCTAGAGCAATTCTGTTAATAATAATTATTATTATTGAACCAAGGACTCTGTGTTTTGGACTGTAGAGTTGAATATGGATGATATTGGAATTTTGACCATTACCAAATTCCATAAGTCCAAAGTGATATAGTTTTGACGAAGAGAATTAGGGTAAATAAATGTCACAGTCGGTAACACTTAATAAACTGAATTTGGATTTCATCGAAACTAGTTAAGCGATAAATTTGTCCAAAATGTCACACCACCTGTTAAGTGACATGTGAACATTAACATTCGAATAATTCGGTGTTAATCGCTGACCAAATTTACCCCCGAGAGTTATACAACCAAAATGATGAATTCTCTTTAGTCAAAATGATTTTATTAGTTTATAATTATTATAAATTAATTAAATTAATTAATATTTATGAAATATTAATTATAAAATTTGAATATGATTTGAGGAATAAATGTCATTGAATATCTTTATAATAGTTATAAATATATCGATCGATATACAATATCGATAAGAAATTAAATTAGATTTAATTAAATAATATTTATTTAGGCTTAAAATCATTTTAAGGCCCATCATAGGGATGGAAATTTCGACTATAATGAGGCTGTAGGACGGTTCAAATTAGGGTTTAGGTGTTGGATTTTGAATTACTTAGATAGAGGGAGAACTGGTATGAGATGCGATCCATCATATTCTCTCTTCCATCCACTATTTAAATACCTCCAACCCTAATTGAAAAAATGGTTTTTTTGTTGCCTCCTCTATCATCATATAGTCGATCCCTCTGTATACTCCTTCAAAACTCAAAACGAATCAATTCAAATCAAAAGCTATTTGATAGCAAAGAGTCCGCAGTTCTAGGACTAGTAATCTGACGAATCAAGAAGTTTTCTAAGGGAGGAGAACTCATCATTATAAGGTAAACATGATGGCATTAGTTTTAGGTAAGTATTTAGTTTGTATATATGATATATTACCTCTGATAAATATATATTGCTTATGTATATACATGCTATTACTATATTGTTAGCTGTAAGTATTGTTGTTGTCACATATTGATTGGTTATGTGTATATGTTTATAAAATAAAATAAATATTACAATTTTTCCATAAGGATCTGATATACACAGCCGAAATTATTATTTTTAATTATTTATATTTTATTAATTCATATATATATATATACATAAATTAATATATTAACTGATTTTGTTATATGACTTGTATTAAACTATATGATTATATCACATAAATAATTGATATAATATTTTTAAAATGTACATTTATATTAATCATAATTTGTAGTAACTTAAAATAATTTTTTGGTAATTATCTAATATTTTTTTATTATTTAATCATTATATGAAATAATAAATTCATATAAAATAAATTATTTTTCAGAAATTTCTTTTTATATTTTTTAAAATTAATATGATATCTCATAAGCTTTCGGTAAAAAAATTATTTTTAAATCATTTTTAATATTTTTAAAAATTATTTTTTAATTCACCCAAAAGCTTTTAATTAATAAAAAATATATTATTTTGACTTAGAAGATCCAAAAAATTTCTTAGGCTATTTAATAGTATTCCATATTTTCTGAAATTTTAATATTAGAAATATTCATTACATATATATTTTCTATCTTTTATTATTATTGTTTGACTAATAAACTCTTAATATATATATATATATTAATATAATAAAATTATATTCAAATTGGTAACTACCGTGTATTCGATCTTGAATAAAAAGTTTAAAAAATTATTTATTTTAAAATTTTATAATTATATAAAATATTCTGAATCATATTTACATTTAATAATTATATTCATATTTATATTTATAGATACATGTTTATATATATAATTATGTTACTTTAATACATTTAGATATATGTATATATATTTATAAACAAAACTAACTAAATTGTATATTATATACATATGTTTATTTTCTTTTATATACTATAATATTATATATATATATATTTATTTTTATATTTATATAATATTTTCTCAATATACACACAGACACATTACATGAATATTTATATACACATATAATAATTTTAAACATATACACATATTTGGACAACAAACAATACATATATGGTAAGCTAATGTGTCTGTTGCGATGTAAAACCCAGCATCTATATATGAACATATTATACCTTACATGAAATATCGTGTTACATATGCACACACATATACAAATGTATATAATACATATGTACACTTATATATTAAGTAAAATTAAATCAAATTAATTTCAAACAATAATTTATGAATTTAAATAACATATATGATTTTATTTAAATTATAGAAATGTTCGAAATAAATTAGACTTCATAGGCCTAATGAAGAACCAATAGGATAAAAGTTTTTGAAACTCACCCATAACTTCCACTGCAAGCTGGCCCAGTTCCAACAAAGGTGAAAGTGATGTTGTACCATGAAGATGATTGGAGGATTAATGTGGTTTAATTGGTAGAGAATAAAAGCACTAATTCAGAGGAGAATAAGTATAAAATATTTTCATAATGCTAAGTCGACAAAATTTCTAGCCAACCTCGAAATATTGATTAGCGGAAGTTTTTAATGATGGTTAATACTAAAAACGTCATTAGAAAGGTAAAATGTAAAATGAGGTGAAAATGAGAGTAAAGTACGATGCAAGTAAGGTAAATGACACAAAATGTAGAATGGTTCGATCTATAAGAGATATATGTCCTCTATGCCTTCTTATCTTATTATTTTTATGTTTTCGCGTATACGAGATATTTTAATAGCTATTATAAGAGCTTAAAACTACCAAGAAGATGCCTCTTACTGAAGAAAATTCGATCTTTATACAAATGCATGTGATCCTATATTTTTAGTTATGGAAACCGTGCCTTGAATGGCTATGGTTGATGCCTTGGACGTCAAGTTTCCCTAGAGTCATTGATTGCAATTTGCGGTCCAAATGTAGCCAACTAGAACTATAAGTGGATGGACTGGTCTATATGCATGATAGTTGGTGGATCGTATTGTTGGGTCTGAGCCGTTGAGCAGTAATTCAAAAAAATCACCTAAATGAATGCTAGTGGGCCTATACAAATAATTAGTTAGCATTCAGATGCAGTCCACATTTTAAAGTTAATTGTGTTATATTTCAATTTAAATGTGTTTATGTTATATGTACATAAATTCAAAACTTTCATATTCTATGTAATAGAGTTAGAGATATGCCCTAAGGGCAATTATATAATTTGTTGCATATATTTAACTCGATAACTTATCTTGTTCAAAATAAGATGTGTTTTCTTTCTATTATATACTTGTTATATTATGATATAATTTATTAAGCAATTAATTTAAAGTATATTAAATGGATTTTTTTTAAAAGATATGTTATGTGATAGTAACTACAATGTATTGTAATCCTGAGAAATTTACCACATTAGAAATAATTTATTATTTTAAATATTCCTAATCAAGATGTTTTTTGCGACTAGAATGCATGATTCTCTATAAATGTAAGGGTGTATTACTCATGACTACTAGGGGCACCAAAGAATTACATACTGATAATTATTGGATAACTATAGAATAACTCACTCGAGAGTTTTATATTGGTTAGTATAACTAAGGTCAAGTAGAGAATCTCAGAGTGAAGATATTACATAGTTCTCTCGATTTGAGAATACTGTTGAACTTCAATGCAGACACTCCCTCCTTGAATATAGTTAAATCATGTCATTGCATCCATCAAACGACTATAAGTGGGTCTGAGTTGAAGCATTGGAAGTGAAAGGCTATTCAATAGGGAATTCACCCCTCAGTTATATGAGGTTAGTATCAAGATCAACTACATTCAACTCAAAGTAAAAATCTCTTGCTAAAGTAGTACGGTTTAATACATGTTATCGAACCAAGGATTTTATGTTTGGACTAATCAAGTTGAATGTGGACGATGTTGGAATTTAACCAAAACCAAATTCCATAAGTCCTAATGTGATATAATGTTAACAAAGAGAACTAGTGTAAATAATCGTTGCTAGCGGGTACCGTGTATAACGGTAAATTAAGATTTTACTTAATGGATGTGTAATCAATAAATTCATCCAAAATTTCATGCCACTAGCTAAGGTGACATGTGAACGTTAATACTTGAATTGTTTGATATTAATTGCTGACTGAATTTACATCTTTAAACCGCACAACCTTAATGAACACTCCGAAAAACCACACTTTTAATTAATTTATAATCATTGCAAATTAATTAAATTAAATATTAATTACTAGATTTTATTTTATTTGTTTGAATACCATTAGTATTTAAAAATTGCGTATATAACTTTTATACATGCGTGTATCGATATACGATATCGATAGATCATTTGAATTGAATTTAAATAGATTAATTGCTAAGTGGTTTTGAAAAATATTTATAGGCTTATGTGGCACCATATATGGCAGGCCATATATGTTAAAGGAGGAGAGGATTTTATAAAATTTAATGAGAAATTAAATAGAGAAATTTTAAAGGAGTGAATGAAAACGTTTCGATATTTTCTTTAAAGCAAATTCTCTTTCATTCATTCAATAATTCTTCATGGTAATTTACTTTTCTTTCTCTCCTCTCTTAACCCTTTTATGGTGGAAAATAGATCCTCCATGGCATAAAATTTCCAAAAAAATCAAAAGAAAAAAACAAAATATTCCCTTAATTAATTGAATAAATTCGTGAGAGATAAACGAAAGGTTTCCTTTTCTAAATTAAATAGGTAACTTTTACTCACACATACACACAAGAGTATATTTGATATACTCAATTTTATATAAGTTTCATATTGATTAAAATATAAATAATTAAAAATTATTTCGAACAAAAGTAAATAAAATAAGATTTAATTTAAAATAAATTTTAGATTGGATCTAAAATCCCTTTAAACTTCATAGGCCCAATCGATCTAAAATAGGAAAAAAAAGTTGAAATATACTATTTCGCTCGCTTTCTACTAGCCTAGTTCTACAATGGTATCAGTGCCAGAGTGGCCTATTCGATCTAAATTAGCAATGTTATGGTTAAAGCCTACCCATTTAGTAGGGTGTCTGGAAAGGCAGTGTCGAAAGTTGGGATTGAGTAACCAGTACTCTGCTCTACTTGGCTACTGGCCTGGCCTGGCCTGAAGAATGAAGTAAGGCCAAAGGTTATCCTCAATATAAAGGCCCGATTGAATTTGGGTCTTGGGTAATTCTCAAAATTTGTTTGAAAATTTAAAATTATATTTTAGATTTAAATGTTAAGTTTAAAATATAAAAGAGAAAATTTATAAAAGTTATAAAATGTATTCAGTTTTTTTAAATTGTTTTGAAAAATTAAATAATTGATTTGAAAGTTTAATATTTGAAATTTAATTAATATGATTAATTGAATTAAATAATTAAAAGTTAATCAATTAATATATATATATATATATATATTGCTATATGTGTATAACTGTAATTGTTGTAGTTATTTGTTTATCTCAAAATTGTTTATGATCAATTAAATGAACAATCAAAATTGATTAATATACTTAGTTAGATTGTTTGATTAAATAAAATTTATTAAATAAAATTAATTAAAGGTTAAGTAATTAAGATGCACACATATATTGATATATACACAGACAAACCGTAACTATTATAGTTGATTAACTATCTTGAATAGTTTATGATGAGTAATATAAAATTTTATAAATTCTATAGGAATAAATTAAATTATTTAAATATGGTTAGTAAATAAAATTAAATATAAAAGATTTAATTAATAAGTTATATGTATATATTATATAAGTAAATTAAATTATATTAGTTATAAATAAGTTAATACTTCTATCACTATATATCTATAAAATTAAGTGGACATGGAAAGAAACTCAAATTAGATTTAAAAAATATACGTGTACATTTAGTATGTATACCATGATTTCAGATGTGTTTGACACTTGAATCACGAGGATATTTAATAAGAAATACATTATTCCATAAATCGATATCATTGGTTAACAGTATATATTAAAAGATAATGTATCTTTAAAATATAAGTTGTCCTCTACCATTTATGTATTGATAGATTACTTGCATTCTCTTTGGTTGTCGAGTTTCCTCAAGCTAGAGATGTTATATGTAGTACTATTAATATGTTGACCAAACAAGGTAAGATACATGCACGTATTTATTGAGATTTCTCAAGGTACATGCATTATACTTAGTCAGTCGCGAAATAGTGGGTACGAGTCAAAAACCTCTTTCAATTTGTTAAGTATTCTCAAGGTCAAGATGAGATTAGAACAAAGACCTCAGGTTAGGTGTAACGACCCTACTACTATACCCATATTATTAAAGAACGTTATAAATAATGTTATCTAATAACACTGAGAATACGGCTTGTTAAGGGTGACCGGATGTGAATATAACTTTAAACTAACACTGACACGTTATACTTACTGTTTTACTGAAGCTTTGAAACAAAAATTTGATGTGTACAGTCTCAATTCAAAGAAATAAACTCATCGGTTTCTTAGAGTCAAAATAGTATATCATATGAAACAATAGTCACAAATCACAACGGAATAATAAACATCATACACATATACAAACTATGAGGCTACAAAATATAAAATTGGACTCACATAATGTACATCTAGTATAAATCTCTAACTCAAATATACATTCTATATACGTACAAAAAATCCTAAATGAGATAAACTAAAAGTCAAAAATGTTTATCTCCTTGCTAGCACAACCATCCAGGTGTCAACTCGTCCTGTAACCTGAAAAGTCTCGGCATGACCCGAGTATTAAAATAAATGGGTCAAACTATCCCTAAATATCCAAAATGGTAAGAACAAAATATAACACAAAGATATATGATATATAGATAAATACAGGTGTCATATATGACTTGTTATATATATATATATAATAAGTCACGGGAATAGTCCAACTCTAGTTACATTTTAAGACACAAGAATACCAAATTCATAAAACACAGAATAAATCACAATCATCAACTCCATCATAAAGCATAGAAATATTTCATCCTAAAACATAAAATAAATCGAAAACCAAGAAAATCCAAACCAAAGATGTGACGACCCGGAATTTTTGTATATTTGAAATATGAATATTTAAATTATTTTAAATATCCGAAGGTAAAATTTTAACTTTAATTTCAAATATACAGTATTTATTTGGATAATTAATTATTAAATTTAATAATTGGAATTGAGTAAAAGATAGAATCTGGAATTTTAAGGCCGTTAAAAATAATATGAAGGCTTAGAAAATTTATACTGATAATTCTGAAGGTGTTGGAACTTTCAGAATTGAATTTGGAGCTGTTTTGCTCAGTTTTGAAAAGTTAACGTTTAAGTAAATAATATAATTGCTTTAGTACTGTTGCAAATCTATGCGGACACGTAAAGGAATTTTAAAACACGTGTCCTACCTAATAAACACGCGTCTTCTTCTTTCTTTAAAAATCATAGCCGAGCTCAAACCAGAATTACCACTTGAACACTCCAAACGAAAATCAAAAGCAGTTCGTATTCAACTCAGATAAATTTCCCTCTTTCAATCTCGTTCTTTCCCTACTCTAAAACGAACGAATTCGTTCGTAAACCAAAATCAAGATTGGCAGCCGATCTCGACGCAAGCGGCGAGTTGTGGAATCGAGTTTCGCAACTCGATTTCGAAACCAGTTCGATTTAAAGGGGTCGAGGGGAGTGGGGTGGTGTGTGTTCGAAGTCTCGAAGTGGTGGCAGGCGTTGGAAGCTGGGAAGGTGTCGCGTCGCTCGCAATTAGCGACTGTGAAGGCGTGGTGGTTCGTTCGAATTGGATGTTGAGGTCGCTGAGTGGATTCGTGCTCGAGGGTGTGAGGCACAGGTTCTGGCGATGACAAAAGGGGGCTAGGGACATCTCGAGTGATGTTTTGGGTGACCTTTGGCATGACCGTGCTGCAGCGTTTGTTCGCAGTGAAGTTGGAGGTGGGTGCGTTCGTTGATGAGAGGAAGCTGCGACCATCGCCAACTGGTCTCGAACATAGGGTTTGGATCCGCGAGATGAGCGACTTCGAGGGTTTTCAGCGTAAGACTTCAACAGTGGCGTTCGTAAGGGGGTTGGCAGCAACCTGGTGGTCATTCTCGAGTAAGGTAAAGTTTGAGCAGTTTAACTAACCTATTTAAATTAGTTACTGTTTTACAATAATGATTATTATTGTTTACCGGAAAGATAAGCAGGAAGAAAAGAAATTAATTAGACAACTAGATCTAAAATAGTTTTGTTTTTAAATTCAAATTTGGATTATTAATTAGTTCTGTACAAGATAAATGTATGCACCAGACATTTATGTAAGGTATTGGAAGGAAATTTTATAAAGGATTTGTGATAAAGTTTTACGATTTACTTACTTAATTTATTTTTGTTCTGAAAGATGTAATAAAAGAAAATTTGTCAAAAATTAATAATCAGACAAATCAGAATTTTAGTTGAAACTAAATAAATAAATGGAAATTTATTTGTTTGATTTATTCAAATAGTAATAAATCGTAAATTGTTTATTCAAGGTCATAAATCGAGAAACCAAGTCGAGATGGAATGGACTGCAAATTAAAAAGCAAAGGTGAGTTAATCTCACTCAGTTAGATTTAAATTTAAATGGTTAAATTTAAATAATTGATTGGATGATTGCATTGATTGAATATGCTATATTATATATATAGTAGTATATAGCAATATATACATATTGGCATATGTATATATTTGAGTTGTTGATATTCCCGCATTTATATAGCGGATGAGACCCTATGCGCCGCATAATAGCGGATGATTTATATAAATCCCATATACCGCGATATTCCACTTTGAAGTGGAATTGGTATTGTGCTAACGTTTGTGGATGCAGGGAAACAGGTTGGAGGGATCCAACTGGATTCCTCAAAATTATTTAGATTATTTGATATTCTGTTCTATGAATATTGATATCCTGTGATGATTTTATTGATGATTGAAATATTGGATGATATGGTTGGATTGAATATTTCAATAAAAGGAGTTATCAAAATATATTGAATTGGATTTTGAAAGAAATAAAAGAGTAAATTTTAAGTAAATAATTCAAGTGAATTGGAATAAGGGAATTTCGAAATAACAAGGGAAATATTAACTTTAAACTAAAGTGATATTAAATTTAAAGAATAAAGGATTTATTTTGAATGTAAGGATTAAATTTAATTAAAGGCTAAAGAAGGAATTTTGGAAGTTTAAAATTGATATTTTCAGTTAAAAAGGGTTTTAACTCAAATAAAGGAATAAATCTAAAAGTTAATGTATTTTGAAATAAATGAAGTAGTAAAGGAAATTTATTTCAAAGTAAAGTAAAGTAAATTGGAAAATCAATTGGAAATTGATTTAGTTGTTTAAAATTGGAATTTTAAAAGAGAAATGAGATTTTGGAATTTATAAACTGGGTTTATAAAGTAAAATAAAATATCAGTGGATATTTGAATATAAATTCAAAGTGGGAAATTATAAAAAGATATGGTTTGGTTTAAAAATAAATGTTGATTTATTTTTAAAAGATGGAAATGAGAAGTGTATTTCTCTGGATAGCCAAGTACGTTTTCAAAGCAATTTTAAATATAAGTTAAAAGTTTTAAGTATGTTTTAAAAAGCATGTTTTAGAAAATTGATTATTTCTAAATGTTAATTTTCAAAGTAGGTATTTTTAAAAATCTATTATTGTAGTAATTATATAAAAGTGATTTGCTATTCTGTTTTAAAAAGAGAAATTTAGTTTATATTTATAAAGTGGTTTATTTTAAAGTATATATTTTTAATAAAGTATTAAAGTAGTTTGATTTCAATGTTATAAAATATATTTAAAATAAAGTGTTTTTAAATTATTTTAAAAATAAAAGTATTTTGTACTTGGTGATTCAGTGGAAATAATTATTTGGGAAATGTTTTCCGTAAGCGAAAACTGTTTTGAAATTGTTTTCAAAAGGAGTTTGAAAATTTGGAAATATATCTTGGAAAGATATTTGGGCAAATAAATAATGTGGGAAATTATTTATTGTGTGATGGTTGTTTGTGGATGTTAATTGATAGTTAAATAACCGACTATCAATATTGGCCAATGCGCTGATCGTTTCGAAGAGACCAGGATCGAGTTTCCGTATACCGGGATTCTAGGTCTGGAGACTCGAATACCACTTCGATCCGGTTTGTACGTTTCGTGTAACGATTTCGGAGTCGAAGATGGAGCAGTGAAGTGCAAGGGCTAGTCGCTACTAATCCTGAGGATATTTCCAAAATGGATGTAGTAGGAATAGTGCCTTCGGTTCCGTTCAAACCCAGGACGGACTGGTATGGACGAATGCTTGCGAAACATCGTCAGCGGACGATGGGCATTCTAAGGGATATGTTCTCTAAAAGGTATCGTTTAGCCTCGAACCTCATCAACCGGGAATGACTGAAAATCAGGGGTTATGCAGCAAGGCTTCGTGGGTAGCTCCCACTGGAGGGTAAGGTCATCCCTGTCTAGATGTCCCTTTTTATTTCGGCTTAGTGGTGCGGTTGCTGATCCCAACCGTGGGGTGATTTTATTCGGGATCATCCAGTAAGGGATGGTTCCGGCCTTGTGTTGCAGGGGAGTGGGCGTACTCCTCGGTACGGTGATCTAGGCCACGTACTGTGATAGGTGGTACCCCAGTGCCTAGTCATTCGTTGGAAATCCATTCTTCCTACGTGCCTTGTACGGTATTTGTTTGTATTACCCACTTTTGTGGCTAGTATGCTGGAATTTAATAATGTAACAATTTCAGCTATTTTAATAAGTATTTGTGAATAGACACTATTATAATATCAGAGGATTTTATAAAAAGTGTTTTAGCTATCGTAAGGTAAAAACCCGACATGTTTATTTGTGGCGTGGTCTTACGAGATGCTTTTTATTTTTAAAGGATTTTTGAAACTTTAATAATCAATTTGAGTGTGATTTTCTCACGCTGGTATTCCAGACTGACTCGGGTATTGTTTTATATGATGCTCGGGTCAGACCGAGTATTATAGATTACAGGAAATGATGCTATGGAGCTGGATGGCGATACGTACTTCCGTATTTGAGTTATATATTCCGCTGTGTATTCAGATTGTGAGGACAAGTTATGATTACTGTCCAGTTGTATGATATTGATGTGATGTACTCTGATGATGTATTTGGATGATGTATATGTAAACAGATATAGATTTCTTTTTGTGTAAAGATCTGCTGATATATATTATATTTTATTCCGCTGCGTATGTGAGATTCTGTTGTTGTTTTCTATTTTTCTTCTTCTTCTACCTCTTCTTCTTAACCAAATGGTCCGGTTTTTCGTGTTAGAAAAACTCGGGTTGTTACAGTGGTATCAGAGCTTAGGCTAGCGATAACCTTGGCTCTGGTGGGAATTTTGAGAGTACTAATAGATATGAGCGCGTATTTGTTAGTGGATATAAAAATGGTTTTATATTGTGTTGATTGATTTATTGAGTGGCATATGAACCTTCGTCGACACAGTCTGGACAACTGTATCGAAGGGGTTTCTAAACACTTGAATAGAACAGTTCGACACAGTATTGTTTTAAATAGGATGAATGAAATAATTTTGCCCAAATTATTTTTATATATAAAAGGATAACTTTTGTAAATTATATATTTGGTTGCTTGGTTGTTAGGAAGTGATAATATTAAATTATTACCACTATTGTGTAGAAATTGAACAAGTAATTGAATTATAACCAAAGTTAAGAAATAATTTATATAATAAATGGAATTTGAAATATAGACTATAAATGAAATTTATAAATTGAGATAAACTTTATATACAAATGTGAATTACAAATGTGATTTATAATCAAATGAGATTAATTCATAAACAAATGAAATTTGTAAATGTAAATTGTAAATGTGTCTTATAACTTGGAATAAAATGTGATAGAATTCCAGAGTAATGTTGGATATAAAGTTGAATAGATTTTGAATTTGAAGTTTTGGGAAAGATTTAAATTCCTTTGGATTTAAAAATAGTTTTTAAAGGTTTTAGGGAAATAATGGTGATATTATTTCATGAATATTTTTGAAATTGAATTGAAATCTGGTAGGATTTGGGATTTAAAAATGTTTGAAATGTTTTAAAGTGATAAAAGCATTAAATTCTCTTTCGGTCGCTGGAAAATAATTCCGATGATGATCGCGACATCATCGGTGTTCATTTTCGAGTTTCCAAAAGAGGAATTGCTACCTGGATGTTTTGGGCTGGTGTTTGTTTGCAAAACTGAGTTTGGTTTTGAAATTGAAAAGGGTTTGGATATAGTTGATTTCAAAAATGATTTTGAAATTTTGGAAAATTGTTTAAAACTCTGGAATCTTATTTAAAGTTGTGTATGGAATAATAAAAATATTTATTGGCTAAATAAAATGTATAATTCTGAGTTATAAGATAAAATGTGAATAAAATTTATATTAAATAGATGGAAGTATGGATGTAAATGAGTTTGTGACTTATAAAATTCAGAAATGAAATTAATAATAGAATTTGAAGGTGAAGCTTGAGTTGTTAATAGAAATTCAACTTGAGACTAGAAGTGAAAAATATGAATTGAAAACCGTAGGGAATTGAATTAAAATAAAATGATTTGGGATGCAAATAAACTTTGTTCGAGTATGTATAAATTAAATATGAGTTTGGATAGTATGATTAATTGAATTAATGTGGTAATGAGTTTAATTATAATTGAATGGAAGTATAAAAAAATATAAGTGTGTGGTTTATCAGAAATGGGAAGGTGGGAAAGAAGATTTGTTAGTATGTTGGAAAATCCAAACTTGAGATATAAAATAAATTTGAATTCAAGTAAACCAAGTAAAGTGGTTTAGAGATAAAAATAATAATCAAATATTGGGTATAAGATTTGAATAAACAAATTAAATGAAAATGAACTTAAGTGTTAACTTAAGTGGATTATGAAATAGCTTTGAATAGAACCTGTTAGATAATCAAAGGAGAATGAATGGACTGTGAACAAATAAAAAGGGTTTGAATGAAACTAGTGGGTTAATGAATTTAATATTGAATGGTAAACTAAAAGTGAATAGTAAATCACTTAAAACTGAAATTGATAGTTTAAGTATTGGTTGTAAGTAATTGAAGTTAGTATCGAAACTTGAAAATGACATTTGGGAACTGTTCGGTGTATGTTGCTTATGAAATGCATGTGTTTAGCTATTGAAATTAATTGAAATGATAACCAACCTTGTATATTTGTCACTTACATATTGAATTGAGTAAGTACAGGTTCAGAGAGGCCGTTTGGCTGGGTCGGGTTATACATTTGCTAAAATAAATAACCGCTTTGCTTAAAAATTGCTATAATAAGGTACGCTTACGCGAAAATTTAAAATAGGAGATATGAACTGTTTATATTGATATATATTGTGATTTCCGGCCTGAGGCCGATGTATATATATATTTTTGTGCATCCTGCGATATCGCAGAAGTCCCTCCGTACAAGGGAGACTCTGCCAAAATTTTCCGTAAATTTTGGGAGTTAGAATTTTTTTGAAATCTTTGAAAATTTTCGCTAACGACAAGCAATTTAAATTTGCTAACCAAATGGAATTGAAATTGAATAATTGAAACCTATTTGAAATATGAATGTAAAGCAAGAGAAATCAAAGGAACTAAAGAAAGTAAAGTTTGTAAATAAACTGTTATTTGAGATTTAAATTAAATAGTAAGTGAAACTAATCCAATATTCAAAACGGAAGCCAATTTGAGATTAAATGAAATTGTAAGGCTAAGTAAATAGTAATGAAAATAAACTTCAATAGTGAAGTGGAAATAAGTGTAAGCAATATGTAAAATATTTATATTGAACTTAAGAAGTAGGGTGAGATTCTTAAGTAATTTGGTATTGAGGAAAATTATTCTAGATGAATAATTGAATGACGATTAAAATTTGAAATTGTGAAATGAGAAAATTGTGGATAAGTGAATGTAATCAAACTGAAGTTGTGAAATGGGATAGTTGTGAATAAGGGGATAACAATTAAAGGGATTGTGAATAAAAGAAAATTGATATAATTGGTAATCAATTGGAATTTATACGTAAGATGTACGTATATTATTTTATTCGCATAGCTATTTGGTCCAGATGTCGAACACAGAATTTCGGGATAGATATACCGATCCGAGTTAGGATTTTTCACTCGATTTTCAACGGCGAACCCTGGATATGGATTGTTGATTTATTCTAGATATTCTCTATCATAGTTTGTGGCTATGCAAGGAGGATAACAGTTTCTGATCAAGAAACCAGATCTGAGTCCGCACTAGGAAGTCGGGTGGACGATACTAGTTCGGAAGTGGAATTGTGTGATCGATTGAGCGATCGAATGTGATTTTGCGTACGGATGATATATGTGCATCGTACGGGCTTAAGTAAAACAAATATTGGAAATTTGTAAAGAAAAGTATAAAATGACTTTGGAATTGTGATTGAATATTATTGCTTAGTAGGATATACAGGTGTATAAAAGCAATGGATAAATTGGGAATTTTGATTTAGAAGATAAAATTTAATGGCCCGACAAAAAGGTATGTATTTGGATTTCTATATGAAATTTGATTGGGTTTTGGATCCAGCCACTTGGCTTTTTGTTTTCTTTTTGAGATTGGGAGGCCGTAGAGCCAATTTGTAGTAGTACCGAGCTAGCCGCGCAAAGGAGACGCTGGCGAAATTTTTCGGAAATTTAGGGAGTTAGAAAATTTTGGAAAATTTTGATAAGTTAAAATTTGAATTCAAATTTAAATTTGAATTGTTAAGTAAGTAAAATTGGTTGAACTTATGAATAAGTTTGGAAAGTTAAAAAAATGATTAGTGTATCATTAATAAAAGATTGTTTGGGTGTTGTTAAAACTGTTTGGTTTTGGAAAATAGTAATGGGAATTAGATCATTCTTCCTAACTAGTAATTTCGGGGACGAAATTCTTTTAAGGGGGGAGGAATGTGACGACCCGGAATTTTTGTATATTTGAAATATGAATATTTAAATTATTTTAAATATCCGAAGGTAAAATTTTAACTTTAATTTCAAATATACAGTATTTATTTGGATAATTAATTATTAAATTTAATAATTGGAATTGAGTAAAAGATAGAATCTGGAATTTTAAGGCCGTTAAAAATAATATGAAGGCTTAGAAAATTTATACTGATAATTCTGAAGGTGTTGGAACTTTCAGAATTGAATTTGGAGCTGTTTTGCTCAGTTTTGAAAAGTTAACGTTTAAGTAAATAATATAATTGCTTTAGTACTGTTGCAAATCTATGCGGACACGTAAAGGAATTTTAAAACACGTGTCCTACCTAATAAACACGCGTCTTCTTCTTTCTTTAAAAATCATAGCCGAGCTCAAACCAGAATTACCACTTGAACACTCCAAACGAAAATCAAAAGCAGTTCATATTCAACTCAGATAAATTTCCCTCTTTCAATCTCGTTCTTTCCCTACTCTAAAACGAACGAATTCGTTCGTAAACCAAAATCAAGATTGGCAGCCGATCTCGACGCAAGCGGCGAGTTGTGGAATCGAGTTTCGCAACTCGATTTCGAAACCAGTTCGATTTAAAGGGGTCGAGGGGAGTGGGGTGGTGTGTGTTCGAAGTCTCGAAGTGGTGGCAGGCGTTGGAAGCTGGGAAGGTGTCGCGTCGCTCGCAATTAGCGACTGTGAAGGCGTGGTGGTTCGTTCGAATTGGATGTTGAGGTCGCTGAGTGGATTCGTGCTCGAGGGTGTGAGGCACAGGTTCTGGCGATGACAAAAGGGGGCTAGGGACATCTCGAGTGATGTTTTGGGTGACCTTTGGCATGACCGTGCTGTAGCGTTTGTTCGCAGTGAAGTTGGAGGTGGGTGCGTTCGTTGATGAGAGGAAGCTGCGACCATCGCCAACTGGTCTCGAACATAGGGTTTGGATCCGCGAGATGAGCGACTTCGAGGGTTTTCAGCGTTCGACTTCAACAGTGGCGTTCGTAAGGGGGTTGGCAGCAACCTGGTGGTCATTCTCGAGTAAGGTAAAGTTTGAGCAGTTTAACTAACCTATTTAAATTAGTTACTGTTTTACAATAATGATTATTATTGTTTACCGGAAAGATAAGCAGGAAGAAAAGAAATTAATTAGACAACTAGATCTAAAATAGTTTTGTTTTTAAATTCAAATTTGGATTATTAATTAGTTCTGTACAAGATAAATGTATGCACCAGACATTTATGTAAGGTATTGGAAGGAAATTTTATAAAGGATTTGTGATAAAGTTTTACGATTTACTTACTTAATTTATTTTTGTTCTGAAAGATGTAATAAAAGAAAATTTGTCAAAAATTAATAATCAGACAAATCAGAATTTTAGTTGAAACTAAATAAATAAATGGAAATTTATTTGTTTGATTTATTCAAATAGTAATAAATCGTAAATTGTTTATTCAAGGTCATAAATCGAGAAACCAAGTCGAGATGGAATGGACTGCAAATTAAAAAGCAAAGGTGAGTTAATCTCACTCAGTTAGATTTAAATTTAAATGGTTAAATTTAAATAATTGATTGGATGATTGCATTGATTGAATATGCTATATTATATATATAGTAGTATATAGCAATATATACATATTGGCATATGTATATATTTGAGTTGTTGATATTCCCGCATTTATATAGCGGATGAGACCCTATGCGCCGCATAATAGCGGATGATTTATATAAATCCCATATACCGCGATATTCCACTTTGAAGTGGAATTGGTATTGTGCTAACGTTTGTGGATGCAGGGAAACAGGTTGGAGGGATCCAACTGGATTCCTCAAAATTATTTAGATTATTTGATATTCTGTTCTATGAATATTGATATCCTGTGATGATTTTATTGATGATTGAAATATTGGATGATATGGTTGGATTGAATATTTCAATAAAAGGAGTTATCAAAATATATTGAATTGGATTTTGAAAGAAATAAAAGAGTAAATTTTAAGTAAATAATTCAAGTGAATTGGAATAAGGGAATTTCGAAATAACAAGGGAAATATTAACTTTAAACTAAAGTGATATTAAATTTAAAGAATAAAGGATTTATTTTGAATGTAAGGATTAAATTTAATTAAAGGCTAAAGAAGGAATTTTGGAAGTTTAAAATTGATATTTTCAGTTAAAAAGGGTTTTAACTCAAATAAAGGAATAAATCTAAAAGTTAATGTATTTTGAAATAAATGAAGTAGTAAAGGAAATTTATTTCAAAGTAAAGTAAAGTAAATTGGAAAATCAATTGGAAATTGATTTAGTTGTTTAAAATTGGAATTTTAAAAGAGAAATGAGATTTTGGAATTTATAAACTGGGTTTATAAAGTAAAATAAAATATCAGTGGATATTTGAATATAAATTCAAAGTGGGAAATTATAAAAAGATATGGTTTGGTTTAAAAATAAATGTTGATTTATTTTTAAAAGATGGAAATGAGAAGTGTATTTCTCTGGATAGCCAAGTACGTTTTCAAAGCAATTTTAAATATAAGTTAAAAGTTTTAAGTATGTTTTAAAAAGCATGTTTTAGAAAATTGATTATTTCTAAATGTTAATTTTCAAAGTAGGTATTTTTAAAAATCTATTATTGTAGTAATTATATAAAAGTGATTTGCTATTCTGTTTTAAAAAGAGAAATTTAGTTTATATTTATAAAGTGGTTTATTTTAAAGTATATATTTTTAATAAAGTATTAAAGTAGTTTGATTTCAATGTTATAAAATATATTTAAAATAAAGTGTTTTTAAATTATTTTAAAAATAAAAGTATTTTGTACTTGGTGATTCAGTGGAAATAATTATTTGGGAAATGTTTTCCGTAAGCGAAAACTATTTTGAAATTGTTTTCAAAAGGAGTTTGAAAATTTGGAAATATATCTTGGAAAGATATTTGGGCAAATAAATAATGTGGGAAATTATTTATTGTGTGATGGTTGTTTGTGGATGTTAATTGATAGTTAAATAACCGACTATCAATATTGGCCAATGCGCTGATCGTTTCGAAGAGACCGGGATCGAGTTTCCGTATACCGGGATTCTAGGTCTGGAGACTCGAATACCACTTCGATCCGGTTTGTACGTTTCGTGTAACTATTTCGGAGTCGAAGATGGAGCAGTGAAGTGCAAGGGCTAGTCGCTACTAATCCTGAGGATATTTCCAAAATGGATGTAGTAGGAATAGTGCCTTCGGTTCCGTTCAAACCCAGGACGGACTGGTATGGACGAATGCTTGCGAAACATCGTCAGCGGACGATGGGCATTCTAAGGGATATGTTCTCTAAAAGGTATCGTTTAGCCTCGAACCTCATCAACCGGGAATGACTGAAAATCAGGGGTTATGCAGCAAGGCTTCGTGGGTAGCTCCCACTGGAGGGTAAGGTCATCCCTGTCTAGATGTCCCTTTTTATTTCGGCTTAGTGGTGCGGTTGCTGATCCCAACCGTGGGGTGATTTTATTCGGGATCATCCAGTAAGGGATGGTTCCGGCCTTGTGTTGCAGGGGAGTGGGCGTACTCCTCGGTACGGTGATCTAGGCCACGTACTGTGATAGGTGGTACCCCAGTGCCTAGTCATTCGTTGGAAATCCATTCTTCCTACGTGCCTTGTACGGTATTTGTTTGTATTACCCACTTTTGTGGCTAGTATGCTGGAATTTAATAATGTAACAATTTCAGCTATTTTAATAAGTATTTGTGAATAGACACTATTATAATATCAGAGGATTTTATAAAAAGTGTTTTAGCTATCGTAAGGTAAAAACCCGACATGTTTATTTGTGGCGTGGTCTTACGAGATGCTTTTTATTTTTAAAGGATTTTTGAAACTTTAATAATCAATTTGAGTGTGATTTTCTCACGCTGGTATTCCAGACTGACTCGGGTATTGTTTTATATGATGCTCGGGTCAGACCGAGTATTATAGATTACAGGAAATGATGCTATGGAGCTGGATGGCGATACGTACTTCCGTATTTGAGTTATATATTCCGCTGTGTATTCAGATTGTGAGGACAAGTTATGATTACTGTCCAGTTGTATGATATTGATGTGATGTACTCTGATGATGTATTTGGATGATGTATATGTAAACAGATATAGATTTCTTTTTGTGTAAAGATCTGCTAATATATATTATATTTTATTCCGCTGCGTATGTGAGATTCTGTTGTTGTTTTCTATTTTTCTTCTTCTTCTACCTCTTCTTCTTAACCAAATGGTCCGGTTTTTCGTGTTAGAAAAACTCGGGTTGTTACAAAAGAAGAAGATCTCAAAATCCAAGAAAACCAAATATAGAACGATCTCAATGGTCGTACTCATACCATAGAAAAGCAAAAGATGGTATCACTCATACCGATTAGATACCTATGATCATTCATACCATGGAAAAAAAAATCTCAAAATCCATGAAAACTAGAATGGAGAAGATATAACTCATTTTGATCACGAGGATCGTATAAAAATCCAAGAGTATACTTCTTAAGGATCTATCGACTCCCAACCAAACACTTAAAGAGAGTAAACTCTAAAGTGCCAAATACTATCACATTTAGTAATCACAAGAACTTAACCAAAATGTCCCATGCCGCCTGGTAAAATTCAAGTATTTACTAGAAGCTAGTAAATCTCACTCATTATGGATACTACTATAAAACCTGAACTATATTACCTTAAGGATCTATCGGTCCCACCGAACACCAAAAAAGAATACAACCCTAAAGTGTTAAATACTTCCTAATAGTAATCACAAGAATTTAACCAAGGCATCCCATACTACATGGTGGAATTCAAGTATTCGCTAATGGGCTAGTAAGTACCACTCAAACATTCTCTTCAATGAGTTGTGCCATATTCGACGAAGCATTACTTGAAAGCATTTAAACCAATCAATAACATTAAGTCGATTATTAGTATTCCTAAATTATAGAATTAAGGTTCTCAAAACATTTTATTTTTAAAATCTTCTGCAAATCCAAAAGTCACACAAAATTGCAAAAATAGCATATAAATAGCCACGTGTTAAATCCAATAAAAATTCGATAAGAATTTCTGGTTTCAAAAATAAATAATATAATTCAACATATAGAAAATGATTTCTAAAACCCTTTCTTTATATAATTTATTTCAAACTATTCATTTCAAAAATCCATAAACTCAATTATTTCTCAAATATATATATATATATATATATGTATATATATCAGCGGACGACTTTACTATACCCTCCTCAGGAGTTTACCGGCCCGCCGGGTTCTCCTGGGTTTTCAAAATATATATATATATATATATGTTTATCCTTAGATAAAATAATCCATAATTCCAATTTTATTTCAAAAATACTTATATATATATAGTTATTTCAAATCCCTATTATATGTCCCACTAGGTTTAGATCTTTGATATTATATGTTATAACGTTCTAACTTAGCTCCATACCAAAATGTAACGACCTCAGCGCTATACCTGTATTATTAAAGAACATTATTAATAATGTCGTCTAATAATATGGAGAATACGGCTTGTTAAGGGCGATCGAATGTGAATATACTTTAAACTAACACTGACACGTCATACTTACCGATTTATTGAAATTTTGAAACAAAAATTTGACGTGTACAGTCTCAGTTCAAAGAAATAAACACACCGGTTTCTCAGAATCAGAACAGTATATCATATAAAATAATAGTCATAGATCACAGCGGAATAATAAATATTATATACATATACAAACTGTATGTCTACAAAATATAAAACTAGACTCACATAATATACATCTAGTACAAATTTCTAACTTAGATATATATTTTATTTACATACACAAAAATCCTAAATGAGACGAAAAAAAGTCAAAAATGTTTATCCCCTTGCTAGCACAATCATCCAAAGGTCAACTCGTCCTGTAACCTGAAAAGTCTTGGCTTAACCCGAGTATTAAAATAAACGGGTTAGACTATTTCTGAATATCCAAAATAGTAAGAACAAAATAAAACACAAGGATATGTGACATATAGATAAATAAAGGTGTCATATATACATACACACAAACACACACACACACACAGATATATATATAACAAGTCAACGAAAAACACAAAATAAATCACAATCATTAAATCCATTATAAAACACAAAAATATTTCAATCCTAAAACATAGAATAAACCGAAAACCCAAAAATTCTGAACCAAAGAAGAATATCTCAAAATCCAAGAAAACCAAATACATAATGATCTCAATGATCATACTCATACCGTAGGAAAACAAAAAGTGGTATCACTCATACCGATCAGATACCAATGATCATCCATACCGTGAAAAAAAAACTCAAAATTCATGAAAACCAGATAGGAGAAGATATAACTCATTTTGATCACAAGGATAGTATAAAAACCTAGGAGTATACTTCTTAAGGATTTATCGGCTCCCAGCCAAACACCAAAAGAGAGTAAACTCTAATGTGCCAAATACTATCACCTTTAGTAATCACAAGAACTTAACCAAAACGTCCCATGCCGCCTGGTGAAATTCACGTATTTACTAGAAGCTAGTAAATCACACTCATTACGAATACTACTAGGAAACTGAACTATATTCTCTTAAGGATCTATCGGTCCCACCGAACACCAAAAGAGAATTCAACCCTAAAGTGTTAAATACTTCCTAATAGCAATCACAAGAGTTTAACCAAGGCATCATATACTACCCGGTGGAATTCAAGTATTCGCTAATGGGCTAGTAAGTACCATTCAAACATTCTATCCAATGAGTTGTGCCATATTCAACAAAGCATTAAGCATTTAAACCAATCAATAACACTAAGTCGATTATTAGTATTCCTAAATTATAGAATTAAGGCTCTCAAAACATTTTATTTTTAAAATCCTCTACAAATCCAAAAGTCAAACAAAATTGCCAAAATAACATATAAATAGCCAAGTGTTAAATCCAATAAAAATCCGATAAGAATTTCTGGTTTCAAAAATAAATAATATAATTTAACGTATAGAAAATGATTTCTAAAACCCTTTCTTTATATAATTATTTTCAAACTATTCATTTTAAAAATCCATAAACTCAATTATTTCTCAAATACACACACACACACACACACACACACACACATATATATATATGTGTGTGTGTGTGTTTATCCTTAGATTAAATAATCCATAATTCCAATTTTATATCGCATAACATATCATTTAAGGTTTTTTTTATTTAATATACTTTAATTAATTACTTAATTAGTTATGTCACAATATAACAAAGAATATTATAAAAGAACATCTTTATTATGAACAAGATTGATTGTCAAGTAGATATATGTAGCAAATTACATAATCGCCCATGGGGCATACCCCTAACTCTATCAGAACTTTAACGATCTGTATTCATGTACGAAGGATCATTTAATATATTTTTAAATACAAATTGGGTCGTATGACATTATAACTTTGGGTGATATTGAGTCATGACATTTTTGACCCTTAGTAAATTTATGGGCTGATTTTGACAGTTAAAACTTGTAAGGTTTGTAAATTTTGATAGAAGCCAAATTAGGGTCGAGATCACTTCCATTGAAAATATGTGATGGTTTCTCTTTCTACAGAGTGATCATAATGACTTTTTAGATTTATTGTTTGGGAGATACGAGCATTTGAAGTTTGGATAGCTTCTAGATAGTGGATAGTTAATTAAGCCAGTTTTGTCCCAATAATCCATTTTGGGAATTGTACCTAATTGGGAAGATGTTAGTTCCTAATTACTTTTACCACTTTCGAAAACTGAACCAAACCTCCATTAATCTTCTTTTAGCCAAGAATCACCAATTTCCCCTACATTAATTAGCTTAAACATGCCATTAAAGGGTAATTAGCAAGGGGGATTAGAGATTTATTGATTTGATACCTTGGGATTCATGGAACTTTCTGTTCTACCTTAGGTTTGCTTTAGAATTAGGTATTTTGGTACTATGTGAGTGGTTTTGCATCTCTCACTATTTTATGCATTTTGATATAATGAAATCAATGATTCTTAAGATGATATTTGAAATTTGATATTTAAATGTTTTTAAATCTGGACCTAACTCTAATAAAACCTTTAAACCGAGTTTGGAGAGATAAAGTTGCACTTTGACTCGTTTTCCAACACATGCAAATCAGGTCATCATTTTATGCATAGGTAGATCTAAGACAATATATATGTTTGAATCAAGTTTAGATTGCTTGTATGTGATGCTTGGATGTTATGTGATGCTTGTAAATGATTGCTTGATGTGTTTTTGAGTTGTTTTAGGGTGGATATAATCAAGTTGTCATTTTAGCAAATCAATGCAAAGATGTTCAAAACGTGTTGCAGTAGGAGTATGTTGTTCTTGAATGTCTAGAAGGGCCACAAAAATAGTCCCATGGTATTTGGAGGAAGTTTAATGGGTTAAAATCTTGTTAGCGGCAGGAAGCCAATCATGTCGGCAAGTAGCTAAAATTTGGTCAAGAGGAGTGTGCTCCGAGCCGAGGGAGGCAATACTTCGGGGTTTTGGTTGGAAATCTTCAGGCCAGATAGATAACAACATGGTGAAGGACATGGACATCGAAAATTTGGTTAGGTGAAGTGGTTGGCAAAGACCTGATGAGCTTCGAGGATTTGGTACGATGGCTTTGGGATGATGGATGTAGAACTTTTGGCTTTGGCTGACAAATGAGAAATTAGTCAAAAAAATGACTAAGTAATCATGTTAGTGCCGAGATGATGAATCATGTCGGTACCGACATAGTGGGGGAAAGGCTTTGGCCAATTTTGGCCAAACTTCATGGAGGCGATGATGAAGCCCTGGGGAGCATGACGTGCATGTTTGTTTGTTCATACGACGTTCAATTTCAACATTATGGCACGAAGATGAATGGTGGTTGATAGCAAAGTAAGTGACATGATGCTTCGACGTTATAGCTTTAGAACTTTGAGATGATGACTCTATGACCTATGATGGAGTAGTGTTTAGATGATGATAACTCGATGTTGATGAGGTTGTGTTTTAATTGTTGATAACTTGATGGTGATTGAGCTTTGTTTTGACAAAAATGACTTGATGGTGATGGAGTCGTGATGATGATTCAAAGGGACAAGTTCGTTAAGGATAGGAATTTGTTGGTAGACCAAGAGGAATGTGCTCTACTACAAAAATGAATAGATTGGAACAAGGATGTGTTCGACCATGATGATGCATGAAAAGGGATGTTGATACTCGATGTGTTTCGAAGTGTTCTTGTAAAGAAGGGGTATGTGAGGCCTCTTACTTAGATATAAGGACACATTATCTGGGATCATTATGTGGATTCATGTACCTTGGACCTTGAGGATACATGCGTCTGGTTCTTGGTTTACCTAGTGTCATGGACTCAAGAACCGAGAAATCGAGATTTTTTTGCTAGCTCAGAGTAGAGGATTAGCCATACGGGTTATGACATATCCAATGCACATGAATGATTGTGAGGATTGTTTGATGAATGCTATATTTGCTATGTCTTGTTTTTCACTCTAAGGATGTTATAGGTAGTAGGTATTATGGACTTGGATACCTAAAACTTGACATTGTACTTAGACTTGTAGTACACCTAGATGATGATAGTAAATTAGCATGTACTATTATGTGCTAACTCTATATACACAGGGACAGCTCAGGTATGATTCTCCATACCCTATGTCCTATACTATATCGACTTGCATAATATTTTGAGTTGTTTATCACTCACACTAGACTATTGTCTGACTCAAAGTATTTTGTTTTGCTTCTTATATCTCAAATACTCTTAAATGAGTAGACTAGATAGTAGGTATCAAATGACACATGGGTTGTGCAGATGGACTAGCATGAGACCGAGCTTTCATATACTATTACTTGGCTTATTATTGCTATTATTCCATTATGCGATACTGTCGAGCTTATACAGTGTTTGGTTATTATCATAGAGATAATTTATCGTTGGAGTTAATATTTAATGTATATAACTCTATGATCTGTATTGCATATAGCTACTATGAACCTATCCATTCAAATAATGTGGTTTAGTTAGTTAGAGACAGTTTATCATTTGAGTTATTATTCGATGTATAGAACTTCACGATCTTTGTTTCATATAGCTACTATGAACCTATGCACTCTTATTATGTGGTTCATTTAGTTATTACCATCTCTACTATTTTATATATGCAATGATTACTATATTTTATTCGATGTGCTATAAGATGTATGATAGGTTTTGTGATTGTTTTATTCATTTTACCACATGATGATCATCTACATCGGCTGGGTACTGTCATTGCGCATATACAAGTGTATTGGGTACCATAGGTTTATGGCGATCATCATATTTCGTATTAGAGTTTAGGCTCCATAGTTAATCTAAGGGATACCAGGATCCACTAGAGATATGTAGGCGTTATCAACTGAGAGTGGATCGAGTGTATATGAGAGTGCGTACTTGTTATACATTTATTTTCAAAACCATATTGTAATATATGTATATATATAGTATAAGTCGCATTGCACACGAGTACCATTGATGCAGCTTTTGTTTATGAGAGATCGATTATTCTTATTACTAATTAAGAATGAGTCGGCATATCATAAATGCTGCTAGAAACTCCATCTCAGGGGTTGAAGGGGAAGGAGCGATTTTAGTGGTCACTAAACTGACATGTATATGATATTCAATGCCATGATGAGGAACATGCTGCAAATACCGAAGTGGCAGCTCCAAATGTTGTTATGGGTGGTGCTCAAGCACAAGCACTTATGCCAAAGTGAACAAAAACGTCTCGAGCCTCGGTGGAAAACTGATCCGAGGGATGGAAACAACAGTGGAGGTGTAAGACTGGTTAAACACCTATAAAAGAATCTTTAACGACTTGGAGTTAAATGATGCTATGAGGAGGAGGTTGGTCTCTATGCAAATTCAGGGCAGATCTATGAATTGATGGAATGCTATCTAGATTGCTACTCTTAAGGATCAGTTCACTTAGGAGTGGTTTAAAGCTAGATTTGAGGAGAAATACATACCGGTAGCTCATAAGTCAGCATTATTCAGGAAGTTTGCAGATCTGAAACAAGGAGATCTGTCTGTTTTGGAGTATTTTGCTGAGTTTGATATTTTATCTAAATATAGGATGTCTTTCATCGAAACTCCATTAGAAAAGAATGAAAATTTTGTCAATGCTTTAAATGACCATCTTGAGGAGTAATCAATTGGTCAAATAGACGAGAGCTTTGAGAAGTTACTTTAGAAGGCTTTACGATATGAGACAAACTACCAAGTGCAGAAGACCGTTGTTTCCAAAACTAAGCTAAAGCTGCAATCAGGCGAGGGAGGCAAGAAGAAATGAAACAACAAGAGGAAGCAGTTCCAGAACAACGATGGTTAGAACATTGGAAAGTAGGACACTATTTGCTGTAATTACGGCTATAAGGGCCATCCGAGTAAGAGTTGCAAAGCTGAATGATAGAGGTGGCAAAACTACAACAAGTTCAAGCATATGCAGAAGGATTGTCCCAAACTGGCTAAGCAGAAGTATGTGGTTAAGGCATATGCATTGAATGACATTCTGACTTCGTTGAGTGCTCCATCGGTGAAGGAGAAGGAAAGGGCATTACCATCCATGTTATGCTTTCCATTATGATATTCCTATACGTGTTTTATTCGATACTATGGTTTCACATTCCTTTATATCTAGTGATTTGGTAGATAGATTAGGACTGAGACCCGACTTAGTAGACTAACTCTTAATTATGACTAACCCTATTGTAGGCTAAGTAGCCTATGCATGGTTTGTCATGATGTTATCTTATCATGTCATGGATTTTATTTTGTTTGTGATTTCTTTGTATTTGGTTTTGAGGGGTTTGGTATTATTTTAAAGATGGACTGATTAATAATGTATGTGGTAGTGGTCAATTACAAGAGGCAGTTGGTGATAATTGGGACTGAGGATGGCCGAATGTAGAGTTAGGCTGCCTACCAAAGGATGAGGTGATGGTTGGCATTTTATATTCATTGGAGATCTTACAGGACGAGTTGTCATATGTGCCTATTGTTGGGGGAATGTCTAGATGTATTCGAGGAGGTGACTGGAATACCACTACATAGGAAGATAGGTTCCGATATATTTACTGAAGGACGCCGGACTAGTAATTATGCCATTGAGGGGTATGGCACTCAGCGATAAGAGGGACTATAGGCGAAACTAAATGACTTACCGAGGAAAGGGTTAATTTGTAGGAGTATATCCGAATGGGGTGCGCACCTATAGTATTTGTCACTAAGGCGGATGATTCTTTGAGGTTGTGCATAGATTATCGTGAGCTAAACAGGGAGACGAAGAAGAGCAAGTATCCACTGTTGTGTATTAATGACTTGCACGATTAACTCCATGGTGCTAGGTATTCTCTTAGTTGAACCTTGCATTGGAGTTTCACCAACTAAGATCGGCTAGAGTAAGTGAGTCAACTACATCGATTTTTAAGGAACTAGACAATCGAAAGCAGGTCAATTGGGAGAATTTTAATTTTTTCCATTTGAGATCTTTATTGGCCCTATGAAGTCTAAATGAATTTTAGATCCTATATAAAATATTTTAAATAAATATTTAATTTAATTTTATTTGTTAAATTTTTTATTATTATGTTTTAGTTTGTAAATGTATTAAATGCACTTGTTTGTGTAAAGTGCATGTGCTACAGATAAGAAGTATATATAGTTAATGTGACTATATGTAGGTGCTGAGATTTACACCACAACGGACCCATTACCCTTTTACATATACCTTTGATATCCAACGTTTTGATTTAAAATTATATATATAATAATGGATATATATATCCATGTGTATATAAGAATACAAATATAGAAAAAATGGCGGAAGATAGTAAGGCGCCTAAAGATAACTATCAACAAGGAGTTGAAGATGAAATTCCTCCTAGCTAAGGAAGTTCGACGTCTAGATCTAAGACTTATGCAGAAGCAGTTTGTTAAGGAAAATCTGAAGCAAAGGGAAAAGTTGGAGAACTGATATTTATTCAACCGACGGAAGATCATGTTTTCTTACCAAAAATAGTTTTCAATGAGGAAACTTAGGAAAGGGAAATTATGATTTATGCAATTGGAATCAAATTGGGGTGTTTCATAATCAAAGCATTTATAGATAAGATCTGGTGACTCAATGGTAGTTATACGATTCATACAGCCAAAAATGATTATTACGGAGTTCAATTTGAACGAACTGAAGATTATGATCATGTACTGAACAAGAAAATGTACTCCCTACTATGGAAAATTACTACTTGTAGAATCATGGACACCAGGTTATGAAACTAAAGACATTGACTTATCATTAGTTTAGATTTGGGCAAATCTACATAACTTAGATATGGAAATATGGAGTTCAAGTGCTTTATCTATAATTGCAAGTTACACTGGCAAGCCCATACGAATGAACGAGCTAACTTCAGTAAGGCAAATGAGAAAATTGCCAAAGTTCTGATTGAAATAACAGTAAATTCAAATTTAGTTACAAAGGTTCCAATAAAATTACATAATGGAATTACAGAGGAAATCATTATGATTACATCACTCCTAAGCGTTCCACTTGTAGTGTCATTGGGCATAATTAAAACATACACGCTGAATAGGCTAAGCCTAAATGAATTCCCAAAGCAAAACCACCCATAAAAGCACCATCAGGAAATCAACAGTTCTAACCTGAAAGTTCCGAACCTAAAAATGAAAGTAATAATGCTGAAGGTCAACTTGAAACATTTTCACCTAACCATTCAATAGTAGAGGAAACTACATAAAAAGGAAATACATCAAATTTAATGCAAGAAGAGGAAACAAATGCAAAATTTTCAGATGACTTAAGATTTTCTAAATTCAGAAATGCCACAAACGGTGGAAACAAACTAATTTATCCAGAATGTAGCAAAGGCAGTTTCAGATGATGCATAAGATGAGGCTGATCACATTGACATATCAACGTATGTCACCAAAAATGCAGATTATCTAAGTAATCTGAAAGGTAATAAAGTGGTAAC
This sequence comes from Allium fistulosum, assembly GCA_030737815.1. Taxonomy (NCBI): domain Eukaryota; kingdom Viridiplantae; phylum Streptophyta; class Magnoliopsida; order Asparagales; family Amaryllidaceae; genus Allium; species Allium fistulosum. Next base: position 143,025,152 of record CM060902.1, on the reverse strand, counting down.
ACAGGCTCCTTCTAAAATAAACTTAAGGAGAAAATCTACTACTAAACGAGTCTTTTCACTTGGAATGTTAGGGGCATGAACACACCAAATAGAATGAATGATGTGCTCAAGCTTCTAACTAAGTTTAAACTAACTATAGTTGGTTTAGTAGAAAATAAATTAAATGAGGAAAATCTGTCAATCTTTAAAAATAAAATCTTGCTTTGTTGGAATTTATGTACTAATAACTCATTGCAGAAAAAGGAAAGAATCTTAGTCATTTGGAACACCAAAGTATGGAGGCTTTCGACAATATCTCAATCGACTCTACATATCACCTTTGATGCATACAATATGGGAGGTTTCAATATGTGTTTCATAGTAATCTATGTCAGTAACATACAACAAGAAACTGAATAATTATGGCAGCATATAATTTCAGAATCAACAACAATAACACAAGCATGGGTACTAATAGGTGATTATAACAATGCATCATCCCTAACGGATAAGCAGGAGGACTATCAATTCCTTTTCAAACAATTGAGGGCATTTAACAATTGCCTACTGCAGTCTCGTCTAACTAAAATCGAAGCTATGAGGTTTAATTTTACATGGAGATGGAAAGGATTGGCAAACAATATCGACAAGATATTAGTCAATACTATTTTCTTACATAAATTTGCATATATGTAAGCGTTAGCATTATCTGTTGTTTCAAGTGATCATAACCCATTGTTACTTTAACAACCCAAAATTTAAGGAGGAATTAATAAATAATTATAAGTGAAATGAAATAGTGTTTATAATTAGAATTCTTTTTAAATTAGTATTGAAATTAATTGGCAGTAGATTTATTGAAATGTTTCAATTAGAAAGGGAAAAAGGAATTAAATTGTAATGATTGAGTATAATATAAGAACCTGCATTTGTGTCAAAATGGAATGAACATTTTAAATAAAAATAAATGCATGTTTTGAGATAAATAAAATAAACTTCTCATTTTTGAATATATGTATGATTTTATAAATATGGAGTTTGTTTTGTTACAAAAGAGGAAAAAAAGGTATAACAGTGTATTTAAAAAGAAGGCATCCACTTTTATAAACTTAGATGACGATGTTCAAATGAGATGGGTTATTGTAAATGAGAGAAAGTGTAACCATACATTTATAAAAAGAAGGAATTTAATAAAATAAACGTTATATTTTGAAAAGAAAAGGCAATAGTATATTATGGAAGGATTACATTTCTTACAGAAAATACAAGGTATGTTATTTCTTTGTTAGTAAAGAATAAGGGTCAGTTTGATTTTTAAACATAAAAATATTAATACCAATCAATTAATGTAATTGATTGCTCAATTTAAAGGTAAAGAATTAGGTTACTAATTAATACACAACATATATACACATTTGTGGACATATGTTATTTATCTAATTACAACAGATGTGAATATGGAAAAAAATATAGACATAACAATTTACATGTTATTTACTGAATTCAGATTTGAATATAAAGAATATTGACATAACAATTCACATGTTATTCATCCAATTAATTCAAATGTGAATATGTACAATACTGGCATAAGAATTTCTAGTTATTTATTAATTTATTTTATACATAAACATGGAGAAATATTGACATGTTAATTTACTTATTTCAGATGTAAATGTGGAAAGATATTGATATGTTGTTTATTTATTTATTTTAGACGTAAACATGTAAATTAAATGGGATATTGAAAACTGAAATGAAAAATGCGAATAAAGAGAGACGCATGGAAATTTAATATGAAATAAAATGTCACAAATTAGAAATTAATTGAGGAGAAGAAACCGTTATTTATAGTTCGTATATTATTGAGGGTGTATTTAACTAAATTAAATATAAGATAAGGCGCTGACAAGGCGCATTGTAAAATTTGACACAACAATGAGTCAGCAGAAGTTTCTAGAGATTCTAATCTACGGTTGAACGCACACCAAAAACACTATAAATAGGACCTAAACTAACCTAGGTTTTCACTCTAAAATAAAAACCTAGCCTCCATTTTTCTCTCTCAAATATTTACCAACATTCTTCATTTATAAAATAAAATAATATTATATGTATACATTCAAATAAAAGACGGAGATTGTACAAATTAGAGGAGATTTCTAGAGAATTTTGGTTGCTGTAAAAAAAGGGATTTTAGCTTTTGTCTCAGGTGAGTGATTGTAATTATTTAGATTTTTAAGTAATTTAAAATAATAGGGTTTCCAATAGTTGTGGTTTTACTAGGATTTTTGGAATAACCTTTTTAGTAGTTTATTTACAAGTTTTAGAATTATTTTCAGTCTATTTCTTTTAGCTATTCTTTTAAGTTGATTTTAGTTTATTTCAGTTAATTATAGCTTTTCCATTTATTTACAGTTTATTTACAGTATTTTAATTTATTTAATGTTATTTATGCGTTATTTACATCTTTTTCCCACGCTTTGGATTTTCTCTATTTTCAGTTTTCTTTTATTTCTCCTTCTTCTTCGCGTATGGATTAGAATAGATTAAACGTGAATTTGGATTAAATTATAAGAATATTGAAATAACAGAAGATAAGATGTAAATTGTAAGGACTGCAATAAAAATGGAATTGGACTGAAATTGTAATGTAAATATTAGAATTAGACTAAGTTAAAGAGATTTGCCTAGTTATAACTTAGAATTATAACTAAAAAGAGTAAAAGAAGCTTAATTTCACACTTAGACCTTGGGTTAAGTAATAAGCATGATTATAACGTAGGTTATAATAAGAATGAGGCTTATTTTAAGACTTAGGATAAATTATTAAGCACAGACAGTAAGAATAATAACAAAGGGTTATTTAAAATAATTTATCTAAGTTAATAAGCAAAGATGAAAGTAGGATCCGTACCGACAACATTTCTCTTATGTCATTTAGGGTAGATAAGTGGTCAATAGTTAAAAGAAAAGATCCGTACTGGCAGCATTTCTCTTATGCTATTTAGGGTAGATAAGTGGTGAATAGTTAAAAGAAAAGATCCGTACCGGCAGCATTTCTCTTATGCTGTTTAGGGTAGATAAGTGATCAATAGTTAAAAGAAAAAATCCAAACTGACAGCATTTCCCTTGGGACACGCTTATGCTGTTTAGGGTAGATAAGAGGTCAATAATTAAAAGACTAAATCATAGGGATTTGGACAAGGGATGAAAATAGATTTTGTTTGATATGGACCAGTACCAACAACATTCCCTATTCTCTATGGATACGGTGTCTTACAATAGCCTGAAGTGAGACGAGAGCACGCTTATGCTGTCTAGGGTAAATACAAGGTCAAAAGAGGAAGCAATAGATAGTGCAAACCGGCGGAGACCCAGCGTGCGGCTTCGACTTGGGGAGATAAGTCGCTACTGAGTTCCAAGCGCTTAGCATGTGTGTCTTTCGTAGACACCATTGCCTTTGTGTAGGGAGCTATATAACGTCTAGTCTACAGTAGATACTTTACGTGTCATTCGTAGACACCATTGCCTTCTGTGTAGGGAGCTATATAGCGTCTAGTCCGTAGTAGGTCTATGGAGTAGCAGGCCGATCAAAGGGTAGAATTAGGATTTCAGCCTAATTATAAGATTAGGAATGCAACCTAATCAAAGCAGCTACCAAAGACAAGTGCAAATAATCAAAGTTAATCAATTATATTTATTATGTTAATTTGTATTCCTTCTCTCTATTTCCTTTGTTTCCTTTTATATGCTAGAACTGTTGTAATGTCTCTTACTTTTACTTTGCTTAAAGATTCTAGCAATTACTATCATTCACCAGACTTTTAGTCTGACCCACTCCTCCATTTTCCCCTTTTCCCCCCATAGGCAATCAGGTACAAGGACGGTAGACTACAGATTTGTGGAGACTTCTTTGGCAGAGATTTCTTATGTATTTCCCTTCATCATTTTCCAGTTTTTAGCTTATTCCATATACTGGCACTTTGTGAGGGAAAGTTTGTACTCCGATATTTATGAGGCTGAGGTTTTGATTTCATGAGACATATATTGGTATTTTGAGACATATGATGTATTTGGTTTTATAATTCTATATTATGAAGTTTAACTTTTAGCAAATTATTATTTTAATTGTTTCCGCTGTTTTTATCTATTTTGTCTTGTGAATCTTAGTCTCTGTTAGTTTTAGTTATATCTACCACGCACCACATCTTTTAGTTTGTCCTTTTGGGTATACTAAGCAGCATGGGGTGTAACACTTGGTATCAGAGCCCTAGGTTACAGGATTCCTAATTTTTTTAAAAGTAAAGTATTTTTCAAAATAACTGGTTTTAATAGTATTTTTCATAAAAGAAGCTCTTTAATTTAGAATTAGTTTTCAAATAATAAAGAGTTTTTCTAAAAAAATCCCCTCAAAATCTAGTTCAAACTTCTTTCGATTCCGGAATATCACACTCTTCCATCTCTAGTTCTTTGGTAGGTTGTTTGCACTTAGATATCTCTTTAGTAGTAGACCCCATTATTGTTTCAAACCCCATAGGAGGATCGGCACACTTGTCTATGATTTGTAGAGATTTGAAAATTTGTATACAAGGTGTAGAATTTGATTGTGATGCCTATGTATTGGGATTTTCAGGGTAGGGGATGAATTGGGAAAGGATAGGGTATCCACTTGTGAAGCGATATTGGAATGCGAAAGGAGAGTCGTTAGATTAGAGACATGTAGTGGTATGACTCTCGAGGTCTCTTGTGACCCACAAGGGTCAGTCATGTTGAGCTTCCTTTATTCCTTTGATTCATCACTATGAGAGCTAGATTCTGTTCCAGTCATTAAAGATTTCCCAGACATTTTGAGGAGGTTATTTGTACACTTCGCATTCATCGGTTAAAGGCAAAATTCTTTAAGTGTCACTTTGGAGTAAGGAAGTGCATTTTTTGGGGCATAGAGAAGGTCAACTCATGGAAAGAGTTTGAGAAATAGTTTTGTGCATTTAGGTTCAAATAAATAGATTTAACGGTAGTGCATTGGAATAAATATGAGCATAAAAGAGGAATAGGAGTAACGGACTTTAGTAAGGAAATGAGATTTCCAAGATTTAGGAAGGGTACTCGTAGGGTAGTAAGAAGAAAATTCACTTTATGCCTAGCCCAATAAAATGAAATAGTTAGAATTGAAAAATATAATTATCAATATTTGTAAATAAGTAAATATTGGGTTTTTGAAAAAAAAGGGGTGTGAAATTTAAATTGATTTTTATACGATGTAAACTTTGTTAAAAGTGAAATTCTTTTTGAAGAATTATAGAGCATATATAGCTCGCTGGTTTCTTTATAGGTAAACACAATTTTTAATATAAAATCCTAGAGTGTATTAAGTATCGAAAGCATATGTTACAATATTTATTGTTGTAATAGATGCTTTCGTGGAAAATAAAGGAAGCATAGGCTATAACACTATTGTTATAGCAGGTGACTCCGAAAGGAAATGTTTTTACATAGTATATGAGGTTTATTAGTATTTATTTTTAATTAAATTCATACACTAGTCTTTTTGGGCTGTAGTAACGGTGTTTTACGCAACATCCGTTATAACTCGAATAAAAATTTATTTTTAAAAAAGGGTAATTTCTAAGAATAGAAATAAAATGTGGTTTGTGAATACACTTATTATTTAATAAGTATAAGAAAATGTTTTTGGTTATGGATATATTAAAGTAGTTTTGGGGGTGAGTTTTTCCGAAAAGAAAAGAGTAAGTTAGATATTAGAAGATGTCTATCATGAGAGAATGTAAATTAAACATACTTTAATCTATTGGAATGAAAAAAGGTAATGGTATAATTTTCTATGAAACCAATAAAAATGTTTTGTGCAAGTTAAAGGAATACATGAAAGAGATGTGCAAGGTATGAGAAGTAACATATTTTGTATAGCCTATTTCGAAAAGTAAAAAATAAGTTCCTTATAGTTTCACCTAAACATGGAGTCCTCTTTTAAAAAGGTTCATAGAAGATTTTAGCCTTGGTAATTTCTCATAGGAGAAAGTAGTTCCAATACATTAAGGTATGAGACTGTTAGGTATAATGAGAAGATGTTTTGAAAACACATAAGGATATTTTAAAGATATTCTAAAAGAAAATAGTTTGGTGACAAAGTAAATAAGTGTTTGGAAAACTTAATAAAAGTAAAAATTGAATTTTTAAATTTTTTATAGAAAACTAAAAAGGTCTTTAAAAGAAAACAAGGAATAAGTTTTGGACTTAAAAGTTTTTCCCTCTAGAAAGATAAGATATTAAGTAACCTAGTATTTTTGAATTTAATAGAAACTTAAAGATAACACTTTTAAAGACAAAGGTTTTGGGATTTTATTTTTTAAAAACTTAGAAACCTTAATTTTTAAAATGGAACTATAAACACCGAACCAAACTTCTAAATGTGAAGTTGATAGGAATCATTTCCTAGGTGTAAAGGAAAAGGTGTAAGGCAACAAAGGAGACAGCAGTAATTACTTTGGAAGTAATAATAGAGTTTCTGTAGAGTGTATAGGACCCTAGTGAGAACCAAGGAATGTTGACTCACGTGAGTAGACTAAAGAAGAACAGTAAAATGGAGTTAGTAAAATTGTAAGACACGCATGGTTGAGAATGGATATTCCTGATTTTGGAAGAACTTGGGAAAAGCATCTTTCTTTAGTGGAATTCGCATAAGATAGTAGTTCTCAAGCTAGCATTGGAATGGCACCTTCCGAAGCTCTTTATGGAAGACTGTGCAAGTCGCTTTCATGTTGGATAGAGTCTACAGAGGTTAAAAAGACTTCAGAGAAGATTAAATTGATTAGGAGAAAATGCGTACTTCTTATCCACATCTCTCTTTGATAGTAAATTTCGAATTTCCTATTTCCATCTTTCGTTTTGAATAGGTTCTTTCCTTTATCATCCCTTGGGAGGGTAGAACTTAGGATTGAACCTATGGATGATAGGATTTGATGTAAACATGTTATTATAACATGTTATGTATGACGGATGCTAGTGGTTGCAAGTGTTTGCTAGTGGATGCTAATGGACGCATATACTTACACTAGGCACTATTGTCTTTTACGGATCGGCCTAACTAGGACACCAGAGCATATGCATATGGATATGTGTGCATTTGCATTTTATTCCATGGTTGCTATAAATGGATGATTATCATATGATTGTTGCATTTGGATGATGATTGTAGCACGCATATAGAACTATCAGTTATCATTGGGGAATTTTTGCATTCATTTGGATACATGGCACGAACATGATTGCATAAAAGGAGGTCAACTGAATCAGTGGACCGCCTAATCTTTTGCATTAGTTAGGGACATTGACACAACACTAATTGCATAAGTATCATAAATCCCATTAGAAAAACTGAAGGACAATGGATGTAATGGGTGATGGTTGAGTAGTTGGTTGTAGAACTTGGATGAAAACTTTTATTTCATTCTTTTATCCTTAGAGATTTTAGGAACGAAATCACTTAAGGAGGGGAGAATGTATGTAACGACCCTGAATTTTGAACAATTTAATTTGAAAATATTTAATTAATTTTAAATATTTGGACGATGATTTGACTTGAATTTCAAATTATCAGAATGAATTGGCGATTTAATTTTTGGATTTAATCTATTGAAAGTTGAATAAAATTTGAATCTTCGATTTTAAGCCGGTTAAAAATAATTTAAAGGCTTGGAAAATTCATATTGATAATACTGAAGATAATTGAAGCTTCAGAATTGAATTTGAAAGCGATTTGTTCAGTTTTGAAATTGTATCGTTTAAATTGAATTTAAAAATAACCTTCTGAGGCACAGTCTCGGAATTTGACGAAATCAGTTCCATTGGGTCCGTAATATTGAATTATTACTGGATTTCAATTTTCGTATTTATCAGAATTGTTTTGTGAATATATGGCGGGTAAACGCGTAGAGAATTTAATCGAATTCAAATTGAATTTCTGTAATAACCGGGGTTTTTGCATCGATTTGATATCATTGTTAAACGATTTCTCTGCTAGCTAGTTGCTTGTAGGAGTTTTGATTTGAATTGAAATTCGTTTAGAAAAATTTAACAATAAAATTTGTTAAAGAAAATATCTACAAAATAAAGATAAAAAGAAAAAAAATTGTGAAGGGTTAAGTGGGCTTTGAGAAATATATACTGGCCCATACCCATACCCTTGTCTCAGTTAAAACACGAACCCCCCTATTTTTCTCATTCATTCGTAACCCTAAGAAAAAAAAAATCGAAGACAAAAAAATGGCGGCGAGGGGAAACTAGGGCTTAGGCGATTCGATCTTCTGGCTTTGACTTCCTTCGATCTTCGCTCGTTCTTCACCGCCGCGGCGTCAACTCCATCTGCTCCGATTCGTCGAGTAAAGTCTCTGGGCTTTGTAATATCGAAGGCATCGACATCAGCATTCGATCGATCGACGGCTTCGTTCGTCTTCGCTTCAGTAAAGGTGAGAAATTTTATTTCTCACATCTAAATTCAACTTCATATTTATGTGATTTGTGATTCTCACAGTTTTGATTTCTTGGCTTTGAACTGGTTTCGAATTATTTGCTGAGATGAATTATATTTTCCCGGTTTGAATTTTTGACTTGCTCACGGCTATGTCTGTTCATCCTTGCAGTTACCTCTGTTTCATTTTTGTTTTCATTCTGTTGTAGTTGAGTTTCTGGATTTGGTATTTCACTGTCATGCATAGGTTGTTTGGTTTGCATTTAGCTTGAGTCATTTCATTGTAGTTGAGTTGGGTTTGGTCTTTGTTGATGTTGAGGCATCGTTTGGTTTTTGGCCCCTGTCTGCATTATTTCATGTTGTCTAGAGTTCTTGAGCTGGTTGTGGTCGAGTTGCTTGTTCTATGTTGTTCTGCACTTTGATATAGCTGTCTGCAAACATATACTTTGGTTGAGTCTGTTCATAGGCCATGTTGCATACCCATTCCATGTTTGTACAGTGTGCTTGCTTTCTTTGCCATCTGAAAGCTTCACCTGGTCTGATGCACTTCATTAGCTTTGAGTTGTTGTATATATGTTAAGTATTGTTTTCGAGTTGTATCTGTAGTCTGCATTAGTGCTGTTGCTGTTGCTGTAGCTTGACCATTTGTAGTTGCAGTTGTACAGTCATTTATGCATAGGTATGCTCGAGTCTGAGTTTGTGCAGTAAATGGTTGGTCTTGACTTTATTTCAGTTGTACTGCTATTTGGATTGCAGTGCTTCATGTTGTATTCCATTTCGAACTGTAGTACTATTGTCCTTTGATCATCATATTCCTGACTTGTACCGTTGTTCATGCATTCACTATGTATAAGCATTTGCCATTGGGTTGAGCTCTGACTTTGGGTTGTGTTTGAGAAACCTTTGCTCGACCATGATATCGAACTTGCACTTAAACTTGTAAATATGAAAAGATTTTAAGTTTCACTGTATATTCCAAATTTTCTGGTTAATTACTTAAGAAATTTTCTTGGAATTATAAAAAAAAAAAATTTAGACACTTGAAAGCATTTTTGTTTGTTCACGGCATCTTTGATTTTGCATATTAATATGCAGACATTTGAGAGCATTTTGTTGTTCATTACAACTTTTATTCACATATTTAATATGCAAATACACTTGTACACATTGTTGTTACATGCAAGGATGGAATTCTTTTACTGCTGCATCACCAGAGATGTATATTTCATATGCATTAATATCAACCTTTGTCACTTGTAAAACTGCTGTTACATTTGGCTTCGGTCATTTTTGAAAATTCTTTCTTGATTTTGCTCGCCCTGTACTTGTGCATTTGCATCATGTATATATAGGTGTGTTAGCTTTGGATTTGGTCACTTGATCATCTCTGTTGATTTTTATCCTGATGCCAAACTTGCTTGCTCTGTCTTGAACACTGCACTTGTACATATTCACTGTCACTTGCATTTTTGTACTGCATATTCCAGTGTTGCTCTATTGAGTTGCATGGTTTATTGTATATGCTACATCCCTGTCATGTTTGGTTGTTCTCATTTCAACCTCTTCGGCCTGTTGCACTGCAGTTTTGCACATACTTGTGGTCTCTTCATTTGCACTGCTATATGTTGCTTGTTGACATCTAGCTTGAGTTTTTATTGTTGCATATTTGAACTCGATTCACTGGATCTTGTAGTTGATCATGTTGTGGTCTGATGCAATCTGCATTGTATTCAGTTTTGTGTCTTCTACTATGTTGTCTTCATTGTGTTGCATCTTGCATTCATTAGCTTGTATCACTGTCTTCACTGTGAACTTTTGGCTCTGGCATTCATGGATTATAGCTCCACTTGTTATTTGTTTAGTCTGCATTCCTTTGTTGATGTTGTACATCTGTAGCTTCACTCTAAACTGCTGCACTTGTGTCTCTTGTGCTCTAGTCTCTGAAGTTGTTGTACTTGAATCATCTTCCCTGTTGCTGTTGCATTGTTGCATTCCATTCCATTCAGTTGCACTTGGTTCACGTCAGACTTGAAGTCTACATTGGGCATTGCTTTGCCTTTGATATTAGTTTGTGGTCTTTACTTTAGTTCACTGTCCTCTGAACTGTTGCCACTGTCTTCTTTCTTGTTGCAGTCCTACCCTTGTTTCTATGTGCTGACCTCATATTCGGTGGTGGCGAGGCGGTGCACGTTAGCGTGCACTGCAGCCATCCAAACTCGACAGTTTTGAATTGATATTTCTTTGCGTCGTGATGCATTGATTTTTTATACCATATTGGCGAGGCCGTACACGCGTGCGTGTACGGCAGCCAATCGAGTTTTTGGTGGTTTTAAAGTGACAACTTCAATTGTTTTAAATTGATTTAGTCGATTGATAAATTGTTTATTTATCTCTGTTGATGATTTAAATCTGCTGATTTATTGCTTAACACTGTTTAGTGTTATATTTTCGTTATCCGATTTCGTTGTTAAAAGAGTCGGATAGACGAGAATTATTGTGACCGTCGTCTATTTAAATTATTACTGCCTATATGCACTAATAAAATGGTTTGAATTAGACTGACCTGTGTATTATTTTCTTTTGAATATAATACTCGGGTCAGACCGAGTATTTCTACAGCTTGAAGATTTTCGAGCAGCGAAGTGAGAGAGAGAGAGTAAAGAATCACTTTAATTTTCAGAAGAAAATTGTATTTTAAATATTCCGCTGTATCAGTATCAAAATTGTATAAACTCTGATGTATATAAAAAGATTTATAGTAATGAAATAAAGATTCATTTGTTTTAATTGATTGTTATTATCTGTGTTTCTGTGGCTGATTCTGTTTAAACCTTATAAACTAAATAACAATTCGTCTTTTTGAACGTTTCGAGTTGGTTTAATCACCGACTGGAGATGGTCAAAAGGGGGAATGTTACAGAGTGGTATCAGAGCTTTGGTTTACACAAAGCTTAGTTTATGATGTTTAATATGAATAGTTACGAGAAACACTTTAAAAAAAAAGAGAACGTTTTTCAAATCCAAAGAAGTATAAAATTGTTTTAGAAAATATAAGATGAATGAATTTGGAATAGATCTTATATAAGTAAAGTGAAGGTTGAATATGAAAATAAAGATTTTTAACTTAAGAAAAGTTAAATCGAATTGAATTAGTATTAATAAATATATGGATTTGAAATTTAACTAAAGGAAGTTAAATAAATTGAACTTGATTAAGTAAATTATTGAGATGGAAAGTTAAAACTTAAAAGATAAGTGATTATATGATATGAATTGGAAAGTTTAAATGAATAAGTTGTATAACTTATAAAATGAGTAAGTTTAAGTAAAACCAGTTGTTAAATGTTTGAACGGTTTTGTTAAGTATAACAAAATCTGAATTTTGAAATGTGATATGAATTTGACTTTAGCAAAAGTTAAATAAAATAGAATTTCAAATAAATTTGAGCCGAACTTAAGTTTTATGGTGAAAATAAATGCAAGTAGAGATAAAATGAAATATAGCTTAAGTAATAGTGAATCAAATTGAATTTGATATAAAAATGAATTGATTAAGTGAAGTAATGAATATGAATTTGAGTATATAAAGGAAAATTCAACTTTAACTGTAAAAGTGAATTTGTGAATATGGTGAGTATAAGAATTCAATCTGAATTAGAATATAACCAATTGAAATTAAGTGTGTTAAACCAAATTGAATATAAGCAAAGTAAATAAATTTGGTTAAATGGGCATTGGTTGTTAGTTGATTGTTTAGGAAATTCATTAAGTGTTAATGAAATTGAATTAATGGAAATTGAGAGTTAAGTAAATTGAATTCAAATTGAAAGGTAAGAAATCAAAATAGAATTTGATTTGAATTGAAGCAAACTAACTTGAATATGAATTAGTGAATGTGAACTAATTGAATATGAATGAATGTTAGTAAAATCCAATGTGAATAAATCAAATGTGATTTAAATTGGAAATCAAGTCGATGAATGATTTATTAAAGAACTAGTTGATTATCTTGGAAATGGAAAACTGATAAATTTATATAATAGTTTAAATTGGAATTTTTGAATTATTATAACCGGTTTATATTGAAGATTTGAAAAGATTGATATTATATTGGAATTTTAAAATGAATTGTATAAGTGTTAAAGTGAAATATTTAATGGATTTCACAAGTGAATGAAAATTACAGGATTAAAATTGTGAAGTTATAAAATGAATCGAAGTTGCGAAATAAAAGAATTTATAAGTAATTTACTTGTAAATTAAAATTCTGATATAAAACTGAGTTATAGTAGGAATGGTTAATAAAGCAATTTTTATAAATTGAAGTCTTTATAAATTGGAATAGAATTTATAAACGTTGTTTATAAATTCGAAACCGACTTATTTTGATAAGTAAAATTCTGTATAGTTTGTTAAAAGATGTATATTCACAATTTTGGACCGTGAATATATCATTGAATGAAATGGACATGTTTTGGGAAAGTGATATTTTAAAACGAAGTAATTGTTTTAAAAAGATGTTTTCAAAGGCATTGAATATCGAAACCATAGATTTCAACATTCATTGTTGAAATAGACGTTTTCGAATATAAGGAAATGGTGGACTATAACACTGTTGTTATAGTAGATGATTTCCGAAAGGAAATGTTTTGTATAGTATTGGGATTTATACATCTATCTAAATTTCGAATCCCTATACTAGTGATTTTGAGTTGTCGTAACGATGTTTTACGTAACATTCGTTTTAACTCAAATGAAAATGTAAAAGAGAATGATTTCCTTAAAGATGAAATATATACTTAATTTTGATTTAAGTATATCGAATATTTTCAAATGTTGAAAATAAATGGATTTGTGAATTACTTATTTTTAAATAAGTATGGAAATGTTTTTCCAAATATGAAATGTTGTGAATATATTCCGTAAGGGATAAATGATTTGAAATTCATTTTTGAAGTCGAAGTTGAAAAGTTAAATGAGAATTTGAACAATTAGTTCAATTTGAAATTTTTCAAAAAGATTGAATCGTTAAGTTAAAATTGAGTTTAACTTCGACATCAAAGACAATATAAGTTGAGCTTTGAATTTCAGATGATGATTTGAATTGCATGTCTAACATTGTGAATTGATGACATAGCAATTGATCTCTATTAAATATATATCTGTTGGTGGCGGAGAATTTATTCTCTTAGCTTAACACCCTTCTCTGAGACGTACGAGCTCAGAGGTTATATATCGATAGACATCAATTCTGTGTTGAGAATTGACGATGTAAGCGTGTAATTCAAATTGAATGTGAAAGTCGATAATGAATGGAATTATGAATATGAATTAGGTTTGAGATAACCTTAAATTTCCAAATCGACTTAGAGGAAAATTTTGAAATCCTCTATTTTGTTATGAATATGGATATGTAAGTTTTTAGAACTTATATATATGAATGCGGTGAATTGAAAACCGTTAGTTTAGAAAGACATTGTTATGGAAATCTTATGTAAGCTTACATGGATATGATATGTACGAAATGGGAAATGAAAGTACTACATATATGATATTATGTTTTCTAAACTGAGGATGTGGAAAAGTACCTTCCATTTATTATTAAAGAAGGTATTGGAACTCGTGAAGAGTATCCATTTGAAATTCGTAGCTACGTAGAATTTTAGTCAGAGTGACTATTTGAATCGGAAATCCTTCGCGATAGTTCATCGCGATGAGATTAGATTTGATTGATGATGTTAGCGTAATTTGAGGGGCGAGATGCCCACAGTTACGAGCGACTCCACTGGGATAGTGGCGTAACCGCCGAGTAAACTGCAATCTAATGCCAAGCGAAATTTGAGGGGCGTGATGCCTACAGACACGAGCGACTCTACTGGGATAGTAGCGTAACCGCCGTGTGTACTGCAATCTATGGCGACAACCATGGCGAAATTTAAGAGATGAGAAATCTACAGCCACAAGCGACTCTACTGGGATAGTAGCGTAACCGCCGGGTAAACTGTGATCCATGGGGGAACGTGCTTTCCATATCCATTTTTAAAAAGAATTTTTAAAAGTATTTTCACTGGGAATTGAAGCAAGTATATTTAGTACTTGGAGATTTTTAGACCTGCGCCTGGCCAGCGTATGTCTAATGTCTGTGAGAACGAAGATGGACTTGTTAAATTTCGAGTTAGCAAGTATTTTCAAACTGTAAATAGTGAATCAATAGTTTGAAAGTAAAATTACGAAATTCCAACTTAATGAACTAAGGAAGAGGATCTTTGTAATGTTTTGAAAGTCCACAGCTTTGGAAGAGATATATTATATAAATCTCTAACGTGAAGAATTTTAAGTTTGAATCTGAGTTGTAAATTAAAAATGTTGGTAAAAGACTTTTGGGTTTTGATTGTAGAAATCAATGAACAAAAGAGAAGATAAACAAAACTAGTGAGATTAAACAAATGGAATGAATCTTATATTCATTTATTTGTAATAAGTTTTAAGTTTAGGAAAAAAATTGACTAGAGCATAAATATCGATAAAATTTTAACAACCTTTCCTTTTCGTGGACGAAAAGTTTTTAAGGAGGGGAGTTTGTAACGACCCTGAATTTTGAACAATTTAATTTGAAAATATTTAATTAATTTTAAATATTTGGACGATGATTTGACTTGAATTTCAAATTATCAGAATGAATTGGCGATTTAATTTTTGGATTTAATCTATTGAAAGTTGAATAAAATTTGAATCTTTGATTTTAAGCCGGTTAAAAATAATTTAAAGGCTTGGAAAATTCATATTGATAATACTGAAGATAATTGAAGCTTCAGAATTGAATTTGAAAGCGATTTGTTCAGTTTTGAAATTGTATCGTTTAAATTGAATTTAAAAATAACCTTCCGAGGCACAGTCTCGGAATTTGACGAAATCAGTTCCATTGGGTCCGTAATATTGAATTATTACTGGATTTCAATTTTCGTATTTATCAGAATTGTTTTGTGAATATATGGCGGGTAAACGCGTAGAGAATTTAATCGAATTCAAATTGAATTTCTGTAATAACCGGGGTTTTTGCATCGATTTGATATCATTGTTAAACGATTTCTCTGCTAGCTAGTTGCTTGTAGGAGTTTTGATTTGAATTGAAATTCGTTTAGAAAAATTTAACAATAAAATTTGTTAAAGAAAATATCTACAAAATAAAGATAAAAAGAAAAAAAATTGTGAAGGGTTAAGTGGGCTTTGAGAAATATATACTGGCCCATACCCATACCCTTGTCTCAGTTAAAACACGAACCCCCCCTATTTTTCTCATTCATTCGTAACCCTAAGAAAAAAAAATCGAAGACAAAAAAATGGCGGCGAGGGGAAACTAGGGCTTAGGCGATTCGATCTTCTGGCTTTGACTTCCTTCGATCTTCGCTCGTTCTTCACCGCCGCGGCGTCAACTCCGTCTGCTCCGATTCGTCGAGTAAAGTCTCTGGGCTTTGTAATATCGAAGGCATCGACATCAGCATTCGATCGATCGACGGCTTCGTTCGTCTTCGCTTCAGTAAAGGTGAGAAATTTTATTTCTCACATCTAAATTCAACTTCATATTTATGTGATTTGTGATTCTCACAGTTTTGATTTCTTGGCTTTGAACTGGTTTCGAATTATTTGCTGAGATGAATTATATTTTCCCGGTTTGAATTTTTGACTTGCTCACGGCTATGTCTGTTCATCCTTGCAGTTACCTATGTTTCATTTTTGTTTTCATTCTGTTGTAGTTGAGTTTCTGGATTTGGTATTTCACTGTCATGCATAGGTTGTTTGGTTTGCATTTAGCTTGAGTCATTTCATTGTAGTTGAGTTGGGTTTGGTCTTTGTTGATGTTGAGGCATCGTTTGGTTTTTGGCCCCTGTCTGCATTATTTCATGTTGTCTAGAGTTCTTGAGCTGGTTGTGGTCGAGTTGCTTGTTCTATGTTGTTCTGCACTTTGATATAGCTGTCTGCAAACATATACTTTGGTTGAGTCTGTTCATAGGCCATGTTGCATACCCATTCCATGTTTGTACAGTGTGCTTGCTTTCTTTGCCATCTGAAAGCTTCACCTGGTCTGATGCACTTCATTAGCTTTGAGTTGTTGTATATATGTTAAGTATTGTTTTCGAGTTGTATCTGTAGTCTGCATTAGTGCTGTTGCTGTTGCTGTAGCTTGACCATTTGTAGTTGCAGTTGTACAGTCATTTATGCATAGGTATGCTCGAGTCTGAGTTTGTGCAGTAAATGGTTGGTCTTGACTTTATTTCAGTTGTACTGCTATTTGGATTGCAGTGCTTCATGTTGTATTCCATTTCGAACTGTAGTACTATTGTCCTTTGATCATCATATTCCTGACTTGTACCGTTGTTCATGCATTCACTATGTATAAGCATTTGCCATTGGGTTGAGCTCTGACTTTGGGTTGTGTTTGAGAAACCTTTGTTCGACCATGATATCGAACTTGCACTTAAACTTGTAAATATGAAAAGATTTTAAGTTTCACTGTATATTCCAAATTTTCTGGTTAATTACTTAAGAAATTTTCTTGGAATTATAAAAAAAAAAAATTTAGACACTTGAAAGCATTTTTGTTTGTTCACGGCATCTTTGATTTTGCATATTAATATGCAGACATTTGAGAGCATTTTGTTGTTCATTACAACTTTTATTCACATATTTAATATGCAAATACACTTGTACACATTGTTGTTACATGCAAGGATGGAATTCTTTTACTGCTGCATCACCAGAGATGTATATTTCATATGCATTAATATCAACCTTTGTCACTTGTAAAACTGCTGTTACATTTGGCTTCGGTCATTTTTGAAAATTCTTTCTTGATTTTGCTCGCCCTGTACTTGTGCATTTGCATCATGTATATATAGGTGTGTTAGCTTTGGATTTGGTCACTTGATCATCTCTGTTGATTTTTATCCTGATGCCAAACTTGCTTGCTCTGTCTTGAACACTGCACTTGTACATATTCACTGTCACTTGCATTTTTGTACTGCATATTCCAGTGTTGCTCTATTGAGTTGCATGGTTTATTGTATATGCTACATCCCTGTCATGTTTGGTTGTTCTCATTTCAACCTCTTCGGCCTGTTGCACTGCAGTTTTGCACATACTTGTGGTCTCTTCATTTGCACTGCTATATGTTGCTTGTTGACATCTAGCTTGAGTTTTTATTGTTGCATATTTGAACTCGATTCACTGGATCTTGTAGTTGATCATGTTGTGGTCTGATGCAATCTGCATTGTATTCAGTTTTGTGTCTTCTACTATGTTGTCTTCATTGTGTTGCATCTTGCATTCATTAGCTTGTATCACTGTCTTCACTGTGAACTTTTGGCTCTGGCATTCATGGATTATAGCTCCACTTGTTATTTGTTTAGTCTGCATTCCTTTGTTGATGTTGTACATCTGTAGCTTCACTCTAAACTGCTGCACTTGTGTCTCTTGTGCTCTAGTCTCTGAAGTTGTTGTACTTGAATCATCTTCCCTGTTGCTGTTGCATTGTTGCATTCCATTCCATTCAGTTGCACTTGGTTCACGTCAGACTTGAAGTCTACATTGGGCATTGCTTTGCCTTTGATATTAGTTTGTGGTCTTTACTTTAGTTCACTGTCCTCTGAACTGTTGCCACTGTCTTCTTTCTTGTTGCAGTCCTACCCTTGTTTCTATGTGCTGACCTCATATTCGGTGGTGGCGAGGCGGTGCACGTTAGCGTGCACTGCAGCCATCCAAACTCGACAGTTTTGAATTGATATTTCTTTGCGTCGTGATGCATTGATTTTTTATACCATATTGGCGAGGCCGTACACGCGTGCGTGTACGGCAGCCAATCGAGTTTTTGGTGGTTTTAAAGTGACAACTTCAATTGTTTTAAATTGATTTAGTCGATTGATAAATTGTTTATTTATCTCTGTTGATGATTTAAATCTGCTGATTTATTGCTTAACACTGTTTAGTGTTATATTTTCGTTATCCGATTTCGTTGTTAAAAGAGTCGGATAGACGAGAATTATTGTGACCGTCGTCTATTTAAATTATTACTGCCTATATGCACTAATAAACTGGTTTGAATTAGACTGACCTGTGTATTATTTTCTTTTGAATATAATACTCGGGTCAGACCGAGTATTTCTACAGCTTGAAGATTTTCGAGCAGCGAAGTGAGAGAGAGAGAGTAAAGAATCACTTTAATTTTCAGAAGAAAATTGTATTTTAAATATTCCGCTGTATCAGTATCAAAATTGTATAAACTCTGATGTATATAAAAAGATTTATAGTAATGAAATAAAGATTCATTTGTTTTAATTGATTGTTATTATCTGTGTTTCTGTGGCTGATTCTGTTTAAACCTTATAAACTAAATAACAATTCGTCTTTTTGAACGTTTCGAGTTGGTTTAATCACCGACTGGAGATGGTCAAAAGGGGGAATGTTACAATGTAACAACCCAAAATTTAAGGAGAAATTAATAAATAGTTATAAGTGAAAAGAAATAGTGTTTATAATATGAATTCGTTTGAAATTAGTATTGAAATTAATTGGCAGTAGATTTATTGAAATGTTTCGATTAGAAAGGGAAAAATGAATTAAATTGTAATGTTGAGTTTAATAAAAGAACTTGCATTTATGTCAAAATGGTATGAATATTTTAAATAAAGATAAATGCATGTTTAGAGATAAATAAAATAAACTTCACATTTTTGATTATATTTATGATTTTATAAAAAGGGAGTTTGTTTTGTTACAAAAGAGAAAATAAAGGTATAACGGTGTATTTAAAAGAAGGCATCCACTTTTATAAATTTAGATGACGATGTTCAAATGAGATGGGTTATTGTAAATGAGAGAAAATGTAACCATATATTTATAAAAAGAAGGCATTTAATAAAATAAACGTTATATTTTGAAAAGAAAAGGCAAGAGTGTATTATGGAAGGATTACATTTCTTACCAAAAATACAAGGTATGTTATTTCTTTGTTAGTAAAGAATAAGGGTCAGTTTGATTTTTAAACATAAAAACATTAATACCAATCAATTAATGTAATTGATTTCTCAATTTAAAGGTAAAGAATTAGGTTACTAATTAATACACAACATATATACACGTTTGTGGATATATGCTATTTATCTAATTACAACAGATGTGAATATGGGAAAAAATGTAGACATAACAATTCACATGTTATTTAATGAATTCAGATTTGAATATATAGAATGTTGACATAACAATTCACATGTTATTCATCCAATTAATTCAAACGTGAATATGTACAATACTGGCATAAGAATTTATAGTTATTTATTAATTTATTTTAGACATAAACATGGAGAAATATTGACATGTTAATTTACTTATTTCAGATGTAAATGTGGAAAGATATTGATATGTTGTTTATTTATTTATTTCAGATGTAAACATATAAATTAAATGGGATGTTGAAAACTGAAATGAAACATGCAAATAAAGAGAGACGCATGGAAATTTAATATGAAATAAAATGTCACAAATTAGAAATTAACTGAGGAGAAGAAAACATTATTTATAGTTTGTATATTATTGAGGGTGCAACTAATTAAATTAAATATAAGATAAGGCGCTGACAAGGCGCATTGTAAGATTTGACACAACAATGAGTCAGCAGAAATTTCTAGAGATTCTAATCTCCGGTTGAAATCACACCAAAAACACTATAAATAGGACCTTAACTAACCTAGGTTTTCACTCTAAAATAAAAACCTAGCCTCCATTTCTCTCTCTCAAATATTTACCAACGTTCTTCATTTATAAATTAAAATAATATTATATGTATACATTCAAATAAAAGACGGAGATTGTACAAATTAGAGGAGATTTCTAGAGAATTTTGGTTGCTGTAAAAATAAGGGATTCTAGCTTTTGTCTCAGGTGAGTGATTGTAATTATTTAGATTTTTAAGTAATTTAAAATAATAAGGTTTTTAATAGTTGTAGTTTTACAAGGATTTTTGGAATAACCTTTTTAGTAGTTTATTTACAGTTTTTAGAATTATTTTTAGTCTATTTATTTTAGCTATTCTTTTCAGTTGATTTTAGTTTATTTCTGTTAATTATAGCTTTTCCATTTATTTACAGTTAATTTACAGTATTTTAATTTATTTACTGTTATTTATGCGTTATTTACATCTTTTTCCCACGCCTTGGATTTTCTTCTATTTTAAGTTTTCTTTTATTTCTCCTTCTTCTTCACGTATGGATTAGAATAGATTAAACGCAAATTTGGATTAAATTATAAGAATACTGAAATAACAGAAGATAAGATGTAAATTGTAAGGACGGTAATAAAAATGGAATTGGAATGAAATTGTGATGTAAATATTAGAATTAGACCAAGTTAAAGAGATTTGCCTAGTTATAACTTAGAATTATAACTAAAAAGAGTAAAAGATGAAAGAAGCTTATTTTCACACTTAGACCTTGGGTTAAGTAATAAGCATGATTATAACGTAGGTTATAATTAGAATGAGGCTTATTTTAAGACTTAGGATAAATTATTAAGCACAGATAGTAAGAATAATAACAAAAGCTTATTTAAAATAATTTATCTTAGTTAATAAGCAAAGATGAAAGTAGGATCCGTACCGACAGCATTTCCCTTATGCCATTTAGGGTAGATAAGTGGTCAATTGTTAAAAGAAAAGATCCGTACCGGCAGCATTTCCCTTATGCTATTTAGAGTAGATAAGTGGTGAATAGTTAAAAGAAAAGATCCGTACCAGCAGCATTTCCCTTATGTTGTTTAGGGTAGATAAGTGGTCAATAGTTAAAAGAAAAGATCCATACCGGTAGCATTTCCCTTGGGACACGCTTATGTTGTTTAGGGTAGATAAGAGGTCAATAATTAAAAGACTAAATCATAGGGATTTGGACAAGGGACGCAACTAGATTTTGTTTGACAGGGACCAGTACCAACAACATTCCCTATTCTCTATAGACATGGTGTCTCATAATAGCCTGAAGTGAGACGAGAGCACGCTTATGCTGTCTAGGGTAAATAAAAGGTCAAAAGAGGGAGCAATAGATAGTGCGAACCGGCGGTGATCCAGCGTGCGTCATCGATTAAAGGAGATAAGTTGTTATTGAGTTCCAAGCGCTTAGTATGTGTGTCTTTCGTAGACACCATTGCCTTCTGTGTAGCGAGCTATATAACGTCTAGTCTACAGTAGATACTTTACGTGTCATTCGTTGACACCATTGCCTTCTGTGTAGGGAGCTATATAGCGTCTAGTCTGCAGTGGGTCTATGGAGTAGCAGGCCGATCAAAGGGTAGAATTAGGATTTCAGCCTAATTATAGGATTAGGAATGCAGTCTAATCAAAGCAGCTATCGAAGACAAGTGCAAACAATCAAAGTTAATCAATTATATTTATTAAGTTAATTTGTATTCCTTCTCTCTATTTCCTTTGTTTCCTTTTATATACTAGAACTGTTGTAATGTCTCTTACTTTTACTTTGCTTAAAGATTCTAGCAATTACTATCATTCACCAGACTTTTAGTCTGACCCACTCCTCCATTTTCCCCTTTCCCCCCCATAGGCAATCAGGTACAAGGACGGTAGACTGTAGATTTGTGGAGACTTCTTTGGCAGAGATTTCTTATGTATTTCCCTACCTTATTTTCCAGTTTTTAGCTTATTCCATGTACTGGCACTTTGTGAGGGAAAGTTTGTACTTCGATATTTATGAGGCTGAGGTTTTGATTCCATGAGACATATATTGGTATTTTGACATATATGATGTATTTGGTTTTATAATTCTATATTATGAAGTTTGACTTTTAGCAAATTATTATTTTAATTGTTTCCGCTGTTTTTATCTATTTTGTCTTATGAATCTTAATCTCTGTTATTTTTAGTTATATCTACAACGCACCACATCTTTTATTGAGTCCTTTTGGGTATACTAAGGAGTGTGGGGTGTAACACTTGGTATCAGAGCCCTAGGTTACAGGATTCCTATTTTTTTTAAAAGTAAAGTATTTTTCAAAATAACTGGTTTTAATAGTATTTTTCAAAAAAGAAGCTCTTTAATTTAGAATTAGTTTTCAAATAATAAAGAATTTTTCTTAAAAATCCCCTCAAAATCCAGTTCAAACTTCTTTCGATTTCGGAATATCACACTCTTCCATCTCTAGTTCTTTGGTAGGTTGTTTGCACTTAGATATCTCTTTAGTAGTAGACCCCATTATTGTTCCAAACCCCATAGGAGGATCGACACACTTGTCTATGATTTGTAGGGGTTTGAAAATTTGTATGCTAGGCGTAGAACTTGATTGTGATGCCTATGTATTAGGATTTTCGTGGTAGGGGATGAATTGGGAAAGGATGGGGTATCCACTTGTGAAGCGATATTGGATTGCGAAAAGAGAGTCGTTAGATTAGAGACATGCAGTGGTATGACTCTCGAGGTCTCTTGTGACCCACAAGGGTCAGTCATGTTGAGCTTCCTTTATTCCTTTGATTCATCACTATGAGAGCTAGATTCTATTCCAGTCATTAAAGATTTCCCATACATTTTGAGGAGGTTATTTGTACACTTCGCATTCATCGGTTAAAGGCAAAAAATTTTAAGTGTCACTTTGGAGTAAGGAAGTGCGTTTTTTGGGGCATAGAGAAGGTCAACTCATTGAAAGAGTTTAAGAAATAGTTTTGTACATTTAGGTTCAGATAAATGGATTTACGGTAGTGCATTGGAATAAATTTGAACATAAAAGAGGAATAGGAGTAACAGACTTTAGTAAGGAAATGAGATTTCCAAGATTTAGGAAGGGTACTCGTAGGTTAGTAAGAAGAAAATTCACTTTATGCCTAGCCCAATAGTATGAAATAGTTATAATTGAAAAATAAAATTATCAATATTTTTAAAGAAGTAAATATTGGGTTTTTGAAAAAAAAGTAGTGTGAAATTTAAATTGGTTTTTATATGATGTAAATTTGGTTAAAAGTGGAATTCTTTTTGAAGAATTATAGAGCATATATAGCTCGCTGGTTTCTTTATATGTAAACAAAATTTTAAATATAAAAGCCTAGAGTGTATTAAGTATCGAAAGCATATGTTAAAACATTTATTGTTGTAATAGATGCTTTCGTGGAAAATAAAGGAAGCATAGGCTATAACACTATTGTTATAGCAGGTGACTCCGAAAGGAAATGTTTGTACATAGTATATGAGGTTTATTAGTATTTATTTTTAATTAAATTCATACACTAGTCTTTTTGGGTTGTAGTAATGGTGTTTTACGCAACATCCATTTTAACCCAAATAAAAATGTATTTTAAAAAAGGGTAATTTCTAAGAATAGAAATAAAAAGTGGTTTGTGAATACACTTATTATTTAATAAGTATAAGAAAATGTTTTTGGTTATGGATATATTAAAGTAGTTTTGGGGGTGAGTTTTTCCGAAAAGAAAAGAGTAAGTTAGATATTAGAAGATGTCTATCATAAGAGAATGTAAATTAAACATACTTTAATCTATTGGAATGAAAAAAAGTAATGGTATAATTTTCTATGAAACCAATAAAAATGTTTTGTGCAAGTTAAAGGAATACATGAAAGAGATGTGCAAGGTATGAGAAGTAACATATTTTGTATAGCCTATTTCGAAAAGTAAAAAATAAGTACCTTATAGTTTCACCTAAACATGGAGTCCTCTTTTAAAAAGGTTCATAGAAGATTTTAGCCTTGGTAATTTCTCATAGGAGAAAGTAGTTCCAATACATTAAGGTATGAGACTGTTAGGTATAATGAGAAGATGTTTTGAAAACACATAAGGATATTTTAAAGATATTCTAAAAGAAATAGTTTGGTGACAAAGTAAATAAGTGTTTGGAAAACTTAATAAAAGTAAAAATTGAATTTTTAAATTTTTATAGGAAACTAAAAAGGTCTTTAAAAGAAAACAAGGAATAAGTTTTGGACTTAAAAGTTTTTCCCTCTAGAAAGATAAGATATTAAGTAACCTAGTATTTTTGAATTTAATAGAAACTTAAAGATAACACTTTTAAAGACAAAGGTTTTGGGATTTTATGTTTTAAAAACTTAGAAACCTTAATTTTTAAAATGGAACTATAAACACCGAACCAAACTTCTAAATGTGAAGTTGATAGGAATCATTTCTTAGGTGTAAAGGAAAAGGTGTAAGGCAACAAAGGAGACAGCAGTAATTACTTTGGAAGTAATAATAGAGTTTCTGTAGAGTGTATAGGACCCTAGTGAGAACCAAGGAATGTTGACTCACGTGAGTAGACTAAAGAAGAACAGTAAAATGGAGTTAGTAAAATTGTAAGACACGCATGGTTGAGAATGGATATTCCTTATTTTGGAAGAACTTGGGAAAAGCATCTTTCTTTAGTGGAATTCGCATAAGATAGTAGTTCTCAAGCTAGCATTGGAATGACACCTTCTGAAGCTCTTTATGGAAGACTGTGCAAGTCGCTTTCATGTTGGATAGAGTCTACAGAGGTTAAACAGACTTTAGAGAAGATTAAATTGATTAGGAGAAAATGCGTACTTCTTATCCACATCTCTCTTTGATAGTAAATTTCGAATTTCCTATTTCCATCTTTCGTTTTGAATAGGTTCTTTCCTTTATCATCCCTTGGGAGGGTAGAACTTAGGATTGAACCTATGGATGATAGGATTTGATGTAAACATGTTATTAGAACATGTTATGTATGATGGATGCTAGTGGTTGCAAGTGTTTGCTAGTGGATGCTAATGGACGCATATACTTACACTAGGCACTATTGTCTTTTACGGATCGGCCTAACTAGGACACCAGAGCATATGCATATGGATATGTGTGCATTTGCATTTTATTCCATGGTTGCTATAAATGGATGATTATTATATGATTGTTGCATTTGGATGATGATTGTAGCACGCATATAGAACTATCAGTTATCATTGGGGAATTTTTGCATTCATTTGGATACATGGCACGAACATGATTGCATAAAAGGAGGTCAACTGAATCAGTGGACCGCCTAATCTTTTGCATTAGTTAGGGACATTGACACAACACTAATTGCATAAGTATCATAAATCCCATTAGAAAAACTGAAGGACAATGGATGTAATGGGTGATGGTTGAGTAGTTGGTTGTAGAACTTGGATGAAAACTTTTATTTCATTCTTTTATCCTTAGAGATTTCAGGAACGAAATCACTTAAGGAGGGGAGAATGTAACAACCCAAAATTTAAGGAGAAATTAATAAATAGTTATAAGTGAAAAGAAATAGTGTTTATAATATGAATTCGTTTGAAATTAGTATTGAAATTAATTGGCAGTAGATTTATTGAAATGTTTCGATTAGAAAGGGAAAAATGAATTAAATTGTAATGATTGAGTTTAATAAAAGAACTTGCATTTATGTCAAAATGGTATGAATATTTTAAATAAAGATAAATGCATGTTTAGAGATAAATAAAATAAACTTCACATTTTTGATTATATTTATGATTTTATAAAAAGGGAGTTTGTTTTGTTACAAAAGAGAAAATAAAGGTATAACGGTGTATTTAAAAGAAGGCATCCACTTTTATAAATTTAGATGACGATGTTCAAATGAGATAGGTTATTGTAAATGAGAGAAAATGTAACCATATGTTTATAAAAAGAAGGCATTTAATAAAATAAACGTTATATTTTGAAAAGAAAAGGCAAGAGTGTATTATGGAAGGATTACATTTCTTACCAAAAATACAAGGTATGTTATTTCTTTGTTAGTAAAGAATAAGGGTCAGTTTGATTTTTAAACATAAAAACATTAATACCAATCAATTAATGTAATTGATTGCTCAATTTAAAGGTAAAGAATTAGGTTACTAATTAATACACAACATATATACACGTTTGTGGATATACGTTATTTATCTAATTACAACAGATGTGAATATGGGAAAAAATGTTGACATAACAATTCACATGTTATTTAATGAATTCAGATTTGAATATATAGAATGTTGACATAACAATTCACATGTTATTCATCCAATTAATTCAAACGTGAATATTTACAATACTGGCATAAGAATTTATAGTTATTTATTAATTTATTTTAGACATAAACATGGAGAAATATTGACATGTTAATTTACTTATTTCAGATGTAAATGTGGAAAGATATTGATATGTTGTTTATTTATTTATTTCAGATGTAAACATATAAATTAAATGGGATGTTGAAAACTGAAATGAAACATGCAAATAAAGAGAGACGCATGGAAATTTAATATGAAATAAAATGTCACAAATTAGAAATTAACTGAGGAGTAGAAAACATTATTTATAGTTTGTATATTATTGAGGGTGTAACTAATTAAATTAAATATAAGATAAGGCGCTGACAAGGCGCATTGTAAGATTTGACACAACAATGAGTCAGCAGAAATTTCTAGAGATTCTAATCTCCGGTTGAAATCACACCAAAAACACTATAAATAGGACCTTAACTAACCTAGGTTTTCACTCTAAAATAAAAACCTAGCCTCCATTTCTCTCTCTCAAATATTTACCAACGTTCTTCATTTATAAATTAAAATAATATTATATGTATACATTCAAATAAAAGACGGAGATTGTACAAATTAGAGGAGATTTCTAGAGAATTTTGGTTGCTGTAAAAATAAGGGATTCTAGCTTTTGTCTTAGGTGAGTGATTGTAATTATTTAGATTTTTAAGTAATTTAAAATAATAGGGTTTCTAATAGTTGTAGTTTTACTAGGATTTTTGGAATAACCTTTTTAGTAGTTTATTTACAGTTTTTAGAATTATTTTTAGTCTATTTATTTTAGCTATTCTTTTCAGTTGATTTTAGTTTATTTCTGTTAATTATAGCTTTTCCATTTATTTACAGTTAATTTACAGTATTTTAATTTATTTACTGTTATTTATGCGTTATTTACATCTTTTTCCCACGCCTTGGATTTTCTTCTATTTTAAGTTTTCTTTTATTTCTCCTTCTTCTTCACGTATGGATTAGAATAGATTAAACGCAAATTTGGATTAAATTATAAGAATACTGAAATAACGGAAGATAAGATGTAAATTGTAAGGACGGTAATAAAAATGGAATTGGACTGAAATTGTGATGTAAGTATTAGAATTAGACCAAGTTAAAGAGATTTGCCTAGTTATAACTTAGAATTATAACTAAAAAGAGTAAAAGATGAAAGAAGCTTATTTTCACACTTAGACCTTGGGTTAAGTAATAAGCATGATTATAACGTAGGTTATAATTAGAATGAGGCTTATTTTAAGACTTAGGATAAATTATTAAGCACAGATAGTAAGAATAATAACAAAAGCTTATTTAAAATAATTTATCTTAGTTAATAAGCAAAGATGAAAGTAGGATCCGTACCGACAGCATTTCCCTTATGCCATTTAGGGTAGATAAGTGGTCAATTGTTAAAAGAAAAGATCCGTACCGGCAGCATTTCCCTTATGCTATTTAGAGTAGATAAGTGGTGAATAATTAAAAGAAAAGATCCATACCAGCAGCATTTCCCTTATGTTGTTTAGGGTAGATAAGTGGTCAATAGTTAAAAGAAAAGATCCATACCGGTAGTATTTCCCTTGGGATACGCTTATGCTGTTTAGGGTAGATAAGAGGTCAATAATTAAAAGACTAAATCATAGGGATTTGGACAAGGGACACAACTAGATTTTGTTTGACAGGGACCAGTACCAACAGCATTCTCTATTCTCTATAGACATGGTGTCTCATAATAGCCTGAAGTGAGACGAGAGCACGCTTATGCTGTCTAGGGTAAATAAAAGGTCAAAAGAGGGAGCAATAGATAGTGCGAACCGGCGGTGATCCAGCGTGCGTCATCGATTAAAGGAGATAAGTTGTTATTGAGTTCCAAGCGCTTAGTATGTGTGTCTTTCGTAGACACCATTGCCTTCTGTGTAGCAAGCTATATAACGTCTAGTCTACAGTAGATACTTTACGTGTCATTCGTTGACACCATTGCCTTCTGTGTAGGGAGCTATATAGCGTCTAGTCTGTAGTAGGTCTATGGAGTAGCAGGCCGATCAAAGGGTAGAATTAGGATTTCAGCCTAATTATAGGATTAGGAATGCAGCCTAATTAAAGCAGCTATCGAAGACAAGTGCAAACAATCAAAGTTAATCAATTATATTTATTAAGTTAATTTGTATTCCTTCTCTCTATTTCCTTTGTTTCCTTTTATATACTAGAACTGTTGTAATGTCTCTTACTTTTACTTTGCTTAAAGATTCTAGCAATTACTATCATTCACCAGACTTTTAGTCTCACCCACTCCTCCATTTTCCCCTTTTCCCCCCATGGGCAATCAGGTACAAGGACGGTAGACTGTAGATTTGTGGAGACTTCTTTGGCAGAGATTTCTTATGTATTTCCCTACCTTATTTTCCAGTTTGTAGCTTATTCCATGTACTGGCACTTTGTGAGGGAAAGTTTGTACTTCGATATTTATGAGGCTGAGGTTTTGATTCCATG
Source organism: Allium fistulosum (assembly GCA_030737815.1). NCBI lineage: Eukaryota > Viridiplantae > Streptophyta > Magnoliopsida > Asparagales > Amaryllidaceae > Allium > Allium fistulosum. Next base: position 142,996,126 of record CM060902.1, on the reverse strand, counting down.
AGACATATATTGGTATTTTGACATATATGATGTATTTGGTTTTATAATTCTATATTATGAAGTTTGACTTTTAGCAAATTATTATTTTAATTGTTTCCGCTGTTTTTATCTATTTTGTCTTATGAATCTTAATCTCTGTTATTTTTAGTTATATCTACAACGCACCACATCTTTTATTGAGTCCTTTTGGGTATACTAAGGAGTGTGGGGGTGTAACACTTGGTATCAGAGCCCTAGGTTACAGGATTATTTTTTTAAAAGTAAAGTATTTTTCAAAATAACTGGTTTTAATAGTATTTTTCAAAAAAGAAGCTCTTTAATTTAGAATTAGTTTTCAAATAATAAAGAATTTTTCTTAAAAATCCCCTCAAAATCCAGTTCAAACTTCTTTCGATTCCGGAATATCACACTCTTCCATTTCTAGTTCTTTGGTAGGTTGTTTGCACTTAGATATCTCTTTAGTAGTAGACCCCATTATTGTTCCAAACCCCATAGGAGGATCGACACACTTGTCTATGATTTGTAGGGGTTTGAAAATTTGTATGCTAGGCGTAGAACTTGATTGTGATGCCTATGTATTAGGATTTTCGTGGTAGGGGATGAATTGGGAAAGGATGGGGTATCCACTTGTGAAGCGATATTGGATTGCGAAAAGAGAGTCGTTAGATTAGAGACATGCAGTGGTATGACTCTCGAGGTCTCTTGTGACCCACAAGGGTCAGTCATGTTGAGCTTCCTTTATTCCTTTGATTCATCACTATGAGAGCTAGATTCTATTCCAGCCATTAAAGATTTCCCATACATTTTGAGGAGGTTATTTGTACACTTCGCGTTCATCGGTTAAAGGCAAAATTCTTTAAGTGTCACTTTGGAGTAAGGAAGTGCGTTTTTTGGGGCATAGAGAAGGTCAACTCATGGAAAGAGTTTAAGAAATAGTTTTGTACATTTAGGTTCAGATAAATGGATTTACGGTAGTGCATTGGAATAAATTTGAACATAAAAGAGGAATAGGAGTAACAGACTTTAGTAAGGAAATGAGATTTCCATGATTTAGGAAGGGTACTCGTAGGTTAGTAAGAAGAAAATTCACTTTATGCCTAGCCCAATAGTATGAAATAGTTATAATTGAAAAATAAAATTATCAATATTTTTAAAGAAGTAAATATTAGGTTTTTGAAAAAAAAGTGGTGTAAAATTTAAATTTGTTTTTATATGATGTAAATTTGGTTAAAAGTGGAATTCTTTTTGAAGAATTATAGAGCATATATAGCTCGCTGGTTTCTTTATATGTAAACAAAATTTTAAATATAAAAGCCTAGAGTGTATTAAGTATCGAAAGCATATGTTAAAACATTTATTGTTGTAATAGATGCTTTCGTGGAAAATAAAGGAAGCATAGGCTATAACACTATTGTTATAGCAGGTGACTCCGAAAGGAAATGTTTTTACATAGTATATGAGGTTTATTAGTATTTATTTTTAATTAAATTCATACACTAGTCTTTTTGGGTTGTAGTAATGGTGTTTTACGCAACATCCGTTTTAACCCAAATAAAAATGTATTTTAAAAAAAGGGTAATTTCTAAGAATAGAAATAAAAAGTGGTTTGTGAATACACTTATTATTTAATAAGTATAAGAAAATGTTTTTGGTTATGGATATATTAAAGTAGTTTTGGAGGTGAGTTTTTCTGAAAAGAAAAGAGTAAGTTAGATATTAGAAGATGTCTATAATAAGAGAATGTAAAATAAACATACTTTAATCTATTGGAATGAAAAAAAGTAATGGTATAATTTTCTATGAAACCAATAAAAATGTTTTGTGCAAGTTACAAGGAATACATGAAAGAGATGTGTAAGGTATGAGAAGTAACATATTTTGTATAGCCTATTTTGAAAAGTAAAAAATAAGTACCTTATAGTTTCACCTAAACATGGAGTCCTCTTTTAAAAAGGTTCATAGAAGATTTTAGCCTTGGTAATTTCTCACAGGAGAAAGTAGTTCCAATACATTAAGGTATGAGACTGTTAGGTATAATGAGAAGATGTTTTGAAAACACATAAGGATATTTTAAAGATATTCTAAAAGAAAATAGTTTGGTGACAAAGTAAATAAGTGTTTGGAAAACTTAATAAAAGTAAAAATTGAATTTTTAAATTTTTATAGAAAACTAAAAAGGTCTTTAAAAGAAAACAAGGAATAAGTTTTGGACTTAAAAGTTTTTCCCTCTAGGTTTGGGAAATAATGTAAATTCAAAAACTGTGAAGATGCAAGTATGGAAAGATAAAATATTAAGTAACCTAGTATTTTTGAATTTAATAGAAACTTAAAAATAACACTTTTAAAGACAAAGGTTTTGGGATTTGATGTTTTAAAAATTTAGAAACCTTACTTTTTAAATTGGAACTATAAACACCGAACCAAACTTCTAAATGTGAAGTTGATAGGAATCATTTCCTAGGTGTAACGGGAAAGGTGTAAGGCAACAAAGGAGACACCAGTAATTACTTTTGGAAGTAATAATAGAGTTTCTGTAGAGTGTATAGGACCCTAGTGAGAACCTAGGAATGTTGACTCACTTGAGCAGACTGAAGAAGAACAGTAAAATGGAGTTAGTAAAATTGTAAGACACACATGGTTGAGAATGGATATTCCTGGTTTTGGAAGAACTTGGGAAAAGCATCTTTCTTTAGTGGAATTCGCATAAGATAGTAGTTCTCTAGCTAGCATTGGAATGGCACCTTTCGAAGCTCTTTATGGAAGACTGTGCAAGTCGCTTTCATGTTGGATAGAGTCTACAGAGGTTAAAAAGACTTCGGAGAAGATTAAATTGATTAGTAGAAAATGCATACTTCTTATCCACATCTCTCTTTGACAATAAATTTCGAATTTCCGATTTCCATCTTTAGTTTTGAATAGGTTCTTTCCTTTATCATCCCTTGGGAGGGTAGAACTTAGGATTGAACCTGTGGATGATAGGATTTGATGTAAACATGTTATTAGAACATGTTATGTATGATGGATGCTAGTGGTTGCAAGTGTTTGCTAGTGGATGCTAATGGACGCATATACTTACACTAGGCACTATTGTCTTTTACGGATCGGCCTAACTAGGACACCAGAGCATATGCATATGGATATGTGTGCATTTGCATTTTATTCCATGGTTGCTATAAATGGATGATTATCATATGATTGTTGCATTTGGATGATGATTGTAGCACGCATATAGAACTATCAGTTATCATTAGGGAATTTTTGCATTCATTTGGATACATGGCACGAACATGATTGCATAAAAGGAGGTCAACTGAATCAGTGGACCGCCTAATCTTTTGCATTAGTTAGGGACATTGACACACCACTAATTGCATAAGTATCATAAATCCCATTAGAAAAACTAAAGTACAATGGATGTAATGGGAGATGGTTTAGTAGTTGGTTGTAGAACTTGGATGAATACTTTTATTTCATTCTTCTATCCTTAGAGATTTCAGGGACGAAATTCCTTAAGGAGGGGAGAATGTAACAACCCAAAATTTAAGGAGAAATTAATAAATAGTTATAAGTGAAAAGAGATTGTGTTTATAATAGGAATTTGTTTGAAATTAGTATTGAAATTAATTGGCAGTAGATTTATTGAAATGTTTCGATTGGAAAGGGAAAAATGAATTAAATTGTAATGATTGAGTTTAATATAAGAACTTGCATTTGTGTCAAAATGGTATGAACATTTTAAATAAAAATAAATGCATGTTTTGAGATAAATAAAATAAACTTCACATTTTTGAATATATGTATGATTTTATAAAAAAGGAGTTTGTTTTGTTACATAAGACAAAATAAAGGTATAACAGTGTATTTAAAAGAAGGCATCCACTATTATAAATTTAGATGACGATTTCAAATGAGATGGGTTATTGTAAATGAGAGAAAATGTAACCATATATTTATAAAAAGAAGGCATTTAATAAAATAAACGTTATATTTTGAAAAGAAAAGGCAAGAGTGTATTATGGAAGGATTACATTTCTTACCAAAAATACAAGGTATGTTATTTCTTTGTTAGTAAAGAATAAGGGTCAGTTTGATTTTTAAACATAAAAACATTAATACCAATCAATTAATGTAATTGATTGCTCAATTTAAAGGTAAAGAATTAGGTTACTAATTAATACACATCATATATACACGTTTGTGGATATATGTTATTTATCCAATTACAACATATGTGAATATGGGAAAAAATGTAGACATAACAATTCACATGTTATTTAATGAATTCAGATTTGAATATATAGAATGTTGACATAACAATTCACATGTTATTCATCCAATTAATTCAAACGTGAATATGTACAATACTGGCATAAGAATTTATAGTTATTTATTAATTTATTTTAGACATAAACATGGAGAAATATTGACATGTTAATTTACTTATTTCAGATGTAAATGTGGAAAGATATTGATATGTTGTTTATTTATTTATTTCAGATGTAAACATATAAATTAAATGGGATGTTGAAAACTGAAATGAAACATGCAAATAAAGAGAGACGCATGGAAATTTAATATGAAATAAAATGTCACAAATTAGAAATTAACTGAGGAGAAGAAAACATTATTTATAGTTTGTATATTATTGAGGATGTAACTAATTAAATTAAATATAAGATAAGGTGCTGACAAGGTGCATTGTAAGATTTGACACAGCAATGAGTTAGCAGAAGTTTCCAGAGATTTTAATCTACGGTTGAAAGCACACCTAAAACACTATAAATATGACCTAAACTAACCTAGGTTTTCACTCTAAAATAAAAACCTAGCCTTCGTTTCTCTCTCTCAAATATTTACTGTGACGCCCCACCTCTGTACCCACGCTAGCCAAGGACACTACGGGGTAATGCCGTCAACTAGCACGGAGAATAAGGCTGTTGAGGAGCGACCATCTGTATAATTGCTTTGTGCGAGTACCGATATGCTAAATAAAAATATAACTTTTCATCTCAAGAGGAAATCCGACATAACAATACAAACTCAAAGCTACTACACAGTGGCTATATGGACTTCGGAAACAAATATAGAAATAAGCATAACATAAATCAGTCATAGACATTCATATCACAAAGGCGGAAATAGATATGAATATTACACAAAGAAGTGTACATCAGAGTAGTGGTCAAATAAGATCCACAATAACACAAAAGAATAGATACAAGTGCTAGCCAAAAGAATATGTATACATCAAGGAGTCTAAATCTCAAATGTATACAACAAAAACTACTAAACTAGAGTAGTTAGCCAATAGTCAGATGATGTTTCCAGATAGGAAGTCATGAGGAAGCACCTGTAATATCTCAGTCTGACCCGAGTATTATTTAAGAAGAAAATAATAAACGGATCAGTCTAGCTATAATTATCAGATAAAATGAGATATGAGAATAAGAGATATGATAAAAATATATGATAACAAAAAGATGTCATACTACGTCAAGTATATATTAGAAAATCCACAAAAGTCATACAACATCTCAATAATCTCAAAACACAGAAAAGAACATCATATTCTTAATTTAATTCACCAAGCCACAAAAATGACATACATATCAATGCCAATGGTAAATGCTGGTGAAACATAAATTCCAGAAATCAATAATTAGAAATCCAGAAATCACAAGAAAGAGGATGGCCAATCCCATAAAAGTGCCAAGGCCAATCACAAGGGTTGATGAAACACAAATTCACCAATGCACAAATATTGATATAGCTTATTAATGTAAACCACGAAAATTGGTGAAACATAAATTCTAGAAATCGTCAACTAGAAATCCAGAAAGATCACAAAAAGGGAAAGAGGCCTGGCACTAAAACGGGAGCATTAAAGCTCACCAACACGTGTATCACAAGATGAGACGCTATCTCATGGTCGCTAACCATCAATTTTGAGCCGAAGCTCCACAAGAACGACCCGAAGACCATGACCCGAAGCTCCACAAGAACGGCCCGAAGACCATGAGTCGCTACCCCACAAAAATTGAGCCGAAGCTCCACAAAAAGGATCTTCGCAGACCCACAAGTGTAAATTACACTAAGCTAGTAAATATATGAGTTTAGCTTCATGTCCCATAACCACTAGCTTAACTTAAATTATTACGAACGAATTGTAGATTTCCATTCGAATATTGTCACAAGAGTTTCAATCGAACAAGTCCAAGAATTAACCGACGAAGTAAACGCAAGCGTTTCATACCACTTGTTTTACTAAGCCGTTTAATTAGATTTCTCGTACGAGTGAGGTAAAGGTTTGTATATACTAGTAGATTGGAAAACGGTTTAAGAAACGAGCTTTGAAATAAAATAGTGTTGAAATCGTTTTGATGAAAGAGTTTTGATATATACTACTAGTATAGAAACCTTTGTATATTTTTAAAGTGACAAATCACAAAAACGATTGTAAAAATAATAAATCACCGAAAATGCACATTCGAAGATGTGAAGCAAATCCATAGAAATCGATACCGAATCCATCAAAATGGATATTCCCAAAAATCCCGAAGAAGAAGTCATCAACGTCAATAATAGACGATAACAACAAATGGGAATCAACACGAATCGATAAAATTTGGAAACCGAGCAAAATTGGCGAAAATAGGCATAATAAGCAAAATAGGAGCAGGTCGGTCGGCTAACTCACTGAGTTCGGTCGACCGAACTCAGACCTGGAAAATCCGCGGGATGCTGGTTGGTCGACCGGACTCAGTATGCCAATCGACCAGACCAGTGCCAGAGAAGTGCTCTGGTAGCAGGTCGGTCGACCGGACAGGAATTTTGGTCGACCGGAACCTGTTTCCTGCACTTCCAAGCCTAACTAAATGAAGAGCAAACTCTACCACTTCGCAACCGGATGAGCGATGGCGCTAAGGATTTATGCCTGTCGACTACCCGGCCCTATAGGCTCTCCGATGCACCACAAAATCATGATCAAACACCAAAGCTATGATTTTTAAAGATTTAACTTCGAAACACCAAAAATTGGAATATTCACAAAAACCAATCCAAATCAAAGCAAATGCACATGAATAAGAGTTAGGAATTCATACCTAACACTCAAAGATAATTATAGACTAAGATGTGAGATAAAAATCTCACCTTTTCACAAAATCAATGAAGTAGAAGCTATAGAGCAATGGCAAGGACAATCACTCTTCAATTCCAACTCAACAAGCTTGAATCTAAGCTTAAAAGAGAAACATTTCCTAAATTAGGTTTAGGGAATTTTTAAAATGAAAGGAGAATGAGTTGGAGAAGATGAAGAGGATGCTTACCAATAGCTTCTCTTTGAATTTGAAGCTAGAAGACGGATTTGCAAATGAACTAGGGCTTGGAGTTTTAATTTCCCATTCCACTCTCCATTTTTGATGAAGCTTAAGTGTTAGGAAATGAAAGTGAAGTAATGAAGAGGAGAGGGAGTGGAGCTTGAGTTAATGAAACCAGAATTGGGCAAATGGGCTGAACCAAACCCAAAGTCCAAAGTGAAAAAGTAGCAAAATTCTACTAACTCTAAACATATTGAAGATTATACTCACAAAGTTCGCAAACGGCATTTTGAACTCAATGGAAGTGGTCCCGAGTCCCAATTCGACTGTTTGCAAAAAGTAGCTTTTCAGACTAAAATCCGACGAACGATGAAATATTCAAATATAAAATCGACAAATATGCGGGTTGTTACATTTACCTACATTCTTCATTTATAAAATAAAATTATATTATATATATATACATTCAAATAAAAGATGGAGATTGTACAAATTAGAGGAGATTTCTAGATAATTTTGGTTGCTGTAAAAAAAGGATTCTAGCTTTTGTCTCAGGTGAGTGATTGTAATTATTTAGATTTTGAAGTAATTTAAAATAATAGGGTTTCCAATAGTTGTAGTTTTACTATGATTTTTGGAATAACCTTTTTAGTAGTTTATTTACAGTTTTTAGAATTATTTTTGGTCTATTTCTTTTAGCTATTCTTTTCAGTTGATTTTAGTTTATTTCTGTTAATTATAGCTTTTCCATTTATTTACAGTATTTAAATTTATTTACTGTTATTTATGCGTTATTTACATCTTTTTTCTACGCTTTGGATTTTCTTCTCTTTTCAGCTTTCTTTTATCTCTCTTTCTTCTTCGCCTATGGATTAGAATAGATTAAACTCGAATTTGGATTAAATTATAAGAATACTGAAATAACGGAAGATAAGATGTAAATTGTAAGGACTGTAATAAAAATGGAATTGGACTGCAATTGTGATGTAAATATTAGAATTAGACTGAGTTAAAGAGAATGGCTTAGTTATAACTTAGAATTATAACTAAAAGGAGTAAAAGATGAAAGAAGCTTATTTTCACACTTAGACCTTGGGTTAAGTAATAAGCATGATTATAACATAGGTTATAATAAGAACAAGGCTAATTTTAAGACTTAGGATAAATTAATAAGCACAGATAGTAAGAATAACAACAAAGGCTTATTTAAAATAATTTATCTAAGTTAATAAGCAAAGTTGAAAGTAAGATCCGTACCGACAGCATTTCCCTTATGCCGTTTAGGGTAGATAAGTGGTCAATAGTTAAAAGAAAAGATTCGTACCGGCATCATTTCCCTTATGCTGTTTAGGGTAGATAAGTGGCCAATAGTTAAAAGAAAAGATCTGTACCGGCAGCATTTCCCTTATGTTGTTTAGGGTAGATAAGTGGTCAATAGTAAAAGAAAAGATCTGTACCGGCAACATTTCCCTTGGGACACGCTTATTCTGTTTAGGGTAGATAAGAGGTCAATAATTAAAAGACTAAATCATGGGGATTTGGACAAGGGACGCAACTAGATTTTGTTTGACAGGGACCAGTACCAACAACATTCCCTATTTTCTATGGACATGGTGTCTCACAATAGCCTGAAGTGAGACGAGAGCACGCTTATGTTGTCTAGGGTAAATAAAAGGTCAAAAGAGGGAGCAATAGATAGTGCGAACCGGCGGTGACCGAGCGTGCGACATCGATTAGGGGAGATAAGTCGCTATTGAGTTCCTAGCGCTTAGTATGTGTGTCTTTCGTAGACACCATTGCCTTCTGTGTCTGGAGCTATATAACGTCTTGTCCACAATAGATACTTTGCGTGTCATTCGTAGACACCATTACCTTCTGTGAAGGGAGCTATATAGCGTCTAGTCCGTAGTAGGTCTATGGAGTAGCAGGCCGATCAAAGGGTAGAATTAGGATTTCAGCCTAATTATAGGATTAGGAATGCAGCCTAATCAAATCAGCTATCAAAGACAAGTGCAAACAATCAAAGTTAATCAATTATATTTATTAAGTTAATTTGTATTCCTTCTCTATGTTTCCTTTTATATACTAGAACTGTTGTAAAGTCTATTACTTTTACTTTGCTTAAAGATTCTAGCAATTACTATCATTCACCAGACTTTTAGTCTGACCCACTCCTCCATTTCCCCCTTTTTTCCCCCATAGGCAATCAGGTATAAGGACGGTAGACTGTAGATTTGTGGAGACTTCTTTGGCAGAGATTTCTTATGTATTTCTCTTTTGTATTTTCCAGTTTTTTGCTTATTCCATGTACTGACACTTTGTGAGGGAAAGTTTGTACTCCGATATTTATGAGGCTGAGGTTTTGATCTCATGAGACATATATTGGTATTTTGAGACATATGATGTTTTTGGTTTTATAATTCTATATTATGAAGTTTGACTTTTAGCAAATTATTATTTTAATTGTTTCCACTGTTTTTATCTTTTGTCTTGTGAATCTTATTCTCTGCTAGTTTTAGTTATATCTACAACGCACCACATCTTTTAGTGTGTCCATTTGGGTATACTAAGGGGTGTGAGGTGTTATAGTTACTTCATATGATTTAGGTTCTTAAAGAAAAAAGACTACCCTTTCAGTTATGATAACACGTGGCATATGCAAAAGGGATACTACACATGTGTATCCAAAGGGTTACAAGCTACAGCTTAGGGATTTCCAAGCTATGTTTTCCAAGATAAACTACAATAATGCAAAGAACTGATAAAAATCTGGAATGGAAATAGAAATAGAGAGGATATTTATCTTGTAGATGTAGAAAAAGAATATGAGGCTCTTGAACAAGTAGTGGATGGTGATCCCAATAATCTGAACATATATGATGCAACGGTTCAATGGCTGCAACAAGGTGATACAAATTCTAAATGTTTTTACTTTAAAATGTCGTTTAGAAGGAATCAAAATAATATTCAATCTCTAATTGATGAAAAGGGGGAATTACTTTATAAGCCCAATGAAATAAAAAAGGACGCAATCAATTTATAGTGATATATTTAACGGAAATATAAATACTATTTTCCTACATTTCAAAGTGTATATACTATAAATGAGGCAGTCCAATAATACTTGATAAGGCAAATCAGTATAGATGAGGTCAAAAATGCAGTATTTTCAATTCACGATGACAAAAGTCCTGGTCCGGATAGAATAAATTTATAATTTATGAACTTGCATTGGGAGGACATCAAGTATGATTTATTAAGTGCAATAACTGACATGTTTCAGGCAGGTAAGTTATGCAAGGGGATAAATCATACATTTATATCCTTAATCTCAAAGTAGACTAAGTAGTATTACTGAGTATCAACTTATCTCATATTGTAATATGTATTACAAAACACTTAATATAGTATTACGCAATATGCTAAAGCACTTCCTGCCGCATTTAATTTCTGAAAATCAGATAACCTTTATAGGGGGAAGATATATTGGGGGGAATATTTTATTAGCACATGAACTATTACGTGATGTTAATAAAGAGGGGTGGATAAGTTTTGCATCAAAGTAGATCTACGAAAGGCGTATGATAAGATAACACATAATTTATCTACTATGTAATGCAAAAGATGCAATTTCCAACACATTTTTTAAATGTGATATATGAGTGAATTAACTCTCCTACTTTCTCTACTCTCCAACGAGGAGTCCCGAAGGGTTTTATCACAAGAAATATGGGTCTCAGACAAGGAGATCTATTATCACCATTTTTTTACTATTGCAATAGAGTATTTCTCGTATTTAATGAATGAAGCATATGAAATGAACTTGATTAAACCAGCAAGCTCAAATAAACCAGTGATAACACATCTATTTGATGCTGATGACCTAATAGTGTTTGGAAAAACTACTAATATAGAAGCTCATAGTATGACTACAATTTTCGATAAGTTACATAGCGGGACAAGTTTGAATGTTTACATAATGAAGACTAGAATTTTTTAACCTATATGCTACAAGAAAAGAGCAAACGATACAAGGTCTAAGGTTCGTAGAGGGTACTTTACCTATTACTTACCTTGATGTTCCTTTGTCTTCCAGTTACTTGCATTATTCACAATGTGGTAACCTGATACAAAGAATACAAACAAAATTAGAAGGGTAGGATGCACAATTGTGAAGTTTCGAAGGAAGAGCAGAACTCCCTCACACAGTAATAACCCACCTGTATTATATTGGGTATTTATTTACCAACTCCCTGAACAAACAATTGCAAAAAATAGCACTCTATGTTCAGATTTTTTTTGGGGAAGGTAGAAGACATTAGGTTGCATGGAATTCATTATGTGAACCTAAGAGAAAAGGGGGAATATGCCTAATTTTGTTGTAACAACCTGCATATTTTACGATTAAATATTTAAATATTCATCGTTAGTCGGATTATAGTCCAAAAAGCTACTTTTTGCAAATAGTCAAATTAGGACTCAAGACCACCCCCATTGAGTTCAAAATGACGTTTGCGATCTTTTTGAGTTTAGACATTGATATGTTTGGAGTTAGTGGAATTTTGCTACTTTTTCACTTTGGGCTTTGGTTTGGGTTTCAGCCCTATATCCTAACTCAAGCCCTTAGCTCCACCCCCACTTATCTTCATTCACTTCATTTTCCTAACACTTTCAAGCTCTAGATAAAAATGGTGGAAGAGAAAAAAGAATTAGAATTCCTAAGCCCTAGTTTCCAATTTGCAAATCAAGTTCTAGCTCCAAATTCAAGAAGAAGCTTTGGTAAGCCTTCTCTTCTTCTTCCCTAACTCGTTCTCCTTTCAAATTCAGAAATTTCCTAAACCTAACTTTGGAAATGTTCTTCTTTTGAGCTTAGATTCAAGCTTCTAGAGTTGAGTTTGAAGAGTGGTTGATCCTCCTTTGTTTCCAAGCTTCTTCTTCATTGTTTCTGGGATTAAAGGTGAGATTTTTATCTCACATCTATGTCTATAACTATCATTGATTGCTTGGTATGGATTCCTAACACCCTTTCATGTTCATTTGATTTTGGTTTGGATTGATTCGGTGAACATTTCAATTTTTGGTGTTTTGGAAGTTAAAACTTTGAAAATCCTAGCTTTGATTTATGAACATGCTTTTGGTGGTGTTTCGGAGAGCTTATAGGGCTGGGTTGTCGCTTGGCATAAATCCTTTGTCGTCCTTGCTCATTCAATCGCTCCGAATTCAAGAAGTTGTGAAGGTTTGCCCATTTAAGGGCTTTGAAAATTCTGTCCCTCTACAGGTGACAGACGTCTGTGGATTATCCACAGACGTCTATGGCTTCAGGAAAATTATTTCCGGAAACAGGTGATAGATGTCTGTGGATTATCCACAAACGTCTGTGGCTTCAGGAAAAATATTTCCCAAAACACGTGACAGACGTCTGTGGATTTCCCACAGACGTCTGTGGCTGTTGATTTCCGGATATTAGCCTATTTTTATGTGGATTTCCAAATTTATCGATTTTTGATTATCCATATAGTTATTGTCAATTAATATCAACTTTGATGATTTCTTTTCTGGATTTTTGGTGTTTCTATTCGATTGATTTGATATCGATTTCCATGGTTTGATTCACGTTATCGAAATGTGAATTCTTTGATTGATTGTTTCTACAATCATTTCTGTGATTTGTCACTTTAAAATATAAAGGTTTTCTATACTAGTAGTAAATATTCAAACTCTTTTACTAAGATGATTTTAACTCTATTTTTTAATATAAAGCTTGTTTTCAAAACCGTTTTCCAATCTATTAGTATATACAAACCTTTACCTCATTCGTATGAGAAAATATAATTAAACGGCTTAGCAAAACAAGTGGTATGAAACACTTGCGTTTACTTCGTCGGTTAATTTTTGGACTTGTTCGATTGAAACTCTTGTGACAATTTTCGAGTGGAAATCTACAATTTGTTCGTAAATATTTAAGTTAAGCTAGTGGTTATGGGACATGAAGCTAAACTCATATATTTACTAGCTTAGTGTAATCGACACTTTTTATTGATCAACGATGATCATTTTGTGATTTAGACTAGCGATGTGCGATGTCTATTTGTCTACGAGGGAGACTAAACCCCGTTTCTGTGGAACTTCGGTTCAATTTGGCGGGGTAGCGACCCGTGGTCTTCGGACCATTTGTGGAGCTTCGGCTCAAAATTTATGGTTAGCGACCATGGAATAGCGTTCCATTTGTGATACACGTGTTGGTGAGTTTTCATGCTCCCGTTTGTGATATGCCTCCCCCTTTGTGATTTCTGGATTTCTACTTGATGATTTCTAGAATTTGTGTTTCACCTCTTTATGTGATTGGCAATGATATGTTTGTCAATATTTGTAGTTTGGTGAATAAAATAAAGAATATGATATTCTTTTTGGTGCTTTGAGATTTATGAGATGTTGTATGATTTTGTCGTTGTTTATATCATATTTGTTCTAGTGTGACAATATCGTTATCATACGTTCTTATTGTATCTCTGCTTATATCTCATTCCTTTATCTGATATTTATAGCTAGATTGATCCGTTTATTATTTTCTTATTAAATAATACTCGGGTCAGACCGAGATGTTTCAGGTGCTTCTGCTTGACTCCTTATCTGGGATCACCTTCTGACTTTTGTCTAACTACATTACACTTGTAGTTTTTGTTGTTATACATTCGAGAGATAGACTCCATGATGTATACTTATTCTTTTGTCTAGCACTTGTATCTATTCTTTTGTGATATTGTGGATCTTGTTTGACCACTACTCTGATGTACACCTTTTTGTGTTATATATTCATATCTATTTCTGCCTTTGTGATATGAATGTCTGTGACTGATTTATGTTATGTTTATTTCTATATTCGTTTCCGAGGTCCACTTAGCCACTGTGTGGTAGCTTTGAGTTTGTATCGGTATGTCGGATTTCCTCTTGAAATGAAATGCATATTATACTATCTGACATATCGGTGCTCGCACAAGGCAATTGCACAGATGGTCGCTCCTCAACAGCCTTATTCTTCGCGCTAGTCGATAGCATTTCCCAAAGGTGTTCTTGGCTAGCGTGAGCATAGAGGTGGGGCGTCACAGCTTGGTATCAGAGCTAAACTTCGGAACAATATAGAATAATCTAGCAAGGATCATTGTCCTAAGTCTTTCTTAGGAATCGTGCCATAGGATTTAATTCGGGTCTTCATACCGTTCTATCCTATTTCTTTTTATGATGCCTTGTTTTATCAATCAAGTTTGTTTGATATTCATTCTGAGATTAACCTTTTTCCTCTTTTATTTCCTTCGTAAAGAAGAGAAATGGTTAGACCTGGCCGTCCCAGCGCCGGTCAATCTAGTGCTACTCCCCAGGATGGAGTATTTATGTGTTAACGGTAAAAAGTGAACGCTAACACCCGGTGTGTGTAATAGAATCGTGAAAGCACCACCCGTTGGTACGGGAACAGAATATAAGCTGAAAATAGCAGAAAAGCAGTAAATGAACAACAGGTTTATAGTGGTTCGGCCCGTAATTAAGCCTACATCCACTTTATAATCTTTTATTGCTGATTCAGTTACAATTTGATACAATATCCTTCAAAATACAATACAACTTGATCATGAAAGCACTCTTGACTACTAGCTCGATCTTTGATGATGAAACTCGACGAATCCGTGTTGGATGTAAGGAGTTCTTCTCTTGAAGATTGTTGTAGTGTCTTGAATGCTTGAAGATCTTTGATTGCTGAATGAGAGGAGACTTCGACAGCGTAACGGCGCTTGAAGAAATGAATGGCCAAAAGTCCCCGTGATGTTGGAAGTGGTGGGGTATTTATAGGAGCTGATTTGGATTCAGAAAATTCGCCTAAGTCTTAGGTCGCGTACGACCTTAGTTAAGTCGTAGGTCGCGAGCGACCTAAGCTAGGTCGCAGTCTCCTTGCGGCTTAAGAGATTAGCTGGTGAAGCAGTACTGGGCTTCATTTGATTAAGTGGTAGGTCGTAGGCGAGTTAAGGGATAGTTGTGGGAGCTCTAGGTCGTTGAAGCCCTAACTCGTTAGCCTCTTAGGTCGCAAACTTCTCCCAAGTCCTTAGGTCGCAAACCTTTCCTGAGTCTTTAGGTCGCAAACTTCTCCCAAGTCCTTAGGTCGCAAGGTCTTCTGATAGTTAGGTCGTAGACTCCCCTAGGTCGCAGAGCCTCCTTTAACAGTTAGGTCGCGACATTGCTAGATCGCAATGTCCCTTTAACAGTTAGGTCGCTAAGCAAGTTAAGTCGCTGAGTCCTAGATCGTAGACATTTTAGGTCGCAGAGCCTCCTTCAACAGTTAGGTCGCGACATTCTTTAGGTCGCTCTGTTCTTAGGTCGTAGGTCGTCAACCTTTTAACTCGCAAACTGTTAAGTCGGAGCTCTTCTTAACTCGGAGCGTTTCATAGCTCGGTATTGTTAGGTCGGAGCAGAGTTAACTCGCAATCTTAAGTCGGCCATTTGTTAAGTCGGTTGGCTTCTAGGTCGGCACGCATCTTAAGTAGTTAGGTCGCAAGCTCCTGAGATAGTTGGGTCGTAGACTCCCTTAGGTCGTAGCTCCCTAACCCGGTAGGTCGTAAGTCGTTCAAGCCGTAGATTCCTTTTCAGCAACTAAGTCGTAAGTCGTTGAGTACGCAGGTTTTAGGCTTTTTAACTCGTAAGTCGTTGCTAAAAGGGAGTTAACATTTGCCCCTCGAAGTATACGTCTTAAGTCGTAAGTCGTGTGCTTCGATTTCCTTAGCTCGCTTCTTGATGAATGCGCTAGATCGCGATCGACTTAAAGTGAGTCGTAGGTCGCGAACGACTTAGTATAAGTCGTAAGTCGGATGTGTCGATTCACCTTTCACTGTCCCAGGGCATAAATAGCTTAAGTCGTTCCTTTTCCTCCTTCACTTGTTCCTATTATCTTATTCTGCCATTTGCAAGCATTCGAGCTCTTCTAAGACGAATTCAATTACTCGATCGCCAGTTATCCCCATCGTTATATTGCGTAAGTGAACTCGATTATTCAATCCCCGACTCTAACTGAATTATGATCCCCATTTTCAACCCACTTTTATTCTGCCACGCTTCACTGCAGCCTTTGTTTCAATCGATTATTGATGGATTCAAAATGATTTGTCTTAGCCTTGGACAGTCTTGTGTGAACAAGGTGATGGATTGCGGCGATTCAGTTTGACCGATTTGTGATTTGTGATGGAATATCATTACACTGGGTGTATGGTGATTTCGGGATGATTGAATGCATTGAGGGGACGAGAGTTTTGGTTGAAGGAGAGGCTAATGGGTTAACGGGTTGACGGGTTAGGAGTTCGGCGAATTGATGTACTGGGGAGAATGAACGTCTTAACACCTTTGAACAGAAATCGCGACTTAATTTTTGACGACCTAAAGTAGATCGTAGGTCGTAGGTCGGTAACGACCTAGGACATTGCATTTTTGCATTCAGACTTGAAATTTTTCCTTGCAGTGCGACTTAAGGACTGATGACTTGACTTAACCCATAGCTTGCCCCTTAGGTCGTGGACGAGTTAGCACATGCGTTGTTTCAAACCGAGGCTTCATATCTCTGAGTGTTATGGCTGATGACTCAAACAATTAGACAACCAACGACTTAACTCATAGGGAATCCATAGGGAATCTTTCTTAGGTCGTCGCCGAGTTAGCACTTAAGGTTTAATCTTGCAAGCACATCTGAATGACTAGGTCGTGGATGAGATAGCCCTTAACTCGTAACTCGCGAACCCATCCGAACGACTTAATAACTTGAACTCTATGACTTCGAATCCTTGGACTTGAATGATCTGACTTAAGAGAACATGCCTTGAACATCTTGACTCGCCTAATACGACCTAAAAGTCCCAACTTATGACAGGTCGTTTAACGACTTAAGACTTAGATGATTTTGTACAGAAGTTGGCTGAACTCCTGAATTTGAACTGTGTTGTGTTACCTCTCACACTGTCTTGACTTTAATGCTAATAACCTGCTTAACACAACATTCACAGAATACTGGGACGAATATACTGCCAGTGACTGCCCACATCGAATGACAGATTAGTTGATAAAGAGAAAATTAAATTAAATGAACTGTATGAGCGAAATGCCACACAATAACCAACTCGAGTGAAGTATTAAAGCAAAATCGTAATGGTAAACTGAAACTGATTTGTCTGCATTAACACTACACTTGAGTATTAACAAGTTCTGAAATCTCGTAATCGACTGATTGTCAGTTAGTTTAATTCCAGTTATACTTGTTTTTGTTTTTTGTTTTTTTTTCATTAGTTTTGCACAGCACTTCACACTTTTAGGAAACGTGCACCTTCACTTTTAAACATTCAGCTGATTGTGTAGAATGGCATCTCATCAAGAAGACTTGGAACCAACTGGAGAAGCTTTTCCAATTGCTACTCCGTTGAATGATCCCCCGGAAAGGACTCCTACCACTCTGAGTCATAAAGTCTTCCGTCAACTATGCACCCAGTTTGGCATTGCTGAATCTGACGCTTTGCTCCCTGGAGTAAATGACACTGCTGAGAGGCCGCCCCACGGCTTTGTTGCAGTGAACCGCCAAATGTGCTTGAGTGGAGCGATTCCTCCGTTTAATGACTGTCTTCGAGAACTTCTCCTTCGATTATCTATCTCCCCTTTTCAACTACACCCTAATGGCTACGCCATCCTGCTGGGACTGCGTGTGCTCTTTAGGAGAACACTGGACCGTTTTCCCAGTTTTGGAGAAATTTGCTTCCTGTGCTCATTTGCAAAAAACAAAGACCATCCCTCTATCACAGTTGTAAGGAGTGCCAGGAATCGTAAGCTGATTATTGGTCTTCCCGAAAGCGTTCCTGGGTTTCTGAGCCAGTTTTTCTTTGTTCGTTGCCCCCCGGGATTTTACGCCATTTGGAGAGTGGGAAGTATGATTATCTATATTTTCCCTGTGTTTTCTAAATTCTTCGAAGTCCAAATTGTCAAGTGTTAACTTCTTTTTCTACTGTTTCAGCGCTCCCTCCCCCCTCTAGGGAACCTCGTCACAAGACTACCTTCGAGAGGCTTATGGCCGTGCCGGTTGAGGAGAGGAGTGTTCAATTTCTATTGAGAGATGAGTTCCTCCACGAATTTGGACTCTTACATCCTTCCCGTTCCACTCATCCACATGAAGTCCCTGATTCTCCTGCTGAGGAGTCAGATGCCCCTGTTCCTGCTAAAGAACCTTTACCGCAAGAACTTACCGCTGAGACTTCATTGGTAAAGTGTTCTACTCCTACCGACATTGCTGGATCGTCTAGTAAGTTAGCACTTGCCCCGGTTATTAAAGAGGAGGAAAATCTTCACACTCTTGAAAAGACGGCTGAGGTGGAAGTTGAAAAAGATAATTCTTCCATGCACCATGGCGATGATACTTTTGACAGTCTGAGCGACATCATGATAACCTCTCAGGAGCTCTTTAAAGATGATGTTTCTAAAGTGGTCCCTCCTGTTATCGAAGCAACTTCTTCTTTGCAACAAACCACAACGCCTTCCACACAACTTATTGCCATTTCTACACCCAAAAGTGGTTTGTAGTCTGACGCGCGTAGTTTGCACATCACACACACTTAGGATTTCGGCACTTATACGCACTTAGCTTCTTCAATTTGAGGATTTCTAAACTGGTCTTTTTCTTCAATTTCAGGTTCTCTGATGGGGCGAAGCGGCTCTTATTTCAACAAATTCCAGCGTTACGGAAGCCGTGAGGCTTATGACTTTAGGAGTTATATCGGTGCCGTGAAGGAAACTGATGAGGAGAGGGCTGCCAGAAAGGCTCATGAGAGGCGAGCTCATGAAGAGCGTCGTCGGAGAGAAGATGAGGAATACTATGGGAGTAGGGAC
The DNA here is from genome assembly GCA_030737815.1 of Allium fistulosum. Lineage (NCBI taxonomy): Eukaryota > Viridiplantae > Streptophyta > Magnoliopsida > Asparagales > Amaryllidaceae > Allium > Allium fistulosum. The sequence goes on along the minus strand of CM060902.1, from coordinate 142,976,909 downwards.
GAGCGACGTGACTCTTCCCGCAGAAGCGACGATCCTTACAAGAGGAAATCTTACGATGACAAGGGGAAGAGTCATACTTCCGATGATTCTAGCAAACAGATCAGACTTGGCGAGAAAGATACATCTAATATCTCGGAAAAGACTACCGCTTCTATTCCTCCTAATACATCTTCCGGTTCTCCTGCCCTTAAGGAGTCTGACATCCAGACAATCATTAATAGGCCACAGTACCAAGCTGGAGATGGTCCTCCCACACTCCAGAGCCGATTTCCGAATTGGTTTCTGAAAGGAGTGCGTTTTGATTTGGATTTGGTCCCCATTGATAAGCAGGCGATGCTGAAAAATGTCGATGCTGTAAAGCTTGACATTGAAAGAATGTCTGGATGGCAGAAGCTGGTTGATGAACTTCAAAGGGTCAACCATATGAACCTTGAGGCGATGATGACCATGGAGAATGATAAATCAGAGTGGGACAAATGGCGTAAGCAGCATGACGCGGAGATGAAAAGCATTAGCGATGGTTATTGGAAGCTCGAAGCTGAAGTTGAAAGACTTAAAAATGAGCTTGCTACTTCTTCCACTTCTTATTCTCAGAAAGAAGAAATGCTTCAAAAACAAGTTCGAGACGCCCATGCTGCTCAGAGAGATATTGAGGTGAAACTCGAAGCAGAACAGCAAGTTACGAGAAAATACCGCGATGACGCTGTTCAGCTTCGAGAGAAAGTCAGCTCTCAAGACTTAGAAATTATAAGACTGCAATCTCAGCTACTAAAGGCTGAAAGAGAACGTGATGAAGCTCTTTCTGGTAAAGCTGCAGCCGAAGAATCCCATAAGGCAACCATAGCCACCATTGACGCGACTCTATTCGACTTTTATATGCATTGTGTCCTGGGGCGTGGGAGCCTTTCATTTTTGGGACCAGAATATGAAGTCACCTTGGCGGAAGTATGGGAGGCAATCATTGACTTGTTTGGCGGTGCCGGTTACGCTGAAGCAGATCTTCAAGCTACCTACTTAGGTGAGAGCGACCGCGCTGCCCTTGCCAAAGGAAAAGAGCAGCTTATCCGAGTGCGGGCCGAGGCGACGGGAGAGAAGCTTCCTGAGAAAGAAATACCTCCTATTGCTCCTGCTTATACTTCGGCTTTAGCTTACTCGGATATTACTGGCTCTAGTTCTCATTCCACGCCACCCGCTAAGGTTGACAAAGAAACTGTAACCACCCCTACAGAGGAAGAGGCAATGAAGGACTTCCAAGCTCGGGAATTTGAGATTGATCTCGCTAAACCGGCTTCTCCAGGTAACTTTGACAATTCACGGTCTTCTTTTTTTTCCTCGGAGAATACTGATTTTGATTTCTTTTATTATGCAGCAGACGTGCCGGAAACTGCACCAATTCTTCCTTCTTCAGCTGCCGTTCCTCCTCCTTCTCAAGTTATTCCTCTTCCAGCTTCTCAACCAGGTTCACAGGAAGAACCAATAGCAGCCCTTCAAGGTTTGGACGAACCACCTGCTTCCGAAGAACAGAAGGCAGAAGGCCTGGAAGATAGCGAGAAGACCCCGGAGCGGTCTTTTGACTACGACACAAAGCTTTCTACATTTCTTGCTCCGGGGAGTGAGTCTTCTTCCAAGAAGAAGGGAAAGCGTGCAGTTTCGAAGAAAGGAAAGAAGAGTTCTTCTACTGCTGGGGATGAAGCAGAGATCGATCCGGCTGAGTCTCTTTCTCCTTCTTCTCCGATACGGCCTACGAAACTAATTACCAGGCCGGGTAAAGGCTCCAAGGGTGGGAAGAAGGAGAAATGAGTTTGATTTTGTCTTTTCTGCTTTTTGCATGCATTGACCGGAGATTGTGCGGATACCGGTCTCCGCTCCTTTTTGTAATCTGCACAATGTAAAAAGTTTCCATAGTATTGAATAAAATGACTATTTTACTTGTACAAATTCTTGTGTATGTAGGAATATAACTGTTTCTCATTTGAAGTGTAGAGTAAACGATTCTTTTTACTTGTACAAACTTTTGTCTGTGTTTCAAGAACGCATTTATTCCACATCTTCTTTATGTGATATCGCAATGAACTTGTGGTGTGTCGCTTGTACATTACTTTTATTAACGTAACTGAATTGTACAATGTTGCCCCCATACCACAAGTGCATTGCAATATCTCTCGCTTTTACAAGACTGATACTCTTATATTAGAGAATAACTATTCCATTTTTGAGGCAGGAATCATTCTGCTTTTAATAGAGTATATCTCGTTTTTGGAGAAATTTTTACTCTCTCTTTCTGTCAGAAGAACACTTCGACTTTTGGGAATGATCACTTTTATTTGTTTAAAAATGAATTTTCCCGCACAATGAAATGAACTTCTGAAGAAGGTTTTGATTTTTGTGCCCCAGTAAAGGGTTCATTCTTGGTACTTCAAGCAAGGTGAAGTACGCCTCTGAAGAGGTCTTTTGGTCTCTGAAGAGAAGCAATTTTGGCCTCCGAAGAGAAGCAATTTTGGTCTCCGAAGAGAAGCAGTTTTTTGGCATTTCAGCTCTGGTGAAGTGGGTCTCCGAAGAGAAGCATTTTGCACTTCTACACGGGTGAAATGTGCCTCCGAAAAGGGCTTTTGCCTCCGAAGATGGCTTGTGCCTCCGAAGAGGGCTTGTGCCTCCGAAAAGGGCTTTTGCCTCCGAAGATGGCTTGTGCCTCCGAAGAGGGCTTGTGCCTCCGAAGAGGGCTTGTGCCTCCGAAAAGGGCTTTTGCCTCCGAAGATGGCTTGTGCCTCCGAAGAGGGCTTGTGCCTCCGAAAAGGACTTTTGATTGCCTGGAAGTTACTTTCTCATGGTCGGAGGGGTCCACGGGACAGGCGTAAGTTGCTTGATTGGATGTTTGTTTGTACAAACGATCGCAATCAAGTAACAAGGTGCCCCTTCGGTGGTCCTACCAATCTTTTTGATTGAGGAAAGCACTCCCATTTATTGGCGTGCCTCGTTAGAGGGCTTTGGTTGGTGTGCCAGGAAGGTTGCGTCTTAGGGGCAAGTATATCCACGGGATGGACATAAGCTGCCTGATCGGATGCATCACAATCAGTTAGCGAGGGTCTTATTTCTTCTGCTTGGGAAGGTGTCCCTTTAGTGGATCTACCGGCTTTCCTGTTGAGAGGCATACCTCCCTTTGGCTGCTTCCATGTTTGCCCGCTCATGTTGTATCATCATCTGCCAATCTGCGATCCTTTACCATTATTTCCAAGCGCGTCTTCCTTTCTTTTGCAAGTAAACTGCTTTATCCGAAGAAGTTGACTTCACTGTTGAATGACTCCACAGATTAAACGCAAGTTATTTGGTTGGATGCCTTTTTATACCAACGATCGCAACCAGTTAACGAGGGCTTGACACAGTGGAGCCGTCAACTTTTTATGTGAAGTCCCTCTTGTATGGGATTTGAGTTTGGAATTTTCGTTGCTTGAAATTTGCTTTAATAAATGATTTGTAAGGCTCGCTTAGCTTTGCGATGGGTGAGCTTTACTTTAATGACTTGCAATATTAGATCGACATTTTAGCAATACATTTAGAGTATTTACACATCGAAATATAACAGGCATTTTATAATAGAAAACACAGAATGCGTAGTTTTTCATTATTCAGTCACGCTGATTTCTCAGCGGTTTACAATGCAGAAGTCACACATCCATTATCGTTTTTTACAAATTCGAGCAATGCTGCTAAGTAAAAAATGGATGTTAGTTATTGTTGTTTCAGAATCTCCAAGCTGGATTTCCATTTGTGCTTGGTTCATAGCTTTTGGATTTTTATGCCAGAGAGAGTGAGAGATGCCCCAGCTGCAGTTTTGTGGGTAATTAGTAGTCGTCCCAACTTCTGCTTGCTGGGTACGGACCTCCTGTGACAACATTAATGACAAGCTTTTCTGAATCTTGCACTGCAGTGTTGTCGAGAGAATCGGATTGATGGGTAGGACGTTGTTGATCCCGAGTGGATGAGGTTGGATCGACTCCGCTTCTCTTAACGTATTGTTGGAGTTTACCTTGCTCCAGCAATTCTTTAATCACCTTCTTTAACTGGCGACATTGGTCAGTGTCATGGCCAGGTTGATTGTGAAATTGGCAGAATTTTCCATTACGCTTTGCACCTTTCGTCATCTTAGGTGGCTTAGGATACCGGACAACGTCTTTTGTTGCAAAAAAGATATTTCTTGGAGTATCAGTTAAAGGAGTATAATCCGAAGGATTAAAGCGGCGAGGTTTCTTTTCATTTCCCTGGCTCTTTCCTCCTTCATTCTCCCTTTTCTGACTTTCAGATTCTCTTTTATTAGATGGTACATTGTCATTATTAGTTTGGGCAGCAACCACTTTCGATGCCGTAGAAAGGCTTTCAAGGCGAATGAACTCGTCGGCCTTTTTATAAAACTTATCAAGTGAATTCGGTTCCTCCATCTTTAGCCATATCCCAAATTTGCTCGATTTATCAATGGCTCGCATCAAATAAGTCAGGGTCATGCGTGGTTCCGCATTTTCTACTTCGGCTAAAGCTATATTGAAACGGCTCAAGAAAGATTTGATCGATTCTTCGGGCGCTTGTTCCAGGTTAGACAGTGACATTATATCCTTAGCTTTTGAAGCATACAATCTGAACTGTTCTTTGAACTTTTGCGTTAAGTCGAAGAACTTATCTACAGACCGTACTGGAAGCTTCGTGAACCAAAGTAAAGCCACACCTTCCAGGTATACTGGAAAGTATCGACACTTGATCTCGTCTGATGCTCTTGCACCGGTCATATGCCAATCGTATTTGTAGAGGAAATGATTAGGGTCACTGGTTCCCCTATAGGCTTGGATAGTAGGAGGTGCAAATTTCCTTGGAAATTCCTCTTTCAGGATCCTCTCAGTAAACGGAGTTCTGCTTGGTGCAAATCCCCAGTCGTTCTCATCCTCTTCCCTTTGCATGCTCTCTTTCATGATGCGGCCTACCATTTCAGACAGGTATTCTTTATTGTTCAAAGACACTTCCGGACAAGCATCAGTTCTTCCCTCGGAAGTTTGCCCGGGCATATGTTCATGACGAGTTGGTTGCGGCATAGAACCATCAGCTTGGAAAGGTGGCATTTCAGGAAGAGTAGTTTGATGGTTTTCTGGTTGACGATTTGCCCCGAGCAGAGCAGTTATTCTATCCATCATCAAAGCGTTTTGAGTTTCAATTTGTTGGTATAATCCAGAAACTGCGTTGTCCAATTCAGCCCTGGTGACTCCAATGGTTGGAGTTGCTTGGTCTGTCGTTGGGGAAGCGAAAGTCCCTTCGTGAGCATTTCCGGATCTGATAGGTCTACCTCTTCTTCCAGGAGCCATTATTTCGGATCTGGTTTTTAAGAGAGGTTCTTTTTATGAATCTTTGCGAAGCAATGGTGGATGATCGCCTGAGTTGGGTTCTCAGTGAAAGCACCAAAATGTTAACGGTAAAAAGTGAACGCTAACACCCGGTGTGTGTAATAGAATCGTGAAAGCACCACCTGTTGGTACGGGAACAGAATATAAGCTGAAAATAGCAGAAAAGCAGTAAATGAACAACAGGTTTATAGTGGTTCGGCCCGTAATTAAGCCTACGTCCACTTTATAATCTTTTATTGCTGATTCGGTTACAATTTGATACAATATCCTTCAAAATACAATACAACTTGATCATGAAAGCACTCTTGACTACTAGCTCGATCTTTGATGATGAAACTCGACAAATCCGTGTTGGATGTAAGGAGTTCTTCTCTTGAAGATTGTTGTAGTGTCTTGAATGCTTGAAGATCTTTGATTGCTGAATGAGAGGAGACTTCGACAGCGTAACGACGCTTGAAGAAATGAATGGCCAAAAGTCCCCGTGATGTTGGAAGTGGTGGGGTATTTATAGGAGCTGATTTGGATTCAGAAAATTCGCCTAAGTCTTAGGTCGCGTACGACCTTAGTTAAGTCGTAGGTCGCGAGCGACCTAAGCTAGGTCGCAGTCTCCTTGCGGCTTAAGAGATTAGCTGGTGAAGCAGTACTGGGCTTCATTTGATTAAGTGGTAGGTCGTAGGCGAGTTAAGGGATAGTTGTGGGAGCTCTAGGTCGTTGAAGCCCTAACTCGTTAGCCTCTTAGGTCGCAAACTTCTCCCAAGTCCTTAGGTCGCAAACCTTTCCTGAGTCTTTAGGTCGCAAACTTCTCCCAAGTCCTTAGGTCGCAAGGTCTTCCGATAGTTAGGTCGTAGACTCCCCTAGGTCGCAGAGCCTCCTTTAACAGTTAGGTCGCGACATTGCTAGATCGCAATGTCCCTTTAATAGTTAGGTCGCTAAGCAAGTTAAGTCGCTGAGTCCTAGGTCGTAGACATTTTAGGTCGCAGAGCCTCCTTCAACAGTTAGGTCGCGACATTCTTTAGGTCGCTCTGTTCTTAGGTCGTAGGTCGTCAACCTTTTAACTCGCAAACTGTTAAGTCGGAGCTCTTCTTAACTCGGAGCGTTTCATAGCTCGGTATTGTTAGGTCGGAGCAGAGTTAACTCGCAATCTTAAGTCGGCCATTTGTTAAGTCGGTTGGCTTCTAGGTCGGCACGCATCTTAAGTAGTTAGGTCGCAAGCTCCTGAGATAGTTGAGTCGTAGACTCCCTTAGGTCGTAGCTCCCTAACCCGGTAGGTCGTAAGTCGTTCAAGCCGTAGATTCCTTTTCAGCAACTAAGTCGTAAGTCGTTGAGTACGCAGGTTTTAGGCTTTTTAACTCGTAAGTCGTTGCTAAAAGGGAGTTAACATTATGTCTGCTCAGCAACTTCTTGATCTTGTAAGAAATGCTCAAGCTGTCGGACCTATTCCTGAGCCCACTCATCCTAAATCTGGGTTTGCACGCTTGTGTAGTGATTACACCAATTTGGGTGGAAAGCCATTTAAAGGCTCCAGAGCGGACTATATATCTTCGGCATCCTCAATCTGTTAAGCAGATTTCTCTCGTTCTTAAAGATTCGGATTCCAACTTAACAGCATCTTTATATTCTTTAAATCCTCGTGATGACGATAACGATGATGAGGAAGATGTCATTTCCCTCATTCACATTGTTCGTGAATTTCCCGACATATTCGAGCCCGTTCTAGGATTACCACCTAAGCGAGCAATTGAGTTCAGAATTAATCTAATCCCTGGAGCTCTACCTATTACTCATCCTCCTTATCGTATGTCCAATAAAGAAAATGAGGAGATGCGCAAACAATTATCCGAATTGGAAATAAAGCAATTTATTCAATCTAGTTCCTCTCCATGGGGAGCTTCGGCTATTTTTGTAAAGAAATCTGATGGTACACTTAGGCTTTGCGTTGACTACCGCAAGCTTAACGATCTCACCATCAAGAATAAATATCCCTTACCGCGGATTGATGATTTGTTCGATCAGCTTAGTGGTGCTAGAGTCTTTTCACAGTTGGACTTAGCAACCAGTTTTCATCAGCTCCGTATTGCAGAGGATATCATTCCTTTGACATCGTTCCGTACTCGTTATGGATCTTATGAATGGCTTGTTATGCCATTTGGTTTGACGAACGCTCTAGTTTATTTCATCGACCTTATGAATCGAGTTTTCAAAGACTTCCTCGATCGATTTGTTCTCATCTTTATAGATGACGTTCTTATTTATTCTAAAACCGAGGAAGAGCATGAAAATCATCTTCGGATTGTATTGGAAACTCTTAGGAGCAACCAATTGAAAGCAAAATTTTCTAAATTCCACTTTTGGCAATCTCGTGTGAAATTTTTGGGACATATCATTTCTGAATCCGGAATTTCCGTGGATCCTTCCAAGATTGAAGCGATTCAAAACTGGAAGAGACCAGAGAGTGTGACGGAAATTCGTAGCTTCCTTGGATTGGCGGGCTATTACCGTCGGTTCATAAAAGACTTTTCTAAAATTTCCGTGCCTCTTACTAATTTGACAAAGAAGGGAATTAAATACATTTGGTCAGACAAATGTGAAGCTTCATTTCAAAATTAAAAGAACTCCTTTCCGATGCTCCTATTCTTGTGATTCTCGATGGGAACCAAGATTTTATTATTTATACCGATGCTAGTCGAGTTGGTTTGGGTGTCGTTCTTATGCAAAGGGAACGTGTTACCACTTATGCCTCTAGGCAATTAAAGCCAGCCGAGACTAGTATGCCACTCATGATTTAGAGCTCGCGGCTATTTTATTCGCCCTTAGAATTTGGCGTCATTATCTTTTGGGTGAGAAATTTGTTCTCTACACCGATCACAAATCTTTGAAATATTTATTTTCTCAAAAGGAACTTAATTTGCGTCAACAACATTATCTCGAGTTCCTTGCATCGTATGATCTTGATATTCTTTATACTCTTGGAAAGGGAAATCTTATTGCCGATGCCCTTAGTCGAAAGCAACATGCGGTTGTTTCTATGATGATATCCGAGTGGAATGATCTCGAGACTTTGTCCACTTGTGAGATTCGAGATCGTGAACCCGATTTATGCTCATCTCTTGTTTTATGTAGCCTCGAGGCTCATCCTTCTCTTTTAGACCGCATTCTTGAAGCTCAAAAGCATGATCCCGAATTGGTTCTTCTTAGCCAAAGTTGTAGGGATAAAATTGATATTGAAGGTTTGAAAGACTTTGATATTGATGCTCGTGGCGGTATTCGAAAATTTGGTAGACTTATCGTGCCAAATATTTGTGATCTTCGTAAAGATATATTAGGAGATTCTCATCGTTCTAAATTCACCATTCATCCTGGTAGTAGTAAAATGTATGTGGATATGGGAGGGAATGAAATCTGATATTGCTAACTTTGTTAAGTGTTGCATGACTTGCCAACTTGTTAAGGCCGAGCATCAAAGGCCCGGTGGGTTATTGCAACCTTTGGAAATTCCATTATGGAAGTGGGATCAAATTTCCATCGATTTTATTGACGGTCTTCCCCGTTCTCATTCGGGTCATGATGGCCTATGGGTGATAGTTGATAGACTTACAAAATCCGCCCATTTTATTCTCGTTCGGTCCAATCGGACCGTACCTATTTTGGCTAAACTTTTTGTCAAAGAAATTGTTAAATTGCATGGAGTTCCAACTTCTATTGTTAGCGATCGTGATCCATTGTTTACTAGTGGATTTTGGAAAGGTCTTCAAAAAGCTTTGGGAACGAAGCTTAATTTTAGCACCGCTTATCATCCTCAGTCCGATGGACAAACCGAGCGTGTGAATCAAACTCTTGAAGATCTTCTTCGTGCATGTATTCTTGATTTTGGTGGAAGTTGGGAAGATCATATTTCTCTTGTTGAATTTTCCTATAACAATAGCTTCCAATTTAGTATTGGTATGGCACCTTTCGAGGCACTATACGGAATGCCATGCCGATCTCCTTCGTGTTGGCTTGAAGTTGGTTTTAGGTCCTGATTTTATCCGTGAGGCCACAGAAAAGATTGACCTTATTCGTCATAGGATGAAAGAAGCCCAAAGTAGACAAAAATCCTATGCCGATAATTGAAGAACGAAATTAGAATTTTCTGTGGGAGATTTTGTGTTTATTCGTATTTCACCAATGAAGGGTGTTGTGCATTTCAATCGATCGGGAAAATTAGCACCTCGATATATTGGGCCATTTCCCATCACCGAACGCATTGGTTCCATGGCTTATCGCCTTTTATTACCGTCTCAGTTTTCTGCTATTCATGACGTATTCCACGTCTCTCAACTACGGAAATGCCTTTGAGATTCCGACACTATTCTTGAGTCCGGTGTTATTGAAGAAATTGAAGTTTTGCCAAATTTGACTTATGAGCAACATCTTATCCGAATCATTGCTTCGAAGGTTAAACGCCTTCGAAATAAAGATGCTCCTCTTGTGAAAGTTCAATGGTCCTCAAATCCTAAGGATTGCTCTTGTGAATCCAGAGAATTCATCGAACGAACACATCCGGATTTGCTCTCTCGTGCTCCTTAAGGTGAACTTCTTATTTCAAAATTTCTTTTGAGTTGATATGCTTCTATGGTTATTACTTTTTGTTCAATTATTCCTTAAGATTGCGTGGACGCAATTTCTTTAAGGAGGGGAGTCTGTAACAACCCGCATATTTTACGATTAAATATTTAAATATTTTATTTAAATATTTCATCGTTAGTCGGATTATTGTTCAAAAAGCTACTTTTTGCAAACAGTCAAATTAGGACTCGAGACCACCTCCATTGAGTTCAAAATGACGTTTGCGACATTTTTGAGTATAAACATTGATATGTTTGGAGTTAGTGGAATTTTGCTACTTTTTCACTTTGGTCTTTGGTTTGGGTTTCAGCCCTATATCCTAACTCAAGCCCTTAGCTCCACCCCCACTTATCTTCATTCACTTCATTTTCCTAACACTTTCAAGCTCTAGATAAAAATGGTGGAAGAGAAAAAAGAATTAGAATTCCTAAGCCCTAGTTTCCAATTTGCAAATCAAGTTCTAGCTCCAAATTCAAGAAGAAGCTTTGGTAAGCCTTCTCTTCTTCTTCCCCAACTCGTTCTCCTTTCAAATTCAGAAATTTCCTAAACCTAACTTTGGAAATGTTCTTCTTTTGAGCTTAGATTCAAGCTTCTAGAGTTGAGTTTGAAGAGTGGTTGATCCTCCTTCGTTTCCAAGCTTCTTCTTCATTGTTTTTGGGATTAAAGGTGAGATTTTTATCTCACATCTATGTCTATAACTATCATTGATTGCTTGGTATGGATTCCTAACACCCTTTCATGTTCATTTGATTTTGGTTTGGATTGATTCGGTGAACATTTCAATTTTTGTTGTTTTGGAAGTTAAAACTTTGAAAATCCTAGCTTTGATTTATGAACATGCTTTTGGTGGTGTTTCGGAGAGCTTATAGGGCTGGGTTGTCGCTTGGCATAAATCCTTTGTCGCCGTTGCTCATTCAATCGCTCCGAATTCGAGAAGTTGTGAAGGTTTGCCCATTTAAGGGTTTTGAAAATTCTGTCCCTCTACAGGTGACAAACGTCTGTGGATTCAGGAAAATTATTTCCTGAAACAGGTGACAGACGTCTGTGGATTATCCATAGACGTCTGTGGCTTCAGGAAAAATATTTCCCGAAACAGATGACAGACGTCTGTGGCTGTTGATTTCCGGATATTAGCCTATTTTTATGTGAATTTCCAAATTTATTGATTTTTGATTATCCATATAGTTATTGTCAATTAATATCAACTTTGATGATTTCTTTTTTGGATCTTTGGTGTTTCTATTTGATCGATTTGATATCGATTTCCATGGTTTGATTCACGTTATCGAAATGTGAATTCTTGTGATTGATTGTTTCTACAATCATTTCTGTGATTTGTCACTTTAAAATATAAAGGTTTTCTATACTAGTAGTAAATATTCAAACTCTTTTACAAAGTTGATTTCAACTCTATTTTTTAATATAAAGCTTGTTTTCAAAACCATTTTCCAATCTATTAGTATATACAAACCTTTACCTCATTCGTATGAGAAAATATAATTAAACGGCTTAGCTAAACAAGTGGTATGAAACGCTTGCGTTTACTTCGTCGGTTAATTTTTGGACTTGTTCAATTGAAACTTTTATGACAATTTTCGAGTGGAAATCTAATATTTGTTCGTAAATATTTAAGTTAAGCTAGTGGTTATGGGACATGAAGCTAAACTCATATATTTACTAGCTTAGTGTAATCGACACTTTTTTATTGATCAATGATGATCATTTTGTGATTTAGACTAGCGATGTGCGATGTCTATTTGTCTGCGAGGGAGACTAAACCCCGTTTCTATGGAACTTCGGTTCAATTTGGCGGGGTAGCGACCCGTGGTCTTCGGACCGTTTGTGGAGCTTCGGCTCAATATTTATGGTTAGAGACCATGGAATAGCGTTCCATTTGTGATACACGTGTTGGTGAGTTTTCATGCTCCCGTTTGTGATAGGCAATATCGTTATGTTTCACCTCTTTATGTGATTTCACCCCCTTTGTGATTTCTGGATTTCTACTTGATGATTTCTAGAATTTGTGTTTCACCTCTTTATGTGATTGGCAATGATATGTTTGTCAATATTTGTAGTTTGGTGAATAAAATAAAGAACATGATATTCTTTTTGGTGCTTTGAGATTTATGAGATGTTGTATGATTTTGTCGTTGTTTATATCATATTTGTTCTAGTGTGACAATATCGTTATCATACGTTCTTATTGTATCTCTGCTTATATCTCATTCCTTTATCTGATATTTATAGCTAGACTGATCCGTTTATTATTTTCTTATTAAATAATACTCGGGTCAGACCGAGATGTTTCAGGTGCTTCTGCTTGACTCCTTATCTGGGATCACCTTCTGACTTTTGTCTAACTACATTACACTTGTAGTTTTGTTGTTATACATTCGAGAGATAGACTCCATGATGTATACTTATTCTTTTGTCTAGCACTTGTATCGATTCTTTTGTGATATTGTGGATCTTGTTTGACCACTACTCTGATGTACACCTTTTGTGTTATATATTCATATCTATTTCCGCCTTTGTGATATGAATATCTGTGACTGATTTATGTTATGTTTATTTCTATATTCGTTTCCGAGGTCCACTTAGCCACTGTATGGTAGCTTTGAGTTTGTATCAGTATGTCGGATTTCCTCTTGAAATGAAATGCATATTATACTATCTGACATATCGGTGCTCGCACAAGGCAATTGCACATATGGTCGCTCCTCAACAGCCTTATTCTTTGTGCTAGTCGAAAGCATTTCCCAGAGGTGTTCTTAGCTAGCGTGAGCATAGAGGTGGGGCACACATTTGTTGACTTAAAGAAGGCAGCGTGCTTGAAGCTAATGTGGATTCTTCTAACAAGGAAAAATCTTTGGATGGAGTGGATGAAAAGAAAATACTGTAATGGTAAGAATTTCTGGATTGTTAAAATTGATAATAATGCATCTTGCTCATGGAAAAATATGCTATGGCTAAGACAAGGAGGACGTCAATTTTTTAACAAAGTCATAACTAATGGCTATGACACTTCTCAATGGAACGAAACAAGGATTAATAGTAGATGTTTAGTGGATTTGTTAGGGTATGACGGGCTACAAATTATTCTATCATCTTACATCAAGGTGGCAGAAATGTTGTAGAATGCAGTTTAAACCCTACATTGAACATAGCTACTATAGAGGTGGCATCATTAGTTAACCAAGTGTAGATAAATAACAGGGCAGAAGTTGACTTTTAGGAATGGTGCGATGGAGGTAATTTTACACTACATAAAGCATGGGAAAAAGTTAGACAGAGCAAGTTTAGCAACGGGCAACATTAGTGTGGCATTGTAAAGTAGCAATAAAATGTCTTTCTGCACATACTTGGCAATAAAAAATTGACTAAGCACTAAAGGTCGAATGTGAAGAAAAAATATGAACATGGATATGAAATGCATATTATGTGAAGATAACACAGAATCAATAAATCATATACTCTTCAATTGTCCAAATAGTAAGTACATTTGGACTCTTATCAGGCTAAAACTGAAAATGATACCTGAGACAACTCTAATGTTAGAGAACGAAGTTATTGTCTTTATTTTCAGATTTAGACGCAAAGACAAGGTTCGGGACTTAGCATTTGCAAGCTTAACTACAGTGGTACACTTTATTTGGAAGGAGAGAAACGCTGGGATTTTTACAGGTAAGAAGATGGATAAAGTGACAAAGGTGAAAAATATCGAAAGGGAATTTATTTACTTAATGAAAGGGAACAACAGTAAGACTAAACAAAGCGAGTATAGCCAGGAAATTTTTGGCCGATGAGGGATTAATTTGAACGATGCAGTATAGGAGCCACTGTGGAAGTGGAACTAGGGTTGAATAATGGATTGTGTTGGAGCTGAAAGCCGAAGGTAACTTAGTAGGAGAGAAGTGGGTCGGATGAGAATGATTTGGGCCACGTAACCTAAAATCAATTTATTTTTGGTTTGTAAATTGAAACGAATGTCTTATTTTATGTTAATATGCGAAAGTTATATATACTTTTTTCCCTTACAAGGCACTCACTTAGGTTAGGGGGCTGTAAGGTTCTGATGAGGCATATAATGGAAGTATATGATCGGTTTTAGAAATAAGAGTACCAATTTTCAATATATATATATATATTCGTGTGTGTGTATTGAGATTAAATTTGACCATTTTGTTTTGAAATCTAAAGTTAGTAGTAATGAATTTAATTTCAGTTAAAGAAGAGGTAGAGATTAAATTTTACACTAAAGTCCATTTTATGAATTTAAGTTAAATTAGCATACACGTATTTGTTTCCATATATATAAATAAGTTCAAGTAATATTTTACACATAGAAACAAATCATGTATGAAATTGTAATTTACACCATATGTATATTAAAGTCAATAATTCAAATCAAACTTTTGATTTGTAAAGGATACAAAGAATTTAGGATCATATATAAAACTTTGAATATAGAAAAGAGACAAAATATTTATGATTTAACACAAAAGTCCATTCATGAATTCTAGATTAATTTTTTATTCTTATGTATACAATATTCAAAATACCAACCATACAATATAAAAAATCAATTTTCCAGGCAAGTTTAAACAATTATCATATATAGTTTATTTATATTTTTGTATGCAAGAGTTATACAATTACAAGATGAATTTCTAATAAAAATAAGTTTTTTTTACAAAAGTTTCCAAAATAGAAGAAAGTAGGAACCAGGTAACTTAGTCCCATGTAAATTCGTGGTACAAGCATTTAGTTCTAAATTACGCAAAGAAAAAAAATAAATAATTAAATGAGGCAAAGTAACTAAATTATATCAATCATGATGAAGATATAATTAATGGAGATATAGAGCAAAAGTGGATCTGAATCAAATCAACATAAAAAGTGTAATGATCCACCTTTTCGATCCTTAAAAGTCAACACTTATACATCCACGGTATTCACGTGTCAAGCATCTAAGTGCCGGAAAGACAGATTGTTGCGGAAAAAGAAAGAAAAAACAAAATAGAATCTCACATCATGCCGAGTAATATATAACATACAAAAAATCTTTACAAAATAAACTGTAACATACATACATCAAAATCAGAGTACACTTAATTAGTAATCATCTACCTGGACAGTTATAACAACCCGTTCTCACAAATGCTAATAAATAAAACAACACATGTAGCAAAAATAAAGAATATACGAGAGATACGTCTGGGACATCCAGCTCGTCTCCTGAAGCTCCAAGGCATCCAAACTAGATATGAAAATATGCTCAGTCTAACCCGAGCATTATGAGGAAAATAACACCAGGATTAGTCTGGTAAATCAGCATGAGAAACACACCTCAATTGAATTTTAATGTTATAAAATCTTTTTGAAAAAAAGGTATCTCGTACGACCATGTCGAACATAAACACGGACGGGTTTTTACCTTACGATAACCAAAACATTTTATAGGAAATCTTCTGATATTATCATAGTGTCTAGGGTTTAAAAGAAATATTGAATATAACCGGAATTGTTACATTAATTAAATTCTAGTATAATAGGTAACCGAGTCAACACGGCGCTTATTGGAGAATGGATTCCAACAATGGCAAGGTAAGGGACTACCTTCCGTATAGTACATCTCTAAATAAATACCAAGGACTACAAATTCATTTGGTCCTCAACTAACACTGGACTAGCCTACCCCTTACTAGATAGTACCGAATATGTCATCACCCCGGTTGTTTTCCAACCTAAATCGAGAGCTCTCATGCACAACCAAATCCACAATATAATGAACTAGAAAGATGATGACATACCCTTATGGGAGCGACCAACATAGCCCTGCCAGATCTACCCTATTTTAGCCATTTCCCGGGTTGTGAGGCTTGAGGCAACGCTTTTACCTTTTCTCTTAGCAATTACCACTTAGAATGCTAACATTGCCCTCCAAGCAGCAATGCAATGCCAACATTCATCCCTATAAGTTCGCTCTGGGTCTGAACGAAACCAAAGGCACAACTTCAACTACATCCATTTTGGAATCACCCTTAGGATTAGTAGCAAGTGGCCCTTGCACTTCAAAAAACTTTGTCTTCGAAACTATCACCATCAAGATGTCTACCATTCGAATGCTTGTGCCAGTTTGAAGTGGTTTTCAAATAACATATCTGATCCTGATCTCTCCGAACCGGCAACGATAGTTTGTAACTAGGCAGATTTGATAGTCGGTTATTTAAGTATCAAATAAAAACAACAATCAAATCGGTGATTTATTTCCATAGGGAAACCAACATTGGTTAAGCACATAAGAAACCACTAACCTCTTTAATTAATCCTTTCATTGATTAAAATCACTTTATAAATACTTGTATCAAAACACTTCTACAAGGATATATTCACAAAACCCTTTATACTCTTTTAAATACTTGGAAAAATATCCATATACTTATTTCAATGATATAAGTATATTCACAAAAACACTACACTTTCCCTACTTAGAAAATGTATTCATATACATACCTCAACGGTATAAGTATATTCACAAAACATTATGAAAGATTTCTTATTTCAAAATCATATTAAAAGGATTAAAACAAATATTGTTTTAAAGAAACCAAGATAAAGATAAAGATAAACCCAAACACTATTTCTTTGGTATTAAGCATGGAATGAATGTCCACACCACCAAAATTAAGAAGGTCAATTAGGGAAATCTGATCTCGTTTCATTCTTATAAAATTACTTTTATAAATCCTTTTAATGTAACGACCCGACTTCCTATGCCCAGAAAGTCGCATCATTATGAAGAAAGAAAGGGGTAGAAAATAGAAAAGAAGAGAAGAAAGAAAGAAACAACAACAACGATCTCACAGCGGAACGAATAAATTATATTAATAACATAAACTATTACATAGTATACAACACTTATCAGAGTTTACACAACTATACAACACATACTAGACAGTTATAAACATCTGTCTAGATATTACAACTCAAATACAATACAAGACTCTAACACAGATATCAACACAGCGGAATACTATATCTACGAACGCCGAAGCCTCCTGCTCCATTGCTCCTCCACAATTCGTCAAAGCTAAACCTGAATCCCTTGGCTACTCGTAAAAATTTGAGTACCCAAGAGTTTATAAAACAGAAATAAACACTTGGGTCAGACATGGGTCTGGTGTGAGTAACAGGTTAAACTTGCTTAACTTCAAAACCTTTAGAAAGAAAAGGTATCACGTAAGACTCCCCACAAATAAACATGGGTAAGTTTTTACCTTACGCTAACCAAAACATTTGATAGGAAATCTGATTTTATTATAATAGGGTCTAGGGTTTTCAAGTAAAATATAGAAATAGCTGAAATGCTTACATCTCACATTCCAACATAGTTGGGCACAACTAATACGTACGGCACTTATTGGAGTTTGGATTCCATACAATGGCAGGGCTACTGGGGTACCGCCCGTCACAGTACGTGGCCTAGATCACCGTACCGAGGAGTACGCCCGCTCCCCTGCAACACAAAGCCGGAACCATCCCTTACTGGATAATCCCGGACAAGATAACCCGGTAGTTGGCGCGACCAACCACACACTAAGCCGAATGAAAAGAAAAGGGACCTCTAGACAGGGATCTATCTTGCTCTCAGTGGGTGCTACCCACGAAGCCTTGCTGCACCTCCCCTGTTTTAGCCATTCCCGGTTGATGAGGCTTGAGGTTACGATTACCTTTAATCAGAACATATCACTTAGAATGCTCATCGTCCGCCTGACGATGTGCTGAAAGCATTCAATCCATACAAGTTCGTTCCGGGTTCGAACGAAACCGAAGGCATTATCTCGTTACACTCGTTTTGGAATCACCCTCAGAGTTAACGACAATAACCCTTGCACTCTGAATCTTCATCTTCACTTGAGATTCACGACCTATCGTTAATTTGGATCGATGTGGTATTCGGGTCTCCAGACCTGGAATTCCGGTATACGGAAACCCGATCCCGGTCTCATTGAAATCCAAAACGTATCTTTTAAGGGCCAAGTTGTTTTAAGGTTAAAACAATTCAATTCTTATCTATACTACACACAGATAGATAATTTACAATAGATAATCCATATTATCATCCAAACAGATAATTCATATTATCATTTCAATCCAACCAAACATCTATATCATAGATCAGCACATCTCTTATTAGAGATATCAACAATGCAAAGCATTCAATATCATTCATCCATTCTTAAGTAATGATTTATCATCTCTAATTAATTTAAAGTGAATTAAATTAATTACTTCATCCTATAAATCCTGCTTAATTAATTATTAATTAAACCAATTAATTAATCATTACTCTAAGTATCCATCTAAATTAATCATTCCTGATTAATTACCCTTTAATTACTTAAAGTAATTAATACTTAATTAATTTCACAAATTAATTATCTTAAACCATTCAGTAATTAATCTTTAATTACTTCATTAATTAATTAACTATATTTAATTACATTAATCCTTAATTAATTACAATTAATTAATTACTTTAATCACTAATTATTTATTAATTAATCTTAATTAACCAATCCTTAATTACATCATTAATTAATTAATGATCCTTAATTATTCTTAATTAATTATCTTATTTAAATTAATAATTAATTAGTCACATTTATTAATCACCTTTGATTAATCTCATTTAGTAATTAACTATCCTTAATTACTCTTCCATAAATTAATTACTCATTAATTAATTATCTTTTAATTAATCCCTTGATTAATTATACAAAAGTAATTAAATTCAAATTACTTCCATTATTTCATCTCCCTTAATTAATTACATCCAGTAATTACCTTTAATTACTTTCCTAAGTAATTACACTTCACTAATTACATTTAAGTAATTATACTTATCAAATCACTAAATGATTATCTTAAATTAATTTAATTAATTAATTTAAACTTACCAAATTTATTTAATTAATTACCTTAAGTAATTAATTTCTTTAATTACTTCCATTAAGTAATTACTTAACCCATTCATAAAAGATTATCATTCTAATTGATTATCAAAATTAATCCCATTAATTAATTATTTAATTATCCCTAATTAATGATCTCTCATTAACTATTAACAATTCTTCATTTAAGTAATTAAACTTAAATCAACCATTATTAATTAATTCTTAATTACCAATTAATTAATCTCTAATTACTAAATTAATTTCTTAATTAATCTTTAATCACTTGATTAATTTCTAATCATTTATTAATAATCTATACTTATATAAATAAATGATCCTTAATTCCAAATTAATTAACCTTAATTAATTAATTTATAATCCTAATTATTTAATTAATTAACACTAAACCTTTAATTAATTAAATTATTAAATTATTCTTTAATTACCTTATTATTTTAATGAATCTTAAATCATTAAACCTTAATTAATCTCTAAATTAAAGTATTAACCTTTATAACTACTTTAATTATTATTAACAAAGATCTTTAAACATTTTACCTTAAAATCTTTCTTTTAATTCATTTTAAATTAAAGATTTAAAATAATTACAAGTTTAACTTTAACCAAATTTAAATTAAATTTATAAACCCTTGTTAAAGAAACATTTATCATTTAAAAGAACTTAAAGAGTTTTAAACCAATTCATTTAAAAATTCAAAACTTTTTAAATTATACTTTCAACCTTTTATATTTGTTAAAACATTATAAATAGTTATAACTTGTTTAATTAACTAGGATATTAATAAACTGAATCCATACCTTTAAAATCTGATTTAAAATTTTGTTTTAAATCCTACTTAACATTTTAAACTCAATTTAAAATTTAAAAACTCTGTCTGGGTTTAAAAACTGCAAACAAAACCTACCCGAGCCTTATCTAAACTTCTCCGAGTAAAAACTGGAAACCGCGTGACCAGCTTCGAGTTTTTCCCTTCCCCTCTTTATTAAACTTTGTTATGTTTTTAAAATTTTAAAAACAGTTTAACCCACACGAGTTTCTCTGCAACGAACCCGAGCCAAGTCCCCATTTTCCCGAGCACGACTTCGAGTCAAATCATCAATATACTCGAGTACGCCTTCTTCTTCCTCTAACTCCACATACGAACCCAACTGATACCATGTGTGCACGTGCACAGCTACTCGTCTGAGCTCCGGCCACCCACGACGATCTCTACAAGTCGACAATCAACCCCATACCCTAACTCGATCACTAGATCTTCAACAACCCCTCGAATTTGAAATCGAGTAACCCATCACCATCACGAACTGGAACCCAAAGCCTGGAAAATCGCTCGAACATATTCCTCCGATCGCCTGAGCACCAGAATTTCTGACCACGTCTTCGTCAACGTTCGTGCTTCTATTCCCCACAATCTGGTGGCACTCGATCAACAGAGGCACTATGGTGATTAAAATTTTCCGACCATCCAAAATCTAGGGCTACAGCCTAATCTGATCACCCACCGCCAATACAGGGACTTGAATAGCTTCCTGGCATTTTTCCCGACCTTACCCATCAATTAGCTATCTCCAGGGAGAATCACGCCTTCGACAACCCGCTAGATCATCAGAGATCAACCAGAATTCAAATTCTGGTTAAACCCAAACTGCTCGTACCACACCCCTCTAGAAATTGTGATTTTACTTTTATAATTCATGTTTTAGGATATGATTTCAGATTATATGCCTGTACCATTGAATTAAGATATTTGAATTTTAACAAAAACTAAAGTTTCCTGTTCCACTATGTTTTCCAGAGCAATTTCCTCTTTATTTTAACTTAAATAAAACTTTAAACACTAATCTATGATTAAACAAACAATTATTGTTTTTAACTTAAATCATAATGGTTACTAGGTCAAAAGATACAGGATTTAAATCCAAACTTTTGAGCTTGAAACTGGAAACAGAGCAAGAAACAGACATGCACACCAATTCATCCATATATACAAAAATATACATACATATCAACATACTAAACAACATGCAGGCATTAGACATCATAGATTCAAGGATTTTTAGCATGTAAACAGATATACTTAAGTTTTTTTTTAAAAAATATAAGTTACTCACTTGAAATAAGAAACAGAGGACAGTTTTTCTTAAATCTGGAACTTGCACTAGATCTTCTTACTATTGAATTAAATCTGAATTCGTTGAATTGATTTGGTTGCCAGTTTGATCTCAGGTTGATATATGTTGAAGATTTGAAAGTAACTGAAGTTGCTGATATTAAGATTGTTGACTTGCCATTGGATGTTTAAGTTTGAAACCATGCTCAGGCTAAAACTGGAGACAGGTTGTTGAGTTTGATCTATTTGATTACTAATTTTGGTTGAGAGGATAGTTTGATTACAGATTATTTAAGAGGATTTTGTTTTGTTGAGAGAAGATTTGTTTCAGATTTTAGTTCAGCT
This sequence comes from Allium fistulosum, assembly GCA_030737815.1. Classification (NCBI taxonomy): domain Eukaryota; kingdom Viridiplantae; phylum Streptophyta; class Magnoliopsida; order Asparagales; family Amaryllidaceae; genus Allium; species Allium fistulosum. The sequence goes on along the minus strand of CM060902.1, from coordinate 142,955,486 downwards.
GAAAGATTTCTTTTTCTTAACTTTGGAAAAAAAATGAACATTAGAAAGAGTAGATTTTGAAGAAAACATGCTTATATAAGTATAAATGATTTATTTAAAAATAAAAAATCAAAAATTAAAAGGACACTTGTTTAAAAACATAACATTTATCAAATTGAGTAGATTAATTGTTTACATTTGTCTCATTAGTTACTTAAGATATTAACACTTGTTATATACATATTTTCTTATTTTTTTATTTAATATAAAAGTAAATACAACTCTTTCTTTATTTATTAAATGCTTATATATATATATGAATTACTTTCATATGTAAATGTATATGTGCATTCCTTTTAAAAAAAAATGAAATAAAACAATATATAAAAATGAAAGCTTACTTACATAATTTAAATATGTTTATTCATTTGAATTCAAAATAAATTCAAATTCAAATTCTATTTATATTTGAAAATCCAATTTTTAAAACTAATTTATATCAACATATTTTAATTTCAAAATAATAATATTGTCTTTTAAAATCTATCTATATTTATACATTTATTATTGTTGTTTAAAAATAACATTTTATCAATTTTAAAATAATTTATAAAAGAGATTATTAATTTGCTACTATTACCAACATATCATATGTAAATTGTATTCTAAACTTTATATATATACTTCTTAAATCATATTTATTATCAATATTTAAAAAAGAAAATAAATTAACCTTACTATTAATCTTTATTCAAAACCATATAGTTATTTTGTTTTTATATAGCTTTGAAAAGCTAAATATTAATTAAATCATAATTTCCCCACTATCAAAATGTATTTTAGAAATTTAAAACAAGATTTCACTTATTATTTAAATTTCAAACACAAGCTTATCTGTTTATAATATATACAATTGTATATACATTATAAATAGAAATCATCTTATAAAAATTTAAAGGATAAACTTACTAATTTAAATATTCATTTAATCAGATTATTAAATCAATTCAAATTTTATTATTAAAAATTATCAATCAATTTAATTATTTAAACAGATTATTAAATTGATATTGCCTCAAATTTCCGGGATATTACATTCCTTCCCCCTTAAAATAATTTCGTCCCCGAAATTTTAAACAAAGGTAATTTAATAATTTATTTAAATTACAATCATAAATTATCATCCATATGCTAACAACCATAGCAAACAATTTACCCAATCATACAATTCTAATTATCTAGATAAAATTTTGGATAAATTTTCCTCGAGTTTCCCCAAGTATATATATACCGGAATACTCGCTCTACAGAATCCAAACAATCAATACTACTAAGCTATAGAGCTTCTACTCATCTAGATCTACAGAACTAACCAGGATATCAGACTACAGACGAGTCTGACTCAACAACCAAATCTCCTGAACTGCTGGTTCTAAACCAGAAATAGATCAAACACGTACTCCCTCAGAGATACGTAAAACACAATGAATTCCAGTTATCCAAACTGACAATTCAATCCAGTAGATCAAAGCACTTATCCAAATCAGAACACAGAAAAGATCCAATATAACTCGGAGCTGACTTCCCATACTTACCCAATCTTATAGCTCCCTTTAACCAGAGAAAAACTTCACAACAACGAAGTTTCCAACTTCGAATTTCAAATTTCTTCGTCTCTTATCCACAAAATCTTCAGACGATCTCGGGCTACCTACAAATCCTTCCTGATCAACTCAACCTTCGCCGATGCTTCTAGAAACAAACAGGACCAAAAATAACTCAACCAATGATCCTCTCAAGATTTACCCAATCCAAAACACAACTCTACTACCATCAGTAGACTGAACTAACTTCTCCTATCTGGAAAAGACAAACAGGAGCACTGGCCAAACTGCTTCCGCTACACCAATCTGATCTGGAGTAGATAAGAATGCTGATGAAGAACACAAGCACAAACTGGACAACACATCCCAGAAAATCTTAGATAACTCAAGAGAATACTAAACTATCGCAAGTCACTTTTGCGATCACCCCAGCCTAACTGCAAAGAAAACTGTTCTCTCTTTACCAATCAGAACAGCTTATACTTAACTATCCAATCTATCTAAGAAATGGATCCACTCTGCTGCTTCTGAACTTCACCTTCAGAAAAATGCTTAGCCAAAAACTTTCTGCCAACACAAAGAACACTCCGAGCTGCACTGCTGCCACAGATGCCAAAGATTTCTATATCAAAGCTCTTCGAGAAATTCGGACCCAAACCAACACAAACACCATGTTAAACTCAGCCACAATACCGAAATATACACACTTCCTTAAACTTGTTCCAAAGAAAACATCTTCGGGAACATCCATAGTCACTGCATCTCATCACACAGCTACTTTTACTTGAGATACCATCACTCACTTCTGCCTAACTAACAGATCCAACTCTACTCATCCAACTTCAAAGATAAACTCCGAACCTTAACAGTTCCCTTCGGAGATTTGTGAAATCCTTACACAGCTGCAAAGTTCACTCGAGACGGTATTAGGTTTACAGTCTCGACAAATACACTTCCAACCTCAACACTCAGACTCCTAATCCTAGATGATAAATTATTATCATCTCAACCAATCATTACAAATACCATATACATTTAAAATGATACTTTTTATATATAGAAAATATATCTGGGTAAAATTATTTCATCTACCTTTTTAAAACAATATTGTGTCTATTGGCCTGGTCCAAGTGTTTAGAGATCCCTATCAATAACGTTAGCTACTCATATTGACCAGAATCCATATACCACCCAACCGATCAATTAACACAATATAAAATCATTTTATATAACTAACAAATACGCGCTCTCGTATATATATATACACTCAAACAGGTTGCTACAGATCCTATCTCTAATGAACAACCCTTCCGAACCTAGGTATTCACTCAACCTAGTGTTTTGATATTCACTTAACCAAAAGCTTAGGCATTCACTCAACCTATGCTCTGATACCAAGTGTAACGACCCGACTTCCTATGCCCAGAAAGTCGCATCATTATGAAGAAAGAAAGGGGTAGAAAATAGAAAAGAAGAGAAGAAAGAAAGAAACAACAACAACGATCTCACAGCGGAACGAATAAATTATATTAATAACATAAACTATTACATAGTATACAACACTTATCAGAGTTTACACAACTATACAACACATACTAGACAGTTATAAACATCTGTCTAGATATTACAACTCAAATACAATACAAGACTCTAACACATATATCAACACAGCGGAATACTATATCTACGAACGCCGAAGCCTCCTGCTCCATTGCTCCTCCACAATTCGTCAAAGCTAAACCTGAATCCCTTGGCTACTCGTAAAAATTTGAGTACCCAAGAGTTTATAAAACAGAAATAAACACTTGGGTCAGACATGGGTCTGGTGTGAGTAACAGGTTAAACTTGCTTAACTTCAAAACCTTTAGAAAGAAAAGGTATCACGTAAGACTCCCCACAAATAAACATGGGTAAGTTTTTACCTTACGCTAACCAAAACATTTGATAGGAAATCTGATTTTATTATAATAGGGTCTAGGGTTTTCAAGTAAAATATAGAAATAGCTGAAATGCTTACATCTCACATTCCAACATAGTTGGGCACAACTAATACGTACGGCACTTATTGGAGTTTGGATTCCATACAATGGCAGGGCTACTGGGGTACCGCCCGTCACAGTACGTGGCCTAGATCACCGTACCGAGGAGTACGCCCGCTCCCCTGCAACACAAAGCTGGAACCATCCCTTACTGGATAATCCCGAACAAGATAACCCCGTAGTTGGCGCGACCAACCACACACTAAGCCGAATGAAAAGAAAAGGGACCTCTAGACAGGGATCTATCTTGCTCTCAGTGGGTGCTACCCACGAAGCCTTGCTGCACCTCCCCTGTTTTAGCCATTCCCGGTTGATGAGGCTTGAGGTTACGATTACCTTTAATCAGAACATATCACTTAGAATGCTCATCGTCCGCCTGACGATGTGCTGAAAGCATTCAATCCATACAAGTTCGTTCCGGGTTCGAACGAAACCGAAGGCATTATCTCGTTACACTCGTTTTGGAATCACCCTCAGAGTTAACGACAATAACCCTTGCACTCTGAATCTTCATCTTCACTTGAGATTCACGACCTATCGTTAATTTGGATCGATGTGGTATTCGGGTCTCCAGACCTGGAATTCCGGTATACGGAAACCCGATCCCGGTCTCATTGAAATCCAAAACGTATCTTTTAAGGGCCAAGTTGTTTTAAGGTTAAAACAATTCAATTCTTATCTATACTACACACAGATAGATAATTTACAATAGATAATCCATATTATCATCCAAACAGATAATTCATATTATCATTTCAATCCAACCAAACATCTATATCATAGATCAGCACATCTCTTATTAGAGATATCAACAATGCAAAGCATTCAATATCATTCATCCATTCTTAAGTAATGATTTATCATCTCTAATTAATTTAAAGTGAATTAAATTAATTACTTCATCCTATAAATCCTGCTTAATTAATTATTAATTAAACCAATTAATTAATCATTACTCTAAGTATCCATCTAAATTAATCATTCCTGATTAATTACCCTTTAATTACTTAAAGTAATTAATACTTAATTAATTTCACAAATTAATTATCTTAAACCATTCAGTAATTAATCTTTAATTACTTCATTAATTAATTAACTATATTTAATTACATTAATCCTTAATTAATTACAATTAATTAATTACTTTAATCACTAATTATTTATTAATTAATCTTAATTAACCAATCCTTAATTACATCATTAATTAATTAATGATCCTTAATTATTCTTAATTAATTATCTTATTTAAATTAATAATTAATTAGTCACATTTATTAATCACCTTTGATTAATCTCATTTAGTAATTAACTATCCTTAATTACTCTTCCATAAATTAATTACTCATTAATTAATTATCTTTTAATTAATCCCTTGATTAATTATACAAAAGTAATTAAATTCAAATTACTTCCATTATTTCATCTCCCTTAATTAATTACATCCAGTAATTACCTTTAATTACTTTCCTAAGTAATTACACTTCACTAATTACATTTAAGTAATTATACTTATCAAATCACTAAATGATTATCTTAAATTAATTTAATTAATTAATTTAAACTTACCAAATTTATTTAATTAATTACCTTAAGTAATTAATTTCTTTAATTACTTCCATTAAGTAATTACTTAACCCATTCATAAAAGATTATCATTCTAATTGATTATCAAAATTAATCCCATTAATTAATTATTTAATTATCCCTAATTAATGATCTCTCATTAACTATTAACAATTCTTCATTTAAGTAATTAAACTTAAATCAACCATTATTAATTAATTCTTAATTACCAATTAATTAATCTCTAATTACTAAATTAATTTCTTAATTAATCTTTAATCACTTGATTAATTTCTAATCATTTATTAATAATCTATACTTATATAAATAAATGATCCTTAATTCCAAATTAATTAACCTTAATTAATTAATTTATAATCCTAATTATTTAATTAATTAACACTAAACCTTTAATTAATTAAATTATTAAATTATTCTTTAATTACCTTATTATTTTAATGAATCTTAAATCATTAAACCTTAATTAATCTCTAAATTAAAGTATTAACCTTTATAACTACTTTAATTATTATTAACAAAGATCTTTAAACATTTTACCTTAAAATCTTTCTTTTAATTCATTTTAAATTAAAGATTTAAAATAATTACAAGTTTAACTTTAACCAAATTTAAATTAAATTTATAAACCCTTGTTAAAGAAACATTTATCATTTAAAAGAACTTAAAGAGTTTTAAACCAATTCATTTAAAAATTCAAAACTTTTTAAATTATACTTTCAACCTTTTATATTTGTTAAAACATTATAAATAGTTATAACTTGTTTAATTAACTAGGATATTAATAAACTGAATCCATACCTTTAAAATCTGATTTAAAATTTTGTTTTAAATCCTACTTAACATTTTAAACTCAATTTAAAATTTAAAAACTCTGTCTGGGTTTAAAAACTGCAAACAAAACCTACCCGAGCCTTATCTAAACTTCTCCGAGTAAAAACTGGAAACCGCGTGACCAGCTTCGAGTTTTTCCCTTCCCCTCTTTATTAAACTTTGTTATGTTTTTAAAATTTTAAAAACAGTTTAACCCACACGAGTTTCTCTGCAACGAACCCGAGCCAAGTCCCCATTTTCCCGAGCACGACTTCGAGTCAAATCATCAATATACTCGAGTACGCCTTCTTCTTCCTCTAACTCCACATACGAACCCAACTGATACCATGTGTGCACGTGCACAGCTACTCGTCTGAGCTCCGGCCACCCACGACGATCTCTACAAGTCGACAATCAACCCCATACCCTAACTCGATCACTAGATCTTCAACAACCCCTCGAATTTGAAATCGAGTAACCCATCACCATCACGAACTGGAACCCAAAGCCTGGAAAATCGCTCGAACATATTCCTCCGATCGCCTGAGCACCAGAATTTCTGACCACGTCTTCGTCAACGTTCGTGCTTCTATTCCCCACAATCTGGTGGCACTCGATCAACAGAGGCACTATGGTGATTAAAATTTTCCGACCATCCAAAATCTAGGGCTACAGCCTAATCTGATCACCCACCGCCAATACAGGGACTTGAATAGCTTCCTGGCATTTTTCCCGACCTTACCCATCAATTAGCTATCTCCAGGGAGAATCACGCCTTCGACAACCCGCTAGATCATCAGAGATCAACCAGAATTCAAATTCTGGTTAAACCCAAACTGCTCGTACCACACCCCTCTAGAAATTGTGATTTTACTTTTATAATTCATGTTTTAGGATATGATTTCAGATTATATGCCTGTACCATTGAATTAAGATATTTGAATTTTAACAAAAACTAAAGTTTCCTGTTCCACTATGTTTTCCAGAGCAATTTCCTCTTTATTTTAACTTAAATAAAACTTTAAACACTAATCTATGATTAAACAAACAATTATTGTTTTTAACTTAAATCATAATGGTTACTAGGTCAAAAGATACAGGATTTAAATCCAAACTTTTGAGCTTGAAACTGGAAACAGAGCAAGAAACAGACATGCACACCAATTCATCCATATATACAAAAATATACATACATATCAACATACTAAACAACATGCAGGCATTAGACATCATAGATTCAAGGATTTTTAGCATGTAAATAGATATACTTAAGTTTTTTTTTAAAAAAAATATAAGTTACTCACTTGAAATAAGAAACAGAGGACAGTTTTTCTTAAATCTGGAACTTGCACTAGATCTTCTTACTATTGAATTAAATCTGAATTCGTTGAATTGATTTGGTTGCCAGTTTGATCTCAGGTTGATATATGTTGAAGATTTGAAAGTAACTGAAGTTGCTGATATTAAGATTGTTGACTTGCCATTGGATGTTTAAGTTTGAAACCATGCTCAGGCTAAAACTGGAGACAGGTTGTTGAGTTTGATCTATTTGATTACTAATTTTGGTTGAGAGGATAGTTTGATTACAGATTATTTAAGAGGATTTTGTTTTGTTGAGAGAAGATTTGTTTCAGATTTTAGTTCAGCTGAAAGATTTCTTTTTCTTAACTTTGGAAAAAAAATGAACATTAGAAAGAGTAGATTTTGAAGAAAACATGCTTATATAAGTATAAATGATTTATTTAAAAATAAAAAATCAAAAATTAAAAGGACACTTGTCTAAAAACATAACATTTGTCAAATTGAGTAGATTAATTGTTTACATTTGTCTCATTAGTTACTTAAGATATTAACACTTGTTATATACATATTTTCTTATTTTTTTATTTAATATAAAAGTAAATACAACTCTTTCTTTATTTATTAAATGCTTATATATATATATGAATTACTTTCATATGTAAATGTATATGTGCATTCCTTTTAAAAAAAAAATGAAATAAAACAATATATAAAAATGAAAGCTTACTTACATAATTTAAATATGTTTATTCATTTGAATTCAAAATAAATTCAAATTCAAATTCTATTTATATTTGAAAATCCAATTTTTAAAACTAATTTATATCAACATATTTTAATTTCAAAATAATAATATTGTCTTTTAAAATCTATCTATATTTATACATTTATTATTGTTGTTTAAAAATAACATTTTATCAATTTTAAAATAATTTATAAAAGAGATTATTAATTTGCTACTATTACCAACATATCATATGTAAATTGTATTCTAAACTTTATATATATACTTCTTAAATCATATTTATTATCAATATTTAAAAAAGAAAATAAATTAACCTTACTATTAATCTTTATTCAAAACCATATAGTTATTTTGTTTTTATATAGCTTTGAAAAGCTAAATATTAATTAAATCATAATTTCCCCACTATCAAAATGTATTTTAGAAATTTAAAACAAGATTTCACTTATTATTTAAATTTCAAACACAAGCTTATCTGTTTATAATATATACAATTGTATATACATTATAAATAGAAATCATCTTATAAAAATTTAAAGGATAAACTTACTAATTTAAATATTCATTTAATCAGATTATTAAATCAATTCAAATTTTATTATTAAAAATTATCAATCAATTTAATTATTTAAACAGATTATTAAATTGATATTGCCTCAAATTTCCGGGATATTACATTTAATTAATCTCTTTTATTTATAAAAGTCTCTTTTATAAATTCCCAAACCTATTTATAAAACTTCTTTACAAATCTCTTTATAATTTCTGTTATAAATATCTAAAATCATTTATAAAACTCCTTTCTAAATTTTCAAGAACTCTTCCAAATTTATAAAATTCCTTTTATAAACAATTTGTTATAAAAACCTTTTAGAAAAATCAAAAGTCATTTATGAAACCCTATTTCTAAATCTCTAAAACCATTTATAAAACTCTTATATAAATCTCTAAATCCATTTATAACCTCTTTCTAAAATTCTAAAATCATTTATAAAACTCTATTCTTTTGTAAAACTCATTTATAAAACTCATTTAAAATCCCTTTATAAAAATCTTTTATAAAGCCTTTATAAGAATCCTTTATATATCCAAAACAAAATTTTCATCCATAAACTCTTTATTAAATGGAAATTTTCCATTTGTAAATCTATTTATTATTTATAAATAATTAATCAGATAAATTAATTAACTTTAAATAATATAAATAAATAGTAAATTAACTTTTCAACAACAGTAATAACATAATTAATTTTCCTTTAGAACATCATAAATGAAATAATTAATCTATTCCAAACACATTATTAATATAATAATTTATAACTTCAAAGCATTATAAATAAATAGTAATTATTTACTTCAAAATGTTATTATGTAATAATAATTATTAGTAGTAAAACTTTACTAATAAATAATAATTATTAACTTAAAACATTATTAATAAAATAATAATAATTAATCTTCAAACATTATTATAATAAATAATAATTAACTTTCTAAACATTATTAATAAATAATAATTTTTAATTCCAAGATGTTATCAATAAATAACTATTATAAATTGCAAAACATTTTTAATAAATAATAATTGTTAATTATCTTCAAACAATATGAATATTTTAAATAAATAACTTTTTACAATATTAATTTATTGATAAATAACTTCAAAACAATTAAATATTAATAAACAATTTTTAAACCACTATTAAACAATAGTTAAACAACTTTAAAATATTTCTAAATGGTTTAGAAAAGACAAATAGAAAAGTTGGGGTAAATAGAGAAGTGCAAATTTGCTTAAATAAAAATATACCAGAAAACCCAAAGATTAGATTTGAAATCATTCTTTAAATCAAAAACCCATTTCAAGCCAAACGGCAATTAACAGTATTTCAAAATACTAAATTGAGGCCAATAGCCACCATAGCACTTAACCAATGTTGTTATTAATTTTTATCACTATAAGGGTTAAGTTCTGAAGATATAACAATGTCATAACTAATAGTATTAAACAATAAAGGTTCAGTAATTAACAATCCATATAACTGGGTTATAATTGAAATAAAATAAAAGGAACGTAACTGGAAATTAATAATCATAATATAAGAAATTAGGATTTCTTTATAAATTTTCCTGTATTTTAATTTTAAATACTAATTACTTTTCAAAGCAAAAATCTTAACCAATCAGCCAATAATTTCAACCAAACTCAAACAGTAAAAAATTATCTATTATATAACATACTGATTTATCCAAAGAGGTGAGCTATACTCACCGAAATTCCAGTTATGCCGAAGCATTCTAATTTGGTCCAAAACCGAACGCCGTTCGATTTTAGCATAAAATTTCACAAGCTCCAAACTCTATCAATCCAATTTTAAATCATAGCTAACGTCGATACGAGTCCAACGCGACTAACCACGTCCGAATTTAACCTTGTATGAAATAGATATTTATTTTACAATGTAACGACCCGTATTTTTGATAATTAAAAATATTAAATTTTGTAAGATTTTTGGATTAATATTGTCAAAAAGTAAAATTTATGATTTATTAAGTGAAAAAAATCATTAGAATATAATTTAAATCATGCTGATTGGGTGTAATTGACAACTGTTTAATGTAATTTCAATAAATGGTATAATGGTAGTTAATAGGTAATAAATTAAATGTTGTATTAAAAAGAGAAATCATATGTTATTTGATTGAAATTGGTTTTAATATAGAGTATGAAATCAATTATTTTGTACGTAAAGTTATTAACCTTTGTTTGTAAACAATAAATTTATAAATGCTTTTAAATTACTTAAATGTAATTATTGTTCAATTTCTCATCTTATTATTTAATCTGTTTGAAATTAATTTGGTAATCAATGAAATTTAATGTAATTAAACATTCCAATTAATATGGTAAAAGACGTTAACTATAGAATAAAGAGTGTAATAAAATGGAAACTTATGTTAAATAACATACATAAGGTAATAGTTGATTTAATATAAAAACATATAAATCAAAAATAAAAGAATATTTTGGAATTTAAATTATAATAAACTAGCTTTTTTTTATATTGTAATTTAATGTTGAAATTAATGTAATATTTAAATATTGGATTTTACAAGAAAAATTGAATTTCAAAAGATCATTAAATTTCTGCGTAATCGAGAATGATGAAAATTGCTAACTTTTAAATTTAGAATTTAAAAGTGATTAAATTGATTTTTAAAATAGATTGTTTTAATTAACGTGTAAAATTAGTCTTTTTGGACACTGTCTTAGATTTCGACGAAACCAGTTTCATTGGATCCGTAACAGTGAATTATTATTGTAACGACCCGCATTTTTTCGATAATTAAATCTTTGAATGTAATAAGATTTTGTAATTTAATATTGGAAGAAATTAAAATGTGAGATTTATTAATGAGAAAATAAATAGAATGCAATGTAATAAAGTAATTTAAGGCAATTGGTAAATAACCTAATGCAATTCCAATTAATCGAAATGATTGTAAATGTAAAAATTTGGTTATGAATTGAAAATAAAGAAATAACCAAATGTTGTAATAAACGATGAAATTGTATGTAATTAATTGAAATTGGTTAATGAAGAATAATTAATCAGTATGTGAATTTATTAGCTTTTGTTTGTGGATAATAAACTTATAAATGCGATTGAATTAAGTAAAAGGTGAGAGTTGTTATATGTTACCTATTTATTTAATCCGTTGAATTAAATTTGAAATTAATTGCAATTAAATGTAATTAAATTTTACTTTAATATGAGTTAAGACGATAACTATAAAATGTGAATGTAATAAAATGTATAGTAATGTTAATTATATTCATAAGGCAATAACTGATTTAATAATAAGAATGAAATCAAGATAAATGAATTTATTGGGATTTTAAATTTTAATTAATGGGTTTATTGCAATCGAAATTAAACACTGCAATTAGTGTAGTAATTAACATTGAATTTGACATGGGAAATTGGTTTTTAAAAAGATTGTTAATTTCTATGTGATTAGAAATGATAAAATTTGTTAATTATAAAAATTGAATTGAAAAGTGATTTTATTAATTTAATAGTAATTTATTTAATTAACGTGAAAATAGCCATTTTGACCACTGTCTCGGATTTCGACGAAACTAGTTTCATCGGATCCGTAACAGTGAATTATTGTAAGGTTTTAAGTTTCGTAGCGATCAGACTTATCGTTTGATCGTATGGACTCGGAACGCGTAGAAATCAATTTAATTGAATTCAATTTGAAATAAGCTGATTTTAAAGCTAACTTCTTCATACGATGTAATTAGAACTTGAAAAATGTTCCATTGAGTTTAAAAATATCGAAAACATCTATTTTGATATATGGGATGACCTATTTTCGTTTCGAGGTCAGAACGGGCTTTTTGGATCGCTTAGTCGTTTTGATCAATCCAATCTAGTCCATTCATTTCTAATTCAGATTTGCCTATATATAGGCTGTTATAAACCCTAATTGTTTCTTATTCCTATTTCAATGCGTACTATTACTTCTACCAGTTCCTCCTTCTCAAACTACAGAATATGAAACCCTAAATCACAATTCAATTTCAAATTTCAAATCAATTTCAAAATTCAAACTTCTCAAAACCCTATCATATTATATACCGATTCGAAGCTCTCGACGAGCACATTCTAGATTTGCAGTTTTTTTTCGATTCGGATCATAGTTTGGCCAGGAATGGGTGATTTATTTTCGACCGTTCATTAGGGTTTGATCGTCTGCGACGGATCGTCGAATCAAGGATACCGTTGCGAGGAGATCCTCGTAGGGAACACATCGGTATAGTTCGTTTGGACAGTTGGTGGTTTGATCGGCCGATAAAATTCAATTAGGGCATGTAACGTAGGCGGCAGCTGCTCCACGTGGGGTCGATCTGGGTGAGCTCTAGCTGGCCGCGAGGTGATGTAGAGGCTGCGGCCAGTGGTGGTAGGACGGGCAAGGTCGAAGCGGCGTGCTTTCTGGTTGAGGCGATGTAATGACGGCGATGAACGTTTTGAGGTTGGCGGCTGCAAGCTTCGTTCGAACCTAGGGTTAGCATGTGCGTGAGCAAAGAGAAGATGACGTGGTAACGTATGTTTATCTTTTTATTTATTTATTAAATTTAAAGTTTAAACTTCAGTCGTATAACTTCTGATGTTAATAACTTTTGCATACAGGGTCGGATTTACGCGCGGTTTTCTTTGCTGCGATCGCATTGAAATTTCGGACATTTTGGATCTAGTTTGGACGAATTCTGAGATTGTTCAAATTTGGGTCTTATTTTGGATTTCAAATCGATTTGAAATCAAAAGTGAGTGTTTTGACCCACTCACAACTACTAGATTATCTTATGTTAGTTAAATTGAATTTATAATGTGATTAGAAATCGATTGGTTGATGTTTGGTATATTTAAATTGTCATTCCAGTTAAATATGGCTTTTATTACATTTAATCGTCATTTAAATTAATATTGAATTTAATTGTCAATTGAATACCTGTTGATGAAAATCAGTTAATTGATGTTATTTATTGGTTGATTGAATGGTGATTGTGATTGGATGTTTGATTGTTGATATTGGATGACTGGATGTTATATTTTTATCGTTATAACACTGCAAGTTCCCTATGGGTTGAAATGAAACGTACCCGAACGATCTGATAGATTAGGGAGAAATCATTATGGTTTAAATGATAGACTCGAGTGATTTCATGGATTTGAAATTAAATTTGGGATTGCGGGTTGAAATGATATATACCCGTAAATTTTAAATTATTGCGGGTTGAAATGATATAGATCCATATCACTTGACCATAGGGTAGAAAATTATATACGGACACCGGATTGGTTAGATTAAATGATTTTTAAATCATTAAATTTTGAATTCAGTTAAATAATATTTTGAAATAGAATTTGATCTATATAAACTGAACTATTTTCAAAATCCAAGCGTTAAATGTTGAAATTGGAAATGATTTAATGAATTGTTTAAAGAATTAAAATGGAAATTTCGAAGCTGAATCTTTGAAGCATAAATGAAATTCATTGAAATTGAGTTATTGAAATGTTTGAATACTACTTTGAAATCTATTTAATTTGAAGTGGTTTAAATTGATAATTCAAACATGGATTCGAAATCGACATTGATTAAATGGTTTTAATTGAGAATCTGAATTGAAAGACCAATTTTTGTTAGTTGATTTGAAGGCTGGACATGGTCCAGATGTGTTGAAATGAAAGAAATGGCTTAATTTTGATATTAATTCCAAATTAATTATTTTAATATAAACTATTGAATTATTTTAAACTATTTAACCTATTTTAAACTATTAAACTATTTTAATCTATAGCAAACCATTTCAATCTATTTTTAAATTATTTAAACTATATTAAACTATTTTAATCTATTTTAATTTTTTAAACTATTTTAATCTATTTTAAACTCTTAAAAACCGTTTAAACTATTTTAAAGTATTTTAAACTATTTTAAAGTATTTAAACTATTTTAAAATATTTTAAACTATTTTAATCTATTTTAAACAATTAAAAACCAATTAAATTATTTAAAGTATTTTGAGCTATTTTAAAGTATTTAAACTATTTTAATCTATTAAAAACCATTTAGACTATATTTAAAGTATTTTTACCATTTAAAAGCTATTTTAAACTATTTTAAAACTATTTTAAACTATCCAAACTATTTCTAAATCCAGACTGTGTAAAGTTGAAGTGTTTATATTTAAATCCTTGATTTAAAAGAAGATATGGTAAAGTGATGTTATAATCTAAGTTATGATTTGAAATGATATTTTCTACTGAAATGACATATTTTGAGTAAATATGATGATTTGAAAATATGAATTCAAAGGTGATATGATTTCGAAAGTGAATAAGATTTCAAAATTAAATATGATTCCAAAAGTGATATGGTATTGAAAATATGATATTTTGATATCAATTATGAAATAGTTTTGGAAATTTTAAAGAACCATCTGGTGTGAAATAAGCGTTTGGTTGTTAAAGAGACCGGGTTCGGATATTGTCATACTCTCTGTCAATACCGAAAACCACTTTAACAACTGTGTACATGGTGGAGATTCCAGAATGAAGTAGGATGGTTTGGCGAACGATTCTGTATGAGGTATTTACGTAATCCTGACTCCCGTGAGTCAGCTTGATGTGGCTAAAACAGGAGCTATACCGGGCCAAGTGAGGTTGCACCTCCTATCGGGCACATTTCTTCGATACCATATTATGACTTTGTGATTGATTTGGTGGCTACCCCTCGATTTGATTATGAGAGTGTGTTCCGAGGTGGGCGGTAGTATCTGCTATGCGTTACCACTAGTCCGAGAGTGAAAATGGTAGAATCCTACCCTGGCGTTGCCTCGCGTGCCTTGTCACATGCCTTATCGCGCCCACTACGAGTTTGTTTTGTACCGTACCTATGGAGTGCCCTATGGGTAAACCACCAGTTTGGTGGAGCTTACGGTACTGTATAGACTACATGGTTATATAAAATGTGTTAAGGGAGATATGGGTAATGCCTTAACGTTGTTTAATACTTTACTTTACTGTAGATATATTATAATAGCGTATTAGACTACATAGTAGATAGTTTAATGGATCCTTAGGAGATGGTAATCCCGAACATCTCTTAAGTTACAGCACTCATGTTAAACACTAGATAGGGGATGTCAAACCCCGTAAACATCTCCAATGCCATTACACTCATATTTATTTACTGTTGATTTAACTTACATAAGATCTTTTAGTTTTGACTCGAGTGTTTTGTCTTTTCAATTCGCCCGGGTCAGTTTGAGCTTTTCAGTGTATCGAAGACCATTTATCTCTGGAGGACGAAGACGAAGATTGTATATTATTACTATTTATTCAATTTACTCCACTACATCATGTGGTTCCATTGCATTATTTGTTTATCTCTATTGTATGTAACTCTGATCTGTATTGTAAAAGTGTAATCAAATGTTATTTGTAAAACAGCTCTATGAACTGTTTATTTGATTATTATATTTTGTCATTCCGCTGTGAGACTCTGTGTTTCTTTCTTTCCTTCTCTTCTTTTTCTTATTTACCCCATAACAATCCTCCCTTTTGAATGGTTTGAGTTAGACATATGTGTCTGCTTATGCACTTGGCGGGTGCAGCATGATAGGGGGTTCTCGCATTTGGTCTGGTAGCGAGCGGATGACTCTTACTCCTACATGCCCCGCGGGGTTGGTGCAGTCGAGAGGCTGGCCGTAAAAGCATAACACAGGTACCGATGTATGCTACGGTGGGCGTTACCCCACTGGTGGTGTCCCATTACATTTGGTATCAGAGCTTTGGTTTAGCGATAACCTTAGCTTTGTGGGGTTCGACTATTAAAGATAGGGTAGTAATACCCTAGAATGAGTCGCTAATTGTATATATATGAGAGAACCTACTTGTCAGTGTTATAAAATGTTTATACTGTGTTAATTTGTTCTGTTTAGTATTTATAAATTTCGATCAGTACATAGGACGTTATGGCATCGATAGGGATTTCTAAACACTTAATAGGGCAAACCGACACAATATTGCTTTGAAATATAGGTAAATGAAATAATTTTTCCTAGTATTATATTTTGTATATAAAAGAATAATTTTACAAAAGATATAGTTGGATGTGATATAATTGTTTGTTAGGAAGTGAAATATTATAAATATTGATTGTAAAATAAGATTTACAGATAAAGTAAATAAGAACTGAGAATTTGAGAACTTAAGTTTCGGGATTTGAAAATTTCTTTCGAAAGTTTTTGGAATATAATATTAGTATTATTTGGAAGTATTTTCCGATATAAATATTTCAATATGATATGAAAAAAATGTTTTAAAATAAATTTTAAAGGAAATTAGTTCTGTACTCCTCTCTCTGTCATTGGAAAATAATTTTGGTGATGAGTGCATGCATCATTGACGTTCATTTCGCGTTTCAAAGTGGGAAGACTGCTGTGGTAGTTTTACTACACATTTGTTTTGATAAACAAATCTAAATTCTATTTTTTGAAAATGATTGACATATAAAGATATGAGTATCTATATTATTTTAGAATGATTTGAAAATGGAACCCGATATTTAGTTCTTAAGTTTTCCGTAAATTAGGAATTTTAATTATTGTAATGATAGAAATCTTGACTATATCAATAACTGGAAACTACTGAAATGAGAAAAATAAAAATTTGAGGCTAAGTGATTAAGAAATATATATAGGAAATGGAATTTGTAGCTTGTAAATCAAAAGATATGAAAAATAAGAAAATGTAAATATTGAACATTTTGTTAATTAAAATGAATAAGATAACTTGTGTAACATTCAATTACATTCTAAAAGACATATATATAATTTACCAAAATATTATAAGTTGAAATGCTAAAAAGAATATGTAATAGAATATTATACAAGTAAAACTTAGGAAATGAAAGTGTTCAATGGAATTATTTCTAGAAATAAGAATTCTGAAGTTATAAATTGTTATAAACTTAAGTCAATAATTTGAAAATTTTCTAATTAAATTTATAGAAAGGGTGAATACTGTAAGTAAATGATTATGAACTTAAGTTAATGATTAAAGTTGTTTATAAAGTAAAAGTAAATAGTAATGGTGAATACTATATGTGAAAGAAATAAAAGTGAAAAGAAAAAGAAAAGAATAAAAATCTAAGTATGGGTTGCTTCACAAATGAATATTGATGTTAAAAAGGGAAATCAAAGTAAATAATAGATGTGAAGTAAACTGAAATAAAATGTATGTAATAGTTAAATAATTAGTTCATTGATTATTTTAATAATTGAATTGAAATAACTTACGTAAGCAAATGAATATAAATTAATGAAAATAAATTACTTAAATGTAAGATTAATTATTTAGGACGTATAATTCAAAAATTTAGGACCTATAAATTTTTCATAGAAGTTGAGTTATTTTCAAATTTTTATTAAACTTAAGTATGTAAGATTAATTGTTTATAAATTGATTATTTTGAATAAATACATCAAATTCTTTATTTCTTCTTGTTCCTTTTCGTGACGAAAATTTTTGAGTGAGGGAGATTGTAACGACCCGTATTTTTGATAATTAAAAATATTAAATTTAGTAAGATTTTTGGAATTTAATATTGTCAAAAATTAAAATTATGATTTATTAAGTGAAAAAAAATCATTAGAATATAATTTAAATCATGTTGATTGGATGTAATTGACAACTGTTTAATGTAATTTCAATAAATGGTATAATGGTAGTTAATAGGGAATAAATTAAATGTTGCATTAAAAAGAGAAATCATATGTTATTTGGTTGAAATTGGTTTTAATATAGAATATGAAATCAATTATTTTGTACGTAAATTTATCAACCTTTGTTTGTAAACAATAAATTTATAACTGCGTTTAAATTACTTAAATGTAATTATTGTTCTATTTCTCATCTTATTATTTAATCTGTTTGAAATTAATTTGGTAATCAATGAAATTTAATGTAATTGAACATCGCAATTAATATGGTAAAGGATGATAACTATAGAATAATGAGTGTAATAAAATGGAAACTTATGTTTAATAAAATCCATAAAGTAATAGTTGATTTAATATAAGAACTTTTAAATCAAAAATAAAAGAATATGTTGGAATTTAAATTATAATAAACTAGGTTTTATTTCTATTATAATTTAATGTTGAAATTAATGTAATATTTAAATATTAGATTTTACAAGAAAAATTGAATTTCAAAAGATCACTAAATTTCTGTGTAATCGAGAATGATGAAAATTGTTAACTTTTAAATTTAGAATTTAAAAGTGATTAAATTGATTTTTAATTTTGATTGTTTTAATTAACGTGTAAAATTAGTCTTTTTGGACACTGTCTCGTATTTCGACGAAAACAGTTTCATCGGATCCGTAACAGTGAACCATTATAGGATTTCAAGTTTCGTAGCGATCGGACTTATCGTTTGATCGTGCAAGCTTGAACGTGTAGAAATCAATTAAAGGAATTTAATTAAAATAATTTGATTTTAAAAGCTAACTTCTATATACAATGGAATTAGGGTTTGAAATTAGTTCCATTGAGTTTAAAAATATTGAAAACCTATATTTCGACATATAGGATTACCTACTTTCGTTTCGGGAACGAAATGGGCTTTTTGGGTCTTTATTATCGCTTCGACCAATTCGATCTGTTTCATCCATTCATATCCATCTTTGTCTGTATATATGTTGTAATAAACCCTAGCAGCTTTCTATTTTATTTTCTGTCGTACAATTTCTATTCTTATATGCTCCTCCTCAATGGTGAATAACCCAAACCCTAAATTTCCATTCCAAATCAACTCCAAAAATTCAAGTTGGTCAAACCCTATCGAGTTATATATTGTCGCTAAGCTCTTGTAACAACCCTGAGATTGCAATTACCGAAAAATAAACTGCTCCAAAGAGCAGGTGTCCAGAGACGGTTGCCCAGAGGCGTGGTGACCCAGAGGTCCAGTACTGGCCGCCCAGAGGCTAACGTGTCACAAACTTCTTGGAGAGGAACCCGTAAAGTGTTAACAATGAATCCCATACCCCACGTTCGCACTAAACAGTTTACTAACCAATAGCAAGCTCACACTCCAAACCATAAAAAGTCCACCTCGTATCATCGGTAAACTAGACCCAAAGGTCAAAACGATCAATCGAATAGGTCGGGGATTAACCGGAAATAAAATACACACGGTTCCATAGGCCGGAGATTTCCTAACCATTTAAGCACCTTTCCACTTCGCTCGACGTGCTAAAAAGTGAGTGTGAGGTTTTTATTATAGAAAATAATGGTGCGAAACAGATTTATAATTGATTTTGAAATCACTTTAAAACGGCTTTTGAAAACTCTCCTATTATGGAGTAATTAATTTAATAATTAAAAATAATATTATATAATAATTTCGAAAGCCATTTAGGAGTGAAAAATCTTTTGAAAATAATTCATAAAACCCGTGTACAAAATCTAGAGACAAATCTCAAAGAAATCAATAAAACCAGAAAATCACTGAAAATATTCTAAGTGTTTGTAAACATTCAAAAAAACAGCTGCGAACCAAAGTTCGGAAATTTATTTGGACCAGCAAACTGTGACCAAATGTCATGAAAATTTGCAGGCATGTAGTCCAACATCCCTACTTTAAGATGCAAAAAGAATTTCTGGATTCCGAGTTGAGACGAAGTGGCAACGACATCTCAAAGTTGGACAGAGAAAAAGATTCATACTGTTTACCAACAGCGACCAGAGTTCAACTTCGACACAAAATTCGAAGTACCAAACGAACTCCGATGTTGCCCAAACTTTCCAAAGATGGAGTTCGAAACTCCACCTTTCCAACGAGACCAAAAACGTCGAATTCCGACTTCGGATGCGATCATGGTGGCATCGCGAAGTGGAGGTAAAAGAAATCTGGAAACATGATTTTTTTTTAGGCCCCAGCCCGCTTGGGCTGGGGAAGCCCCAGCCCATGCGGGATGGGGTTCTCCAGGCCCCAGCCCGCCTGGGCTGGGGAGGCCCCAGCCCACGCGGGCTGGGGTTCTTCGGGTCCCCAGCCCATGCGGGCTGGGGTGTGCTTCCCTCCCCCAGCCCGCCTGGGCTGGGGAGCCCAAGCCCAAGCGGGCTGGGGTATAGTTCTTCCCCAGCCCAAGCGGGCTGGGGTGTGGTTCTGCCCCCAGCCCAGGTGGGCTCGGGTGTGCAGCAGCCTGGGTGCAGCCCAGGCCTGCCCTGGTGCACCCAGATCACTATTTCAACCTGTTTTCAGGCTGAAACATTCCAGCCAGCATAATTTGTTGATTTTGGTGGTTTAGGGGTGTTTTTTTCAAGTTTTTGGCATCAAATTTCACCAATATTATAACTAGCAATAATCACTAATGAATAGTAATTACCTCTACCAATCAAGCAAATAAGCAAACACTTCAAGTGCAAATTTCCAAAGCAAAGAGGATGCAGATTAGAGAGCTTCAAAATTAAAAAGAGAACAAAACCAAGGATTACAAAGAGATTTCAAAAATTAAAATAAAGATTAGAAGGTGATTAGGCCTAGGATTGCATTACCTTGCTAGGATTAAACAAGTTTAGCTATGTAGAGAAGGAGATGAATCTTCTACCAAAGGGAGGCCATTAGTTTGAGTTAGATCTAAGTTTAGAAATTATGAAGAGGAGGGTTAGGGTTTAGGGAATGGTTTAAGATATTATATAGAAGTGGGTAGGCTAATGGGTTTGTTATGAGGGTTTTACAACCCAATAAGGCTTAGTTCAATTACTTAAGTGCATATGTAAATTTAAAAATTTTCTAAGTCCAACTATGTTTGATGTTATTTTTTTTTCTAATGTTATCATGTGAACAAAAATCCTAAGTAGCAACCTAGTTTTAATCAAAACCATATAATTGTCTCATTAGCCAATTAAACCCATTATCACATTTAAAAATTCCCCTTTTAAATATTAAATTCCAAAAATATTAATTTCCCCATTTTAAACCCAAAATACTTTAATTTGCAAACCAGTTGCAAATTTAAATTCCCAAATTTTTGTTTAGCTACCTTTTCTGTGACGCCCCACCTCTATACCCACGCTAGCCAAGAACACTACAGTGTAGTGCTGTCAACTAGCACGGAGAATAAGGCTGTTGAGGAGCGACCATCTATGTAATTGCCTTGTGCGAGTACCGATATGTCAGATAATAAAACATTGCATTTCATCTTTAGAGGAAACCCGACATACCGATACAAACTCAAAGCTACTACACAGTGGCTATAATAGTTTAGGACAATGGATATAAAAATAACACAGATAACATAAATGCGGAATACAGATGGAACGAAAAGTCTCATATATATAATAACTGATATCAGTTACAATACATTTGACACAATACAAATGATACAACTACAATTGTCGACTCAAGAAGTTATATATACAAGTACATTATCGACTAATCTACATGAATACATTATCATCTTAAAACAGACACACTGACTACTACAACAAGACGAAGACCACTTCAAATGGTATAAAAAGTCTTCATAGCTCTAGCAGCAACCCAAAGCTAAAAATCTACAACCTGTAAATACTCGGTCTGACCCGAGTATTACATTCAAAAGAAAATAATACTCGGATCAGTCTAATTCAAACTCAGTTATTTGCGCATAGAAGCAATAATAATCAATCTCAATATAGATGACAGTCACAGAAATCTCGTATATCCAACTCTCGATACGAGAATTGGATAACGGCAGATATAACACTAAACAGTGTTAATCCACAAAACAGAAATCCAAAGTAGTTTAAGCAATTGAAATGTCAATTTAAAAATATCAATGCTAATTGGCTGCAGTACACGCTAACGTGTACTGCCTCGCCAATACAGCCTACGAATTACGCAACAGGTCGATGAATCAAGAAGAAGAGAAATATCGATTAAAATCTGTAAATTCGGTGTGGCTGCAGTGCGCGCACGCATGCACTGCCTCGCCACAACAGAATATAAAGTCACCACAATTCCGAGTATTAATAGTAATTAATACGTCGAAGAAATCAAAATATCTAACCCATGTTGGTCAGAAAGTAAACAGACTCAAAAGATATCACAAGAGATACGAGTGAAGCCACAACATAAGCTTCAACAAGCATAGGAACATGAACAGTTAAAGACAGAAACAAGAATGGGCAGACCTGACTCAACATGTATGAATGGCCTCAATGTCAAAGACAGAGAGGCTAAAATGAACTGCACATGCCTCAATAAAAGATAAGGTCATCAGTGAAGCAAAATGACAAAAATGCAAATGATACAAGGCATCCATGCAATGTATCAGATTCGAGAACAAGGCAGTGCAGCAGCGAAAGAGCTCACTGCAACAATTTTTTTTTTTTTAAATGGAGGCAGAACAAAAATGCAAGCAATGGGCATAATTCAAAAGCAAGCAAACCAGTGCCAATAATATCACAAACAAGTGAACTGGCTAACAGTGAACAGTGAAACTGGACTTCACTGGACTTCAACAAAACCACTTAAATATGCAACAGTAATGCAAACAGTACCCAGTGAAACCAATGCACAACTCAAGCTTGGCCGAGCATACAAGGATCAGTGATGTCAATTTACAAAGCAACTCAATGTGTACATGACAGCAAAATACAACTTTAATGCAAATAAAACAATGAATGCAATAGATGTGTGGAGCTATGCACAGCAGCGACCAAAGTCAAAATCAAATGCCAGGTTGAACAACTACATTGACAAATTAGGATACACTAAGAAATCAAATGCACAACCAACTACAAATGACCCAGGTTGAGGTCATATACAGCAAGTACAGGTAACAAATACCAGTCAAGTCAATGTGATCAAGTGCAACTACAAGGTGGATACAGGAAGGCCACAGTAATCAGGTTATATAAAGTGAAGTACAACCACTACAATGGAATATGAGATTAATCAAAGTGGAAGCCGAAGTCAAATAGATCGAACAACAAGTAACAGCAGTTACAGGTGACTCAGGCAAATGTGCAGAGGCATCAACAACTACAGGGGCAACATAATGAAACTGTGGACAGGGACAAGGCTACAGCTCAAACCCCATGTGCAAATTGAAATAGGCAGCAACATGGTTGACAAAGGCAACTGGGTTGAAATGCAACCTTAAAAAGAATCACAAATATTGGCACAAAACAGAACTGGCAAGCAAAAGGAACAAGGGTAACCACTAACACACATATACAAGTGGACCAATTCAGTAGCCAGGACAATGTATTAATAACAGTGCAAGCTACAACTTCAAGTAAAGCCAATACACAACAACTACGAGATGCCAACTACAAAGTTTTAAAACCATGGTCATCAAAAATTCAAGTCAAACCGAGGTCACTGGAAACAAAATAATACTACAGGGATGGACGAAAATGGTCAAGCAAACTGGAGTCAAAGCCGAGACCAAGACAAGGCAGTGAAAATCAAATACACCTTAGATTTCAAACTGATAATTCAAAACCATTTCAAGTCGAAAATTTTCAAAACCAAGTCAAGGCCGAGTATATCGTACTGTGGTGGCCAAGCAAAACCAGAAGAAATCAAATATACGCATATGAAAAGGGTCAGAATTCACCACAATCATCAAAACAATATTGAACAGCCAAAGACGAATTCAACATAGAATATACGAACGAGGAGACAGGGTTACGAACCCATATAAATTCAACCCAAAATCATGCACTGGAGAATTGAATTAGATGTGAGTTTTCACTCACCTTGTTTGAAGCGGAGGCGAACTCGAGAGAAGGAGTCGCAAGCACCAACATCACATTCGACAGAGCAACGAATGAACGACCAGTAATCGATCAACCTTCAAGCAGCAGCTTCAAAGATTTCAGCCGAAGCCCTGATTAAAGAACGAAGCATCGAGAGGCCATAAACACAAAGCCTTAATTCCAGAATCAGCGAAGAGAAGCTGAAGTCTCAATTCGCCAGAGTTTCAGAAAGCGAGGCCAAGCCCTAAATTTCTCAGATCGAAGAAAAATAATCACCTCCATTTTCTTTTCAGAGCAAAAAGGAACGAGTTAGAGAACAAAAGAAATAGGGCCGACTGGTCTAGATGATTATCACGGCAACAAAGAGTATGGGCCACAATAGTTCTCTTTAAAGCCCGTTTCCATAATTACGAAATTTTATTAAAAGAATTTCTACTCGATATAGAAACTCCACCAACCATTTTATAAAAGAATTTCAAATTGATTTTTAATTTCAATAAAAATTTACGAACGATTTAATCACCTAATGGCGATAATTAAATGCTACGAATTTGCGGGTTGTTACAGACTTCCCTCCTTAAAGAAATTGCGTCCTCGCAATCATAAGGAATAAATGGATAAAAGGTAACAACCATAAGAGCATGGCAATGTTGAATGCATAAGCAAAGCAAATGCCACAAGGAAGCATTAGAATTATGGAAGTATCAGATAAAAATCAAAAGGTTCGATTGCTTAAAATCAAAAGAATCAACATCGAGGGGATCAAGGAATCAAAATCAGACGACTATCAAAAGCAAGAATCAATCGAGTTCTAGCAATTGAAAGAAAGGAATCAGAGCAGAAATCACGTACTGCACGAATTGAATGTGAGTAAATCAAATTACTCACCTGAATCGTCAGAGAAAAAGACGAAGCTCGAATCTCAAAATCGCAAATATTCAATCATCTAAAACGATAATCGAATTTCACAAATATCTGATTATCAAAAACGATAATCAGAAACACAAACATTCGATTAATCAAATCGAAAAATATTTAATTATCTCAGACGATAATTAAATTGGAAAATATTTAATTATCACAAATGATAATCAAATTTCACAAATATCTGATTATCAAAAACGATAATCAGAAACACAAATATTCGATTAATCAAATCGAAAAATATTTAATTATCTCAGACGATAATTAAATTGGAAAATATTTAATTATCACAAATGATAATCAAATTTCACAAATATCTGATTATCAAAAACGATAATCAGAAACACAAATATTCGATTAATCAAATCGAAAAAAAATATTTAATTATCTCAGACGATAATTAAATTGGAAAATATTTAATTATCACAAATGATAATCAAATTTCACAAATATCTGATTATCAAAAACGATAATCAGAAATCACAAAGATTCGATTATCAAATCGAAAAATATTTAATTATCTCAAACGATAATCAAATTTCAAAAATATCTGATTATCAAAAACGATAATCAGAAATCACAAATATTCGATTATCAAATCGAAAAATATTTAATTATCTCAAACGATAATCAAATTTTACAAATATCTGATTATCAAAAACGATAATCAGAAACACAAACATTTGATTATCAAAACGATAATCAGAAGTCATAAATATTCAATTAACGAGTCCGGAATTAACCGAAGTAGTAAAAGTATGGTTTCATACTCCGTACTTTTGCTAAATCGTTTAAATCTCTTTATCGTTTCCTTGAAAGTGCAGAATTGTGTGTTTTAAAAATAACATTTCACATTCTCAAACGGACAAGTCCGGAATTAAGCGAATCAGTAAAAGAAAGGGGTCATAGTCCTCGATTTTTCTGAAACGTTTAAATCGCTTCCTCGTTCTTTTGAAAATGTAAACCGGAAATTTTTTTTTTTTTAAAAAATAAAGGATTTTGAAAACACGTGATTAAATTAGCAATATCAGTATTGCGGGAGAACCGCTTGTAAATCCATTTCAAAATTGACGAGTACTAAAGTTAACACGTCAAAATCTCATCAAAATAACTTGCATCAAAATATAATACCAAATGAACTTTCATTCATAAAAAATGTCACAAGAATCTTCTCAAAGATAGAAAGGGATATCATACCTTAAACTTGTATTCATAACAAGTCAATAACACATGAATTCACCAATACACAAAAATTGACAAAACTTGTCAATAGAAATCACGAAAATTGGTGAAGCACAAATTCTAGAAATCATCACATGAAATCCAGAAATCACAAAAAGAGGGGGGGAAAGCCTATCAGAAAACGGGAGTATGAAAACTCCAAAACACCGGTATCACAAGATGAGACGCTATCTCATGGTGGCTAACCATTAAAGTTTCACACAGGAATGGTCCGAAGACCGTGGGTCGCTATCCCACGCGTGTGAGTCGGAATCACACAGATTGAGGTCTAGGCTAACCTCGCAGAGAAAGAGACATCGCACATTTGCTAGTCTAAACCATAAAAAGGAAAAGGGAAATGCCTATCACAAAATGGGAGCATGAAAACTCCAAAACACCGGTATCACAAGATGAGACGCTATCTCATGGAAGCCATCCATTAAAGTTTCACACAGGAATGGTCCGAAGACCGTGGGTCGCTATCCCACGCATGTGAGTCGGAATCACACAGATTGAGGTCTAGGCTAACCTCGCAGAGAAAAAGACATGGGTGAGTGGAATCACACAAATTAAGGTCCAGACTAACCAAAAAGCAAAAAGGTATGTGTGAATGGAATCACACAAGTGGTGTCTAGTCTAACCTTGCAAACAAAAAGATATGTGTGAGTCGGAATCACACTAATTAAGGTCCAGACTAACCAAAAAGCAAAAAGGTATGTGTGAATGGAATCACACAAGTGGTGTCTAGTCTAACCTTGCAAACAAAAAGATATGTGTGAGTCGGAATCACACTAATTAAGGTCCAAACTAACCAAAAAGCAAAAAGGTATGTGTGAATGGAATCACAGAAGTGGTGTCTAGTCTAACCTCGCAAACAAAAAGATATGTGTGAGTGGAATCACACAAATTAAGGTCCAGACTAACCAAAAAGCAAAAAGGTATGTGTGAATGGAATCACACAAGTGGTGTCTAGTCTAACCTTGCAAACAAAGAGACATCGCACAATTGCTAGTCTAATCATAAAATGATCGTCATGATCAACGAGAAGTGTCAATTACACTAAGCTAGTAAATATAAAAGTTTAGCTTCATGTCCCATAACCACTTGCTTAACTTAAATATTTACGAACAAACTGTAAATCTACACTAGAAAATTGTCACAAAAGGTTCAATCGAACAAGTCCAGGAGTTAACCGACGAAGTAAACGCAAGCGTTTCATACCACCTGTTTTACTAGGCCGTTTAATTCAATTTCTCCTACGAGTGAAATAAAGGCTTGTATATACTAATAGATTGGAAAACGGTTTAAGAAAAAGAGCTTTGTAGTAAAATAGTTTTGAAATCGTTTGGAGAAAAAGGATTTTAATATTTACTACTAGTATAGAAAACCTTTATATTTTTAAAGTGACAAATCACAAAAATGATTGTAGAAACAATCAATCATAAGAATTCACATACGAAGATGTGAATAGAATCCAAAGAATTCGATTCCAAATTCATCAAAGTAGGAATACCAAAAATTCCAGAAATAGAAGTTATCAAAATAGACAAAGGTGATAACAACTAATTAGAAAAGAAGAATCGATCATCAACTGGAAAAACAAAGCAAATCGAGCGGAAATGCATAAATGACTTCAACAAAAGTAAGAATCAAGTTAATGTCGAAGCCAACAATTAATAGCCGCAGTCGAGTACAAAATGAATCAATCATCATTATCAAAGAAACCAACGGCAAACAAAATCAGAGTCTTGAAAATCAAGAAATTAGCAATTTCTCAAAAACAAAGTGACCGAAGTCGAAGGGGAATCCAGATGAGGAAAACACAAAATATCAAGTTCAAAATCGCTGAGATTCAAACTAGATGTGAATGAGAAATCAAAATCACTCAATTTTGCAACTGGTCCAGCTATTTTTTCATCACAGTGTAACAGGTACACAATGACACTCATAGCATAGAACAAAAGTGGAACAAAGTCCAAAAGTCAAAATGGCTTTAATTTGCCAAATTAAAACAAAATCAACATCGGCTAAATCAATTCAAAGCCGAAAACACATGAATAAGCGTTAGGAATTCATACCTAACAGTCAAAAATAATCATATGTAAAGATGAGAGATAAAACATCGACAAATAGTTGTAACACATGCTCCATCTAAGTTATGTTTTATAATTGTCCTAAACCCCAGGCTCTGATACCAAGCTGTGACGCCCCACCTCTATACCCACGCTAGCCAAGAACACTACGGTGTAGTGCTGTCAACTAGCACGGAGAATAAGGCTGTTGAGGAGCGACCATCTATGTAATTGCCTTGTGCGATTACCGATATGTCAGATAATAAAACATTGCATTTCATCTTTAGAGGAAACCCGACATACCGATACAAACTCAAAGCTACTACACAGTGGCTATAATAGTTTAGGACAATGGATATAAAAATAACACAGATAACATAAATGCGGAATACAGATGGAACGAAAAGTCTCATATATATAATAAATGATATCAGTTACAATACATTTGACACAATACAAATGATACAACTACAATTGTCGACTCAAGAAGTTATATATACAAGTACATTATCGACTAATATACATGAATACATTATCATCTTAAAACAGACACACTGACTACTACAACAAGACGAAGACCACTTCAAATGGTATAAAATGTCTTCATAGCTCTAGCAGCAACCCAAAGCTAAAAATCTACAACCTGTAAATACTCGGTCTGACCCGAGTATTACATTCAAAAGAAAATAATACTCGGATCAGTCTAATTCAAACTCAGTTATTTGCGCATAGAAGCAATAATAATCAATCTCAATATAGATGACAGTCACAGAAATCTCGTATATCCAACTCTCGATACGAGAATTGGATAACGGCAGATATAACACTAAACAGTGTTAATCCACAAAACAGAAATCCAAAGTAGTTTAAGCAATTGAAATGTCAATTTAAAAATATCAATGCTAATTGGCTGCAGTACACGCTAACGTGTACTGCCTCGCCAATACAGCCTACGAATTACGCAACAGGTCGATGAATCAAGAAGAAGAGAAATATCGATTAAAATCTGTAAATTCGGTGTGGCTGCAGTGCGCGCACGCGTGCACTGCCTCGCCACAACAGAATATAAAGTCACCACAATTCCGAGTATTAATAGTAATTAATACGTCGAAGAAATCAAAATATCTAACCCATGTTGGTCAGAAAGTAAACAGACTCAAAAGATATCACAAGAGATACGAGTGAAGCCACAACATAAGCTTCAACAAGCATAGGAACATGAACAGTTAAAGACAGAAACAAGAATGGGCAGACCTGACTCAACATGTATGAATGGCCTCAACGTCAAAGACAGAGAGGCTAAAATGAACTGCACATGCCTCAATAAAAGATAAGGTCATCAGTGAAGCAAAATGACAAAAATGCAAATGATACAAGTCATCCATGCAATGTATCAGATTCGAGAACAAGAAAGTGCAGCAGCGAAAGAGCTCACTGCAACAATATTTTTTTTTAAATGGAGGCAGAACAAAAATGCAAGCAATGGGCATAATTCAAAAGCAAGCAAACCAATGCCAACAATATCACAAACAAGTGAACTGGCTAACAGTGAACAGTGAAACTGGACTTCACTGGACTTCAACAAAACCACTTAAATATGCAACAGTAATGCAAACAGTACCCAGTGAAACCAATGCACAACTCAAGCTTGGCCGAGCATACAAGGATCAGTGATGTCAATTTACAAAGCAACTCAATGTGTACATGACAGCAAAATACAACTTTAATGCAAATAAAACAATGAATGCAATAGATGTGTGGAGCTATGCACAGCAGCGACCAAAGTTAAAATCAAATGCCAGGTTGAACAACTACATTGACAAATTAGGATACACTAAGAAATCAAGTGCACAACCAACTACAAATGACCCAGGTTGAGGTCATATACAGCAAGTACAGGTAACAAATACCAGTCAAGTCAATGTGATCAAGTGCAACTACAAGGTGGATACAGGAAGGCCACAGTAATCAGGTTATATAAAGTGAAGTACAACCACTACAATGGAATATGAAATTAATCAAAGTGGAAGCTGAAGTCAAATAGATCGAACAACAAGTAACAGCAGTTACAGGTGACTCAGGCAAATGTGCAGAGGCATCAACAACTACAGGGGCAACATAATGAAACTGTGGACAGGGACAAGGCTACAGCTCAAACCCCATGTGCAAATTGAAATAGGCAGCAACATGGTTGACAAAGGCAACTGGGTTGAAATGCAACCTTAAAAAGAATCACAAATATTGGCACAAAACAGAACTGGCAAGCAAAAGGAACAAGGGTAACCACTAACACACATATACAAGTGGACCAATTCAGTAGCCAGGACAATGTATTAATAACAGTGCAAGCTACAACTTCAAGTAAAGCCAATACACAACAACTACGAGATGCCAACTACAAAGTTTTAAAACCATGGTCATCAAAAATTCAAGTCAAACCGAGGTCACTGGAAACAAAATAATACTACAGGGATGGACGGAAATGGTCAAGCAAACTGGAGTCAAAGCCGAGACCAAGACAAGGCAGTGAAAATCAAATACACCTTAGATTTCAAACTGATAATTCAAAACCATTTCAAGTCGAAAATTTTCAAAACCAAGTCAAGGCCGAGTATATCGTACTGTGGTGGCCAAGCAAAACCAGAAGAAATCAAATATACGCATATGAAAAGGGTCAGAACTCACCACAATCATCAAAACAATATTGAACAGCCAAAGACGAATTCAACATAGAATATACGAACGAGGAGACAGGGTTACGAACCCATATAAATTCAACCCAAAATCATGCACTGGAGAATTGAATTAGATGTGAGTTTTCACTCACCTTGTTTGAAGCGGAGGCAAACTCGAGAGAAGGAGTCGCAAGCACTAACATCACATTCGACAGAGCAACGAATGAACGACCAGTAATCGATCAACCTTCAAGCAGCAGCTTCAAAGATTTCAGCCGAAGCCTTGATTAAAGAACGAAGCATTGAGAGGCCATAAACACAAAGCCTTAATTCCAGAATCAAGCGAAGAGAAGCTGAAGTCTCAATTCGCCAGAGTTTCAGAAAGCGAGGCCAAGCCCTAAATTTCTCAGATCGAAGAAAAATAATCACCTCCATTTTCTTTTCAGAGCAAAAAGGAACGAGTTAGAGAACAAAAGAAATAGGGCCGGCTGGTCTAGATGATTATCACGGCAACAAAGAGTATGGGCCACAATAGTTCTCTTTAAAGCCCGTTTCCATAATTACGAAATTTTATTAAAAGAATTTCTACTCGATATAGAAACTCCACCAACCATTTTATAAAAGAATTTCAAATTGATTTTTAATTTCAATAAAAATTTACGAACGATTTAATCACCTAATGGCGATAATTAAATGCTACGAATTTGCGGGTAGTTACATTTTCAACTTAAAATCATAATTTTAATTTATTATTCGGTAATTGCAATCTCAGGGTTGTTACAAATTACAGCTCTCGACAAACGTAATCTGCATCTGCAATTTGTTTTTCGATCGAAGGCTCCGTTTTTCCAGAATTTGGCAAATCATTCTCGGCCGTCCTTAGAGGGTTTGGATTCAACGGTGGATCGTCGACCAATCGACAATCGGGAAACGCTGTAGTGTAGAGGACGATTAGGGGGTTCGATCTATGGTCTCTGATCATTACATAGGTGTTAGAGTTTGCCAGAAATTGAGCACAAAGGGAAGCGTCAGTGGGTCCACATGGCAGGACTGGAGGTGATGGCGGGCGTGGGGGCGGTCTAGCATGACGAGCGTCGTGGTGGCCTCTGATGGTTGAACGGCGGCATGTAGGTGGAGGCAGCGGCAGGTCAACGCGGTGGCTAATTGGGTTGTTCGTTCGCGTGTTTGCTGTTAGGGTTTGGAAGGAGATGAATTAATTACAACTTTGCCCTTCATATGTTTTAAATTAAAATTTAAAATTTTAATGTTCTAACTTGCATAACTTTTACATACGAACTCAGATTCGTACGCGGTTCCTTCCGTTGGGATCGTATTGAAATTATGGACAACATGAAACTGGTTTGGTTGAATTTGGTGACTGTTGGAATTTTAGGCTTTTATTGGATTTTAAATTGGTTATAAATCAAAGGTGAGTGATTAAACCACTCACGCAATACTACATCTTCTTATGCTAGTTGAATTAAATTTATGATGTGATAAGAATTTTATTGATTGCCGTTTTTGAATTTAAATTTTCATTTAAATTTGATTTGAATTTATATTGAATTAAATTGACATTAAATTAATATTGAATTTAATTGCTAGTTAAGTACCTGATATTGATAACTAGTTAATTGTTGTGACTTATTAGCTGATTTGGATGTTGATTGTGATGGATGTCTATTTATTGACATTTTGGATGATTGGTTGTTTATTTATTTTTAAATATCCCTATTATCACTCTGTATATTAAGTGACAACATATAAACTGTTATTTGAATTATTTCAAATAAATTAAGAAATAGGTTAAAATGATATATACCTATGACACATTGATTTGGATTGAAATGATATATATCCATCCCTGAAATTAAAATAAAAATAACTGATCATTTGGCCATAGGGTAGAAAATTATATACGGACACCAGATTGGTTAAATTAAATGGTTTTATAATATTGAATTTGGATTTTGGTTAATGATATTTTTTTAAAGGAAATAAATTATGAATTTTTATGAATTGAATTATTTCCGAATTAAG
This sequence comes from Allium fistulosum, assembly GCA_030737815.1. Classification (NCBI taxonomy): domain Eukaryota; kingdom Viridiplantae; phylum Streptophyta; class Magnoliopsida; order Asparagales; family Amaryllidaceae; genus Allium; species Allium fistulosum. Next base: position 142,922,158 of record CM060902.1, on the reverse strand, counting down.
CTTTGAAATGTTGAAATTGAAATTGGTTAAAAGAAATTGTTTTAAAGAACTGAATTGGACATGTGAAGTTATAAATCGATATATGACTTTAATTTTGGAAATTGAATTATTTTAAGATTTGGACCTTCAAATTGAACAATGAGGTTTAATTTGATTTAAGCAATTTAAATCAGCAAATTGGAATTGACATGAAATTGAAATGGTATAAAATAAGAATTGAATTGAAATTTAAATCATTGAATTGGATTGTTGAACTGAATTTGAAGTTAAAAATGAATGTTTCGAAAATTGAAGTTAATTCGAATTGAAATTGAAATCAAGTTGATTTGAAACTAAATCGAAATTGAGTCAATTGAATTGAAAGATTGAGAATTGAGTTTTGTTGAGTTAAAATTTGGACATGGGTCCAGATTGTTGAAATGGAAAGAAACACTTTGATTTGATACTATTTTCATAATAAATTATTTTAATATAAACTGTTTAAAATCTATTTTTTTTATATATTCAAATTAATTTGATTTTCCAACCTATTTTACTATATAAACCATTTTCAATACTCAAACCATTTTATATCAAACTATTTTAAAAATACTATTTAAACTATTCAAACTATTTTCTAAAAATTCAAACTGTGCAAGTTGGAATGTTTATATTTAAATCGTTGATTTAACTGTGAATGTGGTTAAATGAGGTTATAACCTAAGTTGGAATTTGAAGTGATATTTTCAAGTGAAATTACATATTTTGAGTAAATATGGTATTTTGAAACAAAGTGATATTTTTGAAGTGAATATGATATTTTGATATCAAATATGAATCATTTTCAAAATGTAAAAGAATCAACCGGTGTGAAAAATGACCGGGGCATCATATTGGCATACTCTTTGTCAATATTGGAACCACTTTAACAACTGTGTACATGATGGATGATCCAGAATGAAGTGGTTGGATTTAGTGAACGTTTGTTGGATTGAAGAAAGAGAATGATGATTGATGATCCCGACACTTATGTCAATTTGAAATGACTAAAACAGGAGCCATACCTGACCAATGAGGCTAGCTACCTCTAGCGACACCCGTTCTTCGTATTACTATATTGATTCTGATTTGATCGGTGCACCTTGATTTGATTATGGGATGGATGTTCGCGGTGGGCCGTTAGGGGTTACCACCAGTCATGAAACGCAAAATGGTAGTGTCCTACCTTAAGCATCGCCTCACATGCCTTGTCATACTCTTTATCCTTATTCGCGACCACTACGATTTTGTTTTAGTATGGTACCTATAGGGGACTCACTAGCTACCGATGTTACTGGTTGTGTTACAGGACCTGCATAGACTACCTGCTTAAAAATGTGTTAGGGGGGATCAATGTAAAGCCTTAACGCTATTTTAATACTTTACATTACTGATAGACACTACATATATATATATCATATTTTACTACATATAGATAGTTTAACGGATCCTTAGGAGATGGAAAATTCCGCAACATCTCTTAAGTTATTGCACTCACTTTATACACTTGATAGGAGATGAAAAATCCCGTAAACATCTCTGAAGATATTACACTCATATTTACTTGTTATTGATTTAACTTAAAATAAGAACTTTTAGTTCTGACTCGAGTGTTTTGTCTTTTCATTACGCTCAGGTCACCCTGAGCATTTCAGTGTTTGAAGACATTATTCATTGAAGATGGAGATGGATTTTGCTAGTTCGTATTTACTATTATTATTCCACTGCATCATTATATACTTGTTGTTGATTGTACTCTGATTATATGTAAAAATTGTGTAATCAAATGTATATTGTAAAACAACTTCATGAACTGTTTATTTGATTATTATATTTTGTCATTCCGTTGCGAGATTCCGTGTAGTGTTTTCCTTCCTTTCTCTTATTTTTCTTATTAAACCCCATTGACAATCCTCCCTTTTGAATGGTTTGAGTTAGACATGTGTGGTTTATTGTCGATTTAGACCGTCCAAAAAGGTGGGTCGTCACATACAAGATCTGTTAATTAAATTATATAATTATTTAAATAATTACATCACTTAATTAACCTTAATCATGTTTTGGCCCTAACCTGCTTTGTTCCAAACCCAAATCCTCTCACGAATGAGATCCAGGTCGCCTCGAACGCTTCCGTTCATCGTCGATCTGCCGCCGCCATATGGCCCTAATCACCGCCGCTTGTTGCCGGAAGGAAACCCTGCCTCAGACCTACCAAACGATACCACCCACGACTCCGAAGACCACTTTTAGCTCCACCACCAAACAAAAACATCGGCCGCCTTTAAACCCTGGTTCCGACCACCATACGTCGATCAACAAAGATCCCACCGTCCATCCACCCCATCGCATCAAGGCGCACAATACTGTAGTTGGAATCTAAGCCTGAAATTACCTCGAGTGGTGCCGTTTAGCTTGGGCCGTGGGATGGAGGAATAGTTTACAGGTGGCCAGGGTTTTGATTTGGGAATGGGGAAAATAAATGAGAGATGGGGTCCTTATATAGGAATTTATCCGACACTATTCACGTCCAAAAATTTTCGAACTCCAATCGAGGCTTAATCACTGGCGTTCCTAGCCAAATATCCCTATTTCGAAATCAATGGAACTATTTCTGAAACCTAATTCCAACATATACAAAAGTTAACTTTTCGAGTCGCTCGATTCTACGAACCAAAATCGACCTTCTAACTCTAAATCAAATAGTTAACATATATCGATGCTTATGCCCACTCTGGCTCGCTCGGACCATCCGGACTCAATGGAAATAATCTCGAGTCCCAAAAAGTCCGTTTGGAAAAATCAAGTTTTCCATCTCATCGATAAAATAAATCAATTAAATATTTAAATATCTCAAAATTTAAATATTCAGAGCAACCTAAAAATACATGTCTCTTCCCCCTTAAAAAGATTTCGTCCCTGAAACCTAAAGGACTAAGCAACAAACCCCAACACCCAAGCATATTTGATGATACAAAAATCATCTTCAACTTATGCCAAAATAGCAACTCCACACTAATCTATCCTCCACATTATCCTACCCGCACGTGCTCATGTCCGTCAACATGGCACTCTTACTCGAATCGAGATATAAACACTCGAACTCAATAAGTAACAACAACAGCATCTATAGTGACAACTTCCTATATTTTTCCTAAAATTCCTAATTCACTCAAGGCTATTCCAAAAACCTTTGCCACCGATTCTTACGACTATTGGTCATATCAAAAATCCTTGTGCTAACTCTTTACAACTATGGCTTAAGCAAATTTCGACAGCACCTCCTTTGCATGATTCGATCCAAAAAACTATAACTCGCCACATATGGCCCAAAGCAATAAAAGAAAACAAAGACCAAAAGTGGCCTCCCATATCTGGGGCATAAAATCATCAATCAAATCTCAAACTCTAAATCTACTACATATCTATTTGTCGAGCAACGACTCCACTCGTAAAACCAAAGCAGCATGCTAGCCTTTGCTTCCATGTACCTAAAACTCACTTACATAACCCAAAAGAGAGTTAATCATGACAATGAAGCAGTATAACAACTCAACAACATATAACATGAATCTTAGCATGTCAAACCATAAATGACAATCATCTCAAACAATCAAGCCATATCAAATCATATAACTTATATTTCTAATGCCAAAAACATACAATTACATTAAAGCCGGTATGATGTGCATATGTAATCCATACGCAATATCAAATCCGATCACTCGCTCAATCACACAAATTTCTCTTTCGAACTAGTATCGCTCACTCGACTTTTCTAGTGCGGACTCCGATCCGATTCCATGATTAGAAACATCTGTTCTCCTTACATAGCCATATACTATGATAGTAAACTTCGGAATCGTATCAAAAATCTATATCAAGTTTTCACCGTCAAGAATCGAGTGAAGATTCCTTATTCGAAGCTATGTAAATCATCTGGAAATCATATGCCCGAATCTAGATCAAAGACCCTCATGCGAATAAAATGATCTACGTACTTCCTACGTATTTATTCCATCGGTTTCTTAATAACACCAATTATTTTCAATTCACATTCATTTCAAATTACCATTAATTACATTAATAATATATTTCATTTAATACTAAAATTCTTTTACGAACCATTTCATAAAATCATTACTTATGTTTATAAACATTTTCTGAAACACAACTCATGTTTATTTATCACTTAAAAACTTAAGTTCATATTTATGCAACACTCTTCATATCCTAAGAGTATGTACAATTTCAAATCTCAGATTTATTTTACTTAACCAGGATGTTCAATAGTTTAAAATTTGTTTTTAATTTACTATCTTTCCAAATTTATAAGTTACAAAACCTAGTCCCTTATAATAACACCAAAAACACCTAGCTTCAAATTATAAATCAAATTTTGAAGTCTCGACAATCCAAAATCGTTGGAAATTCAATTTATTTCAATAAATGAAAAACCACTAAACAACATATCAAAATGAGATGCACAACCAAACTACCCTAATGCATAGGATACATGCATCCATATAATAACTTGACTGAAAATTCCAGACTTAAACACCCGGCTTTATTTTAGCTCTATTTTGAAATAACTAATATATACATATCTTCTTTTGTATATCAAATCATACTTTTGGAATTCAAAAAAAACCTAGTTTATCCAAACAACTATGAAGTAAAATTACTATGGTAGCAATCCCTCAGTTAGAAACTTGAAAATGAACACCGATGATGCTTCAATCATCATCAGAATTATTTTCCAGGCACCGAAGTGAGTTCTGTGCTTTCTATCTCTTTCAAAATCCTTAAAAAATATTTTCATTCAAAAATTCTTTCAAATAATACTATTATTATTTTCCTTCAAAGCTTTGAAAAACAAATTTCAAAAACACCGGGGTTTCCGTTCTCAAATTTTCAGATTAAATATTTTTTTATTTATAACCACATTTATAAATTATGTTTATATGATTTCACTTCCTTATATAAAACCATTTCACAAATGTTACTTTGTTTAAGTTATATCAAAATTAAATTCTAACCTGACATTACCATTGACCGCCTTATAGTCAAATTGTGAAACTAAATTCACAAGGTGTTCATTTCAATGTTCTACAATTACTATCTACCCAACCCATGCAGTGAAAAGGATACAACTGCTCACAATCAACCACAACAGTCAATGCCCATAAACTAGTCGGGCATAACTACTCAATCAACAAACAATAGCCAATGCTCCTAACTAGGTGAGCATGACTAATCAAACAATAGATTAATAATTGAATATTATCATTTCCAAATGAACAAACATGTCATAAATAACTATACTGATTTTATAAAAATTATTCTTTTATAAAATAAATATAAAAGCTTGGTAAAATTATTTCATTTATCAATTTCAAAAATAATACTGCGTCGATTTGCCTATTTCAAGTGTTTAGAAACTCCTATCGATACCGTGACGTCCCACGTCTCGACCAAAATTCATTAGCCACTCAACAAATAATCAACACAATATAAATCATTTTACAATCACTAACAAGTAAGCACTATACACACACACACACACACACTCAACTCATACTAGTTTGTTACTAACACTATCTCTAATGAGTTACTCATTCTAGGGTATTACTAACCCTTCTATAATGAGTTTACCCCCCCAAAGCCTTGGAGTTCGCTCAACCTAAGCTGTAACAATCCGAATTTTTTGATAATTAAAACTATTAAATTAAATAAGATTTTTGAAATTTAATATTGTAAGAAGTAAAATTTATGATTTATTAATGAGAAAAATAATTAGAATATATTTTATATATTGTTTGAATGAGATTGACAACTGTTTAAGGTTATTGCAATTAATGGTAATAGTAAAGATAAAAAGGATTTAAATCAATGTTTTTTAAAAAGGAGAAATTAATTGAAATTGGTTAATATAGAATGAATCAATATTCGGTAAGTAATTTATCAAACTTTGTTTGTAAACAATAGGTTAATAGAGGTGAATTATTAATGTATAACAATTGATTGATTATCATCTTGATATCAAATCCGTTTGAATTAATGGTAAATCAATTGAAATTAATGTAATTTAATATTACAGTTAATTTGAAATAACATGATAACTGAAGAATGTGAATGTAATAAAATGTAAACTAATGTTAATTAAATTCATAAGGTAATAGTTGATTCAATAATAAAAGTGTAAATCGAAATAATAGAATTTGATTGAATTTAAAATATAATTAATTGGAATTTTATTACAATTGCAATTGAACGTTGAATTTAATGAAATATTTTAATAGTGAATTTAACATAGAAAATTTATTTTGATAGATTACTAATTTCTATGTAATCTAGAATGGTGAAATTGCTAATTATTAAATTTGAATTTAAAGGTGATTAAATTAATTTAATAATAATTTATTTAATTAACGTGAAATTAGCCATTTGGCCACTGCCTCGGATTTCGATGAAACCAGTTTCATCGAATCCGTAACAGTGAATTATTATAGGATTTTAAATTTCATAGCGATCAGACTTATCGTTTGATCGTGCGGGCTCGAAACGCGTAGAAATCAATTAAAAGGATTTAAATGAATATAATCTGATTTTAAAAGCTAACTTCTGTATACAATGGAATTGGAGCTTGAAACTAGTTCCATTGAGTTTAAAATTATCGAAAACCTATATTTCGATATATCGGATGACCCACTTTCGTTTCAAAAAAGAAACGGGTTTCTCGGGTCGTCATTATCGTTTCAACCCAATTACATATGTTCATTCGTTCTTATCTACCTTTGCCTATATATAGGCTGTCATAAACCCTAGTTGTTTCTCATTTTTGATTTCTGTACGTACTGCTTATCTCCATCTGCTCCTTTCTTCCTTCCCAATGGTAGAAACCCTAATTCCCAAATTCAATTTCAAACCAAAATCAATTTCAAAAATTCAAACTTTCCAAACCCTATCATATTATATATCATTGGAAAGCTCTCGACGAGCGCAATCTACTGCAGCAATTCGTTTTTCGATCTAAATCATCATTTGGGCAGAAATCGACGATCTTTCACAGCCGTCCATTTCTAGGGTTTTCGATCCAACGGTGGATCGTTGACCGTTTGATGATCGGGGGGCGGCGTTTGGAAGAGGGAGTCAAGCAGGTCACTGATCTGATGGTCGTTCATCTCGGCGGGGTCGTGGTTCACTAGAATTGGCGTTTGAATGAGAACAACGGCGGCTTCAGGTGGATGGTCGGAGGCGTCTTTGGAGTAGGCCAGAAAGGCGGTCGGAGCTGGTGGTTCTGGTGGCAGGGTCGGATCGTGTCATCGTTCACCGGAGACGCGTGCATTTGAAGATGGTAATGGCGGCTAAAGGCATAGAGATAGGTTTGAACGTTGCTGAGCGATTAGGGTTTGAACGTGGTATTATCTTATTTTATTTATTTTAATTTATTTTTATTTTCAAATATTCTAACGCCTATAACTTTTTCATACGAGTTCGGATTCACGCGCGGTTTTCTCTGTTGCGATCATATCAAAATTCCGGACATTATGAAACTTGTTTGGCTGCATTCTGAGACTGTTAGATTTTTAGGCTTAAATTGGATTTTAAATCGATTTGAAACTAAATGTGAGTGTTTTAACCCACTCACAAGTACTAAACATCTTATGTTGGTTAAATTAAATTTATGTTGTGATTAGAAATTGATTGATTGCTGTTTGGCATATTTAAATTGTCATTCGAGTTTAATTTGAATTTATATTGAATATAATTACCATTTAATTTAATATTGAAATTAAATTGTTAATTAAATACCCGATAATGATAACTAGTTTATTTGTTGTGATTTATTGGTTGATTTGAATGATGATTGTGATGGATGGTTAATTGTTGATATTTGGATGATTGGATATTATATTTATTTTATATGTTGTTATCACACTACAAGTTCCCTTAGTTATTGTTAGGAAAATCTCTATGGGTTGAAATAATACACACCCGAATGGTCTTATAGATTAAGGAAAAATCATTATGGGTTGAAATGATAAACACGAGCGATTTTATGGATTTTGAATTTTTTCGGGATTGTGGTTGAAATGATATATATCCGTAAAATTAAATTATTGCGGGTTGAAATGATATATATCCGTATCACTTGACCATAGGTTAGAAAATTATATACGGACACCGAATTGGTTAAATTAAATGATTTTAAAACCTTAATTTTTGAATCCATTTAAATAATATTTTGAAAAAAATTAGATTTATATGAACTGAATTATTTTCAAAATCCAAGCTTTGAAATGTTGAAATTGAAATTGGTTTAAATGAATTGTTTAAAGGATTTAAATTGGAATCTTAAAGTTGAATTTTGAAATATAAATGAAATTTATCAAAATTGAGTTATTGTAAATGTTTGAATATTTAAACTTTGAAACCAATTGAATTTGAAGTTGTTTAAATTTGTAGTACAAACATGGATTTGAAATCGATATAAAATTGAAATTGTTTTAATGAGAATTTGAATTGAAACCTTTAGCCCATTTTAATTGGAATCGTTGAACTAAATTGATTTAAATTGAACTTTGGAACTAAAGTTGATTTGAACTGATTTGTGAAATTGGAAGAAACAATCCTAATTTGGAACTATTTTTCATATAAACTCTTTTAATACACAAACTCTTTTAACATATAAACTATATTTTTTTTTCGTATAAACCATTTCAATATATTAATAACTTTTATTACATTAACTATTTTTAATAAATAACCTATTTTAATATACAAACTATTTCTAAATTATAAACTATTTTAATCTATAACCTATTTTTAAATTATAAACTATTTTAATATATATTATTGTAAATTTATAAACTCTTTTTAATATATATATATTTTAATATATAACCTATTTTAATATATAAACTATTTCTAATATATATACTATTTTAATCTATAACCTATTTTTAAAATATAAATTATTTTTAATGTATAACTATTCCAATATATAAACTACTTTCAATATTCAAACTGTTTAAGTTGGAATTGTTATGATTTAGATTCAATTGATTTAAATGCGAATATTTTATATGATGGTTTAACCTATTTTGTGGTTATGATTTTGAAAATGAATACGATTTAAAGTGAATAATGATTTTGAAAGTGAATATGATTTCGAAAGTGATATGATTTGAAGTGAATATGATATTTTGTTATCAATTATGAATCGGTTTTGGAAATGTAAAAGAACCAACCAGTGTGAAATAAGCATTTGGTTGTTAAAGAGACCGGAATCAGATATTGTCATACTCTCTGCTAATACCGAAAACCACTTTAACAATTGTGCACATGATGGAGAATCCAAAACGAAGTAGGATGGTTTGGCGAACGCTACTGTATGAGGTATGAACGCAGCCCTGACCTCCTCGGGTCAGCTTGATATGACTAAAACATGAGCTATATCGGGCCAAGTGAGGTCGCTCCTCCTATCGGGCACATTTCTTCGACACCTTATTTATTACTTTGTGATTGATTTGGTGGCCACCCCTCAATTTGATTATGGGAGTTTGTTCCGAGGTGGACGGTAGTAGCTGCTATGCATTACCACCAGTCCGGGATGCAAACGGTAGAATCCTACCCTGGAATTGCCTCGTGTAACGACCCGTAAATTTTGATAATTAAAATTTGTTAATTTAATATTGTTTTGTGATTTAATAATAAGAATATAACTGGAATAAAATGTAATAATATTAATTTAAGGTAAATTATAATTGCTTTAAATGTAATTCCAATTAATTAAAAGGATTAAAGAGTTATAATTGGTTATAGATTTGTAAGTAGTTGTAATAATATGTGTATTAATTGATAATTGAATGTAAAGAGAAATTGATAATTTAAAGGTGTAAATTTATGAAATAATGTGTAATGAATTGCAGTTGGATAGAATTGGTATGTGTGAGTTGTTATAACATTTGTTTGTAAATAATAAACTTACAAATGTTAATAAATGTAGTAATGATGACAATTGTTGTTTGTTACCAATGTATTTAATTAATTACAATTAAATGTAATTAAATACTACGTTAATGGAAATTAAGATGAAATTGTAAAATATTAATGTAGTAAGAGATAAACTAATGTTAAATTATATCCTTAGGGAAATAATTGATTGAATAACAAGATTGGAAAGTCAAACAAATGGATTTATTGGAAATTTAATTTATAATTACTGAATTTATTGAAACTGAAATCAAATACTATAATTTATGCAATATTGAATATTAAATTGATATAGAAATTTGTTTTAAGGGATTATGAATTACTAAGTAATCTAAAGTGACAGAAATTTGTAAATTATAAAATTTGAATTAAAAAGTGATTTATTAATTTAATTTCTAATTTATTTAATTAACGTGAAAATAGCCATTTTGGCCACTGTCTCGGATTTCGATGAAACTAGTTTCATCGGATCCGTAACGGTGAATTATTGTAGGATTTCAAGTTTCATAGCGATCGGAATCGTCGTTTGATTGTACGGGCTCGAAACGCCTAGAAATCAATTTAATTGAAATCAATTTGAAATAAGCTGACTTTAAGATAACTTCTTCATACGATGGAATTAAGACTTGAAACCTGTTCCATTGAGTTTAAAATTAACAAAAACATCTATTTTGATATATGGGACGACCCATTTTCGTTTCGGGAACGAAACGGGCTTTTCGGGTAGTTTATCGTTCAACTTTCAAATCAATCTAGTCCATTTCTGATCTGCCTATAAATAGCCTGTTATAAACCCTAACTATTTCTTATTCCATTTGTCTGTACGTACAATTCTATCTGCTTCTCTCTTTCCAATGACAGACAAACCAAAACCAATTCCAAATTCAATTGCAAATCAAAATCAAATATAAAAAATCAAACTCCTCCAAACCATATCAAATTATATATCGATTTGAAGCTCTCGACGAGCGCAAGCCAAATCTGCAGTCTATTTTTCAATTTGGGTTTTAGTGTGGCCAGAATTGGGTGATGAAGTCTCGGCCGTTCATTGGTGTTCGATGATTGTAACAACCCATATTTTTAAAAAATATTTTAAAATTTATTTATTTTGAAAACTTTGATTTTTAAATCATTTTGATTGAATTTTGGAATTTTTCCAATGTAATTTTCGGATTTATTGATAATTTATTTTCCAAATATAAAAAAATAATGATTCGCTGAAAATTTTATATTTTGTTCCATTTTTGTCAAACTTTGATTTTCAGTGAATGTTAAATTTGAATTTTAAATTTCTAATCTTTTTCTTTGAAGTAGTATTTGTTTCTGATATCTGTTCTGTTTTTCGTTTCGTCAAATTTTGTTTTATACTTTTTAAAATTTATAAATTTCAGCGTTTTACACGCAATTATTCTCTGTATTTTTCATTTCTTACTTTTCTATTTTAATTTTCACCTTTTATTTTGTTTGGGCTTTGTTTATTTTATTTGTTTAGAATTTGTTGTTTTGAATTGTGTTGATATTGGGCTTTGGAAATTCAAGAGACTTAAGTTATATCTATATTTTGCCTTTACATTTTCTAGCCTTTTCATCTTTCCCTTAGCCGTCCACTTCTCTTTCTAATTCACGTATAAAACATCTCATTCCCTTCTCTTTCTCATTTCTATTCCCTGGAAGAAAAATTCAGTAAGTTCTATGGCTTCCCCTTCTGTTCTTTTACTCCTTTTCATTTGTCTTTCTCCTTTGTTCTCAAGGCTAGGCTCGGCCATCATGCTATTGCCGACCACATCCCCTCTCCACCACCACCATGATCGGCCTCCACCCCTCTTCATCAACACCAAGCTCTAGCCGTGAACCCTAGATCCAAAACATCACAAAAAAACATGATCAACACCCTAGCCGAGCCTATATATTCCATCCCCTTCCTATTTGCTTGCCTCGGCCACAACAACACCACCTCCTCTCTTCCTTGCCGTGATCTACACCACTTCATAGCCGTTCCTTGATGTGCTTGACCCAAAACAAACATGGCCGAGCCATGCTAGACTACGGCCGAACCCATGTGAACCCAAAACCCTTGAGTTGCTTGACCTTTAGCCTTCCATACTTTGTAACTTGCCTCTATTCACATTCCATTGCCCATAGCCATGCCTTGTGACCCATAGCCGAGCCTACATGCCACAAATCCAACCATGACCGAGCCTATTTGTGTAGTGGCCGAGCCCACTTATTGGGTTAAAGCAAGTTTATCTCATTTGGATTCGTGGTTTTCATTGTTTAATTCATATTTTGTTTGTGTTGAATCATATACTTATACTTGTTATATTTATTTGTTTACAAGATTTGGGTTTCGGTGCTACTTCTCCACGAATTTGAATCGTGCCTTGTCGTGCTTTTCAGAGTTGTTTGTGTGTCTCTAATTTGTCATCTCTAGCTTTAAAAGGTGAGTTTATCACTCTCGACAAATCGTACTTATATAAATGTGAAACAATGTCACTTGAATTGTAGTAGTTGATATGCTATGTTATATGTTCACATCTGCCTGTTATCTGACATTATATGATGATATTACCTGATTATATACCCGTTGCATCACCTGACATCACATGATATGTTTTACTGTTTATTTATTTTCTGTTTCTCACACTGCAAGTTCCCTGTTAGTATAGAATCACTATGGGTTGAAATGATACATACCCGAACGGACTTTAGAATAGGGAAAGTCGTTACGAGCTGAAACGATAGGCTCGAGCGATTTTTATTTGACTTGGGGTTGCGGGTTTGAAATGATGAAACCCGAATTTTTTTACTAATTACGGATTCAAATGATATATTATCCGTACCACTTGACCTAAGTTAGAAAATATTATACAGACCCGTGGTTAATTTTAAATATGATTTCTCTAGAAATCATTAAATATTTTTAAATGTAAAAATGTGAAATTTTTACTTAAATTGGATTTAAATTATTTGAACAGTGATTTCCTAAAAGTTAAAATTTTATAAGTTGATAAATGGTTTAAATTGTAATTTAAAATTTTGATTTAACTTAATAATTGAAATTTGAGTTAAAATGGAAATTTTAAGCTTAACTTATTAATTAAAATATTTATTTATTGAAATGGATACCTTTTTAAAGTAAAAGAAAATATCAAGTTATTTGTTAAAATAAAAGTTAAGCAACTTATAGTGAATTTTGACTTAATGTAAATGAATTATAATTTAATTGGATATTTATTAATAAAATGTTATTTTATTGAATTTATAAGTTAAATGATATTCTGATAAATAATTTGGAAAAGTGGAGTAAGTTTGATAAGTTAAAAATGATAAAAGTGGAAGATATATTGTTTAAAAATGGCATAGTACAACTTATAATAGAAATTGTAGCATTCCTGAAATGCCGTGGTTTCAGTGTATTGTTTTTCAAATCTACTACTGTCTCTACATCATCAGTTTATAAGTGCTGCCGTTTCCAACAATGAACTGTTTTAAAATTACCATTGTATCTACAGCAGCAATTTATAAGTGCTACTGTTTCTAAACTGTGTTGTATTTCAATTTTACCACTATACTTACAGCAGCATTTTCTAAGTGCTGCGAATGCTGAAAATACAATGTTTTGGACTATTACAATTGAATAAACGAGCTTCGGAAAATGTTGAAATTTTGGGAATTGAATATTTGATTTGAAAGTATAATGATTTCATTTTAAATGGTTTAAATGAATTATTTTGATTTGAAATATAAACCATTTTGAAATTTATAACACGGGTTATAATAACGGTTGGATGTTATAAAGTGTGGCTAGAGGTGGGCAATTGCTGCAGCTTTGAGCTACCCCAGTCACATTAACACTATTATTTTTGCATGGTTGCTTTACTTTAGACATTACTATGATAGCGTTCATTACTACATAGTAGATGGTTTAACGGATCCTTAAAGGATGGGCGATCCCAGGCATCCTTTAAGTTACTTGTGCATTTCTATTACAGTCCACTTGAGTTGGTTTACATTGTATAAGTATGTATGTCCTGACTCGAGTGTTTTGTGTTCTGCTTTACGCTCGGGTCAGCCTGAGTATCACAGCTTTGGATTCATCGTCTGGAGCTAGAGATTTTCTGGAGCTTATTTGTCTATCTATTCATCTATTTCCATTTCAGTTATTCCCTATTCAGTATTGCTTTTGTATTAGTTCACTTATGTATTCCGACTTCTGTTGTATTTGTTTTTCAGACTATGATATTTTGTATCTGTTTTGAGATTATTTATGCAGTAGCTTCATGAACTACTATGGTATTTTATTTCCGCTGCGAGTTATTCTAATATTCTGTGTCTGTGATTCTGTATTTGATTTTATTTGCTCCAATTTTTCTTAACAATCCACTGTTTTAAAGTATTCAAGTCCGACATGTGTGGATTTATTGTCGATTTGAATGGTCCAAAATAGTGGGATGTTACATTTGGTATCAGAGCTAGGTTTAGGCAAACCTTAGCCTACAGAGCAAAAACTCATTAGAGATAGGGTAGAAATACTCTAGAATGAGTGAAATCAATCTCAGAACCATTTCTTTGTGAGAAAACGTATTTTCAAAGTATAAAATGATTTTCAAAGGATTTTTCAAAGATTATTTTGATATAAAATTTCTTGTTTTGAAAGTAAAATTTTTCAAAACGTCATCCCTTTCGTATCCACCTTGTTAGTAATTTCTTTGATTAGGATTCCCTTAAAAATTTTGAACTTCTATCTTGTTGATCTAGATTCTTTGATGATAGGAAGCTATTTTGTGTATGGCAAAATCGGAAGAGCAGAAAGCAGCTCGTCGAGCACGAAGAGCACTGGCCCGTAAGGAACGGGAGGAAGCAATCGAGGAGCGAGAAAGGCTGTGGAGGGAAAGGGCAGAGCCTGGTCCTTATGACCATGTCATTTGTTATCGGTGTCAGGAAAAGGGACACTATGCAGCCATGTGCGGGAAGAGAGATAAAAGAAAGAAGATGGAGGGCAAGCGTTTCCGATCCAAGATTTTCTGTTTTAAATGCCGTGAGAAGGGACACTTTCCAAGTCGCTGCTTGAAGGCGAAGAAAGTGAAATCTGCACTCCCTACATCAATCGACCAATCAATTATTTGCTACCACTGTAGGAAGACTGAGCATATAGCCATAGATTGTTCTAAGAGACAGCACGGAAAGCAAGCTATGTTCCCGAAGTTCATTAAGGAAGATGGGAGTGTAGTGCACTTATGCAGAAAATGTAATAGTTGGGGGCACATTGATGTGGAGTGTTTTGGACCCATTGAAGCACCACTCGGAAGAAATAATACTGATGCTTTGTTTATGTAGGGGCATTAATCAATGGATCTGTTTGATATCAATAGTATGTTAGGTTGCATTAAGTGAACTTTATTGTATCTTTTGCTTAGCCAAAGTTGTCGAACTAAAGATATTTATGCTCCTGTATTTCGTATGATAAGAATTTGAGATTTTCCATATAATGAATGGGAATTCTTTGAATTGATATAGGTTGTATACCTCGAAATCTTGGTTAGGATTCTCATCGATTAGGATTCCTTTGAATTTTGGAATGCTCCCATTTGTTCTGAAATCCATTCTTGTCTTACCCTATTTGTATTATTTTGATTCTTGAGCATTCCATAACTCCACTTCGAATGACCTCTATAAAACTCAGCGATCCCGCCAATCTTTGAATGATTTGTAAAGGGGTGAAACTCCCTTACAATTGGCATTGATTCACCGGATATTTCTATACCCTCGGTTTAGATGCTTATATCTTTTGCTATGCCGAGTTCTATCTCTGGCGATCGAATGTCGATTTGCCTTAGAATTCTGCATCGATCATATTCCTGAAGTCACGGTTGACCCGGTTAAGGTCGCCCGTGATTTATATAAGTATGTCCATATACTATTTTGTAATTAATTATCTCATCTTCGTGCGAGCCTATCTTCGAATCAGAATTCTATTTGATTAGAGTTCCTCTAATCTGAATCTCTATCTTTGTTTTGAAATCCAATCTTGAATTATCCCTTGAAAAATTTGTGTTGTTTGTATTTTAGAAATCGTTTATATATCGAAATTATTATTTTGATAAGAATGATTATATTTTATATATAAAAGTGAAATGTTTCAGATAAGAATTATATACCTTTTAAAAGCGAGAATTTGAAGTTTCGAAAGGATTTGAAATTTTGGAAATTATATAAGAAATTGATTTATATAAAAATGATTTATAACTGAAGGGTTTTGAATTTGAAATTTGAGAGATTGAACTCCGGCATTTTTAAACTGGTTTTAAGATTTTGAAAATATATAATAATACGATTTGAAAGTATTTTCCGAATAAGAAATGTTTCAAATGACTTTAAATGAGTTCCAATGATTTCAAAGAAATTTCAAAGAAGTTCTCAAGAAAATAGAAGTCCAAAACCCACTTATGTCGCTAGAGAATGATTTCGGTGATGAGTGCACGCATCATCGACATTGATTTTTGAGTTTCAGAGTGGGGGAGAGGCCACTTTAGTAGCTTTGCTATGCGATTGATTTTGTGAAACCAAATTTTACTTCAAAATTCTGAAGTATGATTTGATATTCGAAAGATATATGTATATATATTTGAAACAGTTTGAACGAGCCCGGTGTTCAGTCCTCGAGTTTTGGATTGATTTGGTATAGCCCTATCTTTTGAAATTGATTTACTGATTTGTTGCTGATTTCCAACTCTTGGATTGGAAATTTGATTTCTCCGACTATTTTGAATGTTCAAACACTTCCAAATCGAGGTTTAATTTTTAAAGCTAAGTAATTTAGAAAAGTATAATTATTTGATAAAGTATATAAGTTTAGTTTTGTATGTTTACATATGAAGTAATATGATTTAAATAAGTTTGAAACTGTTTTGTTAAGTAAATAAATAAGACTATTTTGAATTATTAATAAGAAATTTAGTTTTAAATTATTTTGAATAAAAATTTAGTTTTAAATGTTTTAACTTAGTACTATCTTTTATAAAACTATTTATATATATAACAATAATATTTTTCAAAGGGAAAAGTGGATCTTTCAAAGGGTTGGATCCCTCTATATTTGAATCTCTATCCTTGATTAGGAATCTATCCTTGAATCATTTGGTGAGGAGTGTATTTTGTATTTTTGTTATTAATATTAAAATGTTTTATATATTGGGTTGTTTGAGTTGTTGATGTTGGTTTGGATTTTTAATCGATTCGTTTGATCAACGCTATCGATAGGATTTCCAAAGCACTTGAACAGAGCAAACTGACGCAATATTGTTTTCAAAATTTGATAAATGAAATTAATTTCTGGAATTTAATAAGTTAATTAAATTGGTTGTTTAAAATGATAATATTTGATTTTCATTCATTTGTTCTATAAATGAATTTATAAATATGGTTTATAAAGTGATTTAAAGTTTAATGAAATTAAATCTAGAATTTGAGAATTTAATTTCCGATAATTCCAAACTCTGGTTTTAAAGTTTTAAAAGGTATACTATTTAAAGTATTCGTTTTAGAGAATTATAAAATGTTGAAACTAGTACTCTCTTCGTTTCTCGCTGGAAAATAATTTTGGTGATGACTGCAGCATCATCGACATTCATTTTCGAGTTTCGAAGCGGAGAGGCTATTATGTGGCTTTGCTACACTTTTGTTCAAAGATAAATTTTATTTAAATTTCTGAAGTATGATTTAATTTATATATATAGATATATTATTTTAAATTTTATTTGATTTGATATATATAGTATATACATTTACCTCTAAATGGTTTGAAATGAATCGGAAATTTAATTCTTTAATTTATATTAAAGGATAATTTTAATTATAGATTTATTCAATATTTTTGAATAAATATTTAATATAAATAATTGAATGGGGAAATTTTTTCCTATGTAATCCTCTATTGCATTCTAATATAACCTACCTTAATTATTCAAAAGTTAACTATGTAATGGAATTTTATACAATATAAAATGATGATAAAGAAATTGTAACGACCCGATATTTTCAACCATTCGCATCCATTATAAGTGTATAGGTAGACACTCATGCCGGAGTTGAATTGCTCAAAATACCGCGTTGTAATTTAAATTTGGCAAATCTCAGAATATACAGTAAATAAATATAATCACAGATCATAGACACAGAGTAAAATAATGCAGCGGAAGTAAAAGAAATAGTAGTTCATGAAGCTACTATAAAAATATATCAGAGTTACATGAGATATAACAGAAGAAATAGAATACAACAAAAGTCTCAATATAATAACCAAGTACAAGCTGAGTAGAACAACGGAATTGAAATAGATAGGACATGACAAGCAGATAATCTCCAGCGATTCAAATCAACAAGAGAGTGGAAATCCAAATCTGTGAATAACTCAGGCTGACCCGAGCGTAAAGCAAAACACAAAACACTCGAGTCAGGACAATATATACTTATATAATGTAAACCAACTCAAGTGAACTGTAATAAAGGTACAAGTAACTTAGAAGATGCTTGGGACCGACCATCCTCTAAGGATCCGTTAAAATATCTACTATGTAGTAATATTCGCTATTATAATTATGTCTAATAAGTAAAGTATAATCATATAGAAAATAGCGTTAAGGGGATGGAGAACCTTAACGCGGTCGGATCTTAAAATCATAATCGTAGTAAAGCTCGATATGGTAGGTGACACGGCACAACTAGGCAATGCCAGGGTAGATATACCAATTACGCACACGGACTGATGGATACGCATAGCAGCCACTACCGTTCCACCTCGAACAACACTCCCAAATCGGAGGATGGCCATCTAATCAATCACAAGTAAGAGTATAATATCGAAGAAATGTGTCCGAGAAGAGGTGCTACCTCACTGGTCCGAGATCGCTCCTGTTTTAGCCACCTTATGCCAACTCACGGGAGTTGGGTCCACGTAACATACCTTAAGAACGTCGCCACCATCCTACTTCATTCTGGAATCTCCACCGCGTACACGGTTGTCAAAGTGGTTTTCGGTATCGACAGAGAGTATGTCCATATCCGATCCCGGTCTCTTTGCCAACCAATCGTTATTATAACCTGTGGTTATAACTTTTAAAAATAGTTTATCTTTCAAATCAAAATACATCCTTTAAACCATTTCAAAATCATATCATTTATTTCAAACTAATACATACTTTCAAACCCAAAACATATCTATTCAAAACCAATTCAAAAATATATCATTTCCATTTCAAAACCAATTCAATAATATATCATTTCAATAAAACCCAAATTTCAAATCACTGAATATTTCCTTTAATTTATTAAACTTGAAATCTTCCTTTAAATTATCATAGCATTTTGGTAATGTAACCTTAAGGAATCATAGCATTTTTGGAATGTAATACTTCCCAATTTAACATTTTATATAATCAAAGTATTTATATACTTACAAATTTTTAACATGGTCATTTTATCATAGCCTTATAGTTAAATAAACTTTGTTACTGTAATGTCCAATTTAATGCTAAAATTCTTATGTTAAGTTAAGAGTGCCTTATTAACTTACATTATCATTACATAAAGAAACTTTATTATTTCAGTCATTAAAATATGTCATTTACATTAATTAAAACCTACATATTAAATGTACTTTTTAACTTACATTCCTATTACAGTAAAGAGCATTTATCATTTAATCAATATTACATTAATTAAACTTACATTATCGAATGTACGTTTTAATTTACATTTTATTACAAAAGGGGCATTTATTATTTTAAATCAATATTACACAAATTAAGACTTACATGTTTCTTTCATTAATTAAGACTTTACATGTTTCTTTCAGTAGGTAAAACTTTACATATTTCTTTCATAAATTAGAACTTTACACGTTTCTTTCATAAATTAAACTTTACATATTTCTTTCATTAATTAGAACTTTACACGTTTCTTCCACAATAAATTTCTTATAATTAAATCCAATTTTCAACAATTTACTTAATAAGTTTAAGTGTAAAAGTTCCAATTCTTCACATTTCAACAAATAGACTTAACACTTCAAATTTAAATTACCATTTCACAATTTAACAAAATTTCCAATTTTATTTAATTAACTTAAACCTTTAATTAAAACCAAATTTCACATTTCCTAGTCAAGTTATATTTTAAAAGATCACTTTTAAACATTCATTTATTTAACCACTTAAATTCATAGAAAAATCAATAATACTTTAATAAATCACTTAAATTCAAATTTAAATCAAATTATCATATTTACCATTTCCAAATAAAATTTAATATCCATTTTATTTATATAACTTAAAATATCATTTTTAACCAAATTCCAAATTTCCAACTTAAGTTATATTTCAAAAATCCAGTTAAACCATTCATTAATTACATTTTTAACACATAGAAAAATCATAATTTCTTTATTTTAAAACATTTCAAAATCTATTTAAATCAAATTTCATAAATTTATAATTTTTAAAATACTTAAAAATATCCAAAACACTTTATAAAATAACCACGGGCCTGTATATAATTTTCTAACTTAGGTCAAGTGATACGGATATGTATCATTTCAATCCGCAGTTAAAAAGGAAAAATCTGGGTTCTATCATTTCAAACCCGCAATCCCAAGTTAAAATAATTTAAATAAAAACCATTCAGGCCTATCATTTCAGCCCATAACGATTTTTCCCTATTCTAAAGTTCGTTCGGGTATGTATCATTTCAACCCATAGTGATTCTAATCTACAGGGAACTTGCAATGGTGATAACAGATATAAATAACAGAATAACATTAAATAACAGTAACATATGATATAACAGGTGTAATAACAGGTGTGAACATCATATGATAATAATATAAGCATATATAACATGATAATATATTTCTACAGATTCACAGGGTGTCAATTTACTAGTTATATAGGTACATATTGTCTGGTGAGAATAACTCACCTGTTTGTGCTGGAGATATCAAAACCAATGACACAATGGAACAAAAGCACGATGACAAGACTACGGACTTGAGTGGAGAGCAAGATCCAAAGCTACAACTCTTGTATTACAACCCAAAACATACATCAAAACAAACACAATTTCAACGCACTTGAAATGGAATAACTTTTAAACGAAAAGAGATTTGAATGTCAAATCTTTTGCCTTGCTTTCTCTATCCTTTTGCATGGCCTAGGGAATGTTTTGGTTCAGGTTTGGACATGGTTTGGGTCTGGTTTGGACCAAGGGATGCACGGCTACAAGCTAGAGATGATGGGAAAGTTACAACATAGGCATGTGAAGAGTTTTATGCAATATGATGGAGTTTTGGTTCATCTTTGGCTCGGTCTACAAGGTCCTAGGCTTGGCCATGACTTGCTATAGGTCTGGACAGAGGAGATGGTGATGTGTAGTGGTGGTAGCAAGGTGGTGGTGGCGGGTAGAGGTGGTGTCCAAGGTGGTGGGCGAAGGTATGTTGCAACTAGTGGTGGCTATGCATTGTTTTAAGGGATTTGTGCAAGGTTTTGTGTGGTTTTTAGTCAAAAGGAGTGCATGGACTGTCATGGTCAGAAGAGTAGGGGGTTTGGTCGTGGATGGTGTGGGGAAAGAAGTGGTGGTGGTCGGTGGAGGAGATGGTGGAGGTGTTAGGCCAAGCAAAGCAAGAGAAACATGGCAAAAATCATTGAAAATGAAGAGAAAAGAAGAAAAAGAAGGAGAGGCCATTACCTATTTTTGGATGAAGCCATGAGAAATGAGGAGCTGATTTGTTTTCATGTGAAAAGATGAGAAACAAAAAGTGGCGGCTACACTAGGGTTTTAGATGGCTAGGGCAAAATTTGAGGAGTTAAAGAAAATGAAGGGTTTGGACAAAAAAGGGCTTAAGTTTCAAAGTGTTTTACAACCTTTCATATTTCTTTTCTTTTTAATCTTTATATAAACAAAAATATTCAGAAAAATAATTTACAAACCAAAATCAATTATAAATATGAGAAAACAAATAATAAATTTTGGAAAAATATAAAAAGAATGAAGAAAATTACTTAAAAATACCAAACAGTGTTCAAAAATTATAAATAAATCACTGTCAGTCTTGAAAAACTATACACTTCATTATAAAAATATTATGAAGTGAAAATTTGAATTAAAATAATTTATTTATCATTTTCAAAATAAAATAGATAATTAAATTGGAGAAAATAGAAAAGGATTAAAGAAAAATGTTTAAAATTTACAAACAAGGCATGGAAATTTGCAAGAAAAATACTACTAACTCTGGAAAAATTCCTACCTTACTTTAAAATATTTAAAAGCCAAAATATATTTTATATAACATAAATGTACAAATTAGAATAAAATATATCAAAAAAAAATGTCATTTATATAATTTTAAAATAAAGAATATTGCTGAATAACCCAATATACACACAATATTGAAAATAGTATAACTTTTGCAATTTAAATCCGTTTGCAACGAAACGAAAAGCAGTATTCAAGTTATTAAATCTATTTTTATAATAAAAGATAAAATTCATAAATTTCAAACTTTTAAATTTTCAAGTTAAAAGTCGAAGTTTGACTATTTGACCAAAATTCACATTTTCTGGAAATATTAAATTTAGTCATATTTGGAATTCAAATCCACATACAAAATCAAAGTTTTTTATATTTACAATAACAACATTTATTCTTTTCATAAATAAAGCTCTTAAATTTGGAAAAATCAAATTAAAATTAATTGTAAAATACAGGGTTGTTACACTCTCCCCCACTCAAAACTTTTCGTCCCCGAATAGGAACGAGGTACGGGAAAGCACCTAAAAAGATAGAATGAATAGAATTAAGACAAGATGATAAGAATATTGGAATTACACCTGATAACTATTGTTATAGGCAAGTTTAACAAGTTGGAGGTGATCAAATCAAGAACACAAACACGAAAAAGATCCTCTAGAGTCTGAATCACCCCTTTCACTTGACCGACGGTCTATGAATGGAAAAACAGTGTTCAGATCCAGATGAGTAACAAAGATTTCAAAGATTATAAAAAGATGTCTAAACAGACTGGTATAAGCAATAGCCTTCCCATTCTGTAACAAGATAAGAGAAATAAGGACAACCAAAAGATAGTTTGAAAAAAAAAACAAAATAAGATAATAAATGTGAAACAATAACGCTTTGAAATCATAGCAAATTAGAGATGTTTATCATTTGGAAATCATACTACTAAAATCATAACACTTTGGAAATGTAATTCTAAAAAAAACATAATACTTAGAAAATCATAACACCTTTTAAAATAATCTTTATTTAAACCATTTTAATTCAAGGTCAAATAATATTCATTTTAAAGTTGTAACATTTCTAAGTTCATTCAATTATAAAACTTCCAAAACATTGTATTTTCAAAACAGCAGCACTTATAAAATGCTACAGTAGATATATTAATATTTCAAATCAGTTTTATTCTAGAATATTCATTTGGATATCATTTAACTTATGACTTATTAAAACAAACTTTTATGAATGGAATATCCAAATTAAACTATACTTCGTTTATTAAGTCAAAAGCTCACTATTTTACTTAGCTCTTCATTTAACAAATAACCTAACACTTTATTTAAAATGCCCATTTCATAAATAGATATTCCTTCAATAAGTTACACTTAAAATTTCCATTTGAAAACCAAATTCTCAATTATCAAATTTAGTGATGTTAAAATACATTATAACTATCATAATTATCCATTTTTCAAGACATATCAATTTCATAAATAAAATATTTATCATAGAAAATATAACAATCAAATTTCTTTACACATTTATTCATTTAGACATCAATTAAACTATGAATTCAAGTTAAATAAACTTTATTACAAAATGTCCAATTCCAATGTATTTTATTTTATCTATTCAAAGATACTTATTATACAACATATTCATTTCAGGAAATAACCATTATTAAAATTCCTAGGTTAGACTTAAGGTTCCATATTAAATCAAATTTGATTATCAAGTTATTTAAATAAAATCTCTTTAAATTCCTTTTTCACTATTTACCTCTATAATCTTTTATAACTAAAATTTAGGTGTATAAAATTTATTATAACCACTCAAATTTTATTTAAAAAATCCTTTTTATATTGTATATTATCCAATTACATTGTTAACTTCTAAATTTTTTTTTAAGGTAAGTCATATTTGAATGCAATTGTATTATACAAATAAAACTTTCCAATTCAATTATCTCAAGTTTGAATCATTTATTCAAAAATTTTAATTTTTCTTTTTATAACTGAAATTATTCTTTAAGAAAAAAAATGTAAGAATTAAATTTCCGATTTCCTTCAAACCATTTAGAGATAAATAAATATATGTACATAATATGTCAAATCAATTTAAATCATTTATCTATATATATTATAAATCAAATCATATTTAGAAATTCAAATAAATTAAATTCCCCAAAATAAAGCTGTAGCAAGACTACAGAACAGTCTCTTCACTTCGAAACTCGAAAATGAACGTCGACGATGCTGCAGTCATCACCGAAATTATTTTCCAGCAACAAAGAGAAGAGCACTAAATTTTTAAACTTAAAAATCCTTTAGAAACAAATTTCTACTTGGAAATACTTTAAATAATATATCCTTTTAAAAATTTAAACACAAGGTTTGAAATCCATCGAAAATTAAATTCTTAAATTTCTGGTTTTAAATTCATTCAGTTCCCAAATAAATTTATAAACAACTATTTATAAATTCATTTATAGATCAATAAATGATAAATCAAGTATTATCATTTCAAATAATCAATTTAAATCAATTTATTAAGTTCCATAATATTTACTTATATCAAAATTTATTTCATTAACCAAATTTAAAATAATATTGTGTCAGTTTGTTCTGTCAAAGTGTTCTAGAAATCCTATCGATAGCGTTGATCAGACGAATCGATCGGAAGCCCAAATCAACATCAACAACTCAAACAACACAATATATAAACAAAACATAGATTTACAAGTACAATTCAAAATGTTTTGGAGATATTTTGGAAACAAAACAAGATGATTAATTATCAAAATATGAAGATGGATAAGCTTAGATAAATCGCGGGCAACCTTAACCGGGTCAACCGTGACTTAATGAATAAGATCAAATGTGATTTTCTAGGGTAAATCTACATCCGATCTCAAGAGATAGAGTTTGGAATAACAAAAGATATTAGCATCTAAACCAAGGATAGATATAAATCTCTGGTTAATCGATGCTGATTGTAAAGGATTTTCACCCCTTTACAAGAAAATTAGAATATTGGCGAGACCGCCAATTTACTATAAAGATCATTCGAAGTGGGGTTATGTGATACTCCAAAATCAAAAGAAGATGAATAGTGAGGGACAAGAATAAATTTTGGAACCGCAGGGAACGTTCCAAAAATTCAAAGGAATTTTGAATCAAGAGGAAAAGATTCAAACTCGAACGAAAGTGATTCTATAAATAAATCTACTCCATATGCTGAGTTTTGCCTCAAAGCCAAAGCTCTGATACCAACTGTAACGACCCGATATTTTCAACCATTCGCATCCATTATAAGTGTATAGGTAGACACTCATGCCGGAGTTGAATTGCTCAAAATACCGCGTTGTAATTTAAATTTGGCAAATCTCAGAATATACAGTAAATAAATATAATCACAGATCATAGACACAGAGTAAAATAATGCAGCGGAAGTAAAAGAAATAGTAGTTCATGAAGCTACTATAAAAATATATCAGAGTTACATGAGATATAACAGAAGAAATAGAATACAACAAAAGTCTCAATATAATAACCAAGTACAAGCTGAGTAGAACAACGGAATTGAAATAGATAGGACATGACAAGCAGATAATCTCCAGCGATTCAAATCAACAAGAGAGTGGAAATCCAAATCTGTGAATAACTCAGGCTGACCCGAGCGTAAAGCAAAACACAAAACACTCGAGTCAGGACAATATATACTTATATAATGTAAACCAACTCAAGTGAACTGTAATAAAGGTACAAGTAACTTAGAAGATGCTTGGGACCGCCCATCCTCTAAGGATCCGTTAAAATATCTACTATGTAGTAATATTCGCTATTATAATAATGTCTAATAAGTAAAGTATAATCATATAGAAAATAGCGTTAAGGGGATGGAGAACCTTAACGCGGTCGGATCTTAAAATCATAATCGTAGTAAAGCTCGATATGGTAGGTGACACGGCACAACTAGGCAATGCCAGGGTAGATATACCAATTACGCACACGGACTGATGGATACGCATAGCAGCCACTACCGTTCCACCTCGAACAACACTCCCAAATCGGAGGATGGCCATCTAATCAATCACAAGTAAGAGTATAATATCGAAGAAATGTGTCCGAGAAGAGGTGCTACCTCACTGGTTCGAGATCGCTCCTGTTTTAGCCACCTTATGCCAACTCACGGGAGTTGGGTCCACGTAACATACCTTAAGAACGTCGCCACCATCCTACTTCATTCTGGAATCTCCACCGCGTACACGGTTGTCAAAGTGGTTTTCGGTATCGACAGAGAGTATGTCCATATCCGATCCCGGTCTCTTTGCCAACCAATCGTTATTATAACCTGTGGTTATAACTTTTAAAAATAGTTTATGTTTCAAATCAAAATACATCCTTTAAACCATTTCAAAATCATATCATTTATTTCAAACTAATACATACTTTCAAACCCAAAACATATCTATTCAAAACCAATTCAAAAATATATCATTTCCATTTCAAAACCAATTCAATAATATATCATTTCAATAAAACCCAAATTTCAAATCACTGAATATTTCCTTTAATTTATTAAACTTGAAATCTTCCTTTAAATTATCATAGCATTTTGGTAATGTAACCTTAAGGAATCATAGTATTTTTGGAATGTAATACTTCCCAATTTAACATTTTATATAATCAAAGTATTTATATACTTACAAATTTTTAACATGGTCATTTTATCATAGCCTTATAGTTAAATAAACTTTGTTACTGTAATGTCCAATTTAATGCTAAAATTCTTATGTTAAGTTAAGAGTACCTTATTAACTTACATTATCATTACATAAAGAAACTTTATTATTTTAGTCATTAAAATATGTCATTTACATTAATTAAAACCTACATATTAAATGTACTTTTTAACTTACATTCCTATTACAGTAAAGAGCATTTATCATTTAATCAATATTACATTAATTAAACTTACATTATCGAATGTACGTTTTAATTTACATTTTATTACAAAGGGGGCATTTATTATTTTAAATCAATATTACACAAATTAAGACTTACATGTTTCTTTCATTAATTAAGACTTTACATGTTTCTTTCAGTAGGTAAAACTTTACATATTTCTTTCATAAATTAGAACTTTACACGTTTCTTTCATAAATTAAACTTTACATATTTCTTTCATTAATTAGAACTTTACACGTTTCTTCCACAATAAATTTCTTATAATTAAATCCAATTTTCAACAATTTACTTAATAAGTTTAAGTGTAAAAGTTCCAATTCTTCACATTTCAACAAATAGACTTAACACTTCAAATTTAAATTACCATTTCACAATTTAACAAAATTTCCAATTTTATTTAATTAACTTAAACCTTTAATTAAAACCAAATTTCACATTTCCTAGTCAAGTTATATTTTAAAAGATCACTTTTAAACATTCATTTATTTAACCACTTAAATTCATAGAAAAATCAATAATACTTTAATAAATCACTTAAATTCAAATTTAAATCAAATTATCATATTTACCATTTCCAAATAAAATTTAATATCCATTTTATTTATATAACTTAAAATATCATTTTTAACCAAATTCCAAATTTCCAACTTAAGTTATATTTCAAAAATCCAGTTAAACCATTCATTAATTACATTTTTAACACATAGAAAAATCATAATTTCTTTATTTTAAAACATTTCAAAATCTATTTAAATCAAATTTCATAAATTTATAATTTTTATAATACTTAAAAATATCCAAAACACTTTATAAAATAACCACGGGCCTGTATATAATTTTCTAACTTAGGTCAAGTGATACGGATATGTATCATTTCAATCCGCAGTTAAAAAGGAAAAATCCGGGTTCTATCATTTCAAACCCGCAATCCCAAGTTAAAACAATTTAAATAAAAACCATTCAGGCCTATCATTTCAGCCCATAACGATTTTTCCCTATTCTAAAGTTCGTTCGGGTATGTATCATTTCAACCCATAGTGATTCTAATCTACAGGGAACTTGCAATGGTGATAACAGATATAAATAATAGAATAACATTAAATAACAGTAACATATGATATAACAGGTGTAATAACAGGTGTGAACATCATATGATAATAATATAAGCATATATAACATGATAATATATTTCTACAGATTCACAGGGTGTCAATTTACTAGTTATATAGGTACATATTGTCTGGTGAGAATAACTCACCTGTTTGTGCTGGAGATATCAAAACCAATGACACAATGGAACAAAAGCACGATGACAAGACTACGGACTTGAGTGGAGAGCAAGATCCAAAGCTACAACTCTTGTATTACAACCCAAAACATACATCAAAACAAACACAATTTCAACGCACTTGAAATGGAATAACTTTTAAACGAAAAGAGATTTGAAT
The DNA here is from genome assembly GCA_030737815.1 of Allium fistulosum. Classification (NCBI taxonomy): domain Eukaryota; kingdom Viridiplantae; phylum Streptophyta; class Magnoliopsida; order Asparagales; family Amaryllidaceae; genus Allium; species Allium fistulosum. Next base: position 142,893,435 of record CM060902.1, on the reverse strand, counting down.
GTCAAATCTTTTGCCTTGCTTTCTCTATCCTTTTGCATGGCCTAGGGAATGTTTTGGTTCAGGTTTGGACATGGTTTGGGTCTGGTTTGGACCAAGGGATGCACGGCTACAAGCTAGAGATGATGGGAAAGTTACAACATAGGCATGTGAAGAGTTTTATGCAATATGGTGGAGTTTTGGTTCATCTTTGGCTCGGTCTACAAGGTCCTAGGCTTGGCCATGACTTGCTATAGGTCTGGACAGAGGAGATGGTGATGTGTAGTGGTGGTAGCAAGGTGGTGGTGGCGGGTAGAGGTGGTGTCCAAGGTGGTGGGCGAAGGTATGTTGCAACTAGTGGTGGCTATGCATTGTTTTAAGGGATTTGTGCAAGGTTTTGTGTGGTTTTTAGTCAAAAGGAGTGCATGGCCTGTCATGGTCAGAGGAGGAGGGGGTTTGGTCGTGGATGGTGTGGGGAAAGAAGTGGTGGTGGTCGGTGGAGGAGATGGTGGAGGTGTTAGGCCAAGCAAAGCAAGAGAAACATGGCAAAAATCATTGAAAATGAAGAGAAAAGAAGAAAAAGAAGGAGAGACCATTACCTATTTTTGGATGAAGCCATGAGAAATGAGGAGCTGATTTGTTTTCATGTGAAAAGATGAGAAACAAAAAGTGGCGGCTACACTAGGGTTTTAGATGGCTAGGGCAAAATTTGAGGAGTTAAAGAAAATGAAGGGTTTGGACAAAAAAGGGCTTAAGTTTCAAAGTGTTTTACAACCTTTCATATTTCTTTTCTTTTTAATCTTTATATAAACAAAAATATTCAGAAAAATAATTTACAAACCGAAATCAATTATAAATATGAGAAAACAAATAATAAATTTTGGAAAAATATAAAAAGAATGAAGAAAATTACTTAAAAATACCAAACAGTGTTCAAAAATTATAAATAAATCACTGTCAGTCTTGAAAAACTATACACTTCATTATAAAAATATTATGAAGTGAAAATTTGAATTAAAATAATTTATTTATCATTTTCAAAATAAAATAGATAATTAAATTGGAGAAAATAGAAAAGGATTAAAGAAAAATGTTTAAAATTTACAAACAAGGCATGGAAATTTGCAAGAAAAATACTACTAACTCTGGAAAAATTCCTACCTTACTTTAAAATATTTAAAAGCCAAAATATATTTTATATAACATAAATGTACAAATTAGAATAAAATATATCAAATAAAAATGTCATTTATATAATTTTAAAATAAAGAATATTGCTGAATAACCCAATATACACACAATATTGAAAATAGTATAACTTTTGCAATTTAAATCTGTTTGCAACGAAACGAAAAGCAGTATTCAAGTTATTAAATCTATTTTTATAATAAAAGATAAAATTCATAAATTTCAAACTTTTAAATTTTCAAGTTAAAAGTCGAAGTTTGACTATTTGACCAAAATTCACATTTTCTGGAAATATTAAATTTAGTCATATTTGGAATTCAAATCCACATACAAAATCAAAGTTTTTTATATTTACAATAACAACATTTATTCTTTTCATAAATAAAGCTCTTAAATTTGGAAAAATCAAATTAAAATTAATTGTAAAATACAGGGTTGTTACAGAAATTTTAAATAATTTGAGTGGTTATAATTAGTGTGATCAGAAGGGGCACTATGCTAATGGTTGCCCTGCTTTAGTTAGTACTGCTGTTCTTCCTTCTACTCTTGCTCTTAGTGATACCCAAGGTACTCTTTGGGGGCACCTTTCCTTTATTTTCAGTATCTTGTTCATGTTTCATTTGATTCTGGAGCCTTCCATAGTTTTATCTATTGATATTTGTGATAAGTTTGAACATCTCCTTTCTCCTGAGTATGTTCCTGAACTTTTGTGTGTTTCTAATCCTGTTGGGTTCCGCAAACCTTAGTAGGATTTGTAGAAGGATGAAACTCTTCTGTTATGGCCATCGTTTTTGGTAATTCTTTGGTTATACAGTGTCGTATGCCTCAGGATTTTGCTGGCAGCTTTATTTATTCTTTCGATTCTTCTCCTAGTGATCTTTATTCCACTCCTGTGGTCAAACTCTATCCCGATGTATTTGGTGAAGTCACTGCTTTACCTCTTAAGCGGGAAATCGAATTTCGTATCGATCTTATTTCTGGAGCTATTGTTTTCTCTCAGCTTGATCTTACCCCAGACTTTCACCAGCTCAGAGTTGCTGAGGAAAGTATTCCCAAGACTACTTTCCGTACTGAGAATGGTTTCTATGAATGGTTAGTCATGCCTTTTGGTTTGACTAATGCTCCTGCTTTCTTTATTGATCTTATGAATCATGTCTGTCGTGATGTGCTTAACAAATTTGATCTAGTCTTTGTTTATGATATTCTCGTCTTCTCTAGTCTGAGGAAGAGCATGAATCTCATTTGAACTTTGTTCTGAAGACTCTTAGGAGTCATTAGTTGAAAGCTAAATTCTCGAAATGCCATTTTTGAAAGGATGAAGTCCGATTTCTTGGGCTTATTATTTCTGGTAATGGAGTTTCTGTTGATCCAGTTTTGATCGTTGCGAACCATGTGAATCTTCTTTTCCTTTACTTTTCTCTTTATCCTTCAATCACTCTATCTTTTATGTTGTCCTTATATCTCTCCCTATTCTGTAAAGGATTGGGAAACTCCTAGGACTTCAATTGATATTCGTAGTTTTCTGGGCCTCGCCGATTATTATCGAAGATTCATTGAGAATTTTGCTCGGATGGCTGCACTCTTCGTTGCTTTGACTCGTAAGAATGTTAAGTTTTACGAGAGTATTTGGGTTATTGTGGATAGAATGACCAAGTCCGCTCCTTTCATTCCGATCAAGTCTCCTCGATCTATTTCCAGTCTGACTGAGATCTATTTGAGAGTTATTATTTATCTTCATGGGGTTCCTATCAGTATTGTTTGTGATAGAGATCCATATTCATCAGTCAGTTTTGGAGAGTCTTTCTGGAATCTTTGGGTACTCACCTGAATCTGAGCACTGCTTACCATCCACAGACCGATGGTCAAACGGAAAGAGTGAATCAAATTCTAGAGGATCTTCTTCGGGCATGTGTTCTTGATTATGGAGGATCTTTGGAAGATCATCTCCATCTTCTGAAATTTACCTAACAACGATTATCAGGTATAATTTCAATCTTCTGTTTATCTTGTCTTAATCCTCTATCTATCTTCTTTACCTTTTGTATCCAGGATAGTATTGCAATGTCTCCGTTTGTTACTCTTTACGGACGACCTTGCAGATCTCCATCTTGCTGGATAAAACCCGGTAATCGTTCGATTCATTGGTCCTTTCCGCATTGTGGAAAATTTTGTTCTTTGGCTTATCGTCCGGATTTGCCTGAGAAGTTTTCTAGGGTACATATTGTATTCCATTGTTTCGCATCTTTGTCGGTATCTTCATGATCCATCTCTTATTGTCTAGCCCTCTGCTCTCAAGAGTTTGGATATTGAGCCTAATCTAACCGTTAAGAGGAAGCCACTTTGTATTGTCGATAGAGGTACGAAGCAGCTGAGAAGGTAATCCGTCAACCTGGTCATAGTGCAGTGTTATACTGATGATCAGAATTGTACCTGGAGACGGAGGAGAGCATACGTGCTTCGAATCCGGAATTGTTTGTTTCAGGTATTATTCTCCATCCTATCTTATCTTTCTTTGTTCTTCCGTGTCTCATTCCTTTTCGAGGATGAAAAGTTTTGAATGGGGGAGAGTGTAACAACCCATATTTTAACTAATAATTTTAATTTGAAATTTATTTGAAACTTTGATTTTAAATCATTTTTAATTGAAATATTGGAATTTGCCAATGTAATTTTGGATTTTGGTTATAATTTATTTTCCAAATATAATAAATTTATGATTTTCTGGAAATTTTATATTTTGGTCAACTTTGGTCAAATTTTGACTTTTAGTTGAAATTTTAAAATTTGAATTTTTAATTTCTAATCTTTTTCTTTGAAGCAGTATTTGTTTCTGATATCTGTTCTGCTTTTCGTTTTGTAAAATTCCATTTTATACTTTTTAAATTTATAAAATTCAACTTTTTACACGCAACTTTTCTCTATATTCTCATTGTTTATTTTCTATTTTATTTTTCCATCTTTTAGGTTGTTTGGACTTTGTTTATTTTGTTGTGTTGATTTTGTTTGGGTTTGGACTTTAGATATTGGGCTTGGAAATTAAAGAGACTTGTGTTACTTGTTTTTAATTAAAGCCTCTTCATTTCCTAACCTTTTCCTTTCTTTAGCTGTTCATTCCTCTAACCCTAGCCGTCCACTTCCCTTCTCAAATCACGTTCAAACTTCTCAACTCATCTCCTCTTTCTTATTTGCTTCCTGAAGAAAAACTTTAGTAAATCCTTCCTCCTTTTTTTCTCTTTTCCTTTTCTCTTTTCCTCCTTATTCTAGTTAGGCCTCCACCATCACCATGCCCTGGCCGACGTCACCTCCACCCCAAGCACCACCATATGACCGGCCTTCATCCACCACCATCCCTTGGATGCCGTGACCTTCCATGACCCAAACCCATCACCAATTGCCTTGAAATCCTATCCGAGATCACCACATCATCCCCTCCTCCTTGTTAGCCTCGGCCACCACCAACTCCACCTCCTTTGCCATGCCGTGAACCATCTCCATCTCCTAGCTGTGATGACCTGACCTGATCCAAATTTTGAACCCATGGCCGAGCACATTAGCCATAGGGCCGAACCCAATTAGCCCTTGACCTTTCACTTGCCTCCTTGCATTCCAACCCCTACCTTTTCTTATTCCAATGCTTTGCCTTCCATTTTCTAACCATGGCCATGCATATATATTTCATAACCATGATGACCGAGCATGCTTTGATGATGGTTAAGCCCATTTACTTGGTGGCCGAACCCACCTACCTTGGTAGAGTCCACTTTGTTTCATTATGATTCATATTTTCACATTGTTTTGATGTATTATTATGTGTTGAATCATATTCTTATATATATTTTGTAATTGTTTGTTACAATATTGAATCTTGGCTCTCCATCCACTCGTATTTGATTCGTTCTTTGTCGTGCTTTTCAGAGTAGTTTGTCTTGGGTTTGAGTGTTGTCTCTAGCTTTAAAAGGTGAGTCTATCACTCTAGACATTCGTACTTATATATTTGTGAAACAATGACAAGTGGATGTGTAGTATTGATATGCTATGTTGATAAATTCATATATGCCTGTGATATGATTATATGATGTTATAATCTGATTATATACCTGTTACATCACCTGATATGATATGATATGCTATACTGTTTATTTTATTTTCTATTTCTCACACTGCAAGTTCCCTTTCACTATGGGTTGAAATGATACATACCCGAACGGACTTTAGAATAAGGGAAAATCGTTATGAGCTGAAATGATAGGCTCAAGCGATTTTCAATTGTATTTGACTTGGGATTACGGGTTTGAAATGATAGAACCCGGATTTGTCCTTTTAAATTACGGATTGAAATGATACATATCCATATCACTTGACCTAGGTTAGAAAATATTATACAGACCCGTGGTTTATTTTAAATAATAGTTCTGAAATTTTAAGTATTTTGAAATATTAAATATATGTGATTTTGAACATAAGTTTGATATAATAATTTTTTGTAAATTTTAAGTATTTTGAAATCTTAAAAATATGTGATTTTGAACTTAAGTTTGACATAATAGTTTTCTGAATTTTTTTGAGTATTTGGAATTTAAAAATTTATGAGATTTTAACTTAAATGGGATTTAAACGATTTAAATAAATTTATTATGATTTTCTATAAGTTAAAATTGTATGAATGAATTAATGATAAAAATGTAAATTTTGATTTGACTTAATAATTGAAAATTTAGTGTTAAATGGAATTTTAAGCTTAACTTAGTGACAATAATGTTTTATTTGTGAAATGAGTATTTTTAATAAGGTGTTAAGTTATTGGTTAAAAAAGTTAAGTAAAATAGGGTGTTTTGACATAATAAATGAATTATGGTTTTAATTGGAGATTTATTTATAAAATTTTATTTTATTTGAACCATAAGTTGAATGACATCTAAATGAATATTTTCTGAAGCGTGAGATATGATTTTATAAGTTAAAGATGGTTAAAATTGAAGTTTTAATGTTTATGAAATGTTATAATAAATCTGGAATTAGTATTGGTAGCATTCTAAAATGCTGTGGTTTTAAGACAGCATTTGCTAAGTGCTGCTGTTGCTGGAAGTAAACTATATTCTGAACTAATAATATATCCACTGTAACACATTGAAAAATGCTGCTGTTTCTGAAATTAAACTAAATTCTGAAATACTAATATATCTACTGTAACACTTTGTAAGTGCTACTATTCCTAAAGCTGAACTGTTTTGAAACTAATATACCTACTGTAGCACTTTATTAGTGCTGCTATTTCTGAAATTGACAGTGTTTTGAAATACTAACATATCTACTGTAACACTTTATAAGTGCTGCTGTTTCTAAAAATACAATGTTTTGAAATTTTTGTAATTGAATGAATGAACTCAGAAAATGCTAAAATTCTGGAAATTGAATATTTTATTTGAAAGTATATTGGATTTAAATTAAATGGTTTAATGGAAATGTTATGATTTCTAAGATATGATTTCAAAGTGTTTGAAATTTCAAGGTTTTGATTTCCAAAGCGTTTTGATTTTTTTTAGACTTATGATTTTGGAAGCATTATAACTTTGGAAAGTGATATGATTTTTTGAAATGGATATAATTGATGAGAAAATGGTATTGTTTTGATATGGTTTAAATGAATATGTTTTGATTTGAAATATAAGCCATTTTGGAATTTATAACCGTGGGTTATAACAACGGTTGGTTGTTAAAGAGACCGGGATCAGATATGGACATACTCTCTGTCGATACCGAAAACCACTTTAACAACTATGTACGCGGTGGAGATTCCAGAATGAAGTAGGATGGTGGCGACGATCCTATTGAGGTATATACGTGGACCCGACTCCCATGAGTTGGCATAAGGTGGCTAAAACAGGAGCAATTGACGGGCTAATGAGGTAGCTCCTCTGATCGGACACATTCCATCGTATACCATTCTATTACTTTGTGATTGATTTGATGGCCATCCTCGATTTTTGATTTGGGAGTGTTTCGAGGTGGGCGGTAGTGGCTGCTATGCGTTACCACCAACCCAGATGCATAATTGGTATATCTACCATGGCATTGCCTAGTTGTGCCGTGTCACCTACCCTAGCGAGCCTTGTACGAATTTGGTTTTGTGCCATAGCCTGTGGAGTATTTAGGGTAGCCTCCCGATCTGGAGGTACGCTGATACTGGATAGACTACTGGGACTATTTATGTTTTAAGGTGGAAAATGTAAAGCCTTAACGCTATTTTAAAGTAAGTTTATTTTACTATTAGACACTATTATAATAGCGTATATTACTACATAGTAGATAGTTTAACGGATCCTTAAAGGATGGGCGATCCCAAGCATCCTTTAAGTTACTTGTGCATTTTTATTACAGTTCACTTAAGTTGGTTTACATTGTATAAGTATGTATGTCCTAACTCGAGTGTTTTGTGTTTTGCTTTACGCTCGGGTCAGACTGAGTTGCACCAGTATTCGAGACTCACCTTTGGAGTTGGAGCTTCGCTTGGATCCATCTATTGATTTTTCTTTCAGTCATTCAGTTGATTCCAGTGATGTATTCAGATCTTGTATTTGACTATTGTATTGAGACATCTTTGTATTCATAAATTCTACTGTATCTCGTTTAACTCTGTTATATACATAGTAGCTTCATGAACTAATATTCTTTTGTTTCCACTGCATTATTGTTATATTACTCTGTGTCTGTGATTCTGTGATTATTTATTTACTGTATATATTGTGTTTTGCCAAATTTTATTTACAATATATTGTTTTGAATTATTCAAGTCCGACATGTGTGGATTTATTGTCGATTTGAATGGTCCAAAATAGTGGGTCGTTACACAGAGTCTGCAGGAGCGGGGATAAACTTGTTAAGACATCGAGTTATAAAAGTATTTTGATAAAGTATTATATAAAGGATATTTTGATCAATTCTCTTTCTAAATAATTTAAAATGTTTAAAATATTGTTTATTTATATACTACATGGTTTAATAGTAAATTATTAGTGTTGTAAATATTTTAGAAGTTATTAATTAAATACAATACATTTAAAGAAAATGATTATTGATTTATTAATAATATTGAAAGTATCTTGAGATAAATTAATAAATTTATGAATTATAGATTTAATGTTTTCATTAGCTTCTTTGTAAATATAAGTAATGATATAAATAATTGTATTCAAATAAGTCTTCATATATTTATAAATGTCTTATTTAAACATATAAATGGTATTTATAAAGGAAGCAAGGAATTTTACAAATGGGTTTAACCAAATTATTAAATATTAATTAATTTAAGTTGAAATTTATATAGTTTTAAATTAATTGTTTGACCTTGTCTTTCAACCTATTCTTCTTTCTAGTTGTTTCTATTCTCCTACCTTCTTCCATTTCGAGGACGAAAAGTTTTGAGTGGGGGAGAGTGTAACAACCCATATTTTTAACAAATATTTTAAAATTTATTTATTTGAAAATTTTGATTTTTAAATCATTTTGATTGAATTTTGGAATTTTTCCAATGTAATTTTGGGATTTATTGATAATTTATTTTCTAAATATAATAAAATAATGATTCTCTGAAAATTTTATATTTTGTTCCATTTTTGTCAAACTTTGATTTTCAGTGAAATGTTAAATTTGAATTTTAAATTTCTAATCTTTTTCTTTGAAGTAGTATTTGTTTCTGATATCCGTTTCATCAAATTTTATTTTATACTTTTTAAAATTTATAAATTTCAGCGTTTTACACGCAATTATTCTATGTATTTTTCATTTCTTACTTTTCTATTTTAATTTCCACCTTTTATTTTGTTTGGGCTTTGTTTATTTAATTTGTGTAGAATTTGTCGTTTTGAATTGTGTTGATATTGGGCTTTGGAAATTCAAGAGAATTAAGTTATATCTTTATTTTGCCTTTACATTTTCTAGCCTTTTCATCTTTCCCTTAGCCATCCACTTCTCTTTCTAATTCATGTATAAAACATCTCATTCCCTTCTCTTTCTCATTTCTATTCCCTGGAAGAAAAATTCAGTAAGTTCTATGGCTTCCCCTTCTCTTCTTTTACTCCTTTTCATTTGTCTTTCTCCTTTGTTCTCAAGGCTAGGCTCGGCCATCATGCTATTGCCAACCACATCCCTTCTCCACCACCACCATGATCGGCCTCCACCCCTCTTCATCAACACCAAGCTCTAGCCGTGAACCCTAGATCCAAAACATCACAAAAAAACATGATCAACACCCTAGCCGAGCCTATATATTCCATCCCCTTCCTATTTGCTTGCCTCGGCCACAACAACAATAACACCTCCTCTCTTCCTTGCCGTGATCTACACCACTTCATAGCCGTTCCTTGATGTGCTTGACCCAAAACAAACATGGCCGAGCCATGCTAGACTACGGCCGAACCCATGTGAACCCAAAACCCTTGAGTTGCTTGACCTTTAGCCTTCCATACTTTGTAACTTGCCTCTATTCACATTCCATTACCCATAGCCATGCCTTGTGACCCATAGCCGAGCCTACATGCCACAAATCCAACCATGACCGAGCCTATTTGTGTAGTGGCCGACCCCACTTGTTGGGTTAAAGCAAGTTTATCTCATTTGGATTCGTGGTTTTCATTGTTTAATTCATATTTTGTTTGTGTTGAATCATATAGTGAATTTTGACTTAATGTAAATGAATTATAATTTAATTGGATATTTATTAATAAAATGTTATTTTATTAAATTTATAAGTTAAATGATATTTTGATAAATAATTTGGAAAAGTGGAATAAGTTTGATAAGTTAAAAATGATAAAAGTGGAAGATATATTGTTTAAAAATGTCATAGTACAACTTATAACAGAAATTGTAGCATTCCAGAAATGTCGTGGTTTCAGTGTATTGTTTTTCAAATCTACTACTGTCTCTACATCAGCAGTTTATAAGTGCTGCTGTTTCCAACAATGAACTGTTTTCAAATTACCACTGTATCTACAGCAGCAGTTTATAAGTGCTACTGTTTCTGAATTGTGTTGTTTTTCAATTTTACCACTATACTTACAGCAGCATTTTCTAAGTGCTGCGAATGATGAAAATACAATGCTTTGGATTATTACAATTGAATAAACGAGTTTCGGAAAATGTTGAAATTTTGGGAATTGAATATTTGGTTTGAAAGTATAATGACTTCATTTTAAATGGTTTAAATGAATTGTTTTGATTTGAAATATAAACCATTTTGAAATTTATAACCACGGGTTATAATAATGGTTGGATGTTATAAAGTGTGGCTAGATGTGGGCAATTGCTGCAGCTTTGCGCTACCCCAGTCACTTTAACACTATTATTTTTGCATAGTTGCTTTACTTTAGACATTACTATGATAGCATTCATTACTACACAGTAGATGGTTTAACAGATCCTTAAAGGATGGGCGATCCCATGCATCCTTTAAGTTACTTGTGCATTTCTATTACAGTCCACTTGAGTTGGTTTACATTGTATAAGTATGTATGTCCTGATTCGAGTGTTTTGTGTTCTGCTTTACGCTCGGGTCAGTCTGAGTATCACAGCTTTGGATTCATCATTTGGAGCTAGAGATTTGCTGGAGCTTATTTGTCTATCTGTTCATCTATTTTCATTTCAGTTATTCCCTATTCAGTATTGCTTTTGTATTAGTTGACTTATGTATTCCGACTTCTGTTGTATTTGTTTTACAGACTATGATATTTTGTATCTGTTTTGAGATTATTTATGTAGTAGCTTCATGAACTACTATGGTATTTTATTTCCGCTGCAAGTTATTCTGATATTCTGTGTCTGTGATTCTATATTTGATTTTATTTTCTCCAAATTTTCTTAACAATCCACTGTTTTGAAGTATTCAAGTCCGACATGTGTGGATTTATTGTCGATTTGAATGGTCCAAAATAGTGGGATGTTACAATGATCTTCGACCGATGGTCGAATCGTTGGTATGGATGGGTTGAGATTGCCGTACGTAGTTCATCTATGCTAGCCGTTTGTCGAATCATTGGCCAGATAGGGTTAAAAATTGGAGAGACGGCTGTGCGTTTCAGGCGAGGTTGGGCGTCGATGTGGGTCGTGAGGTGATGTGGGGGGTTGCGGCGGTGGTGGCAGGGCTATGGCGAGTTCGGAGCGGCGTGCGGCGAACGTAGGAGAGGTGGTGTTTATGTCTAGTGTTCCTATTAGCGTGGGTTTGATGTAGAGTTAGGCTGCTGTTCGAACAGAGATGGTAGGTGACGTGTCCTCTCCTTATTGGTTCAATTAATTACTATATTTTATAAATTCAATTGTTCTAACCGCGATAACTTTTGCATACGAACTCGGATTTGTGCGCGGTTTGTTGCATTGGGATTGTATCGAAATTCCAGACATTTTAATGCTAGTTAGGATAAATTCTAAGACTGTCGAATTTTGAGGTTTATTTTGGATTTGAAATCAAAAGTGAGTGTTTTAACCAACTCACAATTGCTAAACTATCTTATGTTAGTTAAATTTAATTTATGAGGTGACTTGAAATTAATTAATCGATGTTTGGTATTTTTAATTTGTCATTCTAGTTAAATTTGACTTTTATTGCATTTAATCATCGTTTAATTTAATATTGAATTTAAATTGTCCATTTAATACCTGTTATTGATTATCAGTTATTTGGTGATGTTAATTGATCAATTTGGATGATGATTGTGATGGATGTTTGATTGTTGATATTGTATGACTGGATGATTGTATTTTTTATTGTTATAAATTGCAAGTTCCCTATGGGTTGAAATGATACATACCCAAATGATCTATAGATTAAGGAAAAATCGTTATGGGTTGAAATGAGACTCGAGCGATTTTATGGATTTTTATTTAATTTGGGATTGCGGTTTGAAATGATATATAACCGTAAAATTTAAATTGCGGATTGAAATGATAAATATCTGTATCACTTGACCCTAGGGTAGAAAATTATATACGGACACCAGATTGGTTAAATTAAATGATTTTGAATCTTTAAAATTTTTGAATTCAGTTAACTGGTATTTTGAAATAGAAATTGATTTATATAAACTGAATTATTTTCGAATCCCAAGCGTAATGTTGAAATTGGAATTAATTTAATGAATTGTTCAAAGGATATAAATTTGAATTTTTAAAGTTGAGGTGTCAAATATAAGTGAATTATCAGAATTGAGTTATTGAAATGTTTGGATATAACTTTGTAATCTATTTTAAACTAATTTAAACTATTTTAATTAAATTAACTATTCTAATCAATTTAAACTATTTTAATTTATTTTAATCTATTATAGCCTATTTAATACAATTTAATCTATTTTACCTATTTTAAACTAATTAAATTTACTTAATCTATTTTAAATCTATTTAATCTATTTTAAATTTATTTAATCTATTTAAAAATCTACTTAATATAATTTAACTCTATTTAATCTATAATTAATCTATTTAAAACATTTTTAAAACTAATTAAATCTATTAAATCTATATTTAATCCATTTAAATCATTTAAAATCTAATTACATCAAATTTAAATCTATTTAAACTATTTTTACTATTAAAACTATTTTAATCTATTTAAAACTATTTTTAAAAACTATAAAAACTATTTATAATTACCTAAACTATTTTCTAAAATTTTTGATTGTGTAAAGTTGAAGTATTTATATTTAAATCCTTGATGATGATACAACCTAAGTTGGAATTTGGAATTGATACCATTTGTGAAATGACATAGTTGAGTGAATAAGATGATTTGGAATGAAGAATTAATTAACATAACTTATCAATAATTTCCAACTGAATATGATTTTGGAAAGTGAATATGATTTCGAAAGAGATATGATTTGAAATTGAATATGATATTTTAATATAAATTGTGAATTGACCTTTTTGAAATGTAAAAGAACCATCTGGTGTGAAATAAGCATTTGGTTGTTAAAGAGACTGGGATCAGATATTGTCATACTCTCTGCCAATACCGAAAACCACTTTAACAACTGTGCACGTGGAGGAGATTCCAGAAATGAAGTAGAATGGTTTGGCAAACTATTTCTGTATAAGGTATTGACGTGACCCTGACTCCCGTGAGTCAGCTTAGATGTGACTAAAACAGGAGCCAAGCCGGGCCAAGTGAGGTCATTCCTCCTATCGGTACCATTCTATTACTTTGTGATTGATTTGGTGGCCACCCCTTGATTTTGATTATGGGAGTGTGTTCCGAGGTGGGCGGTAGTAGCTGCTATGCGTTACCACCAGTATGGATCCACAATTGGTATATCTACCTTGGCATTGCCTCGAGTGCCATGTTCACATGCCCTAGCGCGCCTTCTACGAGTTTGATTTGTACCATACCTATGGAGTGCTCTGATAGCCCTCCAGTTTACGGAGGAATTACGGTACTTTATAAACTATGGGAATATATAAAAATGTGTTAAGCGGGATATGGGTAATGCCTTAACGCTATTTTAATACTTTACTTTACTGTAGACACTATTATAATATCGTATTGTTCTACATAGTAGATAGTTTAATGGATCCTTAGGAGATGGGAATCCCGAACGTATCTTAAGTTATTGCACTCACGTTAAACACTAGATAGAAGATGTCAAACCCCGTAAACATCTCTGACGCCGTTACACCCATATTCATTTATTGTTGATTTATCTTACATAAGATCTTTTAGTTCTGAGTCGAGTGTTTTGTCTTTTCAATTCGCTCAGGTCAGCCTGAGCTTTTCAGTTTATCAAAGACTACTTTCTAGAGGATGAAGACGAAGATTTTGTACTATTATTATTATTATTTTATTTATTCCGCTGCATCATGTTGTTCCGCTGCATTTATTTACTTATTCATGTTTATGTAACTCTAATCTGTATTGTAAAAATATAATCAATGTTATTTGTAAACAACTTCATGAACTATTTATTTGATTATTATATTTTGTCATTCCGTTGTGAGATTATGTGTTAGTTTTATTTCTTTCTCTTTTTCTTATTTACCCCATAACAATCTGCCCTTTTGAATGGTTTGAGTCTGGCATGTGTGTCTGCTTAATACGTCCAAAATGGCAGGTCGTTACACCTCGCATGCCTTGTCATATGCCTTATCGAGCCCATTATGAGTTTGGTTTGTGTTGTACCTATGGAGTGCTCCCTGATAGCCCACTAGTTTACGGTGGAGTTTATAGTACTGTATAGACTATGACATTTATATAAAATGTGTTAAGGGGGATATGGGTAACGCCTTAACGCTATTTTAATACTTTACTTTACTGTAGACTTATTATAATAGTGTATTGTACTATTGAAGTAGATAGTTTAACGGATCCTTTGGAGGTGGAATCCCGAACATCTCTTAAGTTATTGCACGCACGTTAGACACTAGATAGGAGATGTAAAATCCCGTAAACGTCTCTGAAGCTATTACACTCATATTTATTTACTGTTGATTTAACTTACATAAGATCTTTTAGTTCCTACTCGAGTGTTTGTCTTTTCATTACGCTCAAGTCAGTCTGAGCTTTTCAGTGTATTGAAGACTTTATTTCTTGAGGACGAAGGAGGAGATTTGTATACTATATATATATATTCCACCGCATCATGTTGTTCCGCTGCATTATTTATTTATTCCTGCTATATGTATAACTCTGATATGTACTGTAAAAGTGTAATCAAATGTTATTTGTAAACAGCTTCTTTAACTGTTTATTTGATTATTATATTTTGTCATTCCGCTGTGAGATTCTGTGTTTTGTTTTTCTTTCTTTTCTCTTATATTCTTATTTACCCCATTAACAATCCTCCATTTTGAATGGTTTAAGTTGACATTTGTGGTTTATTGTTGATTTTAAACCGTCCTTAAAGGTGGGTCGTTACAAGTGGTATCTGTGACGACCGCCCATGACCCCCGCACCGAACCTAGAGATAGTGCGCTGTAAAGTGTGCCAGGCAGCCATGGACGATTGTCAGGGTAAATTTAAACAACAGAATCTATCGTATTACTCACAGCGCATGGACAAAATACAATAGAATATATACATAGTGAAGCTTCACAGAATAGAATCTTATCAATAAAACTTCATAATAGTTGAATACAAACATTAGAATAGTCAATACATCAAGCCTCACTACATAACACTCGGAGAATATACAAACAGCGGAACACCCAGTACATATAGTAAGAAGATAATATGCAAGCCTCCAGCTCGTCTTCGACATCGGCATCGTGGAAAGCAAGAACAACACTTGTCACCTGCTACCTAGTCTGCCCGTCCCAAAATGGACGAACAGCCCAAGGCAATAAGAGTTAAAACATAAAGCCTTGAGTCAGACAACAGTCTTAGTGAGCGGTAAATTAACTTACAACATACCAAAAGAGCATAAAGGAAAAAGAATAGGAATACAACCCTCCCACTCCACCTCTTTCTACAGTGATAGCCCCCAGACACACACTAAGTAGAAGAAAACATAGCAGAGCATACAATTTAAAGTAAAGCAATTATCACTTGAATCAAGGGCGATGTTTTCCAAGTACAAACCCCCAAGGCCTAAACCAAGATCAGATTAACACCCAGAAAATAGCGCTCTTGAGACCGAATGATGATACAACCAAACATCCATGACTCTGGCTATCACTGTTATCATTGCTTTGATATCATCGTTAATTGAATGACCGGCTCATTCTTTCATCCGTCCGTCAAGGGCTAATGGAAACCCCGGTTCTAGACATGACTCCGCACGTCATCGTGACCCGTGCCTAGGACTACCGAATCTGCCCAGAGTACTCGACTACCAATCAGTAGCCTTCAGGGACTATCGAATCTGCCCAACGTACTCTTGCTTTGAGCATGCTAGAACCTTCAACAACGATGAGATCTCAGCCTTCTAGTCATCCTCCTCGACGACTATTTCCATACTAGCTCAAGTGCCTCTCGAGCAAACCATTATCCTCAAACTCGAACCATATCACCGAGTTATCAACATGCTTGGAATGATCCCGTTTGGACTAGACCAAGGCTATCTCATATCATGCTTCGCATCATCATCATCATAGCAAAGCCTCATCTCAACATCATCATCAAATCTATCCATATGAGCTTCATCATCCGCTACATATGCCACGAGCAGCTTTCCAATTCAAGAGCCTTTCACTTAGCTTTTGAATCATCTTCGACCATCTTGTCTAAATCAAATCATCAATCATCCAATTCATAGCAATCAATCAAGTCAAACATTAATCCAAGTAATCAAGCATTCAAATATGATCTAATGAACAATTATAACAATAATGGCAATTTCGTAAATAAAGAGTCTAAAGTCTAACAAGCATGAAAACATGATAAATATCTCTATAACCTTGATGAATGAACTTGCATAGGTTAACATGTAGTAAAATGGATGTCAAATCATCATGAACAATGGATCTATACTTTAAGTTTACAAAAATGCATGAAAATCACTACTTTACACAAAATCAAGCCAACGATCCGATATACTCCCTTGGATCCGTGTGAGAGACAATCACCACTCACCAAATCACCTAAACACCTTAAAAGAAACCTACTTCAGATCTGGACAGCGAAGGATCTAACTCGATCTATCACAAATCCGCTTCAAACGATGAAATCTCTCTTCAAAGGATGTAGATCTTCAATCTAAGCTCTTGGATCTTCGATTTGATCTTCGATTTGGATGGAAGGAATCACAAGATTAGAGTGGAGAAAAGAAGTGAAGAAGTGTAGAAGTCGAGCTCTCAAAATGGCAGCACTTCGTCGCTTCGAAATCCGGATCCCAAAAATGAAGAAAAACCCTCCTATTTATAGGCTGAATTCTCCTTAGGTCATTCGCTCGGAGTTAGGTCGTCCACGACCTATGAACCCTTACGACCTAAAACCCCACGACCTAAAATCTTTGACCTAACAGCCCCAAGCCTCTTCGACCTAACGACTTAGTGCATCAGCACCCCAGCGACCTACGACCTAACCCAGATGCGCTTCCTCGCGACCTAACGAATGCGCATCCATGCGACCTAACAGATCCAACGACCTACGCGCATCCGCGACCTAACAGATCCAACGACCTACGCGCATCCGCGACCTACGACCCAACAAACCTGCGACCTAACACTCACACGCGACCTAACCAACTTAGCCAGGATACGACCTAACTCCTTAGGTCGTCTAACTCCTATAGGTCGCTAACTCCTATAGGTCGCTAACTACCAGCTCTCTTAGGTCGCTGCAAACCCTTAAGTCGCTCAAGCCTTAGGTCGCCAACTCTTATAGGTTGATAACTCTCTTAGGTCGCTCCAATCTCCTAGGTCGCTCCAATCTCCTAGGTCGCTCACTCGACCCAACCTACCCCACAACCTAAGCCAGCACACGACCTATCTTCTATACGACCTAACTATTACACGACCTAACTTCTTAGGTCGTTCCAATCCTTAGGTCGCTCCACTTCACTAAGTCATCTACCCCTTAACTCGCCAACTTCCTTAGGTCGCTCCAAACTCTCATACGACCTAAGACTTAGACTCTGGACGACTTATCAACAATGCGACCAAATGTCAACTGTTTTACGATGTTTCGATCTGTAAAAATACGGGTCGTTTCATTCTTCCCCTCTTAGGAATTTCGCCCCCGAAATTCCAAACAAACAGAGCAATCAAAGACTATTCTGCATGCCTACCATCCATAGCAATCAACAAACCATGCATCCAATTCTAGCTTAGCATGCAGAATTCTAAAACTTAGAACAAGTTACAATGTCGTTAGATGATACGACACCTTAGGGCCATACCTTGAAGAGTTCAGGATGAGCTGCTTTCATCCTCTCTTACACCTTCCATGTACAGTCGTTATCATCATCACTCCATTGTATCTTGAGCAACTTAACTACCTTCCTCCTAAGCTGTTTCGTGTCGGTTTCCACAACACGAAGCGGCTTACGAGGTCTCTTATCGACTGGATAAATCTCAAAATCTTCACAGCTATCAGCAGAAACCACTGTATTCGAGTCGTGCACATACTTCCGTAGATACGATACATGAAAAACACTGTGCACACTCGACATCTTTTCTGGTAATTCCAATCTGTAGGCGAGCTTTCCAATTCGCTCGATGATCGGGAATGGTCCAACAAATCTCGGAGTCAATTTCCCTTTCTTCCCGAATCGAATAACATTCTTCAGTGGAGAAATCTTCACAAAAACCATATCACCTACGTCGAATTCCAAATCCTTACGACGCTTATCGGCATAACTTTTCTTACGGTCTTGGGCTGCTTTCATTCGTTGCCGAATGATCTCTATGCAATCCGAAGTCTGTTGAATCATCTCTGGCCCAAGTATCAGTTTTTCTCCGGTCTCTAACCAACATGTCGGAGAGTTACACGGTCTTCCATACAATGCTTCATACGGTGCCATACCAATGATGGACTGGTAACAGTTATTATACGAAAATTCCACCAAATGAAGATGATCTTCCCATGATCCTCCGAAATCCAAAACACAAGCTCTAAGGAGATCTTCCAAAACTCGATTGACTCTCTCGGTCTGACCATCTGTTTGGGGATGATAAGCTGTACTCAAACACAACTCGGTTCCCAAAACTTCTTGGAAGCTCTTCCAAAATCCACTAGTGAACAATGGGTCTCGATCGCTCACTATACTCTTCGGAATACCATGGAATCAAACTATCCACTTAACATACAACTCAGCCAACTTTGATGCAGTCCTAGACGATCGAACAGGAATGAATCTTGCACTCTTAGTCAGACGATCTACGATGACCCAAATCCCTTCATTTCCCGTTCTGGTTCTAGGTAACCCATCAATAAAATCCATCGATATTTGCTCCCACTTCCATGTAGGAACTTCTAATGGCTGAAGCAATCCACTTGGCTTCTTCTGCTCGTCTTTTACCAACTGGCAGTTCATACATTTGGAAATAAAATTTCCAACATCCTTCTTCATACCTTCCCAGTAATAGGTTCTTTTCATATCCCGATACATCTTGTTTCCACCTGGATGAATTGTCAACTTCGAGTGATGACTTTCCCTCAGAACTTCATTCCTCAATTCATCGATATCGGGAACAACTAGTCGTCCTTGCTTCCGAAGCCAACCCTCTCGATCGACCTTGAATCCTTTATCCTTTTCTGGGTCCAATCCAGATTCCAAATCACGGATAACCTTGACAAGCTTATCATCTCTCTTTTGACTCTCGCCAATTCTTTCCACAAGGGTTGGTCTTATTGATAAGTTTGCCAACATCTCAGGTTCCAATTCACATCTAGGCATGAATTCAAATCCAGCTAAATACTCTAGCCATCGTTGCTGCCGAAGATTCAAATCCTTTTGGGAGAAAAGATACTTCAACGACTTATGATCCGTAAAAAACTCGAATCGAACTCCCAATAGATAATGTCTCCACATCTTTAGAGCAAAAACAATCGCCGCCAGCTCCAAATCATGAGTCGGATAATTCCTTTCATGCAGCTTTAGTTGTCGACTTGCATACGCAACAACTTTACCCTTCTGCATCAGCACTGCTCCAAGTCCAGTACCACATGCGTCGGTGTAAACTACCATCTCATCATTCCCACTTGAAATAGTCAAAATAGGAGCACTTGTCAATCTCTCTTTCAGGATTCTGAAAGCTTGCTCACACTTATCATCCCATCTGAACACTTGGTTCTTTTTCGTCAATCCTGTTAACGGTGCAGCTACATTGGAGAAGCCTTTGATAAACCGTCGATAATATCCTGCTAATCCAAGAAAACTTCTCACATCAGATGCATTCTTAGGTCTAACCCAATCCTGGATTGCTGCCACCTTAGCGGGATCAACCGCTATTCCGTTTCCAGAGATAACATGGCCTAAGAACCTCACTTCACTCTTCCAGAAGTGACACTTCGAAAACTTAGCCTTCAGCTGATGTTTCTGTAAGATTTCCAAAACAATATGCAAGTGCGTCTTGTGCTCTTCTTCAGTTCTGGAATAAATCAGAATATCATCCACGAACACTAGCACGAACTTACTCAACTGATCTCTGAACACTCTATTCATAAGATCCACAAAATATGCTGGCGCATTAGTCAATCCAAACGGCATTACCAGCCACTCAAAGAAACCGGATGGTGTCCTGAAAGCAGTCTTTGGCACACTATCCTTAGCCACTCTCAACTGGTGAAATCCCGTTGCCAAATCCATCTGAGAAAACACCTTAGCTTCGTGAAGCTGATCAAACAAGTCATCTATTCTCGGCAATGGATACTTGTTCTTCTTAGTCACTTTATTCAGCTCACGATAATCCACACACAACCTCAGCGATCCATCCGCTTTGGTTACAAACACAACTGGTGCACCCCATTCGGACACACTACGTCGAATGAATCCTTTCTGTAAAAGATCATCAACCTGCACCTTCAACTCCTGCTGTTTCCTAGGCGCCATCCGCCTAAGAGGCAACAACAGGTCTGGCTCCTTCAACTAGATCTATACGAAACTCGATCTCTCTATGCGGCGGTAACCCTTTGACCTCGTCAAAGACATCCTCAAATCCATTAGCGATAGGCACAGATGACAGTCCATCCCGTGGAACAACCAACGAATACATGAAGCTCATGAAGACGCCTTCTTCATGCTTACATCGTATCACAATCTTTCGCCCCCCCACATTCTCGACTGTCACCTCCAACCTATCACAATCAACCTTTGCCGCATATCTCCTAAGCCAGTCCATACCCAAAATAATTCCGAACCCCACAAAGTTCAGAACAAAACAATCACAAACAAAAGAGCAATCATGACTCGATACAATCAGACCACGGCATAACATACACAAACAAGACGAACCCCCAACTGGATTAGTCACAACCAATGGCCTATCAACGATATCCGGTTCTAAACCCAACCGGCCTACAAGCTCATTACAAACAAACGAATGCGACGCCCCAGTATCAAATAGCACTCTAACAGGAACACCACATAGGAAAAGAGTACCTTGAACCACTACACTCTTTCCT
The DNA here is from genome assembly GCA_030737815.1 of Allium fistulosum. Classification (NCBI taxonomy): domain Eukaryota; kingdom Viridiplantae; phylum Streptophyta; class Magnoliopsida; order Asparagales; family Amaryllidaceae; genus Allium; species Allium fistulosum. The sequence goes on along the minus strand of CM060902.1, from coordinate 142,872,221 downwards.
TTCTCTTCAACGGTAGGAGCTTTCGAAGATGATGGAACAGCTCCCAAAGCATAAGCTTGCACAATCTGCTTGTCCTTCCGCGGTTCTGGACAATTCCTCCTAACATGCCCCAGCTTGTCACAGTTGTGGCACTTCACCGGCACCTTCGGATTCTAGCAATCCCTGGAGAAATGGCCCTTCTGTTGACAATTGTAGCAGGTCACTTCGCCCTTCGGCTTCTTCTGGCCATCCTTTCCCTTCTACTGCTGCTGCTGCATCCTCTTCTTGTTTCCACCCTGCTGTGGTTTAAACTCTTCTTTGGTCACAGCAACAACAGATCCCTCTTTAGGAAACAGATTCTCGTGCCTGAGAGCTTTCTCCACAAGCTTCTCAAATGGATCGTCCAAATGATCCACCAACTGCCTCCCAAGATAACTGTCCAAGCATGTCACAAACTTCTCATTCTTCTGATATGCAGATTCAATATACGACCGAGCATACTTGGACAAAGCTTCAAACTCAGAAACATACTCAAGAACTGGTCTTCCACCTTGCTTGAGCTCCACAAACTTCTTGAACAGAATAGACTTCTGAGCTGTAGAAATGAACTTGGCTTCAAATCTGGCTTGGAATTGCTCCCAAGTAATCTCTTCCTCCGGAGTATCAATGGTGATAGAGTTCCACCAATCAGAAGCTCTCCCTTGAAGCTGTCTTGATGCTAACTTCCTCTTAGTTGCATCCTCAATTCCCAAATCACCAAAGATCCTTCTACAAGCATCTATCCATCTTTGGACTTCAATGGTTGGTTCTGTTCCCAAGTAAACCTTCCCTCCAAGAGCAGTATAATCTTTACACAACTTAGCAAAATCCACTGGTTTTGGAGTTTGGACTTGAACTCCAACATCAACTGCTGTCCCCGGAACTGGTATCCTTCTCATGATCGAAGTCATCATAGCTTCGAACATAGCTGCATAATCAGTAGTCCCCACAGCAGCACGGCCTTCCCTAGTAGCTGGTCTCCCTCTTCGACTCATCCTTAATATCTATAAAAAGGAATGATTAATACACCTTGAGAAACAACTGCATAAGGGATTCAAATCATTCTAAGCTACTATATTATATATAGTAATCATCCATCAAAATACAATTACGTCTCTCATACGTAGTTACGTCAGCGAGCGTTGGGTAAAATCGATTAACCAAAGCTCTGATACCAAATGTGACGACCGCCCATGACCCCCGCACCGAACCTAGAGATAGTGCGCTGTAAAGTGTGCCAGGCAGCCATGGACGATTGTCAGGGTAAATTTAAACAACAGAATCTATCATATTACTCACAACGCATGGACAAAATATAGAATATATACATAGTGAAGCTTCACAGAATAGAATCTTATCAATAAAACTTCATAATAGTTGAATACAAACATCAGAATAGTCAATACATCAAGCCTTACTACATAACACTCAGAGAATATACAAACAGCGGAACACCCAGTACATATAGTAAGAAGATAATATGCAAGCCTCCAGCTCGTCTTCGACATCGGCATCGTGGAAAATAAGAACAGCACCTGTCACCTGCTACCTAGTCTGCCCGTCCCAAAATGGACGAACAGCCCAAGGCAATAAGAGTTAAAACATAAAGCCTTGAGTCAGACAACAGTCTTAGTGAGCGGTAAATTAACTTACAACATACCAAAAGAGCATAAAGGAAAAGGAATAGGAATACAACCCTCCCACTCCACCTCTTTCTACAGTGATAGCCCCCAGACACACACTAAGTAGAAGCAAACATAGCAAAGCATACAATTTAAAGTAAAGCAATTATCACTCGAGTCAAGGGCGATGTTTTCCAAGTACAAACCCCCAAGGCCTAAACCAAGATCAGATAAGCACCAAGAAAATACCGCTCTTGAGACCGAATGATGATACAACCAAACATCCATGACTCTGGCTATCACTGTTATCATTGCTTCGATATCATCGTTAATTGAATGACCAGCTCATTCTTTCATCCGTCCGTCAAGGGCTAATGGAAACCCCGGTTCTAGACATGAATCCGCACGTCATCGTGACCCGTTCCTAGGACTATCGAATCTGCCCAGAGTACTCGACTACCAATCAGTAGCCTTCAGGGACTATCGAATCTGCCCAACGTACTCTTGCTTTGAGCATGCTAGAACCTTCAACAACGATGAGATCTCAGCCTTCTAGTCATCCTCCTCGACGACTATTTCCATACTAGCTCAAGCGCCTCTCGAGCAAACCATTATCCTCAAACTCGAACCATATCACCGAGTTATCAACATGCTTGGAATGATCCCGTCTGGACTAGACCAAGGCTATCTCATATCATGCTTCGCCTCATCATCATCATAGCAAAGCCTCATCTCAACATCATCATCAAATCTATCCATATGAGCTTCATCATTCGCTACATATGCCACGAGCAGCTTTTCCAATTCAAGAGCCTTTCACTTAGCTTTTGAATCATCTTTGACCATCTTGTCTAAATCAAATCATCAATCATCTAATTCATAGCAATCAATCAAGTCAAACATTAATCCAAGTAATCAAGCATTCAAATATGATCTACTGAACAATTATAACAATAATGGCAATTTCATAAATAAAGAGTCTAAAGTCTAACAAGCATGAAAACATGAGAAATATCTCTATAACCTTGATGAATGAACTTGCATAGGTTAACATGTAGTAAAATGGATGTTAAATCATCACGAACAATGGATCTATACTTTAAGTTTACAAAAATGCATGAAAATCACTACTTTACACAAAATCAAGCCAACGATCCGATATGCTCCCTTGGATCCGTGTGAGAGATAATCACCACTCACCAAATCACCTAAACACCTTAAAAGAAACCCACTTCAGATCTGGATAGCGAAGGATCTAACTCGATCTATCACAAATCCGCTTCAAACGATAAAATCTCTCTTCAAAGGATGTAGATCTTCAATCTAAGCTCTTGGATCTTCGATTTGATCTTCGATTTGGATGGAAGGAATCACAAGATTAGAGTGGAGAAAAGAAGTGAAGAAGTGTAGAAGTCGAGCTCTCAAAATGGCAGCACTTCGTCGCTTCGAAATCCGGATCCCAAAAATGAAGAAAAACCCTCCTATTTATAGGCTGAATTCTCCTTAGGTCGTTCGCTCGGAGTTAGGTCGTCCACGACCTAAGAACCCTTACGACCTAAAACCCCACGACCTAAAATCTTCGACCTAACAGCCCCAAGCCTCTACGACCTAACGACTTAGCGCATCAGTGCACCCAAGCGACCTACGACCTAACCCAGATGCGCTTCCTCGCGACCTAACGAATGCGCATCCATGCGACCTAACAGATCCAACGACCTACGTGCATCCGCGACCCAACTGATCCAATGACCTACGCACATCCGCGACCTACGACCTAACAAACCTGCGACCTAACACTCACACGCGACCTAACCAACTTAGCCAGGATACGACCTAACTCCTTAGGTCGTCTAACTCCTATAGGTCGCTAACTCCTATAGGTCGCTAACTACCAGCTCTCCTAGGTCGCTGCAAACCCTTAAGTCGCTCAAACCTTAGGTCGCCAACTCTTATAGGTTGCTAACTCTCTTAGGTCACTCCAATCTCCTAGGTCGCTCACTCGACCCAACCTACCCCACGACCTAAGCCAGCACACGACCTATCTTCTATACGACCTAACTATTACACGACCTAACTTCTTAGGTCGTTCCAATCCTTAGGTCGCTCCACTTCACTAAGTCGTCTACCCCTTAACTCGCCAACTTCCTTAGGTCGCTCCAAACTCTCATACGACCTAAGACTTAGACTCTGGACGACTTATCAACAATGCGACCAAATGTCAACTGTTTTACGATGTTTCGATCCGTAAAAATACGGGTCGTTACAGTATCAGAGCTAGGTTTAGCGATAACCTTAGCTTTGTGGGGGTCTGACTCATTAGAGATAGGTTAGTAATACCCTAGAATGAGTTTGTCTGAGTGTATATATATGAGAGAGCGTACTTGTTAGTGTTATAAAATGTTTTTATATTGTGTTAATTTGTTCTGTTTAGTATTTATAAATTCTGGTCGGTACATAGGACGCTATGGCATCAATAGGGATTTCTAAACACTTAATAGCACAATATTATTTTGAAATATAGGTAAATGTAATTTTACCTAGTATTATATTTTGTATATAAAAGAATAATTTTTTTATAAATGGGTATAATTGTATGTGATATATTTGTTTGTTAGGAAGTGAAATTTTATAAATATTGGTTGTAAAATAAAACTTACAAATAAGTAAATATGAATTGGAAATTAGAGAACTTAAGTCTCTGGGTTTCGAAATTTGGTTTCAAAAGATTTTGGAATATAATATTGGTATTATTTGGAAGTATTTTCATATATGAATATTTCAAAGTGATTTGAAAGAAATGTTTTAAAGGAATTTTAAAAAAGGAAATAAGTTCTATACTCCCCTCTTCTGTCACTGGAAAATAATTTCGGTGATGAGTGCACGCATCATCGACGGTTCATTTTTGAATCTCAAAGTGGGGGAGGCCACTTAGTAGCTTTGCTACGCATTTGGTTCGATAAACATATTTTGATTTAAAATTTCTACGTAAGATTTGATATATATAAGATATGAATATATATATATATATAAAATTTCAAAATGATTTGAAAGGTAACCCAGAATTTAGTTCTTATAACTTTATGATAATTGTAGTTTTCAGTTATTGTAATAGAATGAAATCTTAACAATTTTAATAGTTGGAAACTTCTAAAATGAAAAATAAGAAATTAGATGCTAAGTGATTAATGAAAGTGGAAATTAGCCATAAGGGCCTCTTTAGCAAGTGCAATTAGTTTCTAGGACGCACAACTGAAATAATTACTTTTAAGGACAAAATGCAAAATAATTAGTTTCTAAGGCCTAAAAACCTATGAAATTATGTCCTTGAAAATAATTGGAATGCTAACTTTGTCCTTAAAAATAATTATTCTGCTGACTTTGGCCTTGAAATTAATTTCTTTGGATGTGTGTCCTAGAAACTAATTAGACTACAAAGTTTGTCCTTCTAGTGAAATGCCCCTTAATGAAATATATAAGAAATTGGAAATTTGTAACTTGTAAATCAAAAGATACGAAAATTTAGAAGATGTAATTTTTGAACATTTTGTTAACTAAAACAAATAAGACAAACTGGTGTAACATTTAATTACATTCTTAAAACATACATATAACTTACTAGAAATGTTTAAAAGTTGTAATGTTAAATAAGAATATGTAATATAATATTATACAAGTAAACTTAAGTAATGAAAGTGTTCAAATGGAATTATTTCTATAAATAAGAATTTTGATGTACAAGAAATGTTATAAGCATAAGTTAATATTTTGAAATGCTAATAATTAGATTGAATAGTAAAAGTGAATACTATATTAAGTAAATGATTATAACTTCAGAAAATGTTGAAATGATTCAAAAATAGGTTTAATATTCAATGACAGTATATAATAAAGGATGAATGTCAATTAAGAAGTTAAGAGACTTAAGTTGAATGATTCCTTAGTGAATACTAATATTAAATTTAAATCTAGTTATATATAATAATAAGTGGGAATTAAACTGCAATGAAATGAATACAAATTAATAAGAAATAACCTTGTATGAATAAATTGGAAATTAATGAAATGTATGTAATACTTAAATAATGAATTCAATGATTATTTTAAATATTGAATGTGAATTAATTTATGTAAGTATTGTATGAAAAAAAATGAGAATTTAAAATAAATCTGAGGTTAATAATGTGAAAAGGAACCAATAGAATAAACTTAAATAATATTTACAATTCATTGTTGTTTGGCTGATGGGAAGTTTGGAAAAAATGATACTTCGAATTGTTTAAGGATGTATAAATAATCTGTTAAGTAATTATCTAAGGCTGTTGAGCGTAGGATACACTTGATAGTTTATTTATCACCCTTATATACTGAAAGGTTTCTGAACTAGACAAACCATAAGTTTTAGATTGTTATGGATGTATGATTGATTCCTTTATTGCATATGATGGTCGTGTTGTCTATTTGCATATGTTCTGTGTTGATTTGCTTTTGCTACTAATTGAAAACAACCAAATATTTCTCTTGTACATAATTCTCACTATTTTGGATTATATAAGTGAAATATAGGTTTATGGAAGCAATAACTACTGCTTTTGGTTTCATAAATAAAATTGTTTTCCTGACAAATAGGTAGGTTTCCGGATTACGGTTTTTGAAACGATATTTTATTGTTTTTCCCATGGTTTGGGATTTTTTATATCTGAAATATGATATATATATATATATATATATATATATATTGTAATTATCGATATTGTTATTTTTCCGGACCTATCCGTACAAAGGAGACTCTGCCGAAATTTTCCGTGAATTTAAGACTTAGAAACAATTGTGGAAGTGAAAATATTTTCAAACTTTTATTAAACTTGAATATGAAAGATTTAATTGTTTATAAATAGATATATTTTATTTAAAATATTTAATTATGTAAGTTTAAAGTGTCTATAAATTGATTATTTGAATAAAAATATATTAGTTCTTAATTCCTTCTTTTCCTTTTCGAAGACGAAAAGTTTTGAGTGTGGGATAGTGTAACGGCCCATATTTTTTCGATAATTAAAACTATTAAATTAAATAAGATTTTTGAAATTTAATATTGTAAGAAGTAAAATTTATGATTTATTAAAGAGAAAAATAAATAGAATATATTTTATATATTGTTTGAATGAGATTGACAACCGTTTAAGGTTATTGCAATTAATGGTAATAATAAAGATAAATAAGGATTTAAATCAATATTGTATTAAAAGGGCAAATTAATTGAAATTAATTGAAATTGGTTAATATAGAATGAATCAATATTTGGTAAGTAATTTATCAACCTTTGTTTGTAAACAATAGGTTAATAAAGGTGAATTATTAATGTATAAAAATTGACTGATTATCATCTTGATATGAAATCTGTTTGAATTAATGGTAAATCAATTGAAATTAATGTAATTTAATATTACAGTTAATTTGAAATAAGATGATAACTAAAGAATGTGAATGTAATAAAATGTAAACTAATGTTAATTAAATTCATAAGGTAATAGTTGGTTCAATAATAAAAGTGTAAATCGAAATAAAAGAATTTAATTGTTAAAATATAATTAACTGGATTTTATTACAATTGCAATTGAACGTTGAATTTAATGAAATATTTTAATAGTGAATTTAACATAGAAAATTTATTTTGATAGATTCTTAATTTCTATGTAATCTTGAATGGTGAAATTGCTAATTATTAAATTTGAATTTAAAGGTGATTAAATTAATTTAATAATAATTTATTTAATCAATGTGAAATTAGCCAATTTGGCCATTGTCTCGGATTTTGATGAAACCAGTTTCATCGGATCCGTAACAGTGAATTATTGTAGGATTTCAAGTTTCGTAGCGGTCGGACTTATCGTTTGATCGTGCGGGCTCGAAACGCATAGAAATCAATTAAAATGATTTAAATTAATATAATCTGATTTTGAAAGCTAACTTCTGTATACAATGGAATTGGAGCTTGAAACTAGTTCCATTGAGTTTAAAATTATCAAAAACCTATATTTCGATATATTGATGACCTAGTTTCGATTCCGAAACGAAACGGGCTTTTCGGGTCGTCCTTATCGTTTCGACCCAATTAGATCCGTTCATTCGTTCTTATAAACCTTTTCCTATATATAGGCTGTCATAAACCCTAGTTGTTTCTCATTTCTGATTTCTGTACGTACTGCTTATCTCCATCTGCTCCTTCCTTCCTTCCCAATGGCAGAAACCCTAATTCCCAAATTCAATTTCAAACCAAATCAATTTCACAAATTCAAACTCTCCAAACCCTATCATATTATATATCGTTGGAAAGTTCTCGACGAGCGCAATCTAATGCAGCAATTCATTTTTCGATTTGAAACATCGTTTGGCTAGAAATCAACGATCTTTCTCAGCCATCCTTTTCTAGGGTTTTCGATCCAACGGTGGATCGTCGACCGTTCGACGATCGGGGAGCAGAGTTTGGAAGAGGGAATCGTTGAGGTCACAGATCTGATGGTCGTTCGTCTCAGCGGGGTCGTGGTTCGCCAGAATTGGCATTTAAATGGGAACGGCGGCGGCTGGTGGATGGTCGGAGCGTCTTGCGAGTGGGCCAGGTGGGCGGCCAGAGCTGGTGGTTCTGGTGGCAGGGTCAGATCGTGTCATTATTCACCGCAGACGCGTGCGTTTGAAGATGGTCGTGGCAGATAAACGCGTGGAGATGGGTTCGAACGTTGCTGAGCGATTAGGTTTTGAACGTGGTATTATCTTATTTTATTTATTTTAATTTATTTTTAAATTCCAAATGTTCTAACGCCTATAACTTTTTCATATGAGCTCGGATTCATGCGCGGTTTTCTCTGTTGTGGTCGTATCGAAATTCCAGACATTATGGAACCTGTTTGGCTGCATTCTGAGACTATTAGATTTTTGGGCTTTAATTGGATTTAAATCGATTTGAAACCAAAGGTGAGTGTTTTAACTCACTCACAACTACTAAACCACCTTATGTTGGTTAAATTAAATTTATGTTGTGATTAGAAATTGATTGATTGTTGTTTTGCATATATAAATTGTCATTCGAGTTTAATTTGAATTTATATTGAATATAATTGCCATTTAATTTAATATTGAAATTAAATGTTTAATTAAAAACCTGATAATGATAACCAGTTTATTTGTTGTGATTTATTGGTTGATTTGAATGATGATTGTGAAGGATGTTTAATTGTTGGTATTTGGATGATTGGGTATTATATTTATTTTATATGTTGTTATCACAATACAAGTTCCCTTAGTTATTGTTAGGAAAATCACTATGGGTTGAAATGAAACATACCCGAATGGTCTTATAGATTAGGGAAAAATTATTATGGGTTGAAATGATAAACTTGAGCGATTTTATGGATTTGAATTTTTTCGGGATTGTAGGTTGAAATGGTATATATCCGTAAATTTAAATTATTGCGGCTTGAAATGATATATATCCGTATCACTTGACCACAAGGTAGAAAATTATATATGGACACCAGATTGATTAAATTATATGATTTTAAATCCTTAATTTTGAATCCTGTTAAATGATATTTTGAAAAAAATTAGATTTATATGAATTGAATTATTTTCAAAATCCAAGCTTTGAAATGTTGCAATTGAAATTGGTTTAAATGAATTGTTTAAAGGATTTAAATTGGAACCTTAAATTTGAATTTTAAAATATAAATAAAATTTATCAAAATTGAGTTATTGTAAATGTTTGAATATTTAAACTTTGAAACCTATTGAATTTGAAGTGGTTTAAATTTGTAGTTAAAACATGGATTTGAAATCGATATAAAATTGAAATGGTTTTTATGAGAATTTGAATTGAAACCTTTTGCCTTTTTGAATTGAAATCGTCGAACTAAGATTGATTTAAATTGAATTTTGGAACTAAAGTTGATTTGAACTAATTTGTGAAATTGGAAGAAACAATCCTAATTTGGAACTATTTTTGATATAAACTCTTTTAATATACAAACTCTTTTAACATATAAACTATTTTTCTTTCATATAAACCATTTCAATATATTAATAATTTTTAATACATTAACTATTTTTAATAAATAACCTATTTTAATATATAAACTATTTCTAAACTATAAACTATTTTAATCTATAACCTATTTTTAAATTATAAACTATTTTAATATATATTATTTTAAATTTATAAACACTTTTTAATATATATATATATTTTAATATATAACCTATTTTAATATATAAACTATTTCTAATATATATACTATTTTAATCTATAACCTATTTTTATAATATAAACTATTTTTAATGTATAACTATTCCAATATATAAACTACTTTCAATATTCAAACTGTTTAAGTTGGAACTGTTATTATTTAGATTCAATTGATTTAAATGCGAATATTTGGTATGATGGTTTAACTTATTTTGTGGTTATGATTTTGAAAATGAATATGATTTAAAGTGAATAATGATTTCGAAAGTGAATATGATTTCGAAAGTGATATGATTTGAAGTGAAAATGATATTTTGATACCAATTATGAAACGGTTTTGGAAATGTTAAAGAACCAACCAGTGTGAAATAAGCGTTTGGTGGTTAAAGAGACCAGGATCGGATATTGTCAAACTCTTTGCCAATACCGAAAACCACTTTAACAACTGTGCACGTGGTGGAGAATCCAGAACGAAGTAGGATGGTTTAGCGAACGCAATTGTATGAGGTATGAATGCAGCCCTAACCCCCTCGGGTCAACTTGATATGACTAAAACATGAGCTATACTGGGCCAAGTTAGGTCGCTCCTCCTATCGGACACATTTCTTCAATACCATATTTATTACTTTGTGATTGATTTGGATGCCACCCCTCGATTTGATTATGGGAGTGTGTTTCGAGGTGGACGGTAGTAGCTGCTATGCGTTACCACCAGTCCGGGAGTGCAAACGGTAGAATCCTACCTTGGCATTGCCTCGCGTTCCTTGTCATATGCCTTATCGAGCCCATTACGAGTTTGGTTTGTGTCATACCTATGGAGTGCTCCCTGATAGCCCACTAGTTTACGCTGGAGTTACAGTACTGTATAGACTACAACATTTATATAAAATGTGTTAAGGGGGATATGGGTAACGCCTTAACGCTATTTTAATACTTTACTTTACTGTAGACATATTATAATAGCGTATTGTACTATGTATGTAGATAGTTTAACGGATCCTTAGGAGATGGAATCCGTAACATCTCTTAAGTTATTGCACGCACGTTAGACACTGGACAGGAGATGTAAACTGCCGTAAACGTCTCTGAAGCCATTACACTCATATTTATTTACTGTTGATTTTACTTACATAAAATATTTTAGTTCTGAATCGAGTGTTTGTCTTTTCATTACGCTCGGGTCAGTCTGAGCTTTTTAATGTATTGAAGACTTTGTTTTTGGAGGACGAAGACGGAGATTTGTATACTATATATATATATATATGTATGTATGCATATTCCACTGCATCATGTTGTTCCGCTACATTATTTATTTATTCCTGTTGTATATATAACTCTGATTTGTATTGTAAAAGTGTAATCAAATGTTATTTTTAAACAGCTTCATGAACTGTTTATTTGATTATTATATTTTGTCATTCCGCTGTAGGATTCTGTGTTTTGTTTTTCTTTGGTTTCTCTTATTTTCTTATTTACCCCATTAACAATCCTCCCTTTTGAATGGTTTGAGTTGACATGTGTGGTTTATTGTCAATTTTAAACCATCCAGAAAGGTGGGTCGTTACATAAGCTCTGATACCTGTAACGAATTGGATTTTCGCGCTCGAAAATCGACATCCATACTTTACATCGTACTCGAATGCCGTAGATTCGACCGTTCAAAACCGAGTCGCCAGAGCTTATAACACAGTTAAGTAAATAACACAGCGGAAGAAAAAGAATATAGATATACAACATCTGATACAATATCAAGATACAATGATGATACGATGAATATCTATATACATCAGAGATATGATACAACAAATAGCAGTGGAAAAGAAAATAGATAACTAACATCAGCAGCGGAACAAATAACTCTAAGATAGTCTTCAAGAGAAAACTCCAGTAGTAGCTCGAACTCCCAATAACAATACACCAAGATAAGCAAGTGCAGTCCGATCCAAAGACTGAACTAGCTCCAGAAAATCTACTAATCTGACTATCTGAAAAAAAACCCAACTCTAGACTGCTCGTGTAGAAAATTATGAGCACCTTGAGTTTAGGAAATGAACAATAAACTCCGAGTCAGTCGTGGGACTGGTGTGAGCAACAAAAACAGTTTATCTTTAAAAACAAATAGCAAGAGAGTTTTAAAGTCAATTCGCAATGCTTTTGGAAAATGAAACTACCATAAGACCTCCCGCCACACACACAATGCAAACGCAGACTTGGAGGAGATTTCTTCTTATGATAGTCAAAGATGCTTACTACGTAGAATCATTTGATTATTATTATTAGTGCATAGTGTAGAAATCATTTCGAAAGTAGAATATAAATCTTAGCCAGCATAGGTACCATTATAGTATGCCCGCTATAGCTACCATATTAAATGGCAGGTTCTACAACTAGTACCGTACAAGGTTCGTATTGTTTCTTTGGATTTCCAACAAATGGTCAGGCCAAGGAACTTCCCATTGCCACATGGAAATGCCTCTGGATGGACGTCCCGAGAACCTAACCGGATCTCTGCCAACACAAGGCCGGGTTACCTCTGCAAAAATAGGTAACTACTGACACGAGTATGCCATCTCCCGGTTGTAACAGCCTTTAACCGGGGCCCCGAGCAACAAATCACAAAGTAAGATATATATATATATATACTTGCGACATCCACATAAGTAAGTATCTGGGCTCCATACCATGATACCACTTCTATCTTGAAGGAAATGAACATACACTAAGGGGCGCTACTCCCTATAACCTTGCTGCATCTTTCCTGTTTTGACCATTCCGGGGTGTGAGGTTCGACGAAGTCTCGTCCACAAAGCTACGCTTTTTCAAAAAGCCACGCTTTGGGTCAACAGATGATCAAAGCAATGATCACAAAGATATAAAATCAAACAAATGATCATATCACAAATGATCAAACAATGATCATCACACAGCAACACTCAGCATGTCACATTACCAAATTGGGAGTATATCGCTGATAACCTTCAACTACATAACCTCTGAGCTCGTACGTCTCAGAGAAGGGTGTTAAGCTAAGAGAATAAATTCTCCACCACCAACAGAAATGTATTTGAAAGAAATCGGCTTTATATCTCAAAGTGTAATGTCAGACATGTAACCATACAAGTCTGTTCCGGGTTCGAACAGAACCGAAGGCACTTCTTACGAAGCCCTTGCAATTCCCGGTATTCACAATCACGTCCGGACTTCCCATCACAAAGGGTGATAAAATCTCTATATCGGGGCCATTCGATGCAGAGACATTCGACGAGTTGTCCTTTCGTTTTCGCAAATATCCGGTCTTCACCACCGGTCTTCAAATGCTATCCATATACGACGTATCATTATTCGGAATGGGTTATATGACACAAATGTCTTTTCCCGGCTAACCCGAATAACGAGCGCAATTTTTAAAAAACATATGGATATTGGGATTTCAATTAAGTCACAACTTATTACCCAAAATCTTCTTTTCGAATGGTTTAACAAATTACCATTTCCAAATCTTTAAACAAAAAGATTCATTTTAACAACCTACAACGGTTTAAAACAATTTCCTAACTTTTATCTTTTAAACAAAAGATTCATTCACAAATTTTTTTCAAATCAATTTCCATTTCAACTCGTTAAATCTTTAAATCAAAGATTTAACTTATAGCTTTCAAAACAATTTCATTTCTAATGGGTTAAACAAATTATCATTTTCAAATCTGTTAAAGGTAAACATATTCAATCCATAGCTTTCAAAAAGAATTCATTCATAGCCTTTCAAAACATTTCAATTTCATTTTAAATTTGAAAGATTTCAACACAAATTGGAAGTTCACTTCTTATACGAAAGCTATCATTATTTGAAAGCAAGTAGTTTTGTTTCAGAAAAATTCCCGTTATATTTGCTCGAGTTAAAGCCTTTGAATTAAATTCAAATTCCCGAATCAATATTTTTAAAATAGTTTAACCCATATATAACGGGTATAACATCTTTAATCCCTAGTTTCAAATCATAGAATTCAATTTCAAATCTTGAATTTAAGTTTGAATCAAATTATTTAAATTTCAAGATATTCAAAAATATATTTAAAACTCCTTTCAAAAGCTTTTCACATTTAAACCGAAATTTCTAATTTCAAAATCAATTGAAATTAAAATTTCAATTTCGAAACATCCAATTTAAATTATCTGTGACTTAACCGATTTCCACGTGAAATCCATATTTGTGTGTGTAAAATTGTAGTCCAGGGGTTTTAACACACAATAGTGCAACATCAATCATTACAGATATATCGATAAGCGGTATAATCGATAACGCTTATCTTTATTCACAGATTCATAGATAAAATGAATTTATCGGTTACAAATATTCACTATTACAATTCGATGTGGGTTTCAGATAACTAACTGGAATCCGACTCCCTGTTGCATCGAAATTCAAGTGCCGTTTTACGGCAAAGGGTTTCATATTCATATAACAATATGTCAGAGAAATAGAAATCACAGCTCAGCATAAAGTAATTCATATCACAAAGCATCACATATCAGGGATATCAACAATTCATATCATTCAACAGAATCCAAACATTCATAGGTAAGATCAATTAATTTATCTGATTTAATTAAATCAGATCAGTCACTAATCCTAGTTAATTTACATTAATAAATTACAAATCGTTTTTGATTAATTTTTCTTTAGTCATTATTAATTAACCATTAAAAATAAATTCATCGACCTTATAATTCATCACCCTTTAATTTTTTTTTAAAATAATTAACCTTTAATTATTTAATTCATCATTTAATTTATTATCTTTAATTTATAAATTAACCTTTAACTAATTAACTACCATTTAATTAATTGTCCTTAATTAATTACATTGATTTATCAACTTTAATTATTCATTAATATCTAATTAAAAATCCTTAATTTATAAATTAATCATTCCTTTCTTAATAAATCTTTACCTCTTGATCATTTAATCAATCTTAATTAATCACATTTATTAATTAATTATTAATTAATTATCATTCTTAACCTTTTATTTTCACTTACTTGCTTAAACACTTTTAAGTTATTTAAACAATTTAAATTTTTAAAACTTCTTTGATTTCAGAACAAGGATTCAAATTATATTTGAATCCAGATTTAGATTTGACTTAAAACTTATTTACAATTTAAAACTTTATTTCTTTTCAAGTTCAAACTATTTAAACCTTTTAAGGTTGTTTACTAAAGAAAAGCAATTAGATTTAAAACTTAATCTTTTTTTTTTCAAAACTGGGATTTAACTTATCTCGAATTCAAGCTTAACTTTGATTTAAAATTTAAATCTTATTTTATAAATTTAAATCTCAGTTTTAAACTCAGGCTACCAAACAGAAATGTAAACCTGAAGCAAACATTTGACTCCGGTCTCACCATACCCTGCTTCGAGTCCTACCCCTCAAAACCCCGCGTAAAGCTTCGAGTCAACACACGCGAGTTCACCCTGCTTCCTTCCCATTTATACAAATCCCAGAACATCCAAACTCGTGCACTAGTGCACGGTGCACGTGCTCATCACCAGAATTTGCCTCCAGTTGACATCGCGACGTCGATCTAGTCGACCATCTTCCTCGCACCACTCCTCGATCGCCAGAACCCCAACATCTCGTCGAAACGAATCAAGCTTAAAAGCTCGAACCTGGAAACACGAGATAGAACCCAGTTTCTCAACCTGTCAACATGTCGCATTCGAAATTCCGACCACCAGAACGCGCCGCACCTCCGTCCAGACTTTCGTCTTCGTCCACATTACCATCCCTCAAAGCCCCTTCGCACTCGATCAAACATTGAGACATAGACGATCCAATTTCCTAACTTGTTTAAAACTAGGGTTAAAATCAAAATTTTGCCACCGCAGCCACCACAATGAATTAAAAATTCGTTTCATATTTTTCTTATGATCAGTAAACCTCAAACAACTTTCGACATTGACCCCGAGCTCCCATTCATTGACGTTTACCAGCAATTGACGAAAATACCTAATTTGATCGACTTGCAATTTCTCTTGAACTAAAAGCTTAAAAATCAGGATTTTGTTTCTAAAAATCATAGTTTTTAAAGAGAGATCAGATTATGATCCTGAAGCGACTATTTATTCAAATCAAGATTTTTGATGTGTTTTAAAATTTACTGTAATTTTTCCCTTCCAGTGAAAACTGCTATAAAATCTTACTTGAAACTATTTTTAGATAAAAAGTCTTGTTATTTCAAACACTTATTGTTTATATATCATAACTTATAACAGATCAGGGAAGAAGAAATTGGATTCCTAAGTGATTCTTATCCTGTGAAGATATTTAGCTTTAACAGAGAAATACATCTCTGTAAACAGACATAGATGTATATACAGTCATAGATATACACAGAGACAAGCAACATATTCACACAATCATTCGAGCATAATTCAAATCATACATCCAAGACAAATCTAAACACTAAGAAATAAACCAAGGGTTAGGAGTTTGCTCACCTTAAAAAGAAAGAACAGAGCTTTATGTTTGTTGAACCAGGTTTTGTTTTTGAACTTTGATTTTTTTTAAAACTGCATGCTGATGACTTTGATGAAGATGATCCTAGACTTAAATGTATGCAGATGATCTTGAGTTTGAAGAAGAATACATATGCTATATTATTATTATTTTTTTCTTTCTGGTTTGCTTAACTTTGAGGAACGAAAATGAAATGGGGAGGCTAATATTTATCAAAGAAAACCTTACAAGTTTGTACAGGGTATTATATTGTTTGTACAATAGGGTAACACCTTATTTTGGCTTGTACAAATATATCAGAGATATTTTCTTCTTTGTGGAGGCTGGTGATGTTTTCTCGTGTACTAAGGATCTTGCTTTTCTATACTTGTATTTAATGCTTTGTACAATCATGTTTACAATACTATTTGTTTATGTTTGCCTGTAATTTTTTAGCTCGGCTGAAGTGATATGGTGGTGGCCAAGCATTTATTATCTTGTACAATATGAAGAGATATTATTTTGTTTATACACTTGAATTGTTACTTGCATTAATTACATGTGCAATATATATATACTTCCTTCTTTTATTTTAGCTGCAGAAAGTATGTGAAAGTATAGTTTCACTTTGGCTGTCTTCATTTGTTTTTGATTATTTTGTTGCTTTTGCTTAGTCTAATTGCTTTAAACATAGATTTGTTTACATATTTATATCTAGTTATGTTATATTTTAGTTAATATATTTACCTTATTTATTTGTACATTTTTTTTAAATAAGTTTGTAGTTTCAATTACTTATATATATTTTATTAACCCAAATATTTATTAAACCATAAATAAAAAAAATTATTTATTATTATTATTATTATTTATATTTTAAACATCTATCTAAGATTCAAATCACCTATATGTATAATATTTTAAATTTGAAAATTTAACAAACTTTAATTTGGATCCCGGGGAAACTCGCCTACTTTATCAATTAATTTACAAATTTTTATCCAAAAATTTATTTAGTTACTCAATTTAATTCAAAAATTAATTTAATTATCAATTTAAATAAAATTAAATTTCGGGGTCGTTACAAACTTCCCCCCTTAAAAGATTTTCGTCCTCGAAATTCGCGGGCACGAAAGCAACAAAGATAGATAGAATCGATCTCCTATAATTCCTCAAACACAACATACGGATTCCGAATTCAAGTCGGAATATCTCAAAATACATACTAATTTGTCCCTCTTCGGACTTTGGTATTCACAAGAAATTAGAATAGAATTTCAAAATTTTGGTTTCAAACGAAATCGTTTTATCGATTCAATTCAATTTTATTCTCATATTCTATTAATAAATTATATTCAATTTAAATTTTCCAATTTCAAATTCATTAAGGTTTAAATCGAAAAGCTGATAAGAAACCGATGAAGATACGAGGTAAGAATTTTCTGCAACGATTCGTAGAGCCACCATCACACCGAACTTCTTCTTGTAGCTGATACGAAGAAATCAAAAGAATTTGGAAACGAATCAAAGAAGATTGATAAGAAAGTTGTTTCCACTTTTGCAGGGTATTAACAATCTATAGTCGTATCCCCCTATCCCCTATCTCGTCCTCTTCTTGCACTCATACTCACTATCAGTGGATAGTAAGAGAATTTACTGAGACATATGAACGGATATCTTAAGGATACACTCATTCTAGAGTTTACTTCACTCTATCTCTAATGAGCTACTTAATGTGTTATACTCCTGAACTAAAGTTCAACCTTAGCTCTGATACCAAATGTAACGAACTACCGTCGGCGGTCACAACCGGTAGGCTTTTCAACCATCCCAGCCCCACCGTGGCTTACACTACACCTCGCATTTACTTTTACGGCCAGCCTCTCGACTGTCACGGCCTTCGCCTAACCAACCCATCCCTCTCAGGGACATGTAGGGGTAAGAGTCTCCCGTTTGCCACCAAACTGCGAAGCGAGAACCCCCTATCATGCTGTAATATAGCAAATGCGATCCATATACGACGTATCATTATTCGGAATGGGTTATATGACACAAATGTCTTTTCCCGGCTAACCCGAATAATGAGCGCAATTTTTTAAAAACATATGGATATTGGGATTTCAATTAAGTCACAACTTATTACCCAAAATCTTCTTTTCGAATGGTTTAACAAATTACCATTTCCAAATCTTTAAACAAAAAGATTCATTTTAACAACCTACAACGGTTTAAAACAATTTCCTCACTTTTATCTTTTAAACAAAAGATTCATTCACAGATTTTTTTCAAATCAATTTCCATTTCAACTCGTTAAATCTTTAAATCAAAGATTTAACTTATAGCTTTCAAAACAATTTCATTTCGAATTGGTTAAACAAATTATCATTTTCAAATCTGTTAAAGGTAAACATATTCAATCCATAGCTTTCAAAAAGAATTCATTCATAGCCTTTCAAAACATTTCAATTTCATTTTAAATTTGAAAGATTTCAACACAAATTGGAAGTTCACTTCTTATACGAAAGCTATCATTATTTGAAAGCAAGTAGTTTTGTTTCAGAAAAATTCCCGTTATATTTGCTCGAGTTAAAGCCTTTGAATTAAATTCAAATTCCCGAATCAATATTTTTAAAATAGTTTAACCCATATATAACGGGTATAACATCTTTAATCCCTAGTTTCAAATCATAGAATTCAATTTCACATCTTGAATTTAAGTTTGAATCAAATTATTTAAATTTCAAGATATTCAAAAATATATTTAAAACTCCTTTCAAAAGCTTTTCACATTTAAACCGAAATTTCTAATTTCAAAATCAATTGAAAATAAAATTTCAATTTCGAAACATCCAATTTAAATTATCTGTGACTTAACCGATTTCCACGTGAAATCCATATTTGTGTGTGTAAAAGTGTAGTCCAGGGGTTTTAACACACAATAGTGCAACATCAATCATCACAGATATATCGATAAGCGGTATAATCGATAACGCTTATCTTTATTCACAGATTCATAGATAAAATGAATTTATCGGTTACAAATATTCACTATTACAATTCGATGTGGGTTTCGGATAACTAACTGGAATCCGACTCCCTGTCGCATCGAAATTCAAGTGCCGTTTTACGGCAAAGGGTTTCATATTCATATAACAATATGTCACAGAAATAGAAATCACAGCTCAGCACAAAGTAATTCATATCACAAAGCATCACATATCAGGGATATCAACAATTCATATCATTCAACAGAATCCAAACATTCATAGGTAAGATCAATTAATTTATCTGATTTAATTAAATCAGATCAGTCACTAATCCTGGTTAATTTACATTAATAAATTACAAATCGTTTTTGATTAATTTTTCTTTAGTCATTATTAATTAACCATTAAAAATAAATTCATCGACCTTATAATTCATCACCCTTTAAATTTTTTTTTAAAATAATTAACCTTTAATTATTTAATTCATCATTTAATTTATTATCTTTAATTTATAAATTAACCTTTAACTAATTAACTACCATTTAATTAATTGTCCTTAATTAATTACATTGATTTATCAACTTTAATTATTCATTAATATCTAATTAAAAATCCTTAATTTATAAATTAATCATTCCTTTCTTAATAAATCTTTACCTCTTGATCATTTAATCAATCTTAATTAATCACATTTATTAATTAATTCTTAATTAATTATCATTCTTAACCTTTTATTTTCACTTACTTGCTTAAACACTTTTAAGTTATTTAAACAATTTAAATTTTTAAAACTTCTTTGATTTCAGAACAAGGATTCAAATTATATTTGAATCCAGATTTAGATTTGACTTAAAACTTATTTAAAATTTAAAACTTTATTTCTTTTCAAGTTCAAACTATTTAAACCTATTAAGGTTGTTTACTAAAGAAAAGCAATTAGATTTAAAACTTAATCTTTTTTTTTTCAAAACTGGGATTTAACTTCACTCGAATTCAAGCTTAACTTTGATTTAAAATTTAAATCTTATTTTATAAATTTAAATCTCAGTTTTAAACTCAGGCTACCAAACAGAAATGTAAACCTGAAGCAAACATTTGACTCGGGTCTCACCATACCCTGCTTCGAGTCCTACCCCTCAAAACCCCGCGTAAAGCTTCGAGTCAACACACGCGAGTTCACCCTACTTCCTTCCCATTTATACAAATCCTAGAACATCCAAACTCGTGCACTAGTGCACGGTGCACGTGCTCATCACCAGAATTCGCCTCCAGTTGACATCGCGACGTCGATCTAGTCGACCATCTTCCTCGCACCACTCCCCGATCGCCAGAACCCCAACATCTCGTCGAAACGAATCAAGCTTAAAAGCTCGAACCTGGAAACACGAGACAGAACCCAGTTTCTAAACCTGTCAACATGTCGCATTCGAAATTCCGACCACCAGAACGCGCCGCACCTCCGTCCAGACTTTCGTCTTCGTCCACACTACCATCCCTCAAAGCCCCTTCGCACTCGATCAAACATTGAGACATAGACGATCCAATTTCCTAACTTGTTTAAAACTAGGGTTAAAATCAAAATTTTTCCACCGCAGCCACCACAATGAATTAAAAATTCGTTTCATATTTTTCTTATGATCAGTAAACCTCAAACAACTTTCGACATTGACCCCAAGCTCCCATTCATTGAGGTTTACCAGCAATTGACGAAAATACCTAATTTGATCGACTTGCAATTTCTCTTGAACTAAAAGCTTAAAAATCAGGATTTTGTTTCTAAAAATCATAGTTTTTAAAGAGAGATCAGATTATGATCCTGAAGCGACTATTTATTCAAATCAAGATTTTTGATGTGTTTTAAAATTTACTGTAATTTTTCCCTTCCAGTGAAAACTGCTATAAAATCTTACTTGAAACTATTTTTAGATAAAAAGTCTTGTTATTTCAAACACTTATTGTTTATATATCATAACTTATAACAGATCAGGGAAGAAGAAATTGGATTCCTAAGTGATTCTTATCCTGTGAAGATATTTAGCTTTAACAGAGAAATACATCTCTGTAAACAGACATAGATGTATATACAGTCATAGATATACACAGAGACAAGCAACATATTCACACAATCATTCGAGCATAATTCAAATCATACATCCAAGACAAATCTAAACACTAAGAAATAAACCAAGGGTTAGGAGTTTGCTCACCTTAAAAAGAAAGAACAGAGCTTTATGTTTGTTGAACCAGGTTTTGTTTTTGAACTTTGATTTTTTTTAAAACTGCATGCTGATGACTTTGATGAAGATGATCCTAGACTTAAATGTATGCAGATGATCTTGAGTTTGAAGAATAATACATATGCTATATTATTATTATTTTTTTCTTTCTGGTTTGCTTAACTTTGAGGAACGAAAATGAAATGGGGAGGCTAATATTTATCAAAGAAAACCTTACAAGTTTGTACAGGGTATTATATTGTTTGTACAATAGGGTAACACCTTATTTTGGCTTGTACAAATATATCAGAGATATTTTCTTCTTTGTGGAGGCTGGTGATGTTTTCTCGTGTACTAAGGATCTTGCTTTTCTATACTTGTATTTAATGCTTTGTACAATCATGTTTACAATACTATTTGTTTATGTTTGCCTGTAATTTTTTAGCTCGGCTGAAGTGATATGGTGGTGGCCAAGCATTTATTATCTTGTACAATATGAAGAGATATTATTTTGTTTATACACTTGAATTGTTACTTGCATTAATTACATGTGCAATATATATATATACTTCCCTCTTTTATTTTAGCTGCAGAAAGTATGTGAAAGTATAGTTTCACTTTGGCTGTCTTCATTTGTTTTTGATTATTTTGTTGCTTTTGCTTAGTCTAATTGCTTTAAACATAGATTTGTTTACATATTTATATCTAGTTATGTTATATTTTAGTTAATATATTTACCTTATTTATTTGTACATTTTTTTAAATAAGTTTGTATTTTCAATTACTTATATATATTTTATTAACCCAAATATTTATTAACCATAAATAAAAAAAATTATTTATTATTATTATTATTATTTATATTTTAAACATCTATCTAAGATTCAAATCACCTATATGTATAATATTTTAAATTTGAAAATTTAACAAACTTTAATTTGGATCCCGGGGAAACTCGCCTACTTTATCAATTAATTTACAAATTTTTATCCAAAAATTTATTTAATTACTCAATTTAATTCAAAAATTAATTTAATTATCAATTTAAATAAAATTAAATTTTGGGGTCGTTACAATACCAACTGTAACGGTCCTCCTTTTACACCCTCAAAATTTGACACTGATACATCTACGTTATACACATGCCGAGCATCCAAGTGTCGAAAAGACAAACTTTATCGGGGAAAAAGAAAGAAAAGACAGAATAAAATCTCACATCGTGCCGAGTAATATATAATATACAACATATCTTTATAGAAGAAAACTATAATATACATACATTAATATCAGTGTACACTTAGTCACCAATCATCAGCCTGGACAATTGTAACAACCTATCCTCGCAAATGTTGGCAAATAAAATAACACATGTAGCGAAAATAAAAATATACGAATGATACGTCCTGGACATCCAGCTTGTCTCCTGAAGCTCCAAGACATCCAAATAAGATATGAAAATATGCTTGGTCTGACCCGAGCATTATAAGAAAAATAATGCCTGGTCAGTCTGGTAAGCCCGCGTGAGAAACATACCTCAATTGAATTTTAATGTCTTAAAATCCTTTTGAAAATAAAGGTATCTCGTAAGACCATGCCACATATAAAAACGGATGGATTTTTACCATACGATAACCAAAACATTTCATAGGAAATCTTCTAATATTATCATACTATATAGGGTTTAAAACACATATTGAATATAGCCGAAATTGTTACATTAATTAAATTCCAGCATAATAGGTATACAACTAAGTTCGCACGACGCTTATTAGAGAACGGATTCCAACGATGGTAAGATAAGGGACTACCTTCCATACAGTACATCTCTAGATAAAATGTACCAAGGACTACAAACACATTTTCCCCTCTACCAACATAGGACCGGCCTACCCATTACGGGATAGTACTGAATATATCAGCTCCTCGGTTGCTTTCTAACCTTAATCGAGAGCTCTCGTGCACAATCAAATCCATAATATCATGATCCAGAAAGGTGATGACACACCCTTATGGGAGCGACCCACATAGCCTTACCGCATCTCCCATGTTTTAGCAATTTCTTGGGTTGTGAGGCTTGGGGCAATGCTTTTACCTTTTCTTTTAGCAAATATCACTTGGAATGCTAACACTACCCTCCAAGCAGTAATGCAATGCCAGCATTCATCTGTACAAGTTCGCTCTGGGTTTGAACAAAACCAAAGAAACTAGTTCCACTACATCCACTTTGGAATCACCCTCAGGATTAGTAGCAAGTTGCCCTTGCACTGTAAAGAACTCCGCCTTTGAAACTATCATCATCAATATGTCTTCCATTCAAACGCTTATGCCGGTTCGAAGTTGTTTTCGGATAACATATCTGATCCCGGTCTCTTTGAACCGACAACAATAGTTTAAAACTTGCCAGATTTAATAGTCGATTATTTAACTATCAAATAAAAACAACAATCAAATCAGGGATTTATTTCCATAGGGAAACCAACATTGGTTAAGCACATAAGCAACCACTAACCTCTTTAATTAATCCTTTCATTAATTAGAATCACTTTGTAAATACCTGTATCAAAATACTTTTATAAAGATATATTCACAAAACCCTTTATACCCCTTTAAATACTTGGAAAAATATCCATATACTTATTTCGATGGTATAAGTATATTCAAAAAACACTAAACTTTCTATACTTAGAAAATGTGTTCATATACTTATCTCAACAGTATAAGTATATCCACAAAACATTATGAAAGATTTCTTATTTCAAAATCATATCAAAAGGATTAAAACAAATATTGTTTTAAAAGAAATGGAGATAAGAATAAAGCCAAACACTATTCCTTTGGTGTTAAGCATGGAACAAATGTCCACACTATCAAAATTATAAAGGTCAATTTGGGAAACCGAATCTCATTTCATTCTTACAAAATTACTTTTATAAATCCCTTTTAATAAATCTCTTTTATTTATAAAAGCCTCTTTTGTAAATTCCCAAACCTATTTATAAAACTTCTTTACAAATCTCCAAGTCTAATTATAAATTCTTTTATAAATATCTAAAATCATTTATAAAACTCATTTCCAAATTTTCAAGATCTTTTCAAATATATAAATTCCCTTTAATAAACAATTTGTTATAAAAACTTTTTATACAACTCAAAAATCATTTATGAACTCTTTTTATAAATCTCTAAAACCATTTATAAAACTTTTCTATAAATCTCTATATCCATTTATAAAAATCTTTTCTAAATTTCTAAAATCTTTACTAAATTTCTAAAATCATTTATAAAGTTCTATTCCTTTGTAAAACTACTTTGTAAAAATCCTTCTAAAATCCCTTTATAAAAATCCTTTATAAAGCCTTTATAAAAATCCTTTATAAATCCAAAACTCATTTTCATCTATAAATTCTTTTATTAAATGAAAATTCCCTTTTTGTAAATCAATTTATTATTTATAAATATAATTAATCAGATAAATTAATTTACTTTAAATATCATAAATAATAATAAATTAACTTTTCAGCAACACTAATAACATAATTTCTTTTCCTTTAGAACATCGTAAATGAAATAATTGATTTACTCCAAACACATTATTAATATAATAATTTATAACTTCAAAGCATTATAAATAAATAGTAATTTTTTATTTCAAAACATTATTATATAGTAGCAATTATTAGTAGCAAAACATTACTAATAAATAATAATTATTAACTTCAAACATTATAAATATAATAGTTAATAATTTCGAACATCATTAATAAAAATAATAATTAATCATCAAACTTTATTATAATAAATAATAATTAACTTCCAAAACATTATTAGTAAATAATTATTATTAATTCCAAGACATTATTAATAAATAACTATTATAAATTCCAAAACATTTTTAATAAATAATAATTATTAGTTAATTTCAAACAATATCAACATTTTAAATAAGTAACTTCAAAACAATTAAATATAAATAAACAATTTTTAAAACACTATTAAAAAATAGTTAAACAACTTTAAAATATTTCTAAATGTTTTAGAAAAGACAAATAGAAAGGTTGGGGTAAAATAGACACGTTCAAAATCTGCTTAAATAAAAATATTCTAGAAAATCCAAAGATTGGATTTGAAATCGTTCTCCAAATAAAAAACCATTTCAAGGCAATTAATAGGATTTCAAAACACTAAATTGAGGCCAATAGCCACCAAAGCACTTAACCGATGTTGTTATTAATTTTTATCACTACAATGGTTAAGTTATGAACATATAACAATGCCATAGCTAATAGTGGTAAACAATCAAGATTCAGAAATCAACAATCCATATATGTAACGAACCAGAATTTTGAACAAATTAAATTGAGAATATTTAATTAATTTTAAATATTTGAACGATGATTTAATTTGAATCCCCGATATAACTTTGAAATTGGCGATTAAATTTTAAAATTTAATCTGTTGAATGTTGGATAAAAATTTAAAATCTTCAATTTTAAGTTGAAGAAAAATATTTCGAAAGCTTTTAAAAATTCGTATTGATATTACTGAAAATAATAGAAGCTTCAGAATCAAATTTGAAAATGGTTTGTTCAGTTTTGAAAATTATCGTTCGTATCGATATTTAAAAATAGCCGTCCGAGGCACAGTCTCGGAATTCGACGAAACCAGTTTCATTGGGTCCGAAATATTGAATTATTGTCGGATTTCAAATTTCGTATTTTTCGGAGTTTATATGTGAGCACACGACGTGTAAACGCATTGAATCTTTATCGAATTCAATTTGAATTTAAATATATATTTGGTCAACACCACCACGTTTTCTTGTCCCCCACTCGTACACGCGACATACCCCTTCATCTCAGAGCATGGTCGCGTATCCTTTATCCCTGTTAAATCACGTACACTGTCTTCCCTTTCTATTTCAACCGAGTCTTCTTCCTTCTATCATTCAAAACATTTCATAAAACAAAATAAATGGCTTCTCTGTTATTTTCGAGATCGATCTTCAGAAAACAAAATGGCCATAGCCTCTTCTAAAAACAAAATAATCATTCATCGCGTATTCCAAATCGTTTATTTCGTTCGAATGATGGTGGCGCTCGCGAGATTTAGGGCCATCGCAGGAGGAGGCGACTGCAATCGACTCGCGATCGATTCATGATTGAAGGAGGGGTTTTGGTTTCGTTTGTGAGCACGAAGGCGACTGGGACTCGATTCGTCGGCAAGGAGTAGGGCACGCGCTCGTGTGTACACGCGCGAGGGGATGGCTGAGGTCGCGTACGTTCGATCGTGGAGGCTTATTTGATTCAAATTCGTGGGCTTGATCAAGCGAAGGGAGGCGATCTCGCATGGATTTTGGGGTAGCGACGATCGTCGATGTGCCTGGGATGTTGAGCAGTTGATAGGGGTGCGATGATGGAGGCAGCGTCGTGGCTTCGGCGACATCGTGGAAAGCTCGAAGGCAGCAGCTTAGTCGAGTTCGTCTTCGATCAAATCTGGGTTTCAATCAGGACTCGTTTGTTCAGTGAGGTAACGATTTTTCTTTATTTAAATTTATTGCGTATATGATGGGAAAAATATATATATAATTACAGTAAGGTATTTATAAATTGTTTCAATTTAATTTAGATTTGGAAATTAAATTGTTTGGTAAGCTTATTTAAATTCGTTTAGTTGTTAGAAAATAATTTATTTAAAAGAGATTTGTTTAAAATTTAAAAGTACTAATTTAAGTTAAGAAATATCTATTTTAATTTAAAGAGAAATAAGTAGGTATATTAGCAGGAAATTTGGTTTTAGAGTAAATTTTTGGTTTAGCAAATTTTACTAAAAGAAACTAGTTTAAAAGTAAAACCATCGGTAAATTAAACTGATCAAACGGGAAATTGATTATTCGATTTGTTCGAATATTAATGAATTTGTATAATTATTTATACAAGGTTAAAAAGATAGAGAAATGGTCAAAATGGAAATTGGGATGGCAAAATAAATGCTAAGGTGAGATTTTTCTCACTCAAAACAAATTTTGCAGTGCAGTTATTTATTGATTGATATGATTGCTATTTGGATGTGATAATAGATATAGTAGGATATATCTATATATATAGCAATATATACATATTGGCATATGTATATATTGGATTGATTGATTTCCCGCCTCGTATAGCGGATGAGACCCTATTGCCGTTAGTAAGCGGATATTTTTATAAAACCCATATACTGCGATATTCCACCTCGAAGTGGAATTGGTATTGTGCTAACATCTGTGGATGTAGGGAAACAGGTTGGAGGGATCCAACTGGATTCCTCACCAGTATTTATTTATTTACAGATATTGATGTATATTCTGTTATCATATTGATATATGATGTTTGTTGTTGTGATTGACTAATTGGTGCTGTTGCATCATCGGATTCAAGTTTTGAAGTTTAAAAATAACGACTTTTACTTTAAAAGGATTTTAAAGTGATTTTTGAAAGTAGACGTTTTATTGACTTTTTGAATTTGATTTATTTCAAATAAATAAACGTCTAAAATTTTAAAGTTATAAAAGTTAAGATTTTTGGTGAAATATAACCAAAGTGTGATTTTTGAAATAAAGGTTGATTTATTTAAAAAAGGGTTTGAATTGAGATTTTTGAATTTTTGTAAACGGTTTATTTAAAAGATTTAAAAAGTTGATATTTATAAATTTAAAATATTGGAATTATAAAACGAGTTTTATAAGTGTTAAAAAATGAAATATTTATGGAATTCGTAAGTAAATGAAATTTATAAATTGTGAAGTTATAAAGTGGATGAAACTGTCAAATAGGAGATTTATAAGAAATTAACTTATAAATTGGATTTTTGCCTTTAAATGGAATATTGATCGAATTTGTTAATAAAGGAGATTTATTAAATCAAAGTTGTTAGAAAATAGAAATAGAATTTATAAACGTTGTTTTATAAATTCGAAATCAATTGGATTTGATAAATTAAATATAGAAGGTTGTTAAAGGAGATATATTCGCAATTTTGGATAGCGAATTATTATTGAAATAAATGTGTAGAAAAGATTGAAATGTGGTTAGTGAAGTATATTCACGATTTTGGACAGTGAATATATTTTTAAGTAAAATGGATATGGTTTCGGGAAAGTGATATTTGAAATGAAGTTAATTGTTTTAAAGATGTTTTCAAATATAATGAATATCGAAATCATAGATTTCAACATTCATTGTTGAAATAGACGTTTTCGAGGAATAAGAAAATGATGGACTATAACACTGTTGTTATAGTAAATAATTTCCGAAAGGAAATGTTTTGATGTAGTATTGGGATTTATATATCTATCAAAATCCGAATCCTTATACTAGTGATTTTGAGTCGTCGTAACGATGTTTTACGTAACATTCGTTTTGACTCAAATAAATGTTGTTATAGTAAATGTTTTCCTTAAAGAATGAATATATACTTAATATTGATTTAAGTATATCGAATATTTTCCAAGTGTTGAAAATAAATAGTTTTGTGAATTACTTATTTTAAATAAGTATGGAATTGCTTTTCCAATATGAAACGAAGGGTTTGAAACTTTATCTTTTAAAGATAAATTCAAAAGTGAATATTTGAAATTTGTTTCAAACGGTTAAGTGTGGAAATTTTATATCTTGTAAAGATATTTTTGGGAAATAAATAATTTGGAAAATTATTTGGAATCTGATGATGTTGCGCATCTTTATTGATAGTTAAATAACCGACTATCAATAATTACCTTGAATGGTATTTGTTGTGAATTGGATGAATTTGAATGCCACACTTATTTTTGAATAAGCGCTCAGTATTCGGGTTAGCCGGGAAAGGACCATGGGGTCGTATAACCCATTCCGAATATGTGATACGTCGTTATGAATTGCATTCGAAGACCGGTGTTGAAGACCGGATATTTTTGAAAACGGAAGGATTACCGTCGAGTTACTCTACATCGGCTGATCTCCGATTTAGAGGTTTTATCACCCTTAGTGACGGGAAGTCCGGACGTGATTAGAAAATTATCTGGATTTGCAAGGGCTTCGTGAGAAGTGCCTTCGGTTCTGTTCGATCCCGGAACAGACTTGTATGGATTGTGTGTCTGACGTTACAAATTGAGATATAAAGCTGATTTCTTTCAAATACATTTCTGTTGGTGGCGGAGAATTTATTCTCTTAGCTTAACACCCTTCTCTGAGACGTACGAGCTCAGAGGTTATGTAGTTGAAATTTATCAGCAATATACTCCCAATTTGGTAACGTGGCATACTGAGTGTTGCTGTGAAATGATCAGTGTTTGATCATTTGTGATATGATCATTTGTTTGATCATTTATCTTTGTGATCATAGGTTGATCATTTGTTGACCCAAAGCATGGCTTTGTAGAAAGCGTAGCTTTGTGGACGAGACTTCGTCAAGCCTCACACCCCGGAAATGGTCAAAACAGGAAGGATGCAGCAAGGTTCTAGGGAGTAGCGCCCCTTAGTGTATGTCATTCCTTCTGGATAGAGGTGGTATCATGGTATGGAGCCCAGATACTTAACCTATGTGGTTGCTGCATTATTATTATTATGTGGTTTGTTGGAAATCGGGGATCCTCGGGAAGATCGGTTACGATCGGGGGATGGCATACGCGTGTCAGTAGTTACCTATTTTTGCAGAGGTAACCCTGCCTTGTGTTGGCAGAGATCCGGTTAGGTTCTCGGGTCGTCTATTCCAGGGACGTACCCATCGTGGCATAGGAAGTTCCTTAGCCTGACCATTTGTTGGAAATCCAAAGAAACAATACGTGACTTGTACAGTTTTAGTTGTAGAACCTATCATTCACTTATGGTGGCGCCCCACTGTTTGGATGGTAGCTATAGTAAGCATAGTTCGAAATGTCTATGCTGGCTAAGATTTATATTCTACTTTCAAAATGATTTCTACACTATGCACTAATAATAATATCAAAAAGAATTTGATTTTGCGTAGTAAGCATCTTTGACTATCATAAGAAGAAATCTCCTCCAATTCTGCGTTTGCATTGTGTGTGTGGTGGGAGGTCTTATGGTAGTTTCATTTTCCAAAAGCATTGCGAATTTGTTTTATTTTCTTTGTGAAAAATAACTGTTTTACGATCTCACACCAGTCACCATGACTGACTCGGAGTTTATTGTTCCCTTCTAAACTCTGGGTGCCCACCAATTTCCACACGGGCAGTCTAGAGTTAGGTTATTAGGATATTCTCGATATTCTGGAGCTTGGAGATAAGCTGGAGGACGAGACGTAGTATTTGTATCTGATAGTATTTATTCTGCTGTGTATTCTGTATGAGGACAAGTTTATATAACTGTCCATTGTTGTATTGAGTTGTATATTGACTCTGATTGATGTATGTATAAACTGATATAGTTCTTTGTTTTAAAAGACTAGTAATTATCTATTGTATATTGTTCCGCTGTGATGTGTAAGATTCTGATATTGTTTTCTGTTCTGATGTTGTTCTATTGTTCTTTCTCTCTTCTCTCTTTCTTCCTTCTTCTTATGTTTTCTTCTTCTTCTGCCTTTTTCTTCTATTTAAAACCATCACTATTGGAATTTCCGGCACTCGATTGCTCGGCGGTCGATAAAGTGAGTATCGATGTCGAATTTTCGAAAGTCGAAAATTTTGGTATGTGACAAAGTGGTATCAGAGCATATGGTTAAGCGACAACCCTGCTCTGTTGGGTGTTACTCATTAGAGATAGAGTCAGTAGTACTCTAGAATGAGTTGAGTGTAATAATAGATACGTGCGCGTATTTGTTAGTGAATATAAAAATGTTTTATATTGTGTTTGCTTATCCGTTGAGATGTTTGTGAATTTTGGTCGGTATGTGGGACGCCATATTATCGATAGAGATTTCTAAACACTTAAACGAGGCAAGACGACACAATATTGTTTTTGAATAGGGTGAATGAAATAATTTTGCCCAAAACTATTTTTGTATATAGAAGAAATGATTTTCTGTAATATATGGTTGCATGGTTGTTAGGAAAGTGATAATATTGAAATGTTATCATTATTATATAAAATTGAATACGAAATGGAAATTGTAACTCCAAAGTTAAGAAATAAATTCATATACAAATGAAATTTGAGAATATAAATTATAAATGTGATTTGTAATTTGAAACGGAATTCCAGAGAAGTATTTGGAAATGTTTTGAAAAGAATTTGAAAATTTTGGAGATTTGGAAAGTTTAAAACTTTTTGATTTGAAAATGAATTTCAAAGGTTTTGAAAAGTATTTTAGAGAGATGAAAGCTCTAAACTCTTTTCGGTCGCTGGAAAATAACTTCGATGATGACCGCGGCATCATCGATGTTCATTTTCGGGTTTCCAAAAGAGGAATTGCTGCTAAATTGTTTTAAATGGAAGTTGTTTGGAAAATTGGGTTTTGTTTTGGAAATTCAAAGAATAATTTGAATTGTTTTCAAAATGTTTTGAAAAGGTTGAAAAGACTCTGGAATACTATATATAAAAATATTTATGAAATATTGTAAGTTGATAACTTATACAAGTAGAATTTTGATAGAATAAATTTAACTTAAAAGATGGAGTTAAATTAAAGAAAGTATAAGTGAATAAATTTGAATAAATGAAAGGGAAATTGAAAGTTGAGATTCATTTCGAATTTGTAAGCAATGAATTGAATTGAATAATTATAAATGAAAGATGAATAAAAAAAATTCAATAATGGAATGTGATTTGATTTGAATCTCGTTGAATAGGAAATTCCTATCTTGGAAAAGAAAAATGAATAAGGATTGAATCCGAATAAACTACTTTGATAATAAATTAATTCATGAAATGGAAGTTGAATTAGTTAAATTGAAACTTGAATTGTGAGCTAAATGAAAAGAGATGGTTCGAATTTAAAGATAAATTCAAGTAAGTAGAAATAAATTTTCAATGAATGGAATTCAAAATTGTAAGTGAATAAAATTGAAACTGAATGTTGAAAGCAAATTTGAATAAAGTGATGATGGATTAGTAAATGAAACTAATTTAAAATAGTGCAATTATGAATGAAAGATAATTGATAAATTCAATATTCAGAAGTAGAACTGAATCCAAATTAGATTGGAATTGTAAATTGAATTCAAATGAATGTGAAATGTAAAATTGAATGAAAATAGATATATAACTTCAACAGTGAAGTAAAAATGTATAAGAAGTAAGTATCAAAAAATTTTGTAATAGAAATGTGCAAAATGGTTAGAATATGTAACTAGATATTATGGCTAGTAGGATATACAGGTGTTGTAAAGGAATTGGGATTTTAATTTTGAAGAGAATTTGAATTGCTCGACAAAAAGGTAAGTATTTGAATTTCAATATGAGATTTGCTGATTTCTTGTCTAGCCGCTTGGCTTTTTCTTTTCTTTTTGAAATCTGAGAGTCCGTAGGGACGTTTTGTAGTCGTACAGTATTAGCCGCTCAAAGGAGACGCTGGCGAAATTTTTTGAAAATCTCGAGTGTTAGAAAATTTTTAAGAAAATTTTGAAAGTTTAAATTTGAATTTAAACTTAAAATTGAATTGTTAAGAAAACAATGTTGTTTGAAATCTGTAATTGAAGTTGAAAATTTAGTTGAATTAATAGCAAATCTTTAGTAGAAAGATTTGGTTTGAAAAAGTTGATAAAACTATTGGATGTTGAAAAATAGTAGACGAGTTAAGGACATTTTTTTCCTAACTTGTAATTTCGGGACGAAATTCTTTTAAGGGGGGAAGTCTGTAACGACCCAGAATTTTGAACAAATTAAATTGAGAATATTTAATTAATTTTAAATATTTGAACGATGATTTAATTTGAATCCCCGATATAACTTTGAAATTGGCGATTAAATTTTAAAATTTAATCTGTTGAATGTTGGATAAAAATTTAAAATCTTCAATTTTAAGTTGAAGAAAAATATTTCGAAAGCTTTTAAAAATTCGTATTGATATTACTGAAAATAATAGAAGCTTCAGAATCAAATTTGAAAATGGTTTGTTCAGGTTTGAAAATTATCGTTCGTATCGATATTTAAAAATAGCCGTCCGAGGCACAGTCTCGGAATTCGACGAAACCAGTTTCATTGGGTCCAAAATATTGAATTATTGTCGGATTTCAAATTTCGTATTTTTCGGAGTTTATATGTGAGCACACGACGTGTAAACGCATTGAATCTTTATCGAATTCAATTTGAATTTAAATATATATTTGGTCAACACCACCACGTTTTCTTGTCCCCCACTCGTACACGCGACATACCCCTTCATCTCAGAGCATGGTCGCGTATCCTTTATCCCTGTTAAATCACGTACACTGTCTTCCCTTTCTATTTCAACCGAGTCTTCTTCCTTCTATCATTCAAAACATTTCATAAAACAAAATAAATGGCTTCTCTGTTATTTTTGAGATCGATCTTCAGAAAACAAAATGGCCGTAGCCTCTTCTAAAAACAAAATAATCATTCATCGCGTATTCCAAATCGTTTATTTCGTTCGAATGATGGTGGCGCTCGCGAGATTTTGGGCCATCGCAGGAGGAGGCGACTGCAATCGACTCGCGATCGATTCGTGATTGAAGGAGGGGTTTTGGTTTCGTTTGTGAGCACGAAGGCGATTGGAACTCGATTCGTCGGCAAGGAGTAGGGCACGCGCTTGTGTGTACACGCGCGAGGGGATGGCTGAGGTCGCGTACGTTCGATCGTGGAGGCTTACTTGATTCAAATTCGTGGGCTCGATCAAGCGAAGGGAGGCGATCTCGCGTGGATTTTGGGGCAGCGACGATCGTCGATGTGGCTAGGATGTTGAGCAGTTGACAGAGGTGCGATGATGGAGGCAGCGTCGTGGCTTCGACGACATCGTGGAAAGCTTGAAGGCAGCAGCTTAGTCGAGTTCGTCTTCGATCAAATCTGGGTTTCGATCAGGACTCGTTTGTTCAGTGAGGTAACGATTTTTCTTTATTTAAATTTATTGCGTATATGATGGGAAAAATATATATATAATTACAGTAAGGTATTTATAAATTGTTTCAATTTAATTTAGATTTGGAAATTAAATTGTTTGGTAAGCTTATTTAAATTTGTTTAGTTGTTAGAAAATAATTTATTTAAAAGAGATTTGTTTAAAATTTAAAAGTACTAATTTAAGTTAAGAAATATCTATTTTAATTTAAAGAGAAATAAGTAGGTATATTAGCAGGAAATTTGGTTTTAGAGTAAATTTTTGGTTTAACAAATTTTACTAAAAGAAACTAGTTTAAAAGTAAAACCATCGGTTAATTAAACTGATCAAACGGGAAATTGATTATTCGATTTGTTCGAATATTAATGAATTTGTATAATTATTTATACAAGGTTAAAAAGATGGAGAAATGGTCAAAATGGAAATTGGGATGGCAAAATAAATGCTAAGGTGAGATTTTTCTCACTCAAAACAAATTTTGCAGTGCAGTTATTTATTGATTGATATGATTGCTATTTGGATGTGATATTAGATATAGTAGGATATATCTATATATATATAGCAATATATACATATTGGCATATGTATATATTGGATTGATTGATTTCCCGCCTCGTATAGCGGATGAGACCCTATTGCGCCGTTAGTAAGCGGATATTTTTATAAAACCCATATACCGCGATATTCCACCTCAAAGTGGAATTGGTATTGTGCTAACATCTGTGGATGCATGGAAACAGGTTGAAGGGATCCAACTGGATTCCTCACCAGTATTTATTTATTTACAGATATTGATGTATATTCTGTTATCATATTGATATATGATGTTTGTTGTTGTGATTGACTAATTGGTGTTGTTGCATCATCGGATTCAAGTTTTGAAGTTTAAAAATAACGACTTTTACTTTAAAAGGATTTTAAAGTGATTTTTGAAAGTAGACATTTTATTGACTTTTTGAATTTGATTTATTTCAAATAAATAAACGTCTAAAATTTTAAAGTTATAAAAGTTAATATTTTTGGTGAAATATAACCAAAGTGTGATTTTTGAAATAAAGGTTGATTTATTTAAAAAAGGGTTTGAATTGAGATTTTTGAATTTTTGTAAACGGTTTATTTAAAAGATTTAAAAAGTTGATATTTATAAATTTAAAATATTGGAATTATAAAACGAGTTTTATAAGTGTTAAAAAATGAAATATTTATGGAATTCGTAAGTAAATGAAATTTATAAATTGTGAAGTTATAAAATGGATGAAACTGTCAAATAGGAGATTTATAAGAAATTAACTTATAAATTGGATTTTTGCCTTTAAATGGAATATTGATCGAATTTGTTAATAAAGGAGATCTATTAAATCAAAGTTGTTAGAAAATAGAAATAGAATTTATAAACGTTGTTTTATAAATTCGAAATCAATTGGATTTGATAAATTAAATATAGAAGGTTGTTAAAGGAGATATATTCGCAATTTTGGATAGCGAATTATTATTGAAATAAATGTGTAGAAAAGATTGAAATGTGGTTAGTGAAGTATATTCACGATTTTGGACAGTGAATATATTTTTAAGTAAAATGGATATGGTTTCGGGAAAGTGATATTTGAAATGAAGTTAATTGTTTTAAAGATGTTTTCAAATATAATGAATATCGAAATCATAGATTTCAACATTCATTGTTGAAATAGATGTTTTCGAGGAATAAGGAAATGATGGACTATAACACTGTTGTTATAGTAAATGATTTCCGAAAGGAAATGTTTTGATGTAGTATTGGGATTTATATATCTATCAAAATCCGAATCCTTATACTAGTGATTTTGAGTCGTCGTAACGATGTTTTACGTAACATTCGTTTTGACTCAAATAAATGTTGTTATAGTAAATGTTTTCCTTAAAGAATGAATATATACTTAATATTGATTTAAGTATATCGAATATTTTCCAAGTGTTGAAAATAAATAGTTTTGTGAATTACTTATTTTAAATAAGTATGGAATTGCTTTTCCAATATGAAACGAAGGGTTTGAAACTTTATCTTTTAAAGATAAATTCAAAAGTGAATATTTGAAATTTGTTTCAAACGGTTAAGTGTAGAAATTTTATATCTTGTAAAGATATTTTTGGGAAATAAATAATTTGGAAAATTATTTGGAATCTGATGATGTTGCGCATCTTTATTGATAGTTAAATAACCGACTATCAATAATTACCTTGAATGGTATTTGTTGTGAATTGGATGAATTTGAATGCCACACTTATTTTTGAATAAGCGCTCAGTATTCGGGTTAGCCGGGAAAGGACCATGGGGTCGTATAACCCATTCCGAATATGTGATACGTCGTTATGAATTGCATTCGAAGACCGGTGTTGAAGACCGGATATTTTTGAAAACGGAAGGATTACCTTCGAGTTACTCTACATCGGCTGGTCTCCGATTTAGAGGTTTTATCACCCTTAGTGACGGGATGTCCGGACGTGATTAGAAAATTATCCGGATTTGTAAGGGCTTCGTGAGAAGTGCCTTCGGTTCTGTTCGATCTCGG
The DNA here is from genome assembly GCA_030737815.1 of Allium fistulosum. Taxonomy (NCBI): domain Eukaryota; kingdom Viridiplantae; phylum Streptophyta; class Magnoliopsida; order Asparagales; family Amaryllidaceae; genus Allium; species Allium fistulosum. The sequence continues at coordinate 142,835,108 of CM060902.1, read as the reverse complement.
AACAGACTTGTATGGATTGTGTGTCTGACGTTACAAATTGAGATATAAAGCTGATTTCTTTCAAATACATTTCTGTTGGTGGCGGAGAATTTATTCTCTTAGCTTAACACCCTTCTCAGAGACGTACGAGCTCAGAGGTTATGTAGTTGAAATTTATCAGCAATATACTCCCAATTTGGTAACGTGGCATACTGAGTGTTGCTGTGATATGATCAATGTTTGATCATTTGTGATATGATCATTTGTTTGATCATTTATCTTTGTGATCATAGGTTGATCATTTGTTGACCCGAAGCATGGCTTTGTAGAAAGCGTAGCTTTGTGGACGAGACTTCGTCGAGCCTCACACCCCGGAATTGGTCAAAACAGGAAGGATGCAGCAAGGTTCTAGGGAGTAGCGCCCCTTAGTGTATGTCATTCCTTCTGGATAGAGGTGGTATCATGGTATGGAGCCCAGATACTTAACCTATGTGGTTGCTGCATTATTATTATTATGTGGTTTGTTGGAAATCGGGGATCCTCGGGAAGATCGGTTATGATCGGGGGATGGCATACGCATGTCAGTAGTTACCTATTTTTGCAGAGGTAACCCGGCCTTGTGTTGGCAGAGATCCGATTAGGTTCTCGGGTCGTCTATTCCAGGGACGTACCCATCGTGGCATAGGAAGTTCCTTAGCCTGACCATTTGTTGGAAATCCAAAGAAACAATACGTGACTTGTACGGTTTTAGTTGTAGAACCTATCATTCACTTATGGTGGCGCCCCACTGTTTGGATGGTAGCTATAGTAAGCATAGTTCGAAATGTCTATGCTGGCTAAGATTTATATTCTACTTTCGAAATGATTTCTACACTATGCACTAATAATAATATCAAAAAGAATTTGATTTTGCGTAGTAATCATCTTTGACTATCATAAGAAGAAATCTCCTCCAATTCTGCGTTTGCATTGTGTGTGTGGTGGGAGGTCTTATGGTAGTTTCATTTTCCAAAAGCATTGCGAATTTGTTTTATTTTCTTTGTGAAAAATAACTGTTTTACGATCTCACACCAGTCACCATGACTGACTCGGAGTTTATTGTTCCCTTCTAAACTCTGGGTGCCCACCAATTTCCACACGGGCAGTCTAGAGTTAGGTTATCAGGATATTCTGGATATTCAGGAGCTTGGAGATAAGCTGGAGGACGAGACGTAGTATTTGTATATGATAGTATTTATTCCGCTGTGTATTCTGTATGAGGACAAGTTTATATAACTGTCCATTGTTGTATTGAGTTGTATATTGACTCTGATTGATGTATGTATAAACTGATATAGTTCTTTGTTTTAAAAGACTAGTAATTATCTATTGTATATTGTTCCGCTACGATGTGTAAGATTCTGATATTGTTTTCTGTTCTGATGTTGTTCTGTTGTTCTTTCTCTCTTCTCTCTTTCTTCCTTCTTCTTATGTTTTCTTCTTCTTCTGCCTTTTTCTTCTATTTAAAACCATCACTATTGGAATTTCCGACACTCGATTGCTCGGCGGTCGATAAAGTGAGTATCGATGTCGAATTTTCGAAAGTCGAAAATTTTGGTATGTGACAAAGTGGTATCAAAGCATATGGTTAAGCGACAACCCTGCTCTGTTGGGTGTTACTCATTAGAGATAGAGTCAGTAGTACTCTAGAATGAGTTGAGTGTAATAATAGATACGAGCGCGTATTTGTTAGTGAATATAAAAATGTTTTATATTGTGTTTGCTTATCCGTTGAGATGTTTGTGAATTTTGGTCGGTATGTGGGATGCCATATTATTGATAGAGATTTCTAAACACTTAAACGAGGCAAGACGACACAATATTGTTTTTGAATAGGGTGAATGAAATAATTTTGCCCAAAACTATTTTTGTATATAGAAGAAATGATTTTCTGTAATATATGGTTGCATGGTTGTTAGGAAAGTGATAATATTGAAATGTTATCATTATTATATGAAATTGAATACGAAATGGAAATTGTAACTCCAAAGTTAAGAAATAAATTCATATACAAATGAAATTTGAGAATATAAATTATAAATGTGATTTGTAATTTGAAACGGAATTCCAGAGAAGTATTTGGAAATGTTTTGAAAAGAATTTGAAAATTTTGGAGATTTGGAAAGTTTAAATCTTTTTGATTTGAAAATGAATTTCAAAGGTTTTGAAAAGTATTTTAGAGAGATGAAAGCTCTAAACTCTTTTCGGTCGCTGGAAAATAACTTCGATGATGACCGCGGCATCATCGATGTTCATTTTCGGGTTTCCAAAAGAGGAATTGCTGCTAAATTGTTTTAAATGGAAGTTGTTTGGAAAATTGGGTTTTGTTTTGGAAATTCAAAGAATAATTTGAATTGTTTTCAAAATGTTTTGAAAAGGTTGAAAAGACTCTGGAATACTATATATAAAAATATTTATGAAATATTGTAAGTTGATAACTTATACATGTTGAATTTTGATAGAATAAATTTAACTTAAAAGATGGAGTTAAATTAAAGAAAGTATAAGTGAATAAATTTGAATAAATGAAAGGGAAATTGAAAGTTGAGATTCATTTCGAATTTGTAAGCAATGAATTGAATTGAATAATTATAAATGAAAGATGAATAAAAAAAATTCAATAATGGAATGTGATTTGATTTGAATCACGTTGAATAGGAAATTCCTAACTTGGAAAAGAAAAATGAATAAGGATTGAATCCGAATAAACTACTTTGATAATAAATTAATTCATGAAATGGAAGTTGAATTAGTTAAATTGAAACTTGAATAGTGAGCTAAATGAAAAGAGATGGTTCGAATTTAAAGATAAATTCAAGTAAGTAGAAATAAATTTTCAATGAATGGAATTCACAATTGTAAGTGAATAAAATTGAAACTGAATGTTGAAAGCAAATTTGAATAAAGTGATGATGGATTAGTAAATGAAACTAATTTAAAATAGTGCAGTTATGAATGAAAGATAATTGATAAATTCAATATTCAGAAGTTGAACTGAATCCAAATTAGATTGGAATTGTAAATTGAATTCAAATGAATGTGAAATGTAAAATTGAATGAAAATAGATATATAACTTCAACAGTGAAGTAAAAATGTATAAGAAGTAAGTATCAAAAATTTTTGTAATAGAAATGTGCAAAATGGTTAGAATATGTAACTAGATATTATGGCTAGTAGGATATACAGGTGTTGTAAAGGAATTGGGATTTTAATTTTGAAGAGAATTTGAATTGCTCGACAAAAAGGTAAGTATTTGAATTTCAATATGAGATTTGCTGATTTCTTGTCTAGCCGCTTGGCTTTTTCTTTTCTTTTTGAAATCTGAGAGTCCGTAGGGACGTTTTGTAGTCGTACCGTATTAGCCACGCAAAGGAGACACTGGTGAAATTTTTCGAAAATCTCGAGTGTTAGAAAATTTTTAAGAAAATTTTGAAAGTTTAAATTTGAATTTAAACTTAAAATTGAATTGTTAAGAAAACAATGTTGTTTGAAATCTGTAATTGAAGTTGAAAATTTAGTTGAATTAATAGCAAATCTTTAGTAGAAAGATTTGGTTTGAAAAAGTTGATAAAACTATTGGATGTTGAAAAATAGTAGACGAGTTAAGGACATTTTTTCCTAACTTGTAATTTCGGGACGAAATTCTTTTAAGGGGGGAAGTCTGTAACGACCCAGAATTTTGAACAAATTAAATTGAGAATATTTAATTAATTTTAAATATTTGAACGATGATTTAATTTGAATCCCCGATATAACTTTGAAATTGGCGATTAAATTTTAAAATTTAATCTGTTGAATGTTGGATAAAAATTTAAAATCTTCAATTTTAAGTTGAAGAAAAATATTTCGAAAGCTTTTAAAAATTCGTATTGATATTACTGAAAATAATAGAAGCTTCAGAATCAAATTTGAAAATGGTTTGTTCAGTTTTGAAAATTATCGTTCGTATCGATATTTAAAAATAGCCGTCCGAGGCACAGTCTCGGAATTCGACGAAACCAGTTTCATTGGGTCCAAAATATTGAATTATTGTCGGATTTCAAATTTCGTATTTTTCGGAGTTTATATGTGAGCACACGACGTGTAAACGCATTGAATCTTTATCGAATTCAATTTGAATTTAAATATATATTTGGTCAACACCACCACGTTTTCTTGTCCCCCACTCGTACACACGACATACCCCTTCATCTCAGAGCATGGTCGCGTATCCTTTATCCCTGTTAAATCACGTACACTGTCTTCCCTTTCTATTTCAACCGAGTCTTCTTCCTTCTATCATTCAAAACATTTCATAAAACAAAATAAATGGCTTCTCTGTTATTTTCGAGATCGATCTTCAGAAAACAAAATGGCCGTAGCCTCTTCTAAAAACAAAATAATCATTCATCGCGTATTCCAAATCGTTTATTTCGTTCGAATGATGGTGGCGCTCGCGAGATTTAGGGCCATCGCAGGAGGAGGCGACTGCAATCGACTCGCGATCGATTCGTGATTGAAGGAGGGGTTTTGGTTTCGTTTGTGAGCACGAAGGCGACTGGGACTCGATTCGTCGGCAAGGAGTAGGGCACACGCTCGTGTGTACACGCGCGAGGGGATGGCTGAGGTCGCGTACGTTCGATCGTGGAGGCTTATTTGATTCAAATTCGTGGGCTCGATCAAGCGAAGGGAGGCGATCTCGCGTGGATTTTGGGGCAGCGACGATCGTCGATGTGGCTGGGATGTTGAGCAGTTGACAGGGGTGCGATGATGGAGGCAGCATCGTGGCTTCGGCGACATCGTGGAAAGCTCGAAGGCAGCAGCTTAGTCGAGTTCGTCTTCGATCAAATCTGGGTTTCGATCAGGACTCGTTTGTTCAATTCAGTTTTACATTTCATGCGGGTTGCTACAACAAGCATACTATTAATTGAGATGGACAAAAGAATTTGAATTACATATTGCAAGATGAACATTCTTATAGATGAGATGAGGCATATAGAGTCTAAAAGCAATTAAACAAGAGAAACACATAAAGAAATCAAATCAGAATAGTACCTGAGGACGTTGCTAAAAATTGCACATTGAATGATGAATTGATGCTCCTAAATTCAATTGAATCGATCTTTTGGATCTTGCGAGAATCAAGAGACAACAACAACCTTTTGTTTTGATTTTATTTTTATTTTGGAATTTTTTCAAGCCATATAGGCCATTATTTTCTACTGGAATTGAATTGAGAGTGGACATAAGAAGAAAAATTATTTTTGTCATGAAGAAGAATAAATGTAGATTTTGTTTTAAGGGCAACGTTGAAACCTTTCGATTTCTCGCTTTAAAACCTTCCTTATTTAATCAATTATCAAATCTCGTCAAATCCTTTCCCCCCTCTTTATATTTTTTAGTAAAATCCAGTTTTACTTATTATAAGCGGTACCTGGTAGTAACTATTATTTACACCAATTTTTTTCATCAACATCATACCACATTAGGACTTATGGAATTTGGTTTTGGTCAAAATTCCTACATCATCCACATTCAACTTTGTTTGTCCAAACACAAAGTACTTGGTTCTGTAATAACAATCATTATTAACTATACCGCTCTGTCTAGAGACTTTCACTTTAAATTGACAACAGTTGACCGTGATACTAACCCCATATAACCAAGGAGACGAATTCTCTATTAAATAGTGTTTCACTTCCAACTTAGACCTAACTATAGTCATTCAATGGATGCCATGTGATGATTTAACAATAATCAAAGTGGAGAATCCACATCAGATCCATAGTATTCTCATGTCGACGGAATTATATAACATTATCACTTTGAAATTCTATGTTTGACCTTAATTATATTAACCAACATGGAACTCTCGAGTGAGTCATTCCATAGCTATCCAATAATTATCGGTATGTAACCCTTTGGCGCCCCTAGCTGCTATGAATAATACATTGCCAAATAATTGGAGAGCGTTATGTACTCTAGTCTCAACGGATGAATTGATATCCTTTCTCGAAACATCTTGACTAGGAATATTTAAAATGATATGTTATGTTTAATACGATGAATTTCTCATGATTACAACACAATTTAATTACTATCACGTAACATATCATTTAAGGATTTTCTATTTAACATACTTTAAATTAATTACTTAATTAACCATATCACAATATATCAAGTATATAATAGAAAAAAATACTTTTATTTTGAACTAGATTGTTTAATGAGTTAGATATATGTAACAAACTACATACTGCCCCTAGAGCATACCCCTAACTCTATCAATCTTCCACTTGGGCTTGGGATCAATTATGGAATCTTATTCCAACTCCTTCGATCGGTTTTCTTAAACCAATTTGGTCTCCTTAAGTGAACGAGTATGCATATTAATTTAATTCCCTACCTTAACAATCATCTATATTTGATGATGATAAACTGTCTTTATCATGTGGAACTTTTCGGAGTAGTTTCTAGACTTCTAGCGAGCTCTAGCTTCTTTTTGTGATATGTATCACAACATTATTATCATATAACAATGATATATGATTCTCAACATTTAGCATCACCCTTAGCTTAATTATAAATTTGCCTATTCATTTATACTTATAATACAATAGGGCTACTCGGGGCGATGTATTTAGCCTTTGGTTGAATCAACCACTACTTATTATTTGGAACATTTCCAACTTAAACTTCTTAACTTAAGATTAAACATGAAATTATGATTAACATAATAATACTTGATATCGTTTATGAAGTTTGAATCCATGCACTTCTTCATAAGGAGTTCGTTGTTTCTATAAACAATTCTCCAATCTTTCGTAAATACTCGAGAACACTCTCAATGTAACAACCCGCATATTTCACGATCGTATATTTAAATGTTTTATTTAAATATATCATCGTTAATCGGATTAAAGTCCGAAATGTTACTTTATGTAAATAGTCGAATTGGGACTCGAGACCACTTCCATTGAGTCAAAAATGGCGTTTACAACTTTTTTGAGTATAAACATCGATATGTTTGGAGTTGAGTAGAATATTGCTATTTTTCTATTTTGGGCTTTGGGTTTGGGTTTCAGCCCACTAACCCAACATAATACCCTAACTCCACTCAACTCCCCTTCATTCATTCATTCCATTTCCTAACACTCTAGCTCTAGAGAAAAATGGGGGAAAAGATTGGAAATTAGAATTCCAAAACCCTTGTTTGTTTAGGAAATACAAATTCAAGTCCAAAATCAAGGAGAAGCTTAGGTAAGCATCCTCTTCATCTTCTCCATCTCTATCTCTCTTCAATTTCAGAAATTCCTAAACCCTAACTTAGGAAATATTTGCTTATTAGCTTAGATTGGATCTTCTTGAGTTGAGGTTGAAGAGGAATTGGCCTTTCCTTTGTTGTAGAGCTTCTCGTTCGTTGTTTTTGAGTTTTAAAGGTGAGTTTTTGAACTCACATCTACGTCTATAACTTTCATTGTTGTTAGGTATGAATTCCTAACTTCTATTCATGTTCATTTGCTTTTGATTTGAATTGATTTGGGGAATTTTCCAATTTTGGTGTTTTGAAGTGAAAATCTTTAAAAATCCTATCCTTGATGTTTGGACATGTTTTGGTGGTGTATCGAAGAGCCTATAGGGCTGGGTTGTCGATTGGCATAAACCCCTAACATCCATCGCTCGATCGATCGCATTTTGTTTGGATTTTCGCCCTTTACGGGCTAGGTTGATTTTTGCCTACAAGTGGATTTCAGACGTTTGAATTCCAATTCAGACGTCTGGATTCAAATTCAGACGTCTGGATTGGAAATCCAGACATTTGGAATTGGTCCCTGGAAAACGCAAAAAAGCCAGAGGCAAAATTCAGGCGTCTGGAAATCCATCCAGACGTCTGGTTAGTGGTTCAGACGTCTGGTTGGTAATTTCAAACGTCTGAAATGTGCATTTTTGCCTATTTTGGCTGTTTTTGAGTGGATTTCCAAATTTAATCGATTTTTATTGATCCGATTAGTTGTTATCACTTTTATTGACTTTGATGACTTCTTTCTTTGGATTTTTGGGAATATCCATTTGATGGATTTGGTATCGATTTTTATGAATTTAATTCACATTGTCGTATGTGAATTTTTGGTGATCGATTGTTTCTACAATTATTTCTGTGGTTTGTCACTTTAAAATACAAAGATTTCTATACTAGTAGTAAATACTCTAACTCTTTCACAAAAACGATTTCAACACTACTTTTAAATACAAAGCTCGTTTTTAAAACCGTTTTCCAAATCTACAAGTATATACTAACCTTTACCTCATTCGTATGAGAAATCTAATTAAACGGCTTAGCAAAACAAGTGGTATGAAACGCTTGCGTTTACTTCGTCGGTTAATTTTTGGACTTGTTCGATTGAAAATCTTGTGACAATTTTTGAGTTGAAATTTACAATTTGTTCGTAAATATTTAAGTTAAGCCAGTGGTTATGGGACATGAAGCGAAACTCATTTATTTACTAGCTTCGTGTAATTTACACTTCTTATTGATCAATGATGATCATTTTATGATTTAGACTAGCGATGTGCGATGTCTCTTTGTCCGCGTGGGGGACTATACCCTGTTATGTTAAGCTTCATCTCATTTTTATGGGCTAGCGACCCAAGGTCTTTGGACCGTTCATGGAGCAATCGGCTCGATAAGTCGGGGCATGGGGCGTATCTTTTTAGGTGCGTCGATGTTCGACTATACATGGGGCGTATCTTTTTAGGTGCGTCGATGTTCGACTATTCATGGGGCGTATCTTTTTAGGTGCGTCGATGTTCGACTATGCATGGGGCGTATCTTTTTAGGTGCGTCAATGCATGGGGCGTATCTTTTTAGGTGCGTTGATGTTCGACTATACATGGGGCGTATCTTTTTAGGTGCGTCGATGTTCGACTGTGCATGGGGCGTATCTTTTTAGGTGCGTCGATGTTCGGTTCATGTGATAGCGTCTCATTTGTGATACACGTGTTGGGGAGTTTTCATGCTCCCGTTTGTGATAGGCCTTCCCCGTTTTGTGATTTCTAGATTTCTAGTTGATGATTTCTAGTATTCGTGTTTCACCGATTTTTGCGATTGGCATTGATATGTTTGTCAATATTTGTGTTTTGGTGAATAATTTAAAGAATATGACATTCTTTTTAGTATTTGAGAATATTTGAGATATTGTATGATTTTTGTTGTTACCTTATGTATACTTGTCATAGTATGGCATTTTTGTTATCATACGTTTTTGGTCCAATCTCTTATCCTATCTCATTTTATATGATATTTATAACTAGACTGATCCGTTTATTATTTTCTTCTTAAATAATAATCGTGTCAGAACGAGGTATTTCAGGTTCTTCTGCTTGACTTCTTATCAGGGTTCGTCACCTGACTTTTGGCTAACTACTTTAGCTTAGTAGTTTTTGGTATTATACATTCGAGATAGAGACTCCTTGATGTATACTTATTCTTTTGTCTAGCACTTGTATCTATTCTTTTGTGATGTAGTGGATCTAGTTTGACCACTACTTTGATGTACACTTTTATGTGATATATTCATATATGTTTCCGCCTTAGATATGAATATCTGTGACTGATTTGTGTTATTTTTATTTCTATATTTGTTTCCGAAGTCCACATAGCCACTGTGTGGTAGCTTTGAGTTTGTATTTGATATGTCAGATTTCCTCTTGAAATGAAATGTAAGTTATATTATCTGACATATCGGTACTCGCACAAAGCAATTACATAGATGGTCGCTCATCAACAGCCTTATTCTTTGTGCTAGTCAACGGCATTACCCCGTAGTGTCCTTGTCTAGTGTGAGTATAGAGGTGTGGCGTCACAGCTTGTTATCGGAGCCAAACTTCGGAACAATGTAGAATAATCTAGCAAGGATCATTGTCCTAAGTCTTTCTTAGGAGTTGTGCCTTAGGATTAATTCGAGTCTTCGTACCGTTCTATCCTATTTCTTTTTATGATGCCTTGTTTTATCAATCAAGTTTGTTTGATATTCATTCTAAGAATAACCTTCTTCCTCTTCTTTCTTTCTTAAAGAAGAGAAATGGTTAGATCTGGCAATCCTAGCGCTGGTCAATCCAGTAGACCTTCTCTGGATGGCGTATTCATGTCTGCCCAACAACTTTTGGATCTTGTAAAGAATCAAAGGTTTATCCGTGCTTTGAGTAAGAACCCCAAAAAGGTTTTACCTCTGAAATTAGAAGTGCCTTTCGACCAGTTTGTAGATATCACTCTTCGACTAGAAGAGGCCGATAAAGAAAGTGATGTTGAAGTTGTGGATGCCAAACAAAACTTCTACATCAACAAGAAGAGGCATATTAAGTTCAAAAGCCCTAATCCCAACAAGAAAGGGAAGCAAGAAGCTTCGGTAGCAAAGACTCCTACCTCTAGTCGTGAACGATGCTACAACTGTGGTTCTACGGACCACTATGCAAATGAATGTCCGAAACCTTTTTTTGTCGTTATTGCAAAAGTTCGGGCCATCTTATATCTACATGTCCCATACTCCGAAGTAGGAGAAAGGGAGAGTTGAATGTTGTGCAAGCCCCTAGTAACCCTTCACTTGGTCAAGGTATTTTTTTCATTCAGTCCTTGATGGCATTATTTTATTTCATGATCTTCCTATTTGATTTCTTTTGATTCGGGTGCATCTCACTCTTTTATATCAAAAGAACTTGTTGATAAGTTTTCTTTAAATATTATGGGCTTGATGACTTCACTGAGAATTGTAAATCCGGTTGGTGGATCCACAACACTCAGTTTGCTTTGTAAAGATGTCAAGATTATTTTATGTGATTATTCTTTCCGAGCCGATTTGCATTTTATGCTTTACCTAGGCTTCGAAATTGATTTTTTGGGGGAGGATTGGCTTAATCATTATGAAGCCCACATCCTATGTCCCAAGTGGACTATCCATCTTCGACATCCTCAATCTGTTAAGCAGATTTCTATTGTTCTTAATGATTTTGATTTCCATTTCGTTGGCATCATTTTATTCTTTAAACCCCCATGATGAGGAAAATGTTATTTCTCTCATTCAAGTTGTTTGTGAATTTTCTGGTATTTTTAAGCTAGTCTTAGGATTATCACCTAAGCAATCTATTGAGAGGTGCTAAGGTCTTTTCAGCTCGACCTTGCCACCGGTTTTCATCAACTACAAGTTGCGGAGGGTAGCATTCCACTTACCGCATTCCGCACTCGTTACAATTCTTATGAGTAACTCGCGATGTCATTCGGTTTGTTCAACTTATTTCATCCATTTTGTGAATCGAGTATTCTGCGAATATCTCGAAGAGTCCGTCCTTGTATTCATTAATTATGGATGAAAACAACAATTTAAAATTTGCAAATTCTTTAATAAGATATTTATAAGTATGATTGGATTTTGTTCTTAAAATGAGCAAAGAATATTCATAAAATTTTTAAGAGACATGTTTATCAAATAGAAAATGATTTTGTGTTGTATTGCCCATTGAGTGCTTTAAGAATTCTGGTCGATGCGCTTGATTAACGTTATCGATAGGAATCTCCTAAACGCTATGCTGAGACAGTCAGACATAATAAATTGACTTGTAAAAAGTAAATTTTTCTAAAAAGATGATTACATAAAGTTCATTATAATTTTGAATGTCTTAGCTTTTCGGGAAAAGGGATCAATTAAAAGAACTCCTTTCCGATGCTCCTATTTTTGTGATTCCCAAAGGGAACCAAGACTTTATTGTTTGTACCAATGCTAGTCGTATTGGTTTGGGTGTCGTTCTCATGTAAAAAGGGAACGCGTTATCGCTTATACTTATGTACAATTAAAGCCTACCGAGACTGGATATGCCACTCATGATCTAGTGCTCGCAACCATTGTTTTCGCTCTTAGAATTTGGCGTCGTTATCTTTTGGGAGAGAAATTTGTTCTCTACACCGATCATAAATCTTTAAAGTATTTGTTTTCTCAAAAGGAACTTAATTTGCGTCAACAACGTTGGCCCAAGTTCCTTGCATCTTATGATCTTGATATTCTTTAAACTCCCGGAAGGGGAGATCATGTTGCCGATTCCCTTAGTCTTAAGCAACAAGCGGTTGTTTCCATGATGATATCCGAATGGAATGATCTCGAGACTTTATCCACTTGTGAGATTCGAGATCGTGAATCCAATTTATGTTCATCTCTTGTTTTATGTAGCCTTGAGGCTTGTCCTTCTCTTTTAGCACCGCTTATCGTCCTCAATCCGATGGACAAATAGAGCATGTGAATCAAACTCATGAAGATCTCCTTCATGCATGTGTTCTTGATTTTGGTGGAAGTTGGGAAGATCATATTTCTCTTGTTGAGTTTTCCTATAATAATGGCTTCCAATCTAGTATTGGTATGACACCTTTCGAGGCACTCTACGGAAGGCCGTGCCGATCTCCTTCGTGTGGGCTTGAAGCCGGTGAGAAGCTGGTTTTAGGTCCAGATTTTATTCGTGTTTCACCTATGAGGGGTGTTGTGCATTTCAGTCGACCGAGAAAATTAGCACCTCGATATATTGGTCCATTTCCCATCACCGAACGTATTGGTTCTGTGGCTTATCGCCTTTTATTACCGGCTCAATTTTCTGCTATTCATGATGTTTTCCACGTCTCTCAACTATGGAAATACTTTAGGGATTCCGATTCTATTCTTAAGCCCGGTGTAATTGAAGAAATTGAAGTTTCACCAAATTTGACTTATGAGCAACATTCTATTTGTATCATTGCTTCGGAGGTTAATCGACTTCGAAACAAAGATGTTCTTCTTGTGAAAGTTCAATGGTCCTCAAATCCTAAGGATTGCTCTTGGGAATCTAGAGAATTCATCGAGCAAACACATCCGGACTTACTCTCTCGTGCTCTTTAGGGTGAACTTCTCATTTCAAAATTTCTTCTTTCGTGATTGATTATGCCTTAGTATGGTTGTTACTTTTTATCCTCCTCTTAATTATTGCAAGGACACAATTTCTTTAAGGAGGGGAGTCTGCAACAACCCACATATTTCACGATTGTATATTTAAATGTTTTATTTAAATATAGCATCGTTAATCGGATTAAAGTCCAAAATGTTACTTTTTGTAAACAGTCGAATTGTGACTCGAGACCACTTCCATTGAGTCCAAAATGGCGTTTACAACTTTTTTGAGTATAAACATCGATATGTTTGGAGTTGAGTATAATTTTGCTATTTTTCTATTTTGGGCTTTGGGTTTGGGTTTCAGCCCACTAACCCAACATAATACCCTAACTCCACTCAACTCCCCTTCATTCATTCATTCATTCCATTTCCTAACACTCTTGCTCTAGAGAAAAATGGGGGAAAAGATTGGAAATTAGAATTCCAAAACCCTAGTTTGTTTAGGAAATACAAATTCAAGTCCAAAATCAAGGAGAAGCTTAGGTAAGCATCCTCTTCATCTTCTTCATCTCTATCTCTCTTCATTTTCAGAAATTCCTAAACCCTAACTTAAGAAATATTTGCTTATTAGCTTAGATTGGAGCTTCTTGAGTTGAGGTTGAAGAGGAATTGGCCTTTCCTTTGTTGTAGAGCTTCTCATTCGTTGTTTTTGAGTTTTAAAGGTGAGTTTTTGAACTCACATCTACGTCTATAACTTTCATTGTTGTTAGGTATGAATTCCTAACTTCTATTCATGTTCATTTTCTTTTGATTTGAATTGATTTGGTGAATTTTCCAATTTTGGTGTTTTGAAGTCAAAATCTTTAAAAATCCTATCTTGGATGTTTGGACATGTTTTGGTGGTGGATCGAAGAGCCATAGGGCTGGGTTGTCGATTGGCATAAACCCCTAGCATCCATCGTTCGATCGATCGCATTTCGTTTGGATTTTCGCCCTTTACGGGCTAGGCTGATTTTTGCCTACAGGTGGATTTCAGACGTCTAAATTCCAATTCAGACGTCTAGATTCAAATTCAGATGTCTGGATTCAAATTCAGACGTCTGGATTGGAAATCTAGACGTCTGGAATTGGTCCCTGGAAAACACAAAAAAGCCAGAGACAAAATTCAGACGTCTGGAAATCCATCCAGACGTCTGGTTAGTGGTTCAGACGTCTGGTTGGTAATTTCAGACGTCTGAAATGTGCAGTTTTGCCTATTTTGGCTGTTTTTGAGTGGATTTCCAAATTTAATTGATTTTTATTGATCCGATTAGTTGTTATCACTTTTATTGACTTTGATGACTTCTTTCTTTGGATTTTTGGGAATATCCATTTAATGGATTTGGTATCAATTTTTATGAATTTAATTCACATTGTCGTATGTGAATTTTTGGTGATCGATTGTTTCTACAATTATTTCTGTGGTTTGTCACTTTAAAATACAAAGATTTCTAAACTAGTAGTAAATACTCTAACTCTTTCACAAAAACGATTTCAACACTACTTTTAAATACAAAGCTCGTTTTTAAAACCGTTTTCCAAATCTACAAGTATATACTAACCTTTACCTCATTCGTATGAGAAATCTAATTAAACGGCTTAGCAAAACAAGTGGTATGAAACGCTTGCGTTTACTTCGTCGGTTAATTTTTGGACTTGTTCGATTGAAATTCTTGTGACAATTTTTGAGTTGAAATCTACAATTTGTTCGTAAATATTTAAGTTAAGCCAGTGGTTATGGGACATGAAGCGAAACTCATTTATTTACTAGCTTCGTGTAATTTACACTTCTTATTGATCAATGATGATCATTTTATGATTTAGACTAGCGATGTGCGATGTCTCTTTGTCCGCATGGGGGACTATACCCCGTTCTGTTGAGCTTCGTCTCATTTTTTGGGCTAGCGACCCAAGGTCTTTGGACAGTTCGTGGAGCAATCGGCTCGATAAGTCGGGGCATGGGGCGTATCTTTTTAGGTGAGTCGATGTTTGACTATACATGGGGCATATCTTTTTAGGTGCGTCGATGTTTGATTATGCATGGGGCGTATCTTTTTAGTTGCGTCAATGTTCGATTATGCATGGGGCGTATCTTTTTAGGTGCGTCGATGTTCGATTATGCATGGGGCCTATCTTTTTAGGTGCGTCGATGTTCGACTATACATGGGGCGTATCTCTTTAGGTGCGTCGATGTTCGACTATGCATGGGGCATATCTTTTTAGGTGCGTCGATGTTCGACTGTACATGGGGCGTATCTATTTAGGTGCGTCGATGTTCGACTATACATGGGGCGTATCTTTTTAGGTGCGTCGATGTTCGACTGTGCATGGGGCGTATCTTTTTAGGTGCGTCGATGTTCGGTTCATGTGATAGGCCTTCCCCTTTTGTGATTTCTGGATTTTTAGTTGATGATTTCTAGTATTCGTGTTTCATCGATTTTTGCGATTGGCATTGATATGTTTGTCAATATTTGTGTTTTGGTGAATAATTTAATGAATATGACATTCTTTTTAGTATTTGAGAATATTTGAGATATTGTATGATTTTTGTTGTTACCTTATGTATACTTGTCACAGTATGGCATTTTTGTTATCATACGTTTTTGGTCATATCTCTAATCCTATCTCATTTTATATGATATTTATAGCTAGACTGATCCGTTTATTATTTTCTTCTTAAATAATACTCGGGTCAGACCGACGTATTTCAGGTGCTTCTGCTTGACTTCTTATCAGGGTTCGTCACCTAACTTTTGGCTAACTACTTTAGCTTAGTAGTTTTTGTTATTATACATTCGAGATAGAGACTCCTTGATGTATACTTATTCTTTTTGTCTAGCACTTGTATCTATTCTTTTGTGATGTAGTGGATCTTGTTTGACCACTACTTTAATGTACACTTTTATGTGATATATTCATATCTGTTTCCACCTTAGTGATATGAATATCTATGACTGATTTGTGTTATTTTTATTTCTATATTTGTTTCCGAAGTCCACATAGCACTGTGTGGTAGCTTTGAGTTTGTATTTGATATGTCGGATTTCCTCTTGAAATGAAATGTAAGTTATATTATCTGACATATTGGTACTCGCACAAAGCAATTACATAGATGGTCGCTGAAAAGACCCTCCCATTTTCACCCTAATTTCATAAGGAATTTTTTTTTTGAGATGATATATAGATATATCATTCATTACAAATATATTTCCCAGGGTCATTTTCTTTCTCCAATAAACAAAATATATCCAGGATCAAAATAACTTACCAATATAAATATATCAGTGTATATCTAATAACAAACACATACATATGAAGATGTATGTGTTCCTCTTATTTAAATTCAGAGTATATACTTTATTTTTTTTGTACAAGAACATTCTGTTTGGTTTAGATTTTAGCAATTCAGATTAATTGATTTTTGACCATAGAATCCACTGGAAACATGTATTTTAGTCTGTCATTATATTTAAGAAATGATCAAGTAATAATCAGTGAAAAGCAAGCTTATAATATGGATGATTGTGTTAAAGTCTGGATAGTATCAAACTCAGGTTAAAAGAAAGTGGATCCTAAGTGAACACAAGCAACATCTAGGCGTAATGGAAACGCGCCTAACTTATACATGAAAGGTCACGAGTTCGAGTGCTATGCTGGTCGGTTCAAACACAATTTTTGTTTTTCTTTTTATTTTTCTCCTGTATGGTTAGAAATCTGATTTCTACCTATATCTACACATATATGTTTAATTTTTGCCTATAATCTAACATACAAAACAATAATTCTTACTCTATTATTTTAGAAATCCATTCCTACAACTATTCTAGGAATTTATGTTTATATTTTTGCCCAGATATCAACATGTACACAGACATACATGTATATGTCAATATCTCTGCTCATTTTCCAGAAAACTGGATGAAACAATTGCTAAGTGTACTAAGCTTTTGAAATGCATTTTTATTTTCAGAATACAATCTATCATGATCAACCAATACTTCATTTATTTGAAGCTGGTTAACTCATGAATCCTGTATCTGCTACACACTAGTTCAAAGCAATGGAGATACCATTCATTGCATTCTGTCTGAAGCTTTAAAAAAAAACATTTTACTTTTCTCAATACAATTCAGAAATGAATTCAAACTTATTTACAAAGCATTTTAGTAAAAAGAAAATAAAATCCTTTTAAGTTTACTTCTTGCTAAATCCAGATTTTATTCTAAATCTCAGTGCTCTGTTATGTCTCAAGATTAGCTAATACATATATAAATTATGCAAAATAGTAGCTCACATAATTGTATATTTCTTACCAGATTTTTATAGCTGATACTTGAGCATATTTTTTTTTCTTGTTTATGTTTCAGACACTACTTCAAAAACAAATCAAACCTTAACACACAACAATTTCAACAGAACAATAAATTTAGTCTGACACTTTTCAGAACATAAGGACAACTTGATCACTAACCATAAAATATTCAATACATGTCTGGAAATCTTAGAAACATAAAATTTTTCCTGAATACATGCGGATATAATCAATTTAAGCTCTTATTGAAACTAGCTAGCATGTTCATTCACTCCTCCATAATAGCCATAACTTCATTTTTTTACTTAGTGCCTGGGTTACCTGAAAGAGCATGAGTGGCTGCCTCATTTTAAAATGAGACACCCCATATGCCATGAGCAAACAAGGGTCAGATCTATGATCTGGTATGAGTAACATCAATACATTCATGATATTAAGCAATAGAGAATATAAGAGTACTAACTTGTTATTTAAGCAAATTTCTGCAATCAATTATTTTAACATAGTATAATTAAGTTGGTTCAGGTATGATATATTCATTTATCATTCTTACACTTGCATACATAATCATGCAAACATAATTATCTATTTGCAACATTTGCATTCACTGGAACCATCTTGGTTCCATACCATTCAACCTAAGAAATATCCATATTCCTATTTCTTCATTTACAGGTTGTATTATTCAATTTAAATCCCTGCCTCATCTGCTATTAAGGAATCACTGGGACACATTGCAATGAACTAATTCACATCATTGCACAAAGATCTCAGGGCTTAAACAAACCATGTGCCAACTTGCATACTTCAAATATGACAAGCATTCCAGCAGCTTTCTTGGCCTTCCCTTCCCTAGTTTATTTACTAGTGTATTGTCTTAAATCCTATCATCAAATATGCTAAGTGAACATGTCACTGCAAACATGGAAACATCCATAATCTTTCCTAGCATAATTCTCCTCAGAAATAATCAGACAGTTATTTCCTAAATGGGGTCAATATGTCTTGATCTTAGTAAAATATAAGAATATTTTCAACTGTAAAAAAAAGAGGCATGGCATGTTATACTGATCTGCAAGCCTTTATGATTGATTCAGATTCAAGATCTGGTTCAATCATAATTTTAGCTTGTGGGTTTCTTCTTTTTTTTTGATTTGATCAAGGGCTCAGCACTTAGAAAATTTCTATTGCACCCTTAACATTTTTCTTTTCAAGCCTCAGCACTTATACCAAGTATAATGCAGCTCCTAACAATTTTTTTGTAAAGTTTCCATGCCATAGATCTATAACAGTTGAGAGTATTCTCTATATAATTTTAAGATCCTAGACTTCAACATTTATGAGTATAAATAAAACAGTATGATACACATCCAAAGACAAATGTCTCAACCAATCAAAGATCATCAAAATCATCCATATTAAATCATATCAGATTTAAAATAAGACATCCAAAAAGCATTGATGAAATCATATACATCAAAACCAGACTATATATATATATATAAATGGCAAAAAGTGGCTGCCTCATCTCAGGTCTTAATGCCATGAACTCAGTGAGATTACTCACCTAAATATTTCCTCTTATTAATCCAGAAAACCCTTGTATGAGTGCTTTCTTCTTCCTTCCAATATTTTCTTCCTTTTTTTTTGTGCAGCTCGGGGTAAAATAATTCTACTGGCTAAAACTGCCTATTTATATACATCTTTCCACTAGGGTTTTGTTAAAACAGAATTCCATTTCTGTCCTGGCTAGCATCATGCATTTTTCATTCATAATACCCCGGCCATATTAACCAATTTAAAGGCTGCATTTTCTTTCTTTTACTTTTCAGAAAATGGCCACTCACCTAGTCATGTTAAAAGTGTGACTATCCTATTTTATTTTTCAATTATCCCTGAGAATTCCCCTTTGCTATTTTTGCCTATACAAGCATATTAACTTGTATCACATTTCATGTCATTTTAATGTTATAGTTTCACTTGCTTATATATATATATATACTTTTCAGTACTTAAAAATATATATATATATATATATTTGTACACATATCTTATCTAGGCTTATTTAATTTCTCTTTAATTTCAGAAGCATATGCACCTATATGTATACAGGTTTACAAATATACATAATTTTCTTTTCTGGGTTTTAAATAAAATTTTATTTACTGATTTAAAGTAAAACTTACTTTTCTTATTTTCTAAGATGATCCATATAATTCCAGAAATCAAATATCCATGTTGCCAAAAATCATGTTTGTATTGCTTTTTAATTCTTGTTTTAAATCCAAGAAATATGGAGTTCTTCCTTGTGCCATTTCAGTGTGCACGTGCACACATATACTTGCACACTATTTATTCCAGAAATTTCACCATATTTAAATCTAAATATTTCAAAAATTAAATCATTTTACAAAAATGATTTTTCACGAAATTTTGGGGTATTACATTCACCCCTCCTTTTAGGAATTGTGTACTCACAATTTTTCTAACATTTATAACAAGCATCATTCTCTTTTCTGAAAACTTATCAAACATATGCATAAGCAAACAAATTCAACCATATCAACCATGCATAACAAAAATTTTTCCAAAAAAAAAATTACCTTTTAATTTGCAAAAAGCTTAGGATAATCCCTTCTAATCTTATCCTCTAACTCCCATGTGCAGTCATTAGGATCACTACTCCACTGGATCTTAACTAGTTTCAAGGTTTTGCTCCTTAATTTCTTTTCTTCCTTGGCTATAATCCCCACTGGTTCTTTTTCATAAACCAAGTCAGGATTTATTTGAATTCTGGTAGGCTCTTCCAAAATGTCTTCTTTATCATGTACCCATCTTCTAAATTGGGACACATGAAAAACATTATGCATTGCTTTCATTTCCTCTGGTAGCTCTAATTTGTAAGCCAATGAACCAATTCTTTCCAGAATTTTATAGGGTCCAACATACCTTGGTGTGAGCTTACCTTGCTTGCCAAATCTCATGACTTTCTTCATAGGTGAAATCTTGATGAAAACAAAGTCTCCCACTTCATATTCCACTTGCTTTCTCTTCCTATCTGCAAATTTCTTTTGCCTATCATGAGCTGCTGCTATTCTTTTTCTTATTAACCCAATTTTCTTTGTAGTTTCTTTAACATATTCAGGTCCAAGAATAGCCCTTTCTCCAGCCTCTACCCAGCATATAGGTGATAAACATGGCTTGCCATATAAGGCTTCAAATGGTGCCATCCCTATGGTGCTTTGGTAACTGTTATTGTATGTGAATTCAGCTAGATGGAGGTGGTCTTCCCAGTTGCCTCCAAAGTCCAGTGTACATGCTCTCAACAAATCCTCTAAGACTTTGTTCACCACCTCAGTTTGACCATCTGATTGTGGATGATAGGCAGTGCTTAAGCACAATTCATTCCCCATGGCCTCTTGAAAACTTTTCCAAAATCTTGAGGTGAAGATGGTATCCCTATCACTCACAATGGTTTTGGGTATGCCATGCAACCTTACTACCTCTTTCATGAATATTTGAGCCAATTTTGGAGCATTTCTTTCTGTTCTAACTGGGATAAAATGTGCTACCTTAGTTAGCCTATCCACTATCACCCATATACTTGTGTTTCCCTTCTTAGATCTAGGAAGACCATCTATGAAATCCATAGATATATCCTCCCACTTCCACTGTGGTATACTAAGGGGTTGCAATAGTCCTGATGGCCTTTGTGTCTCTGCCTTGACTTGTTGGCAAGTCATGCACCTTGCAACATATCAGGCCACATCTGACTTCATCCCCTTCCACCAAAGATTTCTTTTCAAATTTTGATACATCTTGGTGCTACCTGGGTGTATGGAGTACTTACTCCTATGGTACTCTTTTAATATTTCCTCCTTCAATTCTATATTTTCTGGAACACATATCCTATTTTTATTCCTTAAATAACCATTTTTGTCAACTTGATAATTTATTACTTCCTCCCCTTTTGATATGAGCATTTTCTTTTCCACCATGTTTAGGTCTTGTTCCTGCATTTTCCCAATCTTAAGAAGTAAATCTGATTGCAGAGATATCATACTTAATTTTCCTTTACCTTCACCTTCTTCAATGGACATCATTTGTACCTTACTGTTTTCCTCAATTTCCAAATCAGTAAGTATAGACAAATCCCTAAACTCTTCCATCATCAACATGGCTACTTTGGCATGTTGTCTACTCAAGGCATCTGCAACTTTATTTGCCTTGCCTGGTGTATACAGTATATCTAGATCATAGGCAGCTAGGAACTCTACCCATCTATGTTGCCTCATGTTCAAATCTTTTTGTGAGAATAAATATTTCAGTGCCTTATGATCAGTGTACAAAATGAATTTGGCACCTAACAAATAATGTCTCCAAAGTTTCAAAGCATACACAACTGCTGCTAATTCAAGATCATGGGTTGCATACCTGGTTTCATGTGGCTTTAATTGCCTAGATGCATAGGCTACCACCTGGTCTTGCTGCATCAACACAGCCCCTAACCCAGAGCCACTTGCATCAGTGTACACAACCAAATTTTCATTTCCTTCTGGCACTCTCAATACTGGTGCATTAATCAGAGCTTCCTTTATTTTGATAAAAGCTTGCTCACATTTTTCTGTCCATACAAAGGCTTGGTTCTTTCTAGTTAAATTGGTAAGTGGTGATGATATTTTTGAGAAATCTTTTATAAATCTCCTATAATATCCTGCCATCCCCATAAATGATCTAATCTCACTGATGGTGCTAGGCCTTTTCCATGCTTGGATTGCCACTACCTTGTTAGGGTTTACTGATATTCCTTTGGCAGAGATAACATGCCCAAGGAAATGCACTTCTTCTTTCCAAAATGCACATTTTGAAAATTTTGCCTTTAAATCATTTTCCCTTAGTCTTGACAAAACTAAATGCAAATGATTTTTATGCTCTTCCACTGTCTTAGAATAAATCAAAATGTCATCAATAAAAATCAGTACAAACTTGTCTAAATAATCTCTAAATATTCTATTCATCAAATCAACAAAATATGAAGGAGCATTTGTCAAACCAAATGGCATAACCAAAAATTCATATAAGCCATATCTTGTGTTAAATGCAGTATATTTAACACTTGAGTCTTCAACCTTCATTTGATGGAATCCTGATGCTAAGTCTAGCCTAGAAAATATTTTAGCTTCACTGAGTTGGTCAAAGAGATCATCTATTCTAGGCAATGGGTATTTATTCTTGATGGTTACTTTATTTAGTTCCCTGTAATCTATGCACATTCTCAAGGTACCATCATGTTTTCTTACAAACACTACTGGAGAACCCCAGCAGGAATTGCTTGGCCTTATAAATCCCTTGCCCTATAATTCTTCCAACTGATTTTTCAATTCTTTCAGTTCACTTGGCCCCATTCTATAAGGTTTCTTGATTATTGGACTTGCTCCTGGAATGAGATTAATTTGGAACTCAACTGGTCTGTGGTGTGGAACACCCTTAACTTCCCCAAACACATCCAAGTATTCATTAACTATGGGAATTTCTTCAATTGTTAGTTCACTCAGATCTTTTTCTAAGTCAACTAAATGGTACAATTTCCCTTCCTTAGCTACTTCACATAGAACTGTGATCCTCTGGCCTCTAGAATTTTGCAATGATATGGTGGATGAGTCTAAATTAATTATGGCTTTAAATTGCCTTAACCAATCTACCCCCAATATAACTCCTATATTTGGGTAATTTAAAACATATAAATTGGAAATAAAAATATTTCCTCCTATGTTTAACTCTACATCCACACAATTCATGTTCAAAACACTAGAACTCCCTAGGGGACTTTGTACAAGCAATGGGGTTTCAACCAATATGCAGTTTAATTTTAACACTTTAACTAATTCATAGGAAATCAAAGAGTGTGTTGCTCCAGTATCATATACTACTGGTATGGGTATGGCACAAATGAGTAATGTACCTTCCACTTGGCCATGATTTTCAGCATCAATTTTTACTGCAGATTTGCCTTTTCCTTCCAAAGTTGCCAATTTCCCTTGCTGTTTATTCTCAGGACAGTTCCTCTTCATATGCCCCTCTTTCCCACATAGGTAGCATTTGAAGGCTCCTCCTTTTAACTCTGGGCACCTTGGTTTGATGTGTCCTTCTTTTCCACAATGATGGCAAACCAATTTCTTCTTAGTATCATTGGCTTTTGTGTCTTTACTCTTCCTGTTGTCTGCCTCCTCCTTCTTTTTATCATAAGGGTGATATCTTCCCTTATCCTTCTTGTTGTTGCTCTTAAAATTCCTATATTTCTCTCTCTCTTTGTCATGTTGTTCCAGTTTCAAGGCCAGATCAATTACTTGATCAAATGTTCTATCTGCATATGGTAGCATAGCTCTGCTAAGTCATGGGTTCAGTCCTTTTATATACCTATCATTTTTGGATGCTTCATCTGCCACTAGCATTGCTCCATAATTGGATAGCCCCTCAAACTTTTGAGTGTATTCAGTGACATTCAAAGTTCCCTGCCTAAGTTTGATAAATTCTTCAAGAAAAATGGTCTTGGCTGATACTGGTACAAATCTTGCCTCCAACATCTCCTTGAACTGATTCCAAGTGATTTCATTTTCATTTCTTCCAGCTATGATCACCTCCCACCAGCTTAAAGCTACCCCTTTCAGTTGTCTAGAAGCTACTTGCCTCTTCCTTTGGTCATCCAACTGCATGTCATTGAAAATCCTATCAAGTGTTCTCAACCATGCTTGAATTTCCATCACACTCTCAGTTCCTTCAAAACTCCTGCCTCCTAAATTGGAATAAGTCTTCAGTAGTTTTGAAAGCTCTTCATGTGGGTTCTTAGGCCTATGCCCAATTCCATCTCTTAAAACCCTCACAAATTCTTGCATATCAAGCATTTGAGGTGCACTGGGTCCTGCATTGTGATGAGATCCTCTTCCTACCATGGTCTGCTAACTAAATTCTGGGTAAATGGTATTAGTATATTATGAGTACTTCTATAATTTCTAATTTCTTATCTAAATTATTTCATCCAAAACAAACAGACATAATACATTTCTATAATACTTAACAATCAATGCAACTAAGTGCTCTGATACCAACTGAAAAGACCCTCCCATTTTCACCCTAATTTCATAAGGATTTTTTTTTTGAGATGATATATAGATATATCATTCATTACAAATATATTTCCCAGGGTCATTTTCTTTCTCCAATAAACAAAATATATCCAGGATCAAAATAACTTACCAATATAAATATATCAGTGTATATCTAATAACAAACACATACATATGAAGATGTATGTGTTCCTCTTGTTTAAATTCAGAGTATATACTTTATTTTTTTTGTACAAGAACATTCTGTTTGGTTTAGATTTTAGCAATTCAGATTAATTGATTTTTGACCATAGAATCCACTGGAAACATGTATTTTAGTCTGTCATTATATTTAAGAAATGATCAAGTAATAATCAGTGAAAAGCAAGCTTATAATATGGATGATTGTGTTAAAGTCTGGATAGTATCAAACTCAGGTTAAAAGAAAGTGGATCCTAAGTGAACACAAGCAACATCTAGGCGTAATGGAAACGCGCCTAACTTATACATGAAAGGTCACGAGTTCGAGTGCTATGCTGGTCGTTTCAAACACAATTTTTGTTTTTCTTTTTATTTTTCTCCTGTATGGTTAGAAATCTGATTTCTACCTATATCTACACATATATGTTTAATTTTTGCCTATAATCTAACATACAAAACAATAATTCTTACTCTATTATTTTAGAAATCCATTCCTACAACTATTCTAGGAATTTATGTTTATATTTTTGCCCAGATATCAACATGTACACAGACATACATGTATATGTCAATATCTCTGCTCATTTTCCAGAAAACTGGATGAAACAATTGCTAAGTGTACTAAGCTTTTGAAATGCATTTTTATTTTCAGAATACAATCTATCATGATCAACCAATACTTCATTTATTTGAAGCTGGTTAACTCATGAATCCTGTATCTGCTACACACTAGTTCAAAGCAATGGAGATACCATTCATTGCATTCTGTCTGAAGCTTTAAAAAAAAACATTTTACTTTTCTCAATACAATTCAGAAATGAATTCAAACTTATTTACAAAGCATTTTAGTAAAAAGAAAATAAAATCCTTTTAAGTTTACTTCTTGCTAAATCCAGATTTTATTCTAAATCTCAGTGCTCTGTTATGTCTCAAGATTAGCTAATACATATATAAATTATGCAAAATAGTAGCTCACATAATTGTATATTTCTTACCAGATTTTTATAGCTGATACTTGAGCATATATTTTTTTTTTCTTGTTTATGTTTCAGACACTACTTCAAAAACAAATCAAACCTTAACACACAACAATTTCAACAGAACAATAAATTTAGTCTGACACTTTTCAGAACATAAGGACAACTTGATCACTAACCATAAAATATTCAATACATGTCTGGAAATCTTAGAAACATAAAATTTTTCCTGAATACATGCAGATATAATCAATTTAAGCTCTTATTGAAACTAGCTAGCATGTTCATTCACTCCTCCATAATAGCCATAACTTCATTTTTTTACTTAGTGCCTGGGTTACCTGAAAGAGCATGAGTGGCTGCCTCATTTTAAAATGAGACACCCCATATGCCATGAGCAAACAAGGGTCAGATCTATGATCTGGTATGAGTAACATCAATACATTCATGATATTAAGCAATAGAGAATATAAGAGTACTAACTTGTTATTTAAGCAAATTTCTGCAATCAATTATTTTAACATAGTATAATTAAGTTGGTTCAGGTATGATATATTCATTTATCATTCTTACACTTGCATACATAATCATGCAAACATAATTATCTATTTGCAACATTTGCATTCACTGGAACCATCTTGGTTCCATACCATTCAACCTAAGAAATATCCATATTCCTATTTCTTCATTTACAGGTTGTATTATTCAATTTAAATCCCTGCCTCATCTGCTATTAAGGAATCACTGGGACACATTGCAATGAACTAATTCACATCATTGCACAAAGATCTCAGGGCTTAAACAAACCATGTGCCAACTTGCATACTTCAAATATGACAAGCATTCCAGCAGCTTTCTTGGCCTTCCCTTCCCTAGTTTATTTACTAGTGTATTGTCTTAAATCCTATCATCAAATATGCTAAGTGAACATGTCACTGCAAACATGGAAACATCCATAATCTTTCCTAGCATAATTCTCCTCAGAAATAATCAGACAGTTATTTCCTAAATGGGGTCAATATGTCTTGATCTTAGTAAAATATAAGAATATTTTCAACTGTAAAAAAAAGAGGCATGGCATGTTATACTGATCTGCAAGCCTTTATGATTGATTCAGATTCAAGATCTGGTTCAATCATAATTTTAGCTTGTGGGTTTCTTCTTTTTTTTTTTTGATTTGATCAAGGGCTCAGCACTTAGAAAATTTCTATTGCACCCTTAACATTTTTCTTTTCAAGCCTCAACACTTATACCAAGTATAATGCAGCTCCTAACATTTTTTTTTGTAAAGTTTCCATGCCATAGATCTATAACAGTTGAGAGTATTCTCTATATAATTTTAAGATCCTAGACTTCAACATTTATGAGTATAAATAAAACAGTATGATACACATCCAAAGACAAATGTCTCAACCAATCAAAGATCATCAAAATCATCCATATTAAATCATATCAGATTTAAAATAAGACATCCAAAAAGCATTGATGAAATCATATACATCAAAACCAGACTATATATATATATAAATGGCAAAAAGTGGCTGCCTCATCTCAGGTCTTAATGCCATGAACTCAGTGAGATTACTCACCTAAATATTTCCTCTTATTAATCCAGAAAACCCTTGTATGAGTGCTTTCTTCTTCCTTCCAATATTTTCTTCCTTTTTTTTTTGTGCAGCTCGGGGTAAAATAATTCTACTGGCTAAAACTGCCTATTTATATACATCTTTCCACTAGGGTTTTGTTAAAACAGAATTCCATTTCTGTCCTGGCTAGCATCATGCATTTTTCATTCATAATACCCCGGCCATATTAACCAATTTAAAGGCTGCATTTTCTTTCTTTTACTTTTCAGAAAATGGCCACTCACCTAGTCATGTTAAAAGTGTGACTATCCTATTTTATTTTTCAATTATCCCTGAGAATTCCCCTTTGCTATTTTTGCCTATACAAGCATATTAACTTGTATCACATTTCATGTCATTTTAATGTTATAGTTTCACTTGCTTATATATATATATATATATACTTTTCAGTACTTAAAAATATATATATATATATATATTTGTACACATATCTTATCTAGGCTTATTTAATTTCTCTTTAATTTCAGAAGCATATGCACCTATATGTATACAGGTTTACAAATATACATAATTTTCTTTTCTGGGTTTTAAATAAAATTTGTTTACTGATTTAAAGTAAAACTTACTTTTCTTATTTTCTAAGATGATCCATATAATTCCAGAAATCAAATATCCATGTTGCCAAAAATCATGTTTGTATTGCTTTTTAATTCTTGTTTTAAATCCAAGAAATCTGGAGTTCTTCCTTGTGCCATTTCAGTGTGCACGTGCACACATATACTTGCACACTATTTATTCCAGAAATTTCACCATATTTAAATCTAAATATTTCAAAAATTAAATCATTTTACAAAAATGATTTTTCACGAAATTTTGGGGTATTACAGTCGCTCCTCAACAGCCTTATTCTTCGTGCTAGTCGACGACATTACCCCGTAGTGTCCTTGGCTAGTGTGAGTATAGAGTTGGGGCATCACACTCAATTTTCAAATAGTAATCTTAAATCGAATTTGATACTTGCTTCATGTAACAAATACAGAAGCAAAATGCGATATTGTAGACACTACATCATGTATGATAACTCCTATTACTAATGCATAAGGAATCCATCTTTGATGCTTTAAAATAAATATTTTAATATGTTGTTTTTTTATATCGTTTTCGGAAAATCCTGACATCCTTTTATACTGATTATAAAAGGTGTCAATTTCAAATTCAATATCGAGAGTTAAACAACTAAACTAAAATGATTTTAACATGAGTACATCGTTAATAATCATGAGCTTGTTGTTTACTTATAGCTTTATAATTTTTTAGAACCCATTAATGTTCTTTCTTATAGACACATGCTTCCTCTACATTTTGACTAAAATTCAAACTATTTGAGTTCTCTATCAAAATACTTGATTAACACTAATGCTTCTCCAATAATACTTTCGTATCATTTCTTGGATCATTTCCAATAACCCACGGACTTAGAATCGCTTCCACCGACTTGATACACTTTGGTTATTAAGCACAAATCGTATATTCTAAATCATTATTTATAATTCATGTTTCATCATACATATACCAAAACTCAAAATCATACCGAGCAATAATTTTGTTAGCAAAATACGAATTAACTTAAGTACATTGAATGATGAATCTGTTAAGTTGATTTCAATAATTGAAATTTACGATGTTATCCTATCAAAGTAGCTTACCATATTCCAACTGCATTGGTCTTGTTCTCGAAGATACTTTTGCGACCGATGGATCATCTCCCTTTGGGTTGACTGTCAAAATCATGTTTTGATAATGTACTTGGAATCCATTAAGGATTCGTGCATCATGCCATAGGGTAGAGTCAATACTTTTAATGGCTTATTGATAAGTAAGAAAATTCTTTTCTTGACATCGATAAGAAAATCATAGTCACTACACCATTCTGCTCATTTTGCCACACCCCAACGCGGAAAAATTACCATGGTTTTGAGCCGTGGCAATTTTACCACGGTGTTGAGCCGTGGTAAAATAAACTACCATGGATACTGGCCGTGGCAATATTGAGACGGTTATGGACCGTTCTAATATTATCAAAAAAAATTACACCCCCTCCCTCCATTTCCATTTCTGTAACCCTACCGCTTCAAAAAAAAGAACGCCAAAATTAGCCCGCTATGGATTCCACGCCCTAATTTCACCCAACCAAAATTAGCAGCAGTTCATTCTTCTTCTCACTCAAATCACGTATAATCTCACTTAATCGCTCTTCTAGGGTTCGAGGTATTCTCACTTAATCGCGTATATCCAATTTTTATTTACGTTCAGGTTTATATTTTGATTTTCCATCATTTGGTTAATGATTAATGATTTTGGATTAATTTTTACATGTATTTTTAGATTGTTCTTTTAGTGATAGGTAATTATTGATGGTCTAGTGCTATTGCTTGTTCATATGCACTCAGTTGCTAATTAGTTACGCAATGCCCAGTTGCTTTGTAAATTTG
Source organism: Allium fistulosum (assembly GCA_030737815.1). Lineage (NCBI taxonomy): Eukaryota > Viridiplantae > Streptophyta > Magnoliopsida > Asparagales > Amaryllidaceae > Allium > Allium fistulosum. The sequence goes on along the minus strand of CM060902.1, from coordinate 142,805,498 downwards.
TTACGCACTTGCCTTGATTTGTTCATTTTCCTGTTGCTTAGATTTCATTCGTCCCTCATGTTTTATATTATTGGCTGCTCTTTTGTAAATACTTTTTTTTAATATCCTATGTTTACCCAAAGTTGGATGATAGGAAATTTATTCACCAAAACTTTTTTTTTAATAATAATCGGTAATCGATATCCAAATGTTTCGAATTCAAAACCTCTAGATCCGTGGAAGCAGAAAAAAAATAGAGAAGAAAAAAAAGAGGAAGGAAGGCAGAGAAGAGAAGAAGAGAAAGGGGAGAAAAAACATAAAGATAAATGATTCATGCTGTAAAATCTTACCACTGGTCTAGTGTTACACTTTACTTATATATTACTAGAATATAAGAACTGTTTTAGTTTGTAAGTCTTAAAACTATTTCATACTTTTCAATAATGATTTTATGTACCTTCCATTTCCAAATTTTATTGTCTCATAGGCATATCATATTATGATAATTATGAAATCTTGATTATGCTATATCAAATTGTTGCGATAACCATATTTAAATCTAGACTTTTAGGTATATCGAAAACTTCCAGACAACAGAGTTATTAACGAGTGGCTTCATGCTATCCCTCCATTAATTGTAGACAATGAAACAAGCTTGCAAGAAGAATGTGAAAACTTGTTTCTTGAATTGGTTTTGGACCGGATTTCCAAAGCCTCAAAAACCAGATTAGATAGCAATGCAGTTGATTTGAAATCAACTATCCCTGAAGGGATATTGGACGTGTTAGAAGGTGTATGTGATGGCGAGGTAGGGCCTTGTGTAAAGAAAATATGTGCTAGCCTTGGAAAAAAGAGAAAATTGAAGGGTTCTATTGGTGCAGCCCTCCAAAATATCATATCAATCTCAGAATCTTTATGGCTAAGAAACTCAATGCCCATTGAAAAGTGGGTAGCTCCTTCTGGTGCTTGGCAGCTTTTATCTGAAGTTTCATTATTTATACCCAAGTCAATTGATTGGGAATTCCTTTATCATCATTGGAAGCTCCTTGACAAAGCTAGTAATGCTGGAGAAAATGAGGAAAATTTTGATGCACCTGATGCTTCAGATTCATTTTCATGGGCTGGAGATCGTGTTTTTCTATTGCAAACCATTTCCAATGTATCGGTTGAATTGCCTCCAGTGCCTGCTTCAGAATTAGCCACTGACTTGCTTCAGAAAGTTGAAGATTTTACTATGAATCTAAGTGAGGTAATTCTTAACTAAAGGCTTACGCTATCTGTACTGAATTAATTACCATCTATTTGATATTTCATGTTAGATGATACAAATATGTAACTATATATGCTAAAGTATGTACAATATGATACCGATATGTAACTATATATGCAAAAGGAACTTCATGCGTGCCAACTTTTAACCATCCGGCGTTTTAGGTTTCACTTGTTGTTTCACTGAGATTTTGATTAGTATCATTTAGATTGGATATTGATTTCAGTTTGATTCCTGTTTTTTTAATATTGCTTGCAGCACTAAAAATCAAGCTAATCTTTGGATTTTTGACAATTTCAAACATTTATAGAAAGATGTCACTTTAATGTAGAAAAATATCTCCTGCTGAAGTTAATATTCGTGTGTTTTGTGTGGCTATTGAATATTTTATATTTTAAAAAACTGGAATGAGTCCTCTTTAAAGTGCAATTATGTATGTTTATAGGTTGGATGTAATTTGTTGGTGCTCTGAAGTCAAAAAAGCTAGATAATGCTGCTAGGGATAATATATAGCCATAGGTATTCTTCATTGATTTATTCAACTATAATTTATTCATAGCATTGATTCTCCAGGTGATCATTAGATGCAAGGATTCAACCGTTTGGTTATTCAGATTGTACTCAAACTCATAGGATGGTAATTCAAATATATATACTTTTCAATTTAGGACAAATCTAAGAGTTGCGTTAATATTTACCTTCCGTATGTTTTAGTACGAATATTGCACCAAAATTTCCCCTAATTACGCGACTATGCATCTGTCTGCACAGAATGAATGTATTCTCTTTTCGATGATATTCACTAATGATCGGCTATGCTATGCAGTCGGTTCATCATTTAAGACAGTTCCACATTTTGCGCTATTTAATTAAAGTTAAGTTCATGAAATGCCTAAAATTTGACTTTTGTTTGTTCCGTAAAATAACCGGTCGAAATCATTTTGCAGTTATATTTCCAACCTATTATATTACTGTCAAATGTGTAAGTACAATACCATTTTTTGAAAACATATCTCTCTCTACAAGCATATGCATATGATTATCCTGATAAACATTGTTTCTGTTTTTAATTTAAAATAAATTATCGCTGTTTTTCTTATTTAAGGTAAAATATATATCAACTTATAAGTGTAATACTTGAAAATGGGTTATCAAGACTTCCTATAGTTTGTTGTTAAACCTTGGCTCTTTGTTTGATTGTATTATCCATAGTGGAACAGCCATAGTTTCCACTGTAATACTGTATTGAAAAGCTAGTTTCAGCAAACGTACCGTCAACATCTATATTATAATCATTCATGGCGCATGACCAGTATCATAAATGATTGTGATAAAAATAAACTATATCAAGTCTGGTTGGACAGTAAATATATAAGTAAAACAAAAGGAGATCTTATATAAATTTACTTGTGCACTTTTTTTTTCGTTGGCCTATCGATTCCTTAGCTATATATAGTAAATACTTTATCATATTGTCAAAGTAGAAAACAAAACATTCAACATAACAGGTTATTAGATAGAAAAGAGCTAGCAATGTATATAGTCCACAATTTTGCTGGATATTTCTATCTCAATTTCTCTTTTGCCTGGTTCTTACATCTACATCAGCTGTTGCTTGCACTTGAGAAGTGTAATGCAAATTCCAAAGCACACCTTCGATAGAAGGACGAGCGGATGCTTCTAGAGCTAAACATTTGTTCATTATGGATAATTAAGCTAACAATAGGTGCCAGCTACGTATATAAATTAGAATATGATAATCAGTCCAGTTGTTAAAATACAGGATGGAAAAGAAATTGGTATTTCATCCAAAACATAACTGGGTTGTTAAATTGTTGAAGTCCAGCAATTCCAAAACCGGATTTGTTCATTATAGATAATCAGTCCAGTTGTTAAAGTCCAGATTATTATATACTCAACACAATCACAATTTGCTATAGCTGTGTAATTGCAATTAGAAAAGCATCCATACCAACTTTTGAAATTCGATACAAATACATCAACGTCCAGATTATTATATACCCATCACAATCGTTCATTTGTCCATGCTTTGTAGTTTGGCGCGAAATCATGTACATATTTTTTTGCAAGATTTGCGGTTGCGGTCATGCTAGACAAATCTTATTATATAATTGGGCCATAGTGGAACTGATATAGCAAGGAAAATTATTTAGCCACAGCCTAAAGCCGTGGCAAAATGGCTTTTCTGGTGTAGTGAGTTTCTCTTTAATGTGCGAGAGTTCTCATTAGTTATTCTAATTAGTTGTGTCCGTTTAGGTTTGGTCAATGTTATTCATCCTTTGTAATCAGTTATATTTTGGATCGATCCTAATACATTTTACTATTGATAATCTCTAAAAGAAATCCCATCATCATGAAGTTGGTGTTTCTTGAAAAAACAATTGTCTCTCTATGCAACGGAAAAGATGTTCACAAATGTTTTATGAATTTCCTATAAATGCATAAAATAGATTTAGTTTTAAGTTCACGAAAATTACATTTATAACATAAATTGATCAATCAATAATGATCGCTCCCAAAACTCATTTGGGGTAGTTTACACAAGATCCCTCATGGATAATTATTACATGTAGTCTCCTGACTAACACAACCTATCAAATCCTTCACCTAGGATACGTAGGGGTTGTTTCACAAACTCTTATCTTGTATGATCTCGTAAACTATGCTTTGGATGAAATAAATTTTAACACATGTATTTACTCATAAGTACACATCCTAATAGAAACAATTTAACTCAACTTCACTCATTATCAATCATTCTTTGTCCAACAAAGTCTGATTACTCCTTATAGATACATTTTTATGTATAATAGGGAGGAGCGACTTTTGAGATTAAATCTTATTTGTTTCTAGGTGATTCTGCAACTCTTTCTAATACACTTACCTATTTGATCGAATCGAATATTTATTTTCTTTGAATTTTATGGTTTTCTACTTCCATTCTATATTAATGAACTTATCATGAATACATTGCTTGTGTATCAAATACACATGTTTATTTCTTTGATAATTCAATTGTGAGTTAAATGAAGTAAGTGAATCCATTTTGGTATCACTAAACTGTTGACTATATACAACTTTATGTATCGATCCAAAGAGTTCACCAACTCTTTTGTCACTCCCACCGAATGGATGCTTCGGCCTTAATCTTCTAAGATATAGTTCATTAGTACCGTATGATTCATGATCTTAAAGAATTATTCCTCCAAGATATAGCTTAGTCCATGATCCAAAAAATAATTATTAAATTTTTTGATACTTATATGTTACTTAGTTGATGTAACAAATATCGTCATTCCGATAGATTTATTTCATAATGAATATTCAAAATATTCATAACAAAATAAAACTATATTTTCAATTAATACTTAAAGCAATTATCACTTCATAAATAGAATTTGGTATATTTGCAAACACAAATTTTAATATCTTGATGCATCCATTGATAAGTATTATATGGCATGTTCTCACTATTTGGCCATTACTACAATAGTGTATGAAATATGAAGCATGATTTAGGTACTTGCTACAGGCTATTTATTTCTTTTATTGTAACTAGTTTATAGCCAAGTGTTTTTAATCAAATATCTTAAACTCATAGAAATGACCTTTATAGAAAACAATTTTCAATATTATAACATAATTGGAGTAGAAATCACATTTTACATTACATATTAAGTATCTTTGGTATTTTATACGGTTCTCGTTTCCGATGTCCTTAATCAAGCCGAGGTGACTATTCACTCTCTTCATCCCAACTATTCCTAAGTTACATCCTCTCTCATATATTCACTTTCCTTTCCAAAATGGTCGAATCATTCAAAGGATATTCTTATTGTAATCAATTGTTATGAATACACAACTTCACATTATTGTTTACTTGCTTATTTCTAATGAACTAATTTCAGTGAAGTTTCATACATTATGAACCACCATGGTACATCACATAACATTTATACGTGATTGAATATGGATCAAATATCTATATTCTTTTATTTCTATTAGAGTTCAATACCTATAAAACACAATACACGTGTAACGACCTATCTTTTTGGATGGTTTAAATCGACGATAAGACACACATATCAGACTCAAACATATCAAAAGGGCAGATTGTTATGGGGTAAATAAGAAAAAGCAGAAAAAGAAAGAAAAAAAAACAAATATAGAATCTCGCAGCGGAATGACAAAATATAATAATCAAATAAACAGTTGATGAAGCTGTTTACAAATAACATTGATTAAACTTTTATAATACAGATCAGAGTTACATACAACAAGAATAAATGATAAATAAATGCAGCGGAACAACATGATGCAGTGGAATAAATATAATACATAATAATAGTACAAAATCTCCGTCTTCGTCCTCCAAGAGCAGTCTTCGATATACTGAAAAGCTCAAACTGACCCGAGCGAATTAAAAAGACAAAACACTCGAGTCAGAACTAAAAGATCTTATATAAGTTAAATCAATAGTAAATAAATATGAGTGTAACGGCGTTAGAGACGTTTACGGGTTTTGACATCTCCTATCCAGTGTGTAACGTGAGTGCAATAACTTAAGAGATGTTTGGGATTTCTATATCCCAAGGATCTGTTAAACTAACTACTATGTAGTACAATATGCTATTATAATAGCGTCTATAGTAAAGTAAAGTATTAAAATAGCATTAAGGTGTTACCCATATCCCCTTTAACACATTTTATGTATTCCCATAGTCTATACACTACCGTACGCTCCTCCATGAGGATTACCCAGAGGGCACTCCATAGGTATGGTTCAAAACAAACTCGTAGAAGGCGCGATAAGGCATGTGAACACGGCACTCGAGGCAATGCTAGGGTAGATATACCAATTGCAGATTTGGACTGGTGGTAACGCATAACAGCTACTACCGCCCACCTTGGAACACACTCCCATAATCAATATAAAGGGGTGGCCACCATATCATCACAAAGTCATAATATGGTATCGAAGAAATGTGTCTGATCGGAGGAATGACCTCACTTGGCCCGGCGAGGCTCCTGTTTTAGTCACATCTAAGCTGACTCACGGGAGTCAGGGTCATGTAAATACCTTATACAGAATCGTTCGCCAAACCATTCTACTTCATTTGTGGAATCTCCACTATTTACACAGTTGTTAAAGTGGTTTTCGGTATTGGCAGAGAGTATGACAATATCCGATCCTGGTCTCTTTAACAACCAAATGCTTATTTCACACCAGATGGTTCTTTTACATTTCCAAAACCGATTTATAATTTATATCAAAATATTATATTCTCAAAATCGTATCATTTTCGAAACCATATTTACTTTCGAAATTATATCACATTTGAAATCATATCACTTTCGAATTCATATTTCCAAAATAGATTAAATCCTCATTTAAAATCATCATATTCCTCAAATATGTCATTTAAATCCCTACTTATGTTATAACATCATTTAATCGTATTCTACTTAAAAATCATGGATTTAAATATAAAACTTCCACTTTACAAAACCTAAAATTTAGAAAATAGTTAGTTAGTTTAAAATAGTTTAAAAATATAGTTTAAGATAGTTTAAAATAGATTAAAACAGATTAATATAGTTTAAAGTAAATCAAAATGGATTAATATTGTTTAAATAGATTAAAATAGATTAATATAGTTTAAAATAAATTAAAATAGTTTAGTATAATTTAAAATAGATTAAAATAATTTAAAATAGATTAAAATGGTTTAATATGGTTTAAAATAGATTAAAATAGATTAAATAGATTTAAAATAGATTAAAATGGGTTAAAACACTTTAAATAGATTTAAAATAGATTAAAATACTTTAGAATTTCGATTTAAACCAATTACCAATTCCAACCTTTAAACTTGGATTTTCAAAGTAATTCAATTTATATAAATCAATTTCCTTCAAAATATCATTTAATCCAATTCAAGATTTAAGGGTTTTAAAATCGTTTAGTTTAACCAATCTAGTGTCCGTATATAATTTTCTACCCTATGGTCAAGTGATATAGAGTTTATCATCTTAATACGCAAAAATTTAAATTTACGGGTATATATTATTTCAACCCGCAAATTCCAAATTCCAAATCAATGAAAATCGCTTGGGTTTATCATTTCAACCCATAACGATTTTCTCCTATTCTATATGATCGTTCGGGTATGTATCATTTCAACCCATAGGGATTTTCTAACAATAACTAAGGGAACTTGCAGTGTTATAACAATATATGTATAACATCTAATCATCCAATATCAACAATTAAACATACATTACAATCATCACCCAAATCAACCAATAAACATCAATAGATAACTGATTATCATTAACAGGTATTAAATTAACAATTAAATTCAATATTAAATTAAACGATGATTAAATGTAATAAAAGTTAAATTTAACTAAAATGACAATTTAAATATACCAAACATCAACCAATCAATTCCAAATCACATCATAAATTCAATTTAACTAACATAAGATAATTCAGTAGTTGTGAGTGAGTTAAAACACTCACCTTTGTTTATAGTTGATTTAAATCCAATAAAAGCCCAAAATTCCAATAGAAGAAATCGCACGTGAATCGAAGTTTATATGCAAAAGATATTCATGTTATAAGAAATATTATTAAAATAATAATTGGTAAACGTTTAAATAATAATAAACAAAGTTTAATACTTACGTTTTTCTCAAGACAGACTTCAGGCAAAGATGGAAAAACAAACTAAGATGAGGGCAGAACATGTAGGAAAAAAAGGATGAAACTCGTGTTTCATAAAAGAAAGCTTTTGAATTTGCAAAATGAGAGCTTTTGAATTTGCAAGTTCACATTAAAATGATTCAGGGAAAGGAAGATTTGAAGTGGAGATCTAAACATAGGAAATAAAGCGGCGACAAGAAAAAAATGAAGGAACAATTTTAAAAACGCGAACAATTCGCTGATGAGATTATAGCTTCAGCAAAGAATAATTTGAACTAAATGAATATGAGGTGTCAGTAGAAACAAAACGTAAAAGAAGAAATAAAGTGGCAGGTTATTTAATAATAAAGAAATGAAGGTGGTGGGACAAAATGAATGTCACGTTTCTAAAATGAAGGCTTTAGAAAATATAGGCTACCAAAAAAAACATGAGGTGGAAGAAGACTACAAGAAAACAAAATGAAAAGAAATGAAGTGGCTGTAGAAATATGAAATGAGATGGAGAAAACAACAAACTCACACATTTTTTTACTTTAGGAATTGCAGGTAGGACATGGTGTAAAGAGGTGAAGAAAGGTTAAACAAAAAAAAATGTATACATATAAAATGAAACTCACGTTTGAGAAGATGTAGCTTCAGGAAAAAGAGGAAGGAAATAAACGAAAATGAAGAAACAACAAAAATGAGGAAAGAAATGTGGTATGTATTAAATAATGATGAAGGAATGCATGGACCAGATGTACACTACCAACTAACCTTTGGAATTCAAATTTCAAACTTATGTCTCCTCTTTATTACTTTCCTTAACTCCCATAAACTCATAGTTACACCTATTTAATTTTACAGTAACACACAATAAATAAAAAATAAATTCTTTACATAAATTTGTGCAATTAATTAAGGCAATATACAGCATTAAGAACCTTTCATCTCTCTCTGTGATTAGATTAGGAATTTAAACAAACATGTTAACATTTCGATTAAACATTTTACTAGGAACGCATTAACATGCATTAAACAAATATGACAGCATAAATGAGGTAATATAAATAGGTGTATAATATATATATATATATATATATATGTATGTATGTATGTATGTATCTATGTATGTATGTATATGTACATCTTTATCTCCACTTATGGTTTACATTCATAAATAAAAGGTATGCTACTAATCCACATAAGGAGGCAATGAATGTAAGAGTAAATTAGAAGAGCGAAGGTGGAAAGGTAAATTATGTTGAAATTAAAATCTAATCAAGTCTAAGTAAAAAGGAAATAGTCAAGTGTAAATCTATTTTACCCCTTTATAATCTCCTATTAACATTTACTTTAAAACCATATGAGATTTCAAACCTAAATAATCCTTTTTTATATATAATTGGATCTGAAATGTAAGTTTATATTTAGGTACAAACATATATGCAGTAAACCAACACTAAAATTAGAAACATGAACTGAATTAATTGGAAATAAATCACCCAATTTAAATTTATTTCAATATACGTCTACAATTAACATCTTCTCTCTTTTTAATTAAAAGGTTCCAATCACATTAATTGCCAATGATTTCTAAGTTAAATTTTAAAAGAGAAATGAGACTATTCAATTCCTTTTATAGTAATTTAGCGTATTTATGGAATTATTGTATACAAACCAAAAGCTATTAATTTCTTGTCAAATAATTGATTTCTTATTCCTGTAATTAATCTGTAAGCTAAAATACATTTCAAACAAATAAACATATGTTTACTCCTTTACTAAACTTATTCATTTTTATTCTTTTATTTTTAATTTAATCTCATATTAAATCAACTATTACCTTATGAATTTATTCAATATAAGTTTTCATTTTATTACACTCAACTCTATTGTTAACATCTTTTTTTAAATTAACTACAATATTTAATTACATTTAATTTCATTGATTTCCAAATTTATTTCAACGGATTAAATAATAAGATGATAAGTAAAACAATATTTACATTTAAGTAATTTAAACACATTAAAAAAACACATTTATAAATCAATTCAGTGTTGAATATTACACTAATTACAATGTTCAATTTCAACTGTAATTAAATCCAATTGATTATATTTAATTCTAATAAATTGATTAAATTTGATTTCAATCTTTTATTCAATCATTTATTGTCAAATGGGTAAAACTAACACTAGTTTACATTTTCTTACCTCAATATTCTATAGTTATTGCCTTAATTCACATTAACGTAACATTTAATTACATTTAATGCAATTTATTTCTAATTTGATTTCAACAAGTTAAACAAATAGGTAACAAAAAACAATTATCACCTTTAGCTTAATTTAATCACATTTATAAGTTGATTGTCTACACAAATGTTATAATTATTTGCACAACACTAATTTTTATTCAATTACAATTTCTTACATACTATTCCATTAATTAATACAACATTTAAATTATCAATTACTCTTTTAATCCAATTATAAATTAATACACACATTGTTACAATTTATTTAAAACCTATAGCTAATCATAACTTTTTAATCATTTCCTTTAATTGGAACTACATTTAAAGCAGTTATCAATTACCTTAATTTAATACTATTACATTTCATTCCAGTTATTATTCCCATTAATAAATCTTAAATTTTAAATTTCTCACATTAATTAGGTCAAATTTTTTTATTTCTTCCAAATTACATTATAAATCTTACTAAATTCAATAAATTAATTATCAGAAAATTACGGGTCGTTACAACACAATCTTGTGCAAATAAACAGTTAAGCGAGCAAGGCACGAATCTTTTTATGGTTGTAAGAATTTGCTCTTACATGGGTCTATAAGTGATAACATGTCAAAAGATTTACCGGTAAGTATTTTTTTATATTTCTATGTTAACCTTAATTTAGTTCGATTGTATATTTTAACCGAGTAACATTTTATTAATTACAATGGTTATACAAATTTATTTAAGTAGATTATTTTAACTTTTTAACATATATTCTTACAATATCAGAAAGGTTAAATGTGTTCATTTCACTTTTCTAATAAGGCTTCCACTAAAAAAATTTGTCTCTCAAAACCTAAAGAGAAACATAGAAATCGTTCGATTTCTCTGGTGGGTGTTAGGAGCCGGTTGCCTAAGGATTCCAATTTTTCTCAACAAATTATAGGTCCTTAAACAATGGATAACAATTTATTGGTTATATCATATACAACTTCTAACCCATGGTCATTGTCCTAATCCTAGTCTTGACATTGAGCTTTCTTAACAAATCAAAAGAGATTATTCACTCAGACCCACCATTTTGCGACGACCTAAATATGACGCACATGCCTTGAGTTTGCTCAACAAATACATACATGTATCTTACTACGTCTAATAATATATTAATAATACAACACATAACATCTCTAGCCTGAGTTTTCTCAACGTCTAGAGAGTATGTAGGTAATTTATTAGTATATAAATGGTAGAGGATAACATATATATTAGAGTGTTTACACAAAAAATGGGCAAACACCTCCAAGTCGTATGATTTAGTTGATTTTATGTTGTTTTTAGTGATCTGGATGATTTATGAAAATATGTAAAAAGTAGGGACTAAACTGTAAAAGACACACAGATTTATAGTGGTTCAGCCAGAATGTGCCTACGTCCACTTTATATATTATTTCTCCTTTCTTGTTCAGATTACAAGTACAAAGATTTGATACAAGTATATGAAAGTTGTTTGAAAGTTCTATCCGTGCTTGAGCTCTCAAACTTCTCCCCCATTGTTGTACCTCTGCCCCTCTATTTATAGAGTGAGGCTGGGGGTAGGGGTCTTGGATGTATATAGCTGTTGGCGGGCCTGGGCCGATGTAATCTGGCCTGGCAGTGTTGGTTCGGCAACACCTTGGTCCGGTGATGAGAGGGACGTGGATTGGTTTGGTGGTGAGACTTTGGGTTTGGTTCGGTGGGCAGTGGAGTGGCTGGTTCGATAGTGTGGAGCAAAGGTTGGTTCAGTGGAATGTGGAGTGGCCTCTGATTCGGTGGTACCTGGGAGGTAGCTGGTCCGGTAGTGAGTGGAGCTGGGTCTGGTCCGGTAGCACCTGGGAGGTAGCTGGTCCGGTAGTGAGTGGAGCTGGGTCTGGTCCGGTAGCACCTGGGAGGTAGCTGGTCCGGTAGTGAGTGGAGTGGCCTCTGATTTGGTGGTACCTGGGAGGTAGCTGGTCCGGTAGTGAGTGGAGCCGGGTTGGTTCGGTAGTGTTTACCTTGGCTCGGTTAGGCTTTGGAAATGAATTGGTTCGGTCTTCCATGGTTGTGAATCCAGTTAGGCAGTGGTGGAAACACACCCAACACCCAACATAGAGATTCATAATATTTAATATGCATTTATTCGGGGTACATTAATTTAACGAATAATGTATTTCTTATGAAAGACCAATCATGTACAAGTGTTAGACACGCCTGAGATCATGATATTTGTGTTATTTATGTGTATTTATTCTTTAAATCAAATTTGGGTTTCTTTCCAGTTACACCTATGTTATAATTCATATTATGCAAGTTTAATTTATTTATAACCTTTTATACTTTCATTAAATTATATGATATTCTTATGTATATTATTAATTAATTTTAATTATTGGTAATTAAATCATATTAATTTATATAAAATTTCTAAAAAAAATTTTTACTCGCCTTAACATATTTAAGATAGTTAATCAACTATAGTATTTATAGTTTGTTTATGTGTACATATCAATATATGTTTACATTTTAATTAATTTTATTTACTCAAACGATTTAATTAATTTGATATTTTAATCTAATTTACGATAAATAATTTTAAGATAGACACATAGCTACAATAATTATAGCAACAAACATATCCCAACGTATATGTTTTAGTCAATTAACTTTTAATTAATTATTATTTTTATTTTAATTAATCATATTAATTAAATTTAAAAATTTATCATTTAATTTTTAAAATAATTTTGAAACTTTTGAATGCATTTTTAACTTTTATAAGATTTCCCTTTTATATTTTGAAGTTAACTTTTAAATTTAAATATCTTTTAAATTTAACATGTCTTTTAAATTTTCAAATAGATTTTGAAAATTAGCCCAAGGCATAAAATCAAATCAGGCCTTTATATTACGGATGATCTTTGGTTTTATTTCATCCTTCGGGCCAGGCCACTAGCCAGGTAGTGTAGAGTATTTGTTACCCAAACCTAACCTTGGACGCTACATTTCTAGATACCCTATTAAATGAGTAGGTTTTTATCAGTTAGCCTTAAGATTGCTAATTTAGACCGCATAGGCCATTGGGCTTCGATATCATTGAAGGAACCGTGCTAGTCGAAAGCGAGTTAAATGGATGAATTTTTTTCCATTTTAGATCTTTATTTGGCTAACAAAGTCTAAATGGATTTTATATCATATCTAAAATATTTTAAATAATTTTTTTATTTTATTTGTTAAAAAAGGTTTTTAGGTTATAGTTTGTAAGTGTATCAAAACACTTGTATATGTAAAGTGTATGTGCTACAAATAAGAAGTGTATATAGTTAATATGACCATATATAGGTATTGGGGTTTACCGCATGTGATGACCCTAATTTTTGACATCGATTAATTGGGTGATTAACCGATTTAAATTATTCAAATATTAATTTTGATTGGTCGAATAATTAAATTTTCTGATGTAAAATACCTGAATCTATATATTGATTGAAAAACTATATAAAATTAAATTGTAAAATTTATGGATATGATAGATATTATTGAAGCGTGTATATAAAACTCCATCATTTCAAAGAATTAATTAAGATAGAACATCCGTGTATGGGGTGTGTGTATATATATACATATAATACAGCTTTATGACGTTGAAAGTATATATAAGTATTTATGTGTGTATGTTATAAAAATATTGTATATCTAGATAAATATATATATATATATACATGAATGTATAACTTCATAATGACAAGATTTCAAACCGACAACTATGTATATGTGTGTATATATATATATATTTATGAAAATATTATGGAAATCTATATATGTAAATATAGATAAAACTCCAGGTGGCCAACTTCAAACTCATGATATATGTATATATGTGTGTGTGTGTATACATATTTATGTTAAATAATGGAATACAAAAATATGTGAGTAATAAGGTAGAATATGAAGTATACATGCGAGCATGTACTAAACTTATGAAAATAAAATAAAATAGATACATGCAAATGACTCTGTATATGTGTGTATGTAGTATATATGTAATAATATATACATACAAAAGGGGTACAAAACATTACGATCAGAAAGATATATGTATGTATTGTAAATAACCAAGCATGGGAGAGATAAGCATGGAAACATATGGTAAGTATGGTTTACAAGAAAATCTTATTATCTATATGTGAATATATATACCCATAAGAGCATCAAATATTGGATAAAACAAATGAGATCAAATCAAGTAAAGTAGGGGATCAAATCAACCTAAAAATAAATCAAGTCGCACATAAAATATCATTTCACATGAAATCAAAATCATGTCTCAACAGATCAAATGAAAAGAAAAAAAATAAAATAAATGCAAAAGCCTGTACATGAAGGGAACATCAGCCATCTTCTTGCTTGCACCACACACTTCACTCTTCATCTATATATAGGACCTTGCTTAATTCATTGTGGATATACGAAAATATATATACAAAGTTCTGCCATTAAACAAAACACTAGGAGATCAGGAACTTTCAAGTACAGGGGGATCAAAACAAAAAAAGAAAAAAAAAGAGATACTGCTCTGTTTAGAAGAAGGTGAGTAAACACTTATTCTTGTTTTCAAGTTAGCATATATAAGTATTTAGATACCCATATAACTGTGATTTTTGAATTAATCTTTGGTCTGTGCATATATATATATATCCATATAACTGTGAGTAAACTCTCTGTTTATTTACCTTTTGCTTTAAACAGTTTGACTTTTAACTTTAAAAATCAAAATCTTCCAAAACCATTTAACATTGGCTGCTGCATTCAACATGGAAATGGTTTATATCGTTTTTGTTTTTTTTGAAGAATTTGCGGCATACAATTTCGTAGGGTATCAAATGAGAAATTGAGCTAAATCAGTAAAGAGGAAATATTGGGCATACATTTCAAAAATAAAAATACCCCGTTCTGTAAGGAATTACTCAACGCCATCTATGTCGCTGGGTTCGTAGGGAGGAGGGGAATTTTTGGTGGAAGTTCGGCGGATATTGGAGATGGTCGATGACAGAGCTTCGAAACTAGGGTTGGAATAAATCTTTGATTCGAGCTTCGTTTGATGTTTTGAAGTTTAGCGTGGTGGCCAAGGAGGAGAGGGCTTCGTCCTGGTAAGATTTGGTAGAAATCGGAGGTGATAAGTGTCGTGTTTTTTCGTCGTGGTCGTGTATTCTTGTAGCTCACCTGGAGGGGATCGCTTTTGGTTTGGAGAGGTCGGATCAAGTTTTGAGGTGATGGCTGGAACGAGGATGACGAGGTAATCATGCTAGAAGGTTCGAGTTGGTCGGAAGACAAAGTGGGAAGTTGTGCACATATACGTGCAGGCGTGTGCACGTTATTGACAGGCGAAAGAAGAAGAAAGAGAAGGAAGAAAAGAACAGAGGAAATAAAGGAGGAAGGAGAGGGTAAACGGAGGGGAAGGCCTGTTTTCTTTTTTCGTTTTTGTGGTGGGCCAAACAGGCCAAGCCGGGTTTCAATTTAAAATAAAATAAAATAAAAGAATTTCAAGTGTTCTAAAAACCTATTAACCTTTAAACCTTTATTTTTCCTTAATTTAAAACAATATAGGGACTTGTAAATATCCTACCGTTTAAACGTATTTTCCTAACACACTTGATTAAGTATTGATATGGAATTAAATTTGTTTAATGATTAGCGTAAATAAACAATTTAAACCTTAAATTTATAAAATCCTAGGTTAATTTATATATGATAATTATGGATAAAATTTTGAAACTTACCTAAATTAATAATAAATAATTTTGTAACTAAGTTGTTTATAAATAAACAAGATTTGGAAAAGATAATTAATTTTGTTTTAAATTGTGACGCCCCACCTCTATACTCACGCTAGCCAAGAACACTACGGGGTAATGACGTCGACTAGCGCGAAGAATAAGGCTATTGAGCAGCGACCATCTATGTAACTGCTTTGTGCGAGCACCGATATGTCAGAAAATATAACTTACACTTCATTTTAAGAAGAAATCCGACATATCAAATACAAACTCAAAGCTACCACACAGTGGCTAAGTGGACCTCGGAAACAAATATAGAAATAAACATAACACAAATCAGTCACAGACATTCATATTACAAGGCGGAAACAGATATGAATATATCACATAAACGTGTACATCAAAATAGTGGTCATAAAAGATCCACTACATCTCAAAAGAATAGGTACAAGTGCTAGACAAAAGAATAATTATACATCAAGGAGTCTATCTCTCAAATGTATAATAACAAAAACTACTAATCTAAAGTAGTTAGCCAAAAGAATCAGATGATAATCCCTGATAAGAAGTCAAGCAGGAGCACCTGAAATGCCTCGGTCTGACCCGAGTATTATTTTAAGAAGAAAATAATAAACGGACCAGTCTAGCTATAAATATCAGATAAAATCATATAGGATAAGAGATATGACCAAATACGTATGATAACATAAATGTCATACTGTGTCAAGTATACATCAAATAACAACCAAAAATCATACAATATCTCAAATCATCTATAATCACCAAAAAGAATCGCATTCTTTAAATTATTCACCAAAACAAAAATATTGACAAAACATATCAATGTCAATCCACGAAAATTGGTGAAACACAAATTCTAGGAATCATCAACTAGAAATCCAGAAATCTCAAAGGGGGAAGGCCTATCACAAACGGGAGCATGAAAACTCACCAACACGTGTATCAAAAATGGAACGATATTCCATGGTCGCTAACCATAAACCGAACATCGACGCACCTAAAAAGATACGCCCCATGCATAGTCGAACATCGACGCACCTGAAAAGATACGCCCCATGTATAAACTAACATCGATGCACCTAAAAAGACACACCCCATGCCAAGTCGAACAATGATGCACCTAAAAAGATACACCCCATGCACCGACTTAATGAGCCGATTGCTCCACGAACGGTCCAAAGACCATGGGTCGCTAGCCCATAAAAATGAGATGAAGCTCAACAGAAATGGGGTATAGTCCCCCACGTGGACAAAGAGACATCGCACAATGCTAGTCTAAATCACAAAATGATCATCATCGATCATCAAGAAGTGTCTATAACACTAAGCTGGTAAATATAAGAGTTTAGCTTCATGTCCCATAACCACTTTCTTAACTCAAATATTTACGAACAGATTGTAGATTTCCACTCGAAAATTGTCACAAGAGTTTCAATCGAACAAGTCCAAAAATTAACCGATGAAGTAAACGCAAGCATTTGATACCACTTGTTTTGCTAAGCCGTTTAATTAGATTTTCTCAAACGAATGAGGTAAAGGTTTGTATATACTAATAGATTAGAAAACAGTTTTATAAACGAGCTTTGTATTAAAAATAGAGTTGAGATCATTTTGATGAAAGAGATTGAATATTTACTACTAGTATAGAAACCTTTGTATTTTAAAGTGACAAATCATAGAAATGATTGTAGAAACAATCAATCACCAAAATCCACATACGAAGACGTGAATCAAATCCAAAGAAATCGATACCGAATCCATCAAAATGGATATTCTCAAAAATCCCAAAAAAGAAGTCATCAAAGTCAATAATAAATGATAACAATAAATCGGATAATCACGGATCGATAAAAATTGGAACCTCAATCAAAATAGGAAAAAAACAAGCAGGTCAGTCGACTAACTGCAGAGGGCCAGTCGACTGATCCAGAAACCAGAAAGTTTCATTTCCTGCAGTCAGTCGACTGACTGTAGAAAACAGAGACTCTCTGTTTCTTCAGACAGTCCCAGATACCCTCGGATTCTACAGACAGTGACTTCAGAGTTCAGTCGACTGACTAGCACTGGGAATGTTTTTCAACCTATCTAAATGAAGAGCAAACTCTTCCAAATTGCGATCGGACGAGCAATGGGCGCTAGGGGTTTATGCCAATCGACAACTCAGCCCTATAGGCTCTTTGATACACCACCAAAAGCATGATCAAACATCAAAGCTAGGATTTTCAAAGTTTTGACTTAAAAACACCAAAAATTGAAATGTTCACCAAATCAATTCAAATCAAAAGCAAATGAATACGCACAAGCGTTAGGAATTCATACTTAACAACAAAGATGGCTATAGACATAGATGTGAGATAAAAATCTCACCTTTAAACCCAAAAACGATGAAGGAGAAACTTGAAAGCAAAGGAAGATCAACTACACTTCAACCTCAACTCTAGAAGCTTGAATCTAAGCTCAAAATAATAACATTTCCTAAGTTAGGTTTAGAAAATTTCTGAAATTTAAAGAGAGAGTGAGTTGGAGAAGAAGATGGAGATGCTTACCTTAGCTTCTCTTTGAATTTGGAGCAAGAATTTGAGTTTGCAAGAGGAACTAGGGTTTTGAATTTTAATTTCCCATTCCTCTCCCCATTTTCAATTGAGCTTGAGTGTTTAGGAAAATAGAAATGAAGTGAAGAGGAGAGGAGAGGGGCTGAACTAGGGTAAATGATGACTTGGGTGAAACCCAAGCCTAAAAGCCCAATAAAAAATAGCAAAAACCAATATACTCCAAACATATCGAAGCTTATACTCAAAAAAGTCGCAAACGCCATTTTGGACTCAATGGAAGCGGTCTCGAGTCCCAATTCGGCTATTTGCAAAAAGTGACATTTCAGACTTTAATCCGACCAACGACGCTATATTTAAATATAATATTTAAATACATAATCATAAAATATGCGGGTTGTTACAGACTCCCCTCCTTAAAGAAATTGCGTCCTCGCAATAATTATGAGGAAAATAAAAAGTAACAACCATAAAAGCATACCAACACAAAAGAAAATTTGAAATAAGAAGTTCACCATAAAGAGCATGAAAGAGTAAGTCCGGATGTGTTCGCTCGATGAATTCTCAAGATTCCCAAGAGCAATCCTTAGGATTTGAGGACCATTGAACTTTCACAAGAAGAACATCTTTATTTCGAAGGCGTTCAACCTTCGAAGTAATGATATGAATAGAATGTTGCTCATAAGTCAAATTTGGTGAAACTTAAATTTCTTCAATTACACCGAGCTCAGGAATAAAAATCGGAATCCCTAAGGTATTTCCGTAGTAGAGAGACGTGGAAAACATCATAAATAACAAAAGATTGAGCCGATAATAAAAGCGATAAGCCACGGAACAAATACATTCGGTGATGGGAAAAGGACCAACATATCGAGGTGCTAACTTTCCCGATCGACTGAAACGCATAACACCCTTCATAGGTGAAACACAAATAAAATCTTGACCTAAAACCAGCCTCTCACCGGCTTCAAGCCAACACAAAGGAAATCGGCACGGCCTTCCGTAGAGTGCCTCGAAAGATGCCATAACAATACAAGATTGGAAGCTATTATAGGAAGAAAACTCAACAAGAATACGATCTTCCCAACTTCCACCAAAATCAAGAACACATGCACGAAAGAGATCTTCAAGAGTCGATTCACACGCTCTATTTGTCCATCGGATTGAGAACGATAAGCGGTGCTAAAATTAAGCTTTGTTTCCAAAGCTTTTGAAGACCTTACCAAAATCCACTAGTAAAATAATGGATCATGATTGCTAACAATAGAAGTAGGAACTCCATGCAATTTAATTTGACATAGAGTTCAACCAAAAGAGGTATAGTCCAAAAGAGAAGGACGAGCCTCTAGGCTACACAAAACAAAAGATGAACATGAATGGGATTCACGATCTCGAACCTCACAAGTGGTTAAAGTCTCGAGATTATTCCATTCGGATATCATCATAGAAACAACTGCTTGTTGCTCACAACTAAGGACATTGGCAACATGATTTCCCCTTCCGGGAGTACAAAGAATATCGAGATCATAAGATGCAAGGAACTTGAGCCATCGTTGTTGATGCAAATTAAGTTCCTTTCGAGAAAATAAATACTTCAAAAACTTATGATCGGGGTAGAGAACAATTTCTCTCCCAAAATATAATGACACCAAATTCTAAGAGCGAAAACAATAGCCACGGGCACTAGATTATGAATGGCATATCTAGTCTCGACAAGCTTTAACTATCAAGAAGCAAATGCGATAACACATTCCCTTTGCAAGAGAATGACACCAAAACCATTACGACTAGTATCGGTATAAACATTAAAGTCTTGATTCCCTTCGGGAATCGCAAGAATAAAAACATCGGGAAAAGAGTTCTTTTAAATGACCCTCTTTCCCGAAAAGCTAAGACTTTCAAAATTATAATTAACTTTATGTAATCATCTTTTTAGAAAAATTTACTTATTACAAGTCAATCTATTGTGTCTAACTGTCTCATCATAGCGTTTAGGAGATTCCTATCGATAACATTGATCAAGCGCATCGACCAGAATTCTTAAAGCACTCAATGGGCAAAACAACACAAAATTATCTTTATATGATAACCATGACTCTTGTAAAATTTACAAATATTCTTTGCTCGTTTTAAGAACAAAATCCAATCTTACTTATAAATATCTTATTAAAAGATTTGCAAATTTTAAGTTTGTTATTTTCATCCATAATCAATAAATATAAGGATAAACTAATCAAGATATTCGTAGAATACTCGATTCACAAAATGGATGAAATAAAGTAGAAGGTTCGTCATACCGAATGACATAACGAACCAAACACAAAAATCACAACGAGTGCGGAATGCGGTAAGAGGATGCTACCTTCCGCAACTCGTAGCCGATGAAAACCGGTGGCAAGGTAGAGCTAAAAAGGCCTTAGCACCACTCAAAATATTGCTTAGGTGATAATCCTAAGACAAGTTCAAACATCCCGAAAAATTCACAAACTACTTGAACGAGAGAAATAACACTTTCCTCATCAAGTGAGTTTAAAGAATTAAAATGATATCACCGAATTTGAAATCAAAATCATTAAGAACAAAAGAAATCTGCTTAACAGATTAAGAATGTCGAAGATAAATAGTCCGCATTGGACATAGGATATGGGCTTCATAATGATTAAGCCAATCCTTTCCCAAATATCAATCTCGAAGCCTAAGTAACGCATAACATGCAAACCGACTCGAAAAGAATAATCAATAATCTCGACATTTTCACAAAGTAAATTGAGTGTTGCGGATCCATCAATCGAATTCACAATTCTCAATGAAGTCATCAAGCCCATAATATTTAAAAAGAGAAATAATCATCAAGTTCTTTTGATATAAAATAATAAAACGACCCCAAATCAAAAAGAACTCGAATAATATAATCATAAAACAAATATCATCAAGGATAGAAAATACCTTGACCAAGAGAAGTGCTAGTAGAGGCTTGCACAACCTTTAGATTTCCCTCCTTCTTGCTTGAAGTATGGGACACGCAGATATATGATGACTCAAACTTTTGCAATAGCGACAATAGAGGGGTTGCAGACACTCATTTGCATAGTGGTCCATAGAGTCACAATTGTAGCATCATCCACGACTAGTGGTAGGAGTCTTTGCTACAGAAGTTTCTTGCTTCCCTTTCTTGTCGGGATTGGGGCCATTGAACTTAATAGGCCTCTTCATGTTATTGTTGAAGTTTTGTTTGGCACCCACAACTTCAACATTACTTTCATTATCGGCCTCTTCAAGTCGAAGAGCGATATCAATAAGCTGATCAAAAGAAACTTCTAGTTTCAGAAGCAAAGGCTTTTTAAGGTTCTTATTCAACCCATAGACAAATCTCTGATTTTTCTTCAATGGGGTATTAATATATTCGACCCCATATTTAGAGAGAGATTCAAAAGATGCGACGTAATCCATCACAGAAGATTTACCTTGAACAAGGTCAATAAAGCGTCGGGCTAAAGTTACTTTTTCAGCCTCCGGCACAAACTTCAATTCGAATCTTTCCCGGAATTTCTCCCAAGTAAGATCCGCTTCGATAATTTCAGAAATCAAAAGCTCATACCAATCTAATGCTCTTTCTTGGAGCATGTTAGAAGCCACTTGGACTCGAAGTGAATCAATAAGATTCATGCGGGAAAAGATGTGATCGCATGATCTAAGCCAAGCTTGGATTTCTATAACGCTCTCGGAACCTTTGAGTGGCTTTCCACCCAAATTGGTGTAATCACTGCACAAGCGTGCAAACCCAGATTTAGGATGTGTGGGCTCAGGAATAGGTCCGGTAGCTTGAGCATTTCTCACAAGGTCTAGAAGTTGCCGAGCATACATAAATACTCCATCCTGGGGAGTAGCACTAGATTGACCGACGCTGGGACGACCATGTCTAACCATTTCTCTTCTTTAAGAAAGAAAGAAAGAAGAGGAAAAAGGTTAATCTCAGAATGAATATCAAACAAACTTGATTGATAAAACAAGGTACCATAAAAAGAAATAGGATAGAACGATACGAAGACTCGAATTAAATCCTATGGCACGATTCCTAAGAAAGACTTAGGACAATGATCCTTGCTGGATTATTCTACATTGTTCCGAAGTTTGGTTCTGATACCATGCTGTGACGCCCCACCTCTATACTCACGCTAGCCAAGAACACTACGGGGTAATGCCGTCGACTACCGTGAAGAATAAGGCTGTTGAGGAGCGACCATCTGTGTAATTGCTTTGTGCGAGCACTGATATGTCAGAAAATATAACTTACACTTCATTTCAAGAGGAAATCCGACATATCAAATACAAACTCAAAGCTACCACACAGTGGCTAAGTGGACCTCGGAAACAAATATAGAAATAAACATAACACAAATCAGTCACAGTCATTCATATCACAAAGGCGGAAACAGATATGAATATATCACATAAACGTGTACATCAAAATAGTGGTCATAAAAGATCCACTACATCTCAAAAGAATAGGTACAAGTGCTAGACAAAAGAATAATTATACATCAAGGAGTCTATCTCTCAAATGTATAATAACAAAAACTACTAATCTAAAGTAGTTAGCCAAAAGAATCAGATGATAATCCCTGATAAGAAGTCAAGCAGGAGCACCTGAAATGCCTCGGTCTGACCCGAGTATTATTTTAAGAAGAAAATAATAAACGGATCAGTCTAGCTATAAATATCAGATAAAATGATATAGGATAAGAGATATGACCAAATACGTATGATAACATAAATGTCATACTGTGTCAAGTATACATCAAATAACAACCAAAAATCATACAATATCTCAAATCATCTATAATCACCAAAAAGAATCGCATTCTTTAAATTATTCACCCAAACACAAATATTGACAAAACATATCAATGTCAATCCACGAAAATTGGTGAAACACAAATTCTAGAAATCATCAACTAGAAATCCAGAAATCTCAAAAGGGGAAGGCCTATCACA
Organism: Allium fistulosum; assembly: GCA_030737815.1. Classification (NCBI taxonomy): domain Eukaryota; kingdom Viridiplantae; phylum Streptophyta; class Magnoliopsida; order Asparagales; family Amaryllidaceae; genus Allium; species Allium fistulosum. The sequence continues at coordinate 142,781,945 of CM060902.1, read as the reverse complement.
AACGGGAGCATGAAAACTCACCAACATGTGTATCACAAACGGAACGCTATTCCATGGTTGCTAACCATAAACCGAACATCGACGCACCTAAAAAGATACGCCCCATGCACAGTCGAACATCGACGCACCTGAAAAGATACGCCCCATGTATAAACTAACATCGATGCACCAAAAAAGACACACCCCATGCCAAGTCGAACATTGATGCACCTAAAAAGATACAACCCATGCACCAACTTAATGAGCAGATTGCTCCACGAACGGTCCAAAGACCATGGGTTGCTAGACCATAAAAATGAGACGAAGCTCAACAGAAATGGGGTATAGTCCCCCACGTGGACAAAGAGACATCACACAATGCTAGTCTAAATCACAAAATGATCATCATCGATCATCAAGAAGTGTCGATTACACTAAGCTGGTAAATATAAGAGTTTAGCTTCATGTCCCATAACCACTTGCTTAACTCAAATATTTACAAACAGATTGTAGATTTCCACTCGAAAATTGTCACAAGAGTTTCAATCGAACAAGTCCAAAAATTAACCGACGAAGTAAACACAAGCGTTTCATACCACTTGTTTTGCTAAGCCGTTTAATTAGATTTTCTCATACGAATGAGGTAAAGGTTTGTATATACTAATAGAATAGAAAACAGTTTTATAAACGAGCTTTGTATTAAAAATAGAGTTGAAATCATTTTGATGAAAGAGATTGAATATTTACTACTAGTATAGAAACCTTTGTATTTTAAAGTGACAAATCATAGAAATGATGGTAGAAACAATCAATCACCAAAATCCACATACGAAGACGTGAATCAAATCCAAAGAAATCGATACCGAATCCATCAAAATGGATATTCTCAAAAATCTCGAAAAAGAAGTCATCAAAGTCAATAATAAATGATAACAATAAATCGGATAATCACGGATCGATAAAAATTGAAACCTCAAGCAAAATAGGCAAAATAGGAAAAAACAAGTAGGTCAGTCGACTGACTGCAGAGGGCCAATCGACTGATCCAGAAACCAGAAAGTTTCATTTCCTGCAGACAGTCCCAGATACGCTTGGATTCTACAGCCAGTCGACTGACTTCAGAGGTCAGTCGACTGACTGGCACTGGGAATGTTTTTCAACCTATCTAAATGAAGAGCAAACTCTTCCAAATTGCGATCGGACGAGCAATGGGCGCTAGGGGTTTATGCCAATCGACAACCCAGCCCTATAGGCTCTTCGATACACCACCAAAAGCATGATCAAACATCAAAGCTAGGATTTTCAAAGTTTTGACTTCAAAACACCAAAAATTGAAATGTTCACCAAATCAATTCAAATCAAAAGCAAATGAATATGCACAAGTGTTAGGAATTCATACCTAACAACAAAGATGGCTATAGACATAGATGTGAGATAAAAATCTCACCTTTAAACCCAAAAACGATGAAGGAGAAGCTTGAAAGCAAAGGAAGATCGACTACAATTCAACCTCAACTCTAGAAGCTTGAATCTAAGCTCAAAAGAAGAACATTTCCTAAGTTAGGTTTAGGAAATTTCTAAAATTTAAAGAGAGAATGAGTTGGAGAAGAAGATGGAGATGCTTACCTTAGCTTCTCTTTGAATTTGGAGCAAGAATTTGAGTTTGCAAGAGGAACTAGGGTTTTGAATTTTAATTTCCCATTCCTCTCCCCATTTTCAGTTGAGCTTGAGTTTAGGAAAATAGAAATAAAGTGAAGAGGAGTGGAGAGGGGCTGAACTAGGGTATATGATGACTTGGGTGAAACCCAAGCCCAAAAGCCCAATAGAAAATAGCAAAAACCAACATACTCCAAACATATCGAAGCTTATACTCAAAAAAGTTGCAAACGCCATTTTGGACTCAATGGAAGCGGTCTCGAGTCCCAATTCGGCTGTTTGCAAAAAGTGACATTTCAGACTTTAATCCGACTAACGACGCTATATTTAAATAAAATATTTAAATACACAATCGTAAAATATGCGGGTTGTTACATAAATTAAATAGATAACAGTTGTGATGGATTAATGTAGACTATAAATTGTTTAATAATTCAGGCTATGTGAATTGTTTTGATTTCTCTAGTGTATTCACTTCAGTTGTTCTGTGATATAAAATACCCTGATAAATTGAACTGTTGAAAATTTAAAACGTTGAGATGTTTATTGGGAATAGACATATGGGATAGAATTTCCATCATAGTTGTGACATTCTAAAATTGAATTGTTTTGTTAAAACAATTTGGTGTTTTTTTAAATTTATTATTTGGATTCGATGAGGTCGGGATTAGATATCAGCGATATCCGGAACCACTTCGATTTAATTAGCACTACAAATCTTCACGGATTTGATTATAGAGTCTAATAGGCTGGAATTGAATAAAATTTAGTAAATCTAACCATTTAAAATAAGTAACGGTACGTAGATATTATTTTAAATATCAATGGATTTGTGTAATAAGTGTTTGGCTATAACAAGATAAAGACGCGTAGTGATGTACGAGTTACCTTGGTTTTCAAAGAAGTTTTATAACTTAAGTATTTCATATTAAATGGGTTTACTCACGCTGGTTTCCAGCCTGATTCGGGTGTTACTTTATGGTAAGGCTCGGGCCAGATCGAGTATTACAGATTTTCAAGTTAGGTCGCTTTGGAGTTCAGGAGACGAGCTGGATGGCAGAGACGTATTGAGTATATTCCGCTGTGTATTATAGGCTATTTTATTCAGGAGTTGAGGACAAGTTATTATAACTATCCAGATTTGTTGTACTCTGATATCTTGTATGTATATTGATAGTTACAGCTTTTCTTTATATAAAATGTTATTATTGTATATTTTGTTCTGCTGCGATTGTAAGATTTCGTGCTGTTGTTTTCTGTTCTTATTCTACCTCCTTTTCTTCTTAACCCTAACAGTCTGGGATTTTCGGCACTCGGTTGTTCGACACTCTATACAGTGCATGTATTAGTATCGATTTTCGGGGTCGAAAATCTTCGGGCTGTTACACCGCAACAGACCCGTCTTCCCTTTACATATGCCTTTGTTGTCCAAGGTATTAATTTAAAATTATATATACAATAATGGATAAATAGATATATGTGAATATATATATGTATGTATATATATGTATGTATGTATGTATGTATGTATGTATGTATGTAAGAGTGCGTGTGTGTTAAAAGATTAAATTTGACATTTTGTTTTGAAATCTAAAGTTAACAATAATAAATTTAATTTCTATTAAAGAAGAGGTAGAGATTAAATTTTACAATTTTAACTTTAAGTCCATTTGGTGAATTTAAGTTAAATTAGCATACATATATATATGTTTCCATGTATATAAATAATTGCAAGCAATGTTCTAAATTCTGAAACAAATCATATATGAAAAAGTATAATTTATTCTATATGTATATTAAAGTTAACAATTTAAATGAAACTTTTAATTAGAAAGGAAACAAACGATACAGGACTTTACATAAAAACTTTGAACATAGAAAGGAAACAAAAGACTTAGGATTTTACACAAAAGTCCATTCATGAATTATAGATTAGAAAAACATTTACTCTTATGCATATAATATTCAATACATCAACCTATAACATAAGAAATCAATTTTTGAGGCAAGTTTAAATAATTAACACATACAATTTATTTATATTTATGTATGCAAGTGTTATAAAATTATAAGATAGTTTTCTAGTCAAAATTAGTCTTTTTTCTTTTTTAATCAAAGTTTCCAAAAAAGAAAAACAGAATCAAACAACTTAGGCACATGTAAATTCATGGAAAATGCATTCTCATCTAAATCACACAAAGAACAACAAAAAATAATCAAATGAGATAGAGTATCTAAATTATATCAATTATGATGAGCATACAGTAAATGGATCCGAATAAAATCAATATAATAAACATACTATTAATTGAGATGGACAAAAAGAATTTGAATTATATATTACAAGATGAACAATCAAACAGATGAGATGAGGCTTAAGAGTATAAAAGCAAATGAACAAGAGAAACAGATAAATAAATCAAATTAGAATAGTACCTTAGGATGTAGCGAAAAGTTGCACCTTCGATGATGAATCGATGCTCCTAGATTTAATCGAACCGATCTCTGGATCTTGTAGGAAGTAAGAAACAACAACCACCTTTGATTTTGATTTTGGAATTTTTTTCAAGCCTTGAAGGCAATTATTTTAGGATGGAATAGAATTGAGAGAGGAGAGCAAAATAAAATTGAATTTGTCAAGAATAATAATAAGAAAATGAATGAAAGAAGATTTTGTTTTAAGGGAAACATTGAAACCTTTCAATTCCTTACTTTAAACCTCCCGTATTTAATTTATTATCAAATCAAATCCTCTCTCCCTTATTCATCAAATTACCTACTTAGAGGCAGTTTATCATTTGAGTTATTATTTGATGTATAGAACTTTGTGATCTTTGTTATATATATCTATAATGAACCTGTGCACTCTTATTATGTTGTTCATTTGGTTATTACTGTCTCTTCTATTTTATATCTGTCATGATTATTATATTTTATTCGATGCATTGTAAGATGCATTGTAACGACCTTCCTTTTTGGACGTTTTAAGCAGACACACGTGTCAGGCTCAAACATCTCAAAAGGGCAGATTGTTATGGGGTAAATAAGAAAAAGCAGAGAAAGGAAGAAACAAATACAAAATCTCGCAGCGGAATGACAAAATATAATAATCAAATAAACAGTTCATGAAGCTGTTTATAAATAACATTGATTAAACTTTTATAATACAGATCAGAGTTACATACAAGAAGAATAAATAATAAATAAATGCAGCGGAACAACATGATGCAATGGAATAATGAATAAATAATAATAGCATAAAATCTTCGTCTTCATCCTTTAGAAAGTGGTCTTCGATAAACTGAAAAGCTCAGACTGACCCGAGCGAATTGAAAAGAAAAAACACTCAAGTCAGAACTAAAAGATCTTATGTAAGTTAAATCAATAGTAAATAAATAAGAGTGTAACGGCGTCAGAGATGTTTACGGGGTTTGACATCTCCTATCCAGTGTCTAACTTGAGTGCAATAACTTAAGGGATGTTCGGGATTATCATCTCCTAAGGATCCGTCAAACTATCTACTATGTAGTACAATACGCTATTATAATATGTCTACAGTAAAGTAAAGTATTAAAATAGCGTTAAAGCGTTACCCATATCCCCCTTAACACATTTTTATATATTCCTATAGTCTATACAGTACCGTAATTCCTCCGTAAACTGGAGGGCTATCAGAGCACACTCCATAGGTATGGTACAAACCAAACTCGTAGAAGGCGCGATAGGGCATGTGAACACGACACTCGAGGCAATGCCAAGGTAGATATACCAATTGCACTCCCAGACTGGTGGTAATGCATAGCAGCTACAACCGTCCACCTCAGAACACACTCCCATAATCAAAATAAAGGTTTGGCCACCAAATCAATCACAAAGTCAAATATAATGTCGAAGAAATGTGCCCGATAGGAGGAATGACCTCACTTGGCCCAGTATAGCTCCTGTTTTAGTCACATCTAAGCTGACTCACGGGAGTCAGGGTCACTTAAATAACTTATACAGTATCGTTCGCCAAACCATCCTACTTCATTTCTGGAATCTCCACCACGTACACAGATGTTAAAGTGGTTTTCGGTATTGGCAGAGAGTATGACAATATCCGATCCCGGTCTCTTTAACATCCAAACTCTTATTTCACACCAGATGGTTCTTTTACATTCCAAAAGTCAATTCACAATTGGTATCAAAATATCATATTCGATTTCAAACCATATCTCTTTCGAAATCATATTCACTTTCAAAACTATATTCACTTTCAAATCATATTCCCTTTCAAAATCATATTCACTTTTGGATTTATCGATAAGATAAGTTAATTAAATCCTCGTTCTGAAATCATCATATTTACTCAAATATGTTATTTCACAAAGGGTATCAATTCCAAATTCCAACTTAGGTTGTATCATCATCAAGGATTCAAATATAAATACTTCAACTTTACGCAGTCTTAAATTTTAGAAAATAGTTTAGATAGTTACAAAATAATTTGAAAATAATTTAAAATAGATTAAAATAGTTTTAAAATAGTGAAATAGTTTAACTAGATTTAAATTTGATTTAAATAGATTTTAAAATGAGTTAAATAGATTTAAAATAGATTAAATGGATTTAAATTATCTTAAATAGATTTTAAATAGATTAAATAATTAAAATAGATTAAACAGATTTAAATTATATTAAATAGATTTAAAATAGATTAAATAAATTTAAAATAGATTAAATAGATTTAAATTATATTAAATAGATTTAAAATAGATTAAATAGGTTATAATAGATTAAAATAACTTGAAATAAATTAAAATAGTTTAAATTGATTAAAATAGTTAATTTAGTTAAAATAGTCTAAATTAGTTTAAAATAGATTCCAAAGTAATATCCAAACATTTCAGTAACTCAATTCCGATAAATTCATTTATATTTGACACTTCAACCTTGAAATTCCAATCTAAATCCTTCGAACGCTTCATTAAATCAATTCCAATTTCAGCATTAACACTTGGATTATCGAAAATAATTCAGTTTATATAAATACATTTCTATTTCAGAAATGCCAATTAACTGAATTCAAAATTTAAAGAATTAAAAATCATTTAATTTGACCAATCAGTTGTCCGTATATAATTTTCTACCCTATGGTCAAGTGATACGGATATTTATCATTTCAATCCAAAATTTTAAATTTTTCTGGTATATATCATTTCAACCTGCAATCCCAAATTTTAATTTCAAACACATGAAATCGCTCGAGCCTATCATTTCAACCCGTAACGATTTCTTCCTAATATATCTGATCGTTCGGATATGTATCATTTCAACCCATAAGGAACTTGCAGTGTTATAACAATATAAAATATAACATCCAGTCATCCAATATCAACAATCAAACATCCATTACAATCATCATCCAAATCAATCAATAAACATCAATAGATAACTGATTTTGAATAACAGGTAATAAATTTGATAATTAAATTCAATATTAAATTAAACGATGATTAAATGTGATAGAAGTCAAATTTAACTAAAATGACAATTTAAACATACCAAACATCAATCAATTAATTTCTAATCACATCATAAATTTAATTTAACCAATATAAGATAATCTAGTAGTTGTGAGTGGGTTAAAACACCCCCTTTTGATTTCAAATCGAATTGAAATCCAAAATAGGGCCCAAATTAGAACATTCTAAGAATTTGTCCAAACCAGTTCCAAAATGTCCAGAATTTCGATACGATCCCAATGAAACAAACCGCGCGTGAATCCGAGAGTGTATGTAAAAGTTATGATGATTAGAACGAGTGGAAATTGAAATTTAAATAAATAAATAATTAAAAAACTACCTCCCAAACGGCCACGTCACACGATCCAGAAGCCCACGTAAGCACAAACCTAACACGCGTTTGCCCAGCTCGCACACGACTCAAAAATCGCCGCCGCCTTGATCTAGAAACGCCGCCACCACGAGATGACATCGACTAGATCTGGGAGCACCATCGTCCACTTGACCTCCAGCCGACCCTATGCTCCCTTGCCACGTGCTCCGATCGCACCATCTCCTACCGCCGCCACCGTCATTTAATCGCCATATTCTGGCGATCGAGGCCCCTGCGACTCGAGCCAAATGTGTCGATGCATACTGTACGTCGACCTCCATAGGCTGCCACTCCCCGATCGTCCCAAGATCGACGATCCACCATCCAATCCAACAACCACCTATGGACGGTCGTGGATAAATGTCCAATTTCCAGTCAAACTATGATTCGAATCGAAAAACGAATAGCAGATTTGAGTTGCGCTCGTCGAGAGCTTTCCAATGATATATAATATGATAGGTTTAGAGGAGTTCGATTTTTCGATTTGATTTTGATTTGCAATTGAATTTCGAATTGGGAATTAGGTTTTGGTTTGACTTCCATTGGAAAGAGGAGATGAGAAGGAAATGTACGTATAGAATAATGGAATAAGAAATAACTAGGGTTTACAATAGCCTACACATAGGCAGATCTAAATATAGAAAGAATGGACTAGATCGATTTGGATTGGAACGATAACGACCCGAAAATCCTGTTTCGTTCCCGAAACGAAAATGGGTCATCCCATATATCAAGATAGATGTTTTTGATAATTTTAAACTCAATGGAACATGTTTCAAGTCCTAATTCCATTGTATGAAGAAGTTAGCTTAAAATCAGCTTATTTCAAATTGATTTTAATTGAATTTTATTAAATTGATATCTACGCGTTTCGAGTCCGTACGATCAAACGACAAGTCCGATCGTTACGAAACTTGGAACCATACAATAATTTACTGTTACGGATCCGATGAAACTAGTTTCGTCGAAATACGAGACAGTGGCCAAAATGGCTATTTTTATGTTAATTAAATAAATTAATATTAAATTTATTAAATAACTTTTTAATTTCAAGTTTGATAACCAACAATTTTTATCATTTTTGATTATTTAGACATTTACAATAATTTAAAACAAATTTACATATCAATTCCATGTCAATTATTCTACTAGTTATAGTGTTTAATTCCAATTGAAATAAATATAGTGATAATTACTTTAAATTCCAATAAATCCATTTATTCGCCTTTCCATCTCATTATTAAATCAATTGGCATCTCATGGCTGTAATTAACATTTGTTTATCTTATTACATAAATCATTTTACAGTTATTATCTTAATTTTCTTTAACATAATATTTCATAACATTTAATTTCAATAAATCCAATTAATACAATTTTAAATTGCAATAAATTGATCAACTTGAATTCAATCTTTTATTCAACCAAATCATTATCAATTTGATATAGTTAACATTGGTTTATATGTCATTACATTAATATTCTCTAATTTCATCTTAATTTACATTAACGTAACATTTTATTACATTTAATTGCATTTGTTTTCAAATTGAATTCAACAATTATACAAATTGGTAACAAATGACAATCTTTACGTTTACTTAATTTAATAACAATTGTAAGTTTGTTATCTACACACAAATGTCATAACTACTACCACAACACTATTTTTATCAATTAAAATTAGTTACATACTATTTCATTGATTAATCAACATTTAAATTATCAATTATTCTTTAAATCCAATTATCAATTAATACACACATTATTAAAATTAATTTAAAGTCTATAACCCATTATGACTTTGTAATCATTTTAATTAGTTGGAATTACATTTAAAGCAGTTATCAATTACCTTAAATTTATACTACCACATTTCATTCCATTTACATTCTTTTTATTAAACCACAAATTTTTATTTCTTACAACATTAAATCACAAAACCCTATTAAATTAACTATTCTTAATTATCGAAAATTGTGGGTCGTTACACTCTCCCCCACTCAATACTTTTTGTCCTCGAAAAGGGAAAAGAAGGGAAAAGAAGGAATTAATTAATCAATAAATTCATTCAAAATATTAAATTTATAAACTATTAATTTACATAATTAAATAATTTAAATAAAATATATCAATTTATAAACAATTAAATCCTTTGATTCAAGTTAACAAAGGTTTGGAAAACATTTCACAAAATTTTCTAAGTCCAAAATTCACGAAAAATTTCGGCAGAGTCTCCTTTGTACGGAGAGGTCTGGGAGAAATAATAATATCAATAATAATAATATATATCATATTTCAAAATAATATATCCCAAACCATGGGAAAAACACTATAATATCGCTAGAAAACCGTAATCTGAAAACGTACCTATTTGTCGGGCAAACAAACGCTTATTTATGAAAACAATAGTAGTAGCAATTGCTTCCATAAACCTGTATTTCACTTATATAATCCAACAGAGTTAATAATTTTATATAAGAGAAACATTTAAGTTATTTCAATAAATAACAAACAAAACACCAAACATCACAATAATCATTTGCAAACAAACAGTACAAACATCATTTCAACCAAGAAATCAATCATCCATCCATAGCAACCAAAACAAATGGCTTGTTCAGGTTCAGAACTTCTAATCATATAAAATGATAAGTAAACTATGAAGTAAACCATACACTCAACAGTCGTAGATAAAACTTTATACATTATTTATACTTCCTACACAATAGAAGTTTTTTTCCCAACCAATCCATGAGTCAAACAAACAATAATTTCAATGTTATTTAGGTTTGTTCCACATCATTTACTGTTCCTTTCTCATTCATATAATGACTATTCTCTTTAATTCACACTTATCACTTACCAAATTCATTTCCCATTAAATTACATTCATTTCTTACAAAGTTTCATTTCTCATTTATTCATACAATGCTGTTTTTCTCTTTTCATTACTTACATTCATTGCTTACATAGGCTATTTCCATTTAATTGTCTAGATCATCCATTATTATGTAAGTTTCTTTACAATTTAATTCATCATTAATAAATTATTTCTTTTTCACATTCATTTCTTCCATATATAGTATTATTGAATGTTAAATCCATTTCTAATGATTTCAACATTTCTGAAGTTATAATCATTCAACTAGTATATTACTCACTTAATTATAAATGGCTTCAATATTAACTTAAGTTTACAATTATTCACTTACAGTATTTACCTTTTACTATTAAATCTGAACATGAATAGCTAAAAATGTTAACTTAAGCTTATAATCATTTTTCTTACATTATTCACTTTTCTATTACATTTAATTAGTAACATTTCAAACTATTAACTTTAGTTTATAACAATTTATGATATCAGAATCCTTATTTACATAAATTTTTTATTGAACCCTTTCACTATACTTAAACTTGTCTTGTATAATATTCTATTACATATTTATATTATATTTCAACTTTTAATAGTTTGGTAAGTTATGTATATGTTTTAAGAATGCAATTGAAAGTTAGACAAGTTATCTCATTTATTCTAATTAATAAAATGTTCAATAGTTACATTTTCTTATTTTGATTTCTTAATTTATAAGTGACAACCTTCAATTCTTTTATATTTCATTAAACGCTCAACATCTAATTTCTTATTTTCCATTTTAGCAGCCTCCAATTATTAAAATAGTTAAGATTACATTCTATTACAATAACTGATAGCTACTAATTATCAGGAAGTTTATGAATCAAATTCCGAGTTACATTTCAAATTATTCAAAATAACATATATATACTCGTAACTTATATATATCAAATCATGTTTAAAATTAAAATTTAAGATTCGTTATCAAAACAAATGTGCAGTACAACTACTACAACGGTCTTCCTACTTCGAAACTCGAAAATGAACGTCGATGATGCATGCACTCATCACCGAAATTATTTTCCAGCGACGGAGAGGGGAGTACAGAACTTATTCCTTTAAAATTTCTTTTAAACATTTCTTTCATATCATCTTGAAATATTTATATCAGAAAATACTTCTAAGTACTACTAGTACTATATTACAAAATCTTTCGAATGAAGATTTCAAAAATCCCTGAACTTCAGTTCTAAACTTCCAATTTATATTTACTATATTTGTAAATCCTATTTTTCAATCAATATTTATAAAAAAAATTCTACCTAACAAACAACATATTACATCCAACTATATCATTTATAAAATTTATTATTTTATATACAAAATATATAATAGGCAAAATTATTTCATTTACCTATATTTCAATATTGTGTCGGTCTGCCCTATTAAGTGCTTAGAAATCCCTATCGATGTCATAGCATCCTATGCACCGACCAGAATTTATAAATACAAAACAGAATAAATTGACACAATACAAAAACCTTTTATAACACTAACAAATACGCTCTCTCATATATATACACTCAATGACTCATTCTAGGGTATTACTACCCTATTTCCAATGAGTCAGACCCCACAAAGCTAAGTTTATCGCTAAACCTCGCTCTGATACCAATTGTAACAACCTACCTTTTTGGACGTTTTAAGCATACACACGCATCAGGCTCAAACCATTCAAAAGGGCAGATTGTTATGGAGTAAATAAGAAAAAGCAGAGAAAGGAAGAAACAAATATCTCGAAGTGGAATGACAAAATATAATAACCAAATAAACAGTTCATGAAGTTGTTTACAAATAACATTGATTAAGTGGAAATTATCCACAAGGGCCTCTTTAGCAAGTGGAATTAGTTTCTAGGACACACAACTAAAATAATTACTTTCAAGGACAAAATGTAAAATAATTATTTTCTAGGGCCTAAAAACTTATGAAATTATGTCCTTGAAAGTAATTGGACTGCTGACTTTGTCCTTGAAAGTAATTATTCTGCTGATTTTGGCCTTGAAAGTAATTTCTTTGAATGTGTGTCCTAGAAACTAATTGGACTGCAAAGTTTGTCCTTCTGGTGAAATGCCCCATTGATTAAACTTTTATAATACAGATCAAAGTTACATACAATAAGAATAAATAATAAATAAATGCAGCGGAACAACATGATGCAATGGAATAATGAATAAATAATAATAGCATAAAATCTTCGTCTTAATCCTTCAGAAAGCAGTCTTCGATAAACTGAAAAGCTCAGGTTGACCCGAGCGAATTGAAAAGACAAAACACTCGAGTCAGAACTAAAAGATCTTATGTAAGTTAAATCAACAGTAAATAAATATGAGTGTAATGACGTCAGAGATGTTTACGGGATTTGACATCTCCTATCCATTGTCTAACGTGAGTGCAATAACTTAAGAGATGTTCGGGGTTACCATCTCCTAAGGATCCGTCAAACTATCTACTATGTAGTACAATACACTATTATAATATGTCTACAGTAAAGTAGAGTATTAAAATAGCGTTAAGGCGTTACCCATATCCCCTTTAACACATTTTTATATATTCCCATAGTCTGTACAGTATCGTAATTCCTCCGTAAATTGGAGGGCTATCAGAGGGCACTCCATAGCAAGGTTTTAAATCTCCCCGAGATCAGCCGAGATGAAAATCCGAGATATTAGCCAAAATCCGAGATTTGGCAGCTTGGTTAGTTATAAGTCTTTTAAATATCGCCCGAGACAGCCGAGATATTTGCCCGAGATATTGGCCAAAATCCGAGATTTGAAACCTTGCTCCATAGGTATGGTACAAATCAAAATCGTAGAAGGCGCGATAGGGCATGTGAACATGACACTCGAGGCAATGTCAGGGTAGATATACCAATTGCACTCCCGGACTGGTGGTAATGCATAGCAGCTACTACCGGCCACCTCAGAACACACTCCCATTATCAAAATCAAGGGGTGGCCACCAAATCAATCACAAAGTCAAATATAATGTCGAAGAAATGTGCTCGATAGGAGGAATGACCTCACTTGGCCCAGTATAGCTCCTGTTTTAGTCACATTTAAGCCGACTCACGGGAGTCAGGGTAATGTAAATAACTTATATAGAATCATTCGCCAAACCATCCTACTTCATTTCTGGAATCTCCACCACGTACATAGTTGTTAAAGTGGTTTTCGGTATTGGCAGAGAGTATGACAATATCCGATCCCTGTCTCTTTAACAAGCAAACTCTTATTTCACACCGGATGGTTCTTTTACATTCCAAAAGTCAATTCACAATTGATATCAAAATATCATATTTGATTTCAAACCATATCTCTTTCGAAATCATATTCACTTTCAAAACTATATTCACTTTCAAATCATATTCCCTTTCAAAATCATATTCACTTTTGGATTTATCGATAAGATAGGTTAATTAAATCCTCGTTCCAAAATCATTATATTTACTCAAATATGTTATTTAACAAAGGGTATCAATTCCAAATTCCAACTTAGGTTGTATCATCCTCAAGGATTTAAATATGAATACTTCAACTTTACACAGTCTGAAATTTTAGAAAATAGTTTAGATAGTCACAAAATAATTTTAATAATTTGAAAATAATTTAAAGTAGATTAAAATAGTTTTAAAATAGTAAAATAGTTTTACTAGATTTAAATTTTATTTAATTAGATTTTAAAATGATTTAAATACATTTAAAATAGATTAAATGGATTTAAATTATCTTAAATAGATTTTAAATAGATTAAATAAATTAAAATTGATTAAATAGATTTAAATTATATTAAATAGATTTACAATAGATTAAATAAATTTAAAATAGATTAAATAGATTTAAATTATATTAAATAGATTTAAAATAGATTAAATAGGTTATAATAGATTAAAATAGTTTAAATTGATTAAAATAGTTAATTTAATTAAAATAGTCTAAATTAGTTTAAAATAGATTCCAAAGTTATATCCAAACATTTCAGTAACTCAATTCCGATAAATTCATTTATATTTGACACTTCAACCTTGAAATTCCAATTTAAATCCTTCGAACGCTTCATTAAATCAATTCCAATTTCAGCATTAACGCTTGGATTCCGAAAATAATTCAGTTTATATAAATACATTTCTATTTCAAAAATGCTAGACTGAATTCAAAATATAAAGAATTAATAATCATTTAATGTAACCAATCCGGTGTCCGTATATAATTTTCTACCCTATGGTCAAGTGATACAGATATTTATCATTTCAATCCGAAATTTTAATTTTTTCTGGTATATATCATTGCAACCCGCAATCCCAAATTTTAATTACAAATACATGAAATCGCTCGAGTCTATCATTTCAACCTGTAATGATTTCTTCCTAATCTATCAGATCGTTCGGGTTTGTATTATTTCAACCCATAAGGAATTGCAATGTTATAACAATATAAAAATATGACATCCAGTCATCCAATATCAACAATCAAACATCCATTACAATCATCATCCAAATCAATCAATAAACATCAATAGATAACTGATTTTCAATAACAGGTATTAAATTTGACAATTAAATTCAATATTAAATTAAACGATGATTAAATGCGATAAAAGTCAAATTGAACTAAAATGACAATTTAAACATACCAAACATCAATCAATTAATTTTTAATCACATATAAATTTATTTTAACCAACATAAAATAGTCTAGTAGTTATGAGTGGGTTAAAAAACTCCCCTTTGATTTCTAATCGAATTGAAATCCAAAATAGGGCCCAAATTAGAACAGTCTCAGAATTCGTCCAAACCAGTTCCAAAATGTCCGGAATTTTGATACGATCCGAAGAAACAAACCACGCGTGAATCCGAGCGTGTGTGTAAAAGTTATGATGATTAGAATGAGTGGAAATTGAAATTTAAATAAATAAATAAATAAAACTACCTCCCAAACGGCCACGTCACACGATCTAGAAGCCCACGTAAGCACGAACCCTAGCACACGTTTGCACAGCTCGTACGCGACTCAAAAATCGCCGCCGCCTTGATCTAGAAACGCCGCCACCACGAGATGACATCGACCAGATCTGGGAGCACCATCGTCCACCTGACCTCCAGCCGACCCTATGTTCCCTTGCCACGTGCTCCAATTGTACCATCTCCTACCGCCACCACCGTCGTTAAATCGCCATATTCTGGCGATTGAGGCCCCTGCGACTCGAGCCAAACATGCCGATGCATAATGCACGTTGACCTCCACAGGCTACCACTCCTCGAAAATCCCAAGATCGATGATCCACCATCCAATCCAACAACCACCTATAGACGGGCATGGATAATGTCCAATTTTCGGTCAAACCATGATCCAAATCGAAAAATGAACAACAGATTTTAGTTGCGCTCATCAAGAGCTTTCCAATGATATATAATATGATAGGTTTGGAGGAGTTTGATTTTTCAATTTGATTTGCAATTTAATTTAGAATTGGGAATTAGGTTTTGGTTTGACTGCCAATGGAAAGAGGAGATGAGAAAAAAATGTACGTATAAGAAACGCTAGGGTTTATAACAGCCTATATATAGGCAGATCTGAATATAGAAAGAATGGACCAAATCGATTTGGATTGGAACGATAACGACCCGAAAAGCCCGTTTCATTCCCGAAACGAAAATGGGTCATCCCATATATCAAGATAGATATTTTTAATAATTTTAAACTCAATGGAATAGGTTTTGTAACGCCCTACCCCGAGACCCACCTTAGTAAAGAGAATTAACGAGTAATTCCGTCAACTAAAGCGGAGAATAGGGCTGGTTAAGGGCGACCATCTATAACTTTGTCTTAAACATCTACTGAATACGTCGATAAATGCAATATGATTTTTCTTTTCTATCTCAATGGATCGACATACCCAGTAAATGCTTAATCCAAAACTATAGGTGGCTAACGGATCTATCAGAACAAAATACAATAACTAAATGTAAAGCACATCACAGAACAGTAATCAACATCATATATATACACATACACTGATACATGTTTAGTACAATACAATATGAATACAATAAATGTGGTACTCGACCACACCATATACATTGAATCAAATATAAATACATCAGAGTACGCGGAAGAATATAAATTACTCAAGAGAAAGGAGAGTTGATATCCAGCATCAACTTCAAGCTAATTCCAATAGATGATACCTGAAACAACTCGGTCTGACCCGAGTATAAATACACGGGTCAGTCTAGCTACACAAATCAGTCAATATCGGTAATATGAAGCAGAATAGACATAAAGATACTTCTTCTCGAAAGGGAAGAATGAATCGATAAACTCATAAGCTCAACACTTAAGTAACAAACGCTACTTAAGTGAACAAATACCTCGAAGGAGCTAACTCAAACTCAATACTCAAATCAAACACAAGTGCCTCATATCATCGGCGACATCCCAAAATGTCTACATGGTTTCCATGAACCATATCTCCTCAAAAGGAGAAACATCAATACAAACTCTCACCAAAATGGCAAACATAAAACATTCTCAAATAGGATGATCCAAAACTCAATTATAGATGAATCTCCAAATTCAATTATACCTCATCTCATCGGTATAAATGTGTATATATCTCAATCTCAACTCGCCAAAATGGCAAAACCCAGAATATCCTATAAAATCCTGAAATTATCCAAACTCATAACTCAAGGAACTCGATAAGAGTTCAAATCATCATAATTGAAATCACCATATATATAACATCTCATATAGCACTAGGCCATCGATGTAATAAAACATCTTAAAAAGGTGAAATCACAATAAAACAACAAACTCAGAAAATCCGGATTGGCCAAATCCCCGATGGTAATGTCGAAGCAATGCTGCACGTGCTAAACTCAAACGGCCGAAGCCTCAGACAAGGTCGCTAACACCTCCCAAAGCAGTTCGTCCTCATGACAAGGTCGCTGACACCTCTCCAAGCCATTTTGTCAGCCCTCACAAGGTCGCTAGCACCTCCCAAAGCAGTTCGTCATCATGACAAGGTCGCTAACACCTCTCAAAGCAGTTCTGTTAGGTAAACATCGTGAATGTGTCACAAACTCACGGATATGAACCCGAAAAGTGTTAATGTGTGTCCCATACCACACATTCGCACTTAGCGGTTTACTAGCCGTTAGTCGATGTGCAACAACCCTATATTTTACAAATATTCTTAAATTGATTTTTTCCAGATTCAAAAGCTTTATTTATGAAAAAGAATAAATTTTGTTATTTTAAATATAAACTTTGACTTTGATGTGGATTAGAATTCCAAATATGACTAAATTTAATATTTCCTGAAAATGTGAATTTTGGTCAATAGTCAAACTTTGACTTTTAAGTTTAAATTTTAAATAGTTTGAAATTATAAATTTTATCTTTTATTATGAAAATAGATTTAATAACTTGAACACTACTTTTCGTTTCGTTGAAAACGGAGTTAAAATGTAAAAGTTATGTACATTTCAATTTTTAGTATAATTTGTTTTATTGTGCATTTTTGCCTATTTTAAATTTTATAAATTTTATTTTCTTTGTCATATTTTATTTTAATATGTGTTAATATGTTATTTTATGTATATTTTTGTCTTTTATTATTTTTAAAGTGAAGTAGACATTTTTCTAGAGTCAATGGTAATTTATGTGAAATTTTCATGTCCTGTCTGCTATTTTTAAACAATTTCTTCAATTCTTTTGCTATTTTATCTGAATTTAATTATTTATTTCACTTTGAAAATGTTTTTAAAGTAATTTTTATTTCAAATTTTGTTTTAGAATATTTTTAAATTAAAGTTAATAATTTTCCAAAGTCAATGGTGATTTATTTGTAATTTCTGGACACTGTTTTGTATTTTAAGCAATTTCTTTTATTATTTTTTCTAATTTCTTTAAATTTTATTATTTATTTTCTTATATCTTTACTTAGTTTCGGTTTGTATAATATTTTTCTGAAATATTTTGTTTATACAAAGATTTATAAGGAAAGAAATGTGAAGGGTTGTGTAACGCTTTGAAACGGAAGCCCTTTTATTTACCAAATCCTTTAATTCCTTTAACTCCTCAAAATTAATTTCCTAGCCATGTAAAACCCTAGTGTAGCCATCATCTCATTTGGCATTCACGTGAAAAATATATCCCATCTTCAATTGTTTCTCACGGCTAGAGAAAATTAGGTAATGGCCTCCATCTCTTTCTTCCTACTTTTCTTCTTTTTCTATGCTATTTTGCTTGCCTTCTTCCCTGATTGAGATCGGCCTCTACCCCTATTCCTCTGCCACCACCTCCTTCCATCTCTTCCCGACCACCACCAGCCCCCACTCTACCAGATCTGACCATAGCCGAACCATTTTGATGGTAAAACCCCCCAAATTTCAACCTAGATGCCTAAAAACCATGTTTATTGACCTCTACATGCTCACCCACCTCAACCACCACCCAAACCACCACCATAGCCACCACCACCTCCCTGACCTGACCACAACACACCCCTCCCCACCTCTGTCCAGATCTGAACTTAAATGGCCATGCCCAAACTCCTATGGCCGAGCCCTTTTGTTGACCAAAAACCACGCTAGTGTGCCTAAAACTCTTCACATACCTATGTTATAACTTCCCCATCATCTCTAGCTTGTAGCCGTGTATCCCTTGGTCCAAACCAGACCCAAAACCATTGCCTTAGACCTGTAGTTTCCCTCATGGCTGAGCCTAGTAAAGGTGGAAAGCAAGTGCAAGCATTTCTATTTGATTCCGTGCAGTCATTTCTAACATTGTTCTATTAAAATTTGGGTTGAAAACTTATATTGTTTGGATTGTTTTGTCTTATGTATTCCAAGGAGTTAACCTTGTCTCTCTCACACTCATCATCATCATGGCTGAGAAATGAACCCCTTGTTCGAGCTTTTGAATGGTTAAAGCATGGTCAAGTAATCTATTCCGTTGTTGCTTCTTATCTGCATTATTTCAACATTTTTTTTGCGTTGAATATTTATGTGTATATTGTCTTGTTTTGTTTGAATGTTTTCAAGGAGATTTATCTTTGGCTCTCTCAATATCCAATCTTATTCGTGCTTTCTTGCCGAAGATCTCAGTTTGTGCATTTGATAGCAATCTCCAGCACAAAGAGGTGAGTTATTCTCACCAGACAATATGTACCTATATAACAAGTAAATTGACACCCTGCGAATCTGTAGAAATATATTATCATGTTATATATGCTTATATTATTATCATATGATGTTCACACCTGTTATTACACCTGTTATATCATATGTTACTGTTATTTAATGTTATTCTGTTATTTATATCTGTTATCACCATTGCAAGTTCCCTGTAGACTAGAATCACTATGGGTTGAAATGATATATACCCGAACGGACTTTAGAATAGGGAAAAATCGTTATGGGCTGAAATGATAGGCCTGAACGATTTTTATTTAATTTATTTTAACTTGGGATTGCGGGTTTGAAATGATAGAACCCGGATTTTTCTTTTTTTAACTGCGGATTGAAATGATACATATCCGTATCACTTGACCTAGGTTAGAAAATTATATACAGGCCTGTGGTTATTTTATAAAGTGCTTTGGATATTTTTAAGTAATTTAAAAATTATAAATTTATGAAATTTGATTTAGATAGATTTTGAAATGTTTTAAAATAAAGAAATTATGATTTTTCTATATGTTAAAAATGTAATTAATGAAGGTTTAACTGGATTTTTGAAATATAACTTAAGTTGGAAATTTGGAATTTTGGTTAAAAATGATATTTAAGTTATATAAATAAAATGGATATTAAATTTTATTTGGAAATGGTAAATATGATAATTTGATTAAATTTGAATTTAAGTGATTTATTAAAGTATTATTGATTTTTCTATGAATTTAAGTGGTTAAATAAATGAATGTTTAAAAGTGATTTTTTAAAATATAACTTGACTAGGAAATGTGAAATTTGGTTTTAATTAAAGGTTTAAGTTAATTAAATAAAATTGGAAATTTTGTTAAATTGTGAAATGGTAATTTAAATTTGAAGTGTTAAGTCTATTTGTTGAAATGTGAAGAATTGGAACTTTTCCACTTAAACTTATTAAGTACATTGTTGAAAATTGGATTTAATTATAAGAAATTTATTGTGAAAAAGATATATGTTAAATGATATGTAAATGAACATTTTAAATGTTAAAATATGATTTTTAAAATGTTTATGTGTTTTAAATTAAAGTTATTTAATTGCTGGAAATACACTAACACCTGAAATTTACTTTTAATAGCATTCAGAAATGCTATAGATTCTGTTTTGAACTAAAATTGTGTAAAAAGAGCTATTACAGCATTTCTGAAATGCTGTAGTTGCTGTAATTGAACTTATAGGCTAATATTGAACTCAGGTCTATTATAGCATTCTCTGGAAATGCTATAATGGTCTGCAGTCTTTGCTTATACCAAATTTAACCCTTGTTTTGAAATCTGAACTACCGCAGCACTTCTGATATGCTGTCTTTTCTGTTTTGAACTATAATTCAACTAAAACTGAGTTTTAACAGCAGTTTTAAGTGCTGTCTTTGCTGAATTAAAAATGTTTTCAAATATAACCTATAGCAGTTGTTTTTAAATGCTGTGAAATGCTGAAATTTTAATAATTAGGGTTTTTGACTTAGTAAACGAACTCAGAATGGTTTGAAACTTTGGAAATTGAATACTTGATTTGAAAATATAATAAATACACTTTTAAAAGGTTTAAATGAATTATTTGATTGGAATATAAACTATTTAAAAGGTGATTTGAAATGATAATAAATGAAGTATACCTTTAAATTTAAAAGGTATTTAAAGTTGAATATTTAGATTTGAACTCAAATGATATTTGGAATATTAAAATGATTTGAAATGAAGTTTTGAAATGATATGATATTTTAAAAATATGGAAATGGTTTGGAATTGATTTAATCTTTATTTTGATAAAGATTTGGATTTGAAATGATATTCTATTTTGAAGTATAAACTGTTTTTAAACTTATAACCACGGGTTATAATAACGTTGGGTTGTTAAAGAGACCGGGATCGGATATGGACATACTCTCTGTCTTACCGAAAACCACTTTGGCAACCGTGTACGCGGTGGAGATTCCAGAATGAAGTAGGATGGTGGCGACGTTCTTAAGGTATGTTACGTGGACCCAACTCCCGTGAGTTGGCATAAGGTGGCTAAAACAGGAGCAATCTCGGACCAGTGAGGTAGCACCTCTTCTCGGACACATTTCTTCGATATTATACTCTTACTTGTGATTGATTAGATGGCCATCCTCCGATTTGGGAGTGTTGTTCGAGGTGGAACGGTAGTGGCTGCTATGCGTATCCATCAGTCCGTGTGCGTAATTGGTATATCTACCCTGGAATTGCCTAGTTGTGCCGTGTCACCTACCATATCGAGCTTTACTACGATTATGATTTTAAGATCCGACCGCGTTAAGGTTCTCCATCCCCTTAACGCTATTTTCTATATGATTATACTTTACTTATTTAGACACTATTATAATAGCGAATATTACTACATGGTAGATATTTTAACGGATCCTTAGAGGATGGGCGGTCCCAAGCATCTTCTGAGTTACTTGTACCCTTATTACAGTTCGCTTGAGTTGGTTTACATTATATAAGTATATATTGTCCTGACTCGAGTGTTTTGTGTTTTGCTTTACGCTCGGGTCAGCCTGAGTTATTCACAGATTTGGATTTCCACTCGCTTGGAGATTTGAATCGCTGGAGATTATCTGCTTGTCTTGTCCTATCTATTTCAGTTCCGTTGTTCTACTCAGCTTGTACTTGGTTATTTTATTGAGACTTTTGTTGTACTCTGTTTCTTCTGTTGTATCTTATGTAACTCTGTCATATTTAGATGGTAGCTTCATGAACTACTATTTCTTTTACTTCCGCTGCATTATTTTACTCTGTGTATGTGATCTGTGATTATATTTATTTACTGTATATTCTGAGATTTGCCAAATTTTAATTACAACGCGGTATTTTGAGCAATTCAACTCCGGCATGAGTGTTTACCTATACACTAATAATGGATGCGAATGGTTGAAAATATCGGGTCGTTACAGTTGGTATCAGAGCTTTGGCTTTGAGGCAAAACTCAACATATGGAGTAGATTTATTTACAGAATCACTTTCGTTCGAGTTTGAATCTTTTCCTCTTGATTCAAATTTCCTTTGAATTTTTGGAACGTTCCCTGCGGTTCCAAAATTCATTCTTGTCCCTCACTATTCATCTTCTTTTGATTTTGGAGTATCACATAACTCCACTTCGAATGATCTTTATAGTGAATTGGTTGTCTCGCCAATATTCTAATTTTCTGGTAAAGGGGGAAACTCCTTTACAAATTTGCATCAATTCACCAGAGATTTATATCTATCCTTGGTTTAGATGCTAATATCTTTTATTATTCCAAACTCTATCTCTTGAGATCGAAGGTAGATTTACCCCAGAAAATCCACATTCGATCTTATCCATTAAGTCACGGTTGACCCGGTTAAGGTTGTCAACGATTTATCTAAGCTTACCCATCTCTCTACTCTATTAACCATCTTGTCTTTTGTTTCTAAACTATCTCCAAACATTTTGAATTGTACTGGTAAATATAAGTTTGTTTTATATATTGTGTTGTTTGAGTTGTTGATGTTGATTTGGGCTTCCGATCGATTCGTCTGATCAACGCTATCGATAGGATTTCTAAAACACTTTGACAGAACAAACTGACACAATATTATTTTAAAAAAAAAATTGGTTAATAAAATAAATTTGGATATATAATTTTATGGAACTTAATAAATTGATTTAAATTGATTATTTGAAATGATAATACTTGATTTATCATTTATTGTTCTATAAATGAATTTATAAATAGTTGTTTATAAATTTATTTGGGAACTGAAATGAATTTAAAACAAGAAATTTAAATAATTTAATTTCCGATGGTTTCAAACCTTGTGTTTAAAGTTTTAAAAGGATATATTATTTAAAGTATTTCCAAGTAGAAATTTGTTTCCAAAGAATTTTAAAGTTTAAAATTTAGTGCTCTTCTCTTTGTCGCTGGAAAATAATTTCGGTGATGACTGCAGCATCATCGACGTTCATGATCGAGTTTTGAAGTGAAGAGACCGTTCTATAGTCTTACTACAGCTTTGTTTTGAAAGATTTAATTTATTTGAATTTCTAAATATGATTTGATTTATAATATATATAGATATATGATTTAAATTGATTTGACATATTATGTACATATATTTATTTATCTCTAACTGGTTTGAAGGAAATCGGAAAATTAATTCTTAAATTTCATCTTAAAGAATAATTTCAGTTATAAAAAGAAAAATTAAAATTTTTGAATAAATGATTCAAACTTGAGATAATTGAATTGGAATGTTTTATTTGTATAATACAATTGCATTCAAATATAACTTACCTTAATTTTTTTTTATAGAAGTTAACAATGTAATTGGATAACATACAATATAGAAAGGATTTTATAAATAAAATTTGAGTGGTTATGATAAATGTTATACACTTAAATTTTAGTTATAAAAGATTAACAGAGGTAAATAGTGAAAAAGGAATTTAAAGAGATTTTTTTTAAATAACTTAATAATCAAATTTGATTTAATATGGAACCTTAAATCTAACCTAGGAATTTTAATAAAGGTTATTTCCTAAAATGAGTATGTTGTATAATAAATAATGATCTTTGAATAGATAAAATAAAATACATTTGAAATAGACATTTTGTAATAAAGTTTATTTAACTTGAATTCATAGTTTAATTGATGTCTAAATGAATAAATGTGTAAAGAAATTTGATTGTTATATTTGCTATATAAATATTTTATTTATGAAATAGATATGTCTTGAAAAATGAATGATTATAATTTAAATAGTTAAAATGTATTTTAACATCACTAAAATTTGATAATTGAGAATTTGGTTTTCAAATGGAATTTTAAGTGTAACTTATTAAGGGAATATCTATTTATGAAATGGGTATTTTAAATAAAGAGTTAGGTTATGTGTTAAATTAAGAGCTAACTAAAATAGTGAACTTTTAACTTAATAAATGAAGTATAGTTTGATTTGAATATTCCATTCATAAAGTTTGTTTTAATAAGTCATAAGTTAAATGATATCCAAATAAATATTTCTGGAATTGAACTGATTTGAAATATTAATATATCTACTGTAGCATTTTATAAGTACTACTATTTTGAAAATACAATGTTTTGGAAATTTTTATAATTGAATGAACTTAGAAATGTTACAACTTTAAAATGAATATTATTTGACCTTGAATTAAAATGGTTTAAATGAAGACTATTTTTAAAGGGTGTTATGATTTCCTAAGTATTATGTTTTTTTTTAAAGAATAACTTGTCCAAAGTGTTATGATTTTAGTAGTGTGATTTCAAAATGATAAACATCCCTAAATTTTTATGATTTCAAAGCATTATGGTTTCAAATTTATTATCTTATTTTGTTTTTTCCAAACTATCTTTTGGTTGTCCTTATTTCTCTTATCTTGTTACAGAATAGGAAGGCTATTGCTTATACCAGTCTATTTAGAAATCTTTCTGTAATCTTTGATAATCTTTGTTACTCATCTGGATCTGAACACTATTTTTCCATTCATAGACCTTTGGTCAAGTGAAAAGGGAGATTCAGACTATAGAGGATCTTTTTCGTGCTTATATTCTTGATTTGATCACCTCCATCTTGTTAAAATTACCTATAACAATAGTTATCAGGTGTAATTCCAATTTTCTTATCATCTTGTCTTAATTCTATTTCATTCTATCTTTTTCTGTGCTTTCCAGTACCTCGTTCCTTTTCGGGGACGAAAAGTTTTGAGTGGGGGAGAGTGTAACAACCCTATATTTTACAAATATTCTTAAACTGATTTTTTCCAGATTCAAAAGCTTTATTTATGAAAAAGAATAAATTTTGTTATTTTAAATATAAACATTGACTTTGATGTGGATTAGAATTCCAAATATGACTAAATTTAATATTTCCTGAAAATGTGAATTTTGGTCAATAGTCAAACTTTGACTTTTAAGTTTAAATTTTAAATAGTTTGAAATTATAAATTTTATCTTTTATTATGAAAATAGATTTAATAACTTGAACACTACTTTTCGTTTCGTTGAAAACGGAGTTAAAATGTAAAAGTTATGTACATTTCAATTTTTAGTATAATTTGTTTTATTGTGCATTTTTGCCTATTTTAAATTTTATAAATTTTATTTTCTTTGTCATATTTTATTTTAATATGTGTTAATATGTTATTTTATGTATATTTTTGTCTTTTATTATTTTTAAAGTGAAGTAGACATTTTTCTAGAGTCAATGGTAATTTATGTGAAATTTTCATGTCCTGTCAGCTATTTTTAAACAATTTCTTCAATTCTTTTGCTATTTTATCTGAATTTAATTATTTATTTAACCTTGAAAATGTTTTAAAAGTAATTTTTATTTCAAATTTTGTTTTAGAATATTTTTAAATTAAAGTTAATAATTTTCCAAAGTCAATGGTGATTTATTTGTAATTTCTGGACACTGTTTTGTATTTTAAGCAATTTCTTTTATTATTTTTTCTAATTTCTTTAAATTCCTTTATTTATTTTCTTATATATTTACTTAGTTTCGGTTTGTATAGTATTTTTCTGAAATATTTTGTTTATGTAAAGATTTATAAGGAAAGAAATGTGAAGGGTTGTGTAACGCTTTGAAACGGAAACCCTTTTATTTACCAAATCCTTTAATTCCTTTAACTCCTCAAAATTAATTGCCTAGCCATGTAAAACCCTAGTGTAGCCGTCATCTCATTTGGCATTCACGTGAAAAAAATATCCCATCTTCAATTGTTTCTCACGGCTAGAGAAAATTAGGTAATGACCTCCATCTCTTTCTTCCTACTTTTCTTCTTTTTCTATGCTATTTTGCTTGCCTTCTTCCCTGATTGAGATCGACCTCTACCCCTATTCCTCTGCCACCACCTCCTTCCATCTCTTCCCGACCACCACCAGCCCCCACTCCACCAGATCTGACCATAGCCGAACCATTTTGATGGTAAAACCCGCCAAATTTCAACCTAGATGCCTAAAAACCATGTTTATTGACCTCTACATGCTCACCCACCTCAACCACCACCCAAACGACCACCATAGCCACCACCACCTCCCTGACCTGACCACAACACACCCCTCCCCACCTCTGTCCAGATCTGAACTTGAATGGCCAAGCCCAAACTCCTATGGCCGAGCCCTTTTGTTGACCAAAAACCACGCTAGTGTGCCTAAAACTCTTCACATACCTATGTTATAACTTCCCCATCACCTCTAGCTTGTAGCCGTGTATCCCTTGGTCCAAACCAGACCCAAAACCATTGCCTTAGACCTGTAGTTTCCCTCATGTCTGAGCCTAGTAAAGGTGGAAAGCAAGTGCAAGCATTTCTATTTGATTCCGTGCAGTCATTTCTAACATTGTTCTATTAAAATTTCGGTTGAAAACTTATATTGTTTGGATTGTTTTGTCTTATGTATTCCAAGGAGTTAACCTTGTCTCTCTCACACTCATCATCATCATGGCTGAGAAATGAACCCCTTGTTCGAGCTTTTGAATGGTTAAAGCATGGTCAAGTAATCTATTCCGTTGTTGCTTCTTATCTGCATTGTTTCAACATTTTTTTTGCGTTGAATATTTATGTGTATATTGTCTTGTTTTGTTTGAATGTTTTCAAGGAGATTTATCTTTGGCTCTCTCAATATCCAATCTTATTCGTGCTTTCGTGCCTTCGAAGATCTCAGTTTGTGCGTTTGATAGCAATCTCCAGCACAAAGAGGTGAGTTATTCTCACCAGACAATATGTACCTATATAACAAGTAAATTGACACCCTGCGAATCTGTAGAAATATATTATCATGTTATATATGCTTATATTATTATCATATGATGTTCACACCTGTTATTACACCTGTTATATCATATGTTACTGTTATTTAATGTTATTCTGTTATTTATATCTGTTATCACCATTGCAAGTTCCCTGTAGACTAGAATCACTATGGGTTGAAATGATACATACCCGAACGGACTTTAGAATAGGGAAAAATCATTATGGGCTGAAATGATAGGCCTGAACGACTTTTATTTAATTTATTTTAACTTGGGATTGCGGGTTTGAAATGATAGAACCCGGATTTTTCTTTTTTTAACTGCGGATTGAAATGATACATATCCGTATCACTTGACCTAGGTTAGAAAATTATATACAGGCCCGTGGTTATTTTATAAAGTGCTTTGGATATTTTTAAGTAATTTAAAAATTATAAATTTATGAAATTTGATTTAGATATATTTTGAAATGTTTTAAAATAAAGAAATTATGATTTTTCTATATGTTAAAAATGTAATTAATGAAGGTTTAACTGGATTTTTGAAATATAACTTAAGTTGGAAATTTGGAATTTTGGTTAAAAATGATATTTAAGTTATATAAATAAAATGGATATTAAATTTTATTTGGAAATGGTAAATATGATAATTTGATTAAATTTGAATTTAAGTGATTTATTAAAGTATTATTGATTTTTCTATGAATTTAAGTGGTTAAATAAATGAATGTTTAAAAGTGATTTTTTAAAATATAACTTGACTAGGAAATGTGAAATTTGGTTTTAATTAAAGGTTTAAGTTAATTAAATAAAATTGGAAATTTTGTTAAATTGTGAAATGGTAATTTAAATTTGAAGTGTTAAGTCTATTTGTTGAAATGTGAAGAATTGGAACTTTTCCACTTAAACTTATTAAGTACATTGTTGAAAATTGGATTTAATTATAAGAAATTTATTGTGAAAAAGATATATGTTAAATGATATGTAAATGAACATTTTAAATGTTAAAATATGATTTTTAAAATGTTTATGTGTTTTAAATTAAAGTTATTTAATTGCTGGAAATACACTAACACCTGAAATTTACTTTTAATAGCATTCAGAAATGCTATAGATTCTGTTTTGAACTAAAATTGTGTAAAAAGAGCTATTACAGCATTTCTGAAATGCTGTAGTTGCTGTAATTGAACTTATAGGCTAATATTGAACTCAGGTCTATTATAGCATTCTCTGGAAATGCTATAATGGTCTGCAGTCTTTGCTTAAACCAAATTTAACCCTTGTTTTGAAATCTGAACTACCGCAGCACTTCTGATATGCTGTCTTTTCTGTTTTGAACTATAATTCAACTAAAACTGAGTTTAACAGCAGTTTTAAGTGCTGTCTTTGCTGAATTAAAAATGTTTTCAAATATAACCTATAGCAGTTGTTTTTAAATGCTGTGAAATGCTGAAATTTTAATAATTAGGGTTTTTGACTTAGTAAACGAACTCAGAATGGTTTGAAACTTTGGAAATTAAATACTTGATTTGAAAATATAATAATTACACTTTTAAAAGGTTTAAATGAATTATTTGATTGGAATATAAACTATTTAAAAGGTGATTTGAAATGATAATAAATGAAGTATACCTTTAAATTTAAAAGGTATTTAAAGTTGAATATTTAGATTTGAACTCAAATGATATTTGGAATATTAAAATGATTTGAAATGAAGTTTTGAAATGATATGATATTTTAAAAATATGGAAATGGTTTGGAATTGATTTAATCTTTATTTTGATAAAGATTTGGATTTGAAATGATATTCTATTTTGAAGTATAAACTGTTTTTAAACTTATAACCACGGGTTATAATAACGTTGGGTTGTTAAAGAGATCGGGATCGGATATGGACATACTCTCTGTCTTACCGAAAACCACTTTGGCAACCGTGTACGCGGTGGAGATTCCAGAATGAAGTAGGATGGTGGCGACGTTCTTAAGGTATGTTACGTGGACCCAACTCCCGTGAGTTGACATAAGGTGGCTAAAACAGGAGCGATCTCGGACCAGTGAGGTAGCACCTCTTCTCGGACACATTTCTTCGATATTATACTCTTACTTGTGATTGATTAGATGGCCATCCTCCGATTTGGGAGTGTTGTTCGAGGTGGAACGGTAGTGGCTGCTATGCGTATCCATCAGTCCGTGTGCGTAATTAGTATATCTACCCTGGCATTGCCTAGTTGTGCCGTGTCACCTACCATATCGAGCTTTACTACGATTATGATTTTAAGATCCGACCGCGTTAAGGTTCTCCATCCCCTTAACGCTATTTTCTATATGATTATACTTTACTTATTTAGACACTATTATAATAGCGAATATTACTACATAGTAGATATTTTAACGGATCCTTAGAGGATGGGCGGTCCCAAGCATCTTCTGAGTTACTTGTACCCTTATTACAGTTCGCTTGAGTTGGTTTACATTATATAAGTATATATTGTCCTGACTCGAGTGTTTTGTGTTTTGCTTTACGCTCGGGTCAGCCTGAGTTATTCACAGATTTGGATTTCCACTCGCTTGGAGATTTGAATCGCTGGAGATTATCTGCTTGTCTTGTCCTATCTATTTCAGTTCCGTTGTTCTACTCAGCTTGTACTTGGTTATTTTATTGAGACTTTTGTTGTACTCTATTTCTTCTGTTGTATCTTATGTAACTCTGTCATATTTAGATAGTAGCTTCATGAACTACTATTTCTTTTACTTCCGCTGCATTATTTTACTCTGTGTCTGTGATCTGTGATTATATTTATTTACTGTATATTCTGAGATTTGCCAAATTTTAATTACAATGCGGTATTTTGAGCAATTCAACTCCGGCATGAGTGTCTACCTATACACTTATAATGGATGCGAATGGTTGAAAATATCGGGTCGTTACACGATGCCACACTAGAAACATCATAAAACTCAGAAAATTATCTCGCCTAGTCGCATTGGCGAGTGATAAAGAGACACCATACTTGTCTCATCTCATCGACAAGTATTAAATGGCATCGTAACTTGTCTCATCTCATCGACAATTGAAAACATCATGATGGTTCCTCATAAACCATAAATCTCAAAATATGAAATCATAAACTCAAGACTTGCCTTATATCATTGGCAAGTAAACAAAACATCGTGATGGTTCTCATCGACCATACTCCTACATAGGAGATCTCAAACCATAATACTTGCCAAATATTGGCCATCTTAAATAATTCCAATAAATAGAAATTATAAAACTCAAAATACGCCATAAAATGGAAAAACATCTCAGAATCAATAATCTCAAATAGCTTCGATCGTACAAGTCCGAAATTAACCGAAATAGTAAACGCACATGTCCCATACCACGTGTTTTACTAAATCATTTAATTCTCTTTCTCATACGTTCGAATAGTATAAAATTGTGTATTTTATATATAAAATAATTTATTTGAGAAAACAAGCTTTTAAAACAATTTTCCGAAATCAATTTTGAAGACGATATTTGAAAAGTCCCTTATTATAGAGAATAAATAGATTTTATAGATTAAAATAATTTAAAAATATTACATAATAATTATTTTAAATGCCAAATTATTTTAAAAATTATTTCAAAGTTGTTTGGAAAAATCCGTGCTCGAAATAAAAAAAATCACTCAAAACCGTCATTCAAATTCAATTCAAATCAAATTTGAATTTCAAATTCATCAAAACTTGGCTAGCCTATTGATAGGCATCATATCCCTCAAAACATTTTGGAAGTATCACAAAAAACATGAAGTATAACTTAAAAATCGGACGGAAAATGAACATAAACACACTTGGCCAAAATAATACCCAGGTCTGAAATCTTCTCTAGGTTCAACTTTCAGATATAAAACAGGTGGCCGAATAATCTTTGATTGAACTAAAAATTAGTGTACACAAACTATAAAACTTCATCTTTCAAACAAAAAAAGAATTAATGAATTTCGACTGGAAATGAAAAGGTTACACTGTCTCAAACATGGACTCCGGCCAATGTTTGCAACAGTTCAAAAACAAAAAATGCACAGGCCTGAAAACCCTCTGGGATTCAACTTCCAGGCATGAAACAGAGGACCAACTTAGATCGAATTAAGCTGAAAATAGTTAAGCCTATAATATAAAACTTCAGCTTTCAAACAAAAAAAGAATCATGCAATTTGAATAAAGTGTGAGAAAGTTATGATGTCTCAAAGTTGGAATCAGGCAGTGTTTTCACTGTAAAAATCTGGGCAAAAACATGCTCCGAGTTAAAGTTCGGCAGCATGTTTCTATAAGGTATATAGGTCGAAATGAACTGAAATTTAACAAGCATAAAGACCAACAACTAAAATTCGAACTGCATCAAGAATCATGCAATTTAGACAAAGCATTAAAAAGATATGATGTCTCAAAGTTGGAACCAGACAGTATTTTCACTGTAAAAATCTGGGCGAAAACATGCTCCGAGTCAAAGTTCGGCAACATGTTTCTATAAGCTATATAGGTCAAAATGACCTGAAATTTAACTTGCACAAAGACTAACAACAAAAATTCAAACTTCACTAAGAATAATGCAATTTAGACAAAGCATGAAAAAGAAATGATTTCTCCAAGTTGGACCCAAACAGTGTTTTCACTGTAAAAATCTGGGCAAAAACATGCTCCGAGTCAAAGTTCGGCAGCATGTTTCTATAGGCTCTATAGGTCAAAATGACCTGAAATTTAACATGCAGAAAGAACAACAACAAAAATTTAAACTGCAAAAAGAATCATGCAATTTCGACATGGTATGAGAAAGTTATGATGTCTCAAATTCGAAACCAGACAGTGTTTGCAGCACTCAGAAAATCAACATTAAAAACGAATTTTAGCATTTTATGGCTATCAAACTCTTGTCTCAGCTAGATATTTGTGAGTTTAGCACTCACCTGAGCAAAATGAAGATTAAATTTGTGCAAACTTAGAAAAAGTTGTAGGCTTTTGGCTAGTGGGAGCTTCAACAACCTGTAAAACAGCACTACCAAGGACATGCAAATCCAAAAATACAAATTACATACAATCAACTTTCTCAAAAACTGAAATTGATGGAATCGAATTGTTTATGTAGTGATTACCTGTGGGAAAATAGCTTTAATTTGGTTAGCAACAACAAAAGATTGAAGAGATTTGGAGATTTGGAGCTTAGGTTTTGAAAGAGGGAGCTTCCTCTTAATTTTCTTCTGGTTGTTAGTTTTACAGTACGTACAATGAGTTTGAGGAGAAGAAGCTTCCCCTAGGTAAGATTGTAATTGGGCTTAAACCCAATAAGAAAATTATTTGATTAATACACTAATTATCACTAATACACCAAAACACTTACATTTTAAACAAAACAACTTATATTTACATAATTTCAACTTTATAAAATAACACTAACACACTTTATGTTTAATAAAATGTTTTATCAACACATAAAAGATATTTTAGCCGTTTAAAATTATTTTTCATCATGAAATTTTTATTTTTATTTAAATACTTCAATTTACACCATTAATTACATAAAGCACTATTTTTAACGCCAAATTTTACACAAAAATCATTTTCTTGTATAATTAAATTTGACAAACCTTATTAACATTATTTTTACATCCAAATATTATTTTTAAATAAAATTCCACTTTTTTTTTGTTTATATTATTATCCATATTAAATTCAAACATTTAATTAAAATTAACAAAATTCAACGTTTGGCAATAATTTCAAAAAATTATTGCATTACATCAAATTAAAACCATATAATGCTCATTTTATTACAAACTAACATAATAAAGTTTTTAAAACTTTATTTCAACATTTTATATTTATTTACAACAAATAATGTTGATTTAAATTATTTTATCTTTACTTACTTCAATTAATCCCCAAATCAACATACTACCATTATTCACAATTTATTACCAACCAAACTATCTTAATTCTATTTTATTTATTCCAAATCCATTGTTTATTTGAAATAAACAAATTTTATCAAATTTTTATCTCTCCAATTTATTTTTAATTCATAATATTAAATTATAACTACCGTTATAATTTAATATTTATAGGTTTAATCGCCAAAACCAGGGTTTTTACAGGTTTCAAGTCCTAATTCCATTAGATGAAGAAGTTAGCTTAAAATCAGTTTATTTCAAATTAATTTCAATTAAATTTTATTAAATTTATTTCTACTCGTTTCGAGTCCGTACGATCAAACGACAATTCCGATCGTTACGAAACTTGAAACCATACAATAATTCAGTGTTATGGATCCGATGAAACCGGTTCCGTCGAAATCCGAGAAAGTGGCCAAAATGGCTATTTTTACGTTGATTAAATAAATTAATATTAAATTAATTAAATCACTTTTTAATTTCAAATTTGATAACCAACAATTTTTATCATTTTTGATTACTTAGACATTTACAATAATTTAAAACAAATTTACCTATCAATTCAATGTCAATTATTCTACTAGTTATAGTGTTTACTTCTAATTGAAATAAATACAGTGATAATTATTTTAAATTCCAATAAATCCATTTATTCGCCTTTCCATCTTATTATTCAATCAATTGGCATCTCATGGTTGTAATTAACATTTGTTTATCTTATTACACAAATCTCTTTACTGTTATCATCTTAATTTTCTTTAACATAATATTTCATAACATTTAATTTCAATAAATCCAATTAATACAATTTTAAATTCCAATAAATTGATCAACTTGAATTCAATCTTTTATTCAACCAAATCATTATCAATTGGATATAGTTAACATTGGTTTATATCTCATTACGTTAATATTCTCTAATTTCATCTTAATTTACATTAACGTAACATTTTATTACATTTAATTGCATTTGATTTCAAATTGAATTCCACAATTAAACATATTGGTAACAAATGACAATCGTTACCTTTACTTAGTTTAATAACAATTGCAAGTTTGTTATTTACACACAAATGTCATAACTACTACCACAACACTATTTTTATCAATTACAATTAGTTACATACTATTTCATTGATTAATCAACATTTAAATTATCAATTATTCTTTAAATCCAATTATCAATTAATACACACATTATTAAAATTAATTTAAAGTCTATAACCCATTATAACTTTGTAATCACTTTAATTTGTTGGAATTACATTTAAAGCAGTTATCACCTTAAATTTATACTACCACATTTCATTCCAATTACATTCTTTCTATTAAACCATAATTTTTTATTTCTTCCAACATTAAATCACAAAACCCTATTAAATTAACTATTCTTAATTATCGAAAATTATGGGTCGTTACATGCATGATAAGTTCTGTGATTGTTTTATTCATTTTTCCATATGACTATCATCCTACATCGACCGGGTACGATCATAATGCATATACAAGTGTATTGGGTACAAGAGGTTTATGGCGATCATCACATTTGGTATCAAAGTTTATGTTCCACAGTTAATCTAAGGGATGCCGCGATCCACTAGAGATATATAAGAGTTGTCACCTTAGAGTGGATCAAGTGTATATGAGAGTGCGTACTTGTTTTGTATTTTGGTTTTCAAAACTATATTGTAATATATATAGTATAAGTCGAATTGCGTACGAGTACTATTGATCGACTTCTCTTTACGAGAGAACGATTATTCTTACTACCTATTATGTAACAACCCTAGTTTTTCCATATATTTTATTTTGACTTTATTTTTATTTTATTTCAAACATTTCATTTTTAAATATAAATTTTGATTATTGTGTGAATTTTAATTTCATTTCTGTTTATTTTGAATATTTTCCTGAAATATTGATTTTTGGTCAATCTGGGTCAAACTTTGATTTTTAAATTTAAAATTAAATATTTAAAATCTTAAATTGTATCTTTTATTATGAAAATAGATATAATAACTTGAACACCATTTTTCGTTTCGTTGAAAACGAAGTTAAACTGTTAAAGTTATGTACATTTCAAATTTGAGTATAAATTATTTTAATATGTGAATTTATTTTAAAATTTGTTTTAATTGTGAAATTTCATCTCTAAATATTTTAGAATAATAATAGAATTTTTCCAAAATTTACTGTGCTGATTTCCTATTTTTAAAGGCTGTTTTCCTATTTTCTGCTATTTTCTTCATTAAAATTTATATTTAAATTAAATTTTAGATATTTATTTTGTGAATGTATTTTTATTTTATGTTATTATTTATGTTTAAAAATATATTTCAAGCTCATATGAATTTTCTAAAATTTATTCTATTAAATTTCAAATTTTCTAGACTAGTTTACTATTTTTAGCTATTTTCTTAATTTAACTTTATATTATTGATAAATATTTATATAAATTATTATATTTTGATAAATTTTCGAAATTTTATCTGGGATTATTATTATTTCCAGAAATGTAAGGTTATAAAAAAAAATTAAAGAAATTTGAAAAGGTTTATGACTTTTGATTTCCTAAGGCCTTTTATATTCCACCTTTTCACATTTTACAACGTCTTTTCATTCAATTGGCTGCCTTAACTCATTCTCTTCAGCCGACCACTCCCATATCATTTCAGGTGAATGTTTTCTCCTCAACTCTGAAAAATATTTCGGTCATTCTCTTTGAAAAAAAGTTTGGTAAAATTTCTTTCTTCTTTTCTATATTTTTCTTCCTTGTTTATTTGATAATTGCACTTGTTTTCTTCCCTTCTAGGCTCGGCTCCCCACCTACTCCAGCAGCTAGGCCGACCCCACCACCACCACAACCATCCACCACCACCTCCAGATCACCATCCCATCAGGCCGACCTCCCCTAGGCAAGAGATCCATCCAAACTTTCTCAAACAATCATCCTATGTTCAAAGCCGACCATACCCTTCCTTTATCACCACTTCCACCTCCTTTGCCACCACTTCCACCACCACCCCTTGCTCTGACCTGACCACCACCCACTTCCACACCACCCACCACCACCTGAGCACCAGGCCGAACCCATAGGACCCCTTGGCCGAACCCATTGTGGCTTGAAGTTGATGATAGTTTCCTTGAAATTGTAGATCCATGCACCTACTTTTTGCACCACCTTTTAGACTATGTTAGGCCGACCATATAGACTCAAGACCAGACCCATATTCAACCTTTTCCAGTACATTTCAGACCTATAACTAAAATATAGGAAGTCGAAAGCAAGTGCAATGATTTTGGACTTGTTTTATACAATCGTTTCTAGCTTTGTTTATTGAATTTTTGGGTTGAAATCTTATGTGGTTGTAATTGTTTTGTTTGAATGTGACAAGGCAATTAGCTTTGGCTCTCCCACACTCAAATCATTGTCGTGCTCTCGTGCCTTTGAAGTTTCTGTATTGTGTGTGTTGGTTGTCATCTCCAGCTCAATACAGGTGAGTAATACTCACCAGACAAATGTGTACTTATATGACTAGTAAACTGATCGCAATTCAATTTGTAAACTATATCATCATGTTATATCTGCTATACTTTGATTATATGATGTTTATACATGCTCATACACCTGTTATATCATATGTTACTGTTATATGATGCTATTCTGTTATTTATATCAGTTTATCACACTGCAAGTTCCCTGTAGGTTAGAATCACTATGGGTTGACATGATACATACCCGAACGGACTTGAGAATAAGGGAAAATCGTTATGGGCTGAAATGATAGGCCTGAGCGGTTTTCATTTCATTCATTTTACTTGGGACCGTGGGTTTGAAATGATAGAACCCGGTTTTTTTTGTAAATTGCAGATTGAAATGGTATATATCTGTATCACTTGACCTAGGCTAGAAAACTATATACAGACCCGTGGTTTATATAATATTTTTCTGAAATGTTTTATAAATATTTTAA
The DNA here is from genome assembly GCA_030737815.1 of Allium fistulosum. Lineage (NCBI taxonomy): Eukaryota > Viridiplantae > Streptophyta > Magnoliopsida > Asparagales > Amaryllidaceae > Allium > Allium fistulosum. Next base: position 142,744,635 of record CM060902.1, on the reverse strand, counting down.
AATGTAAAATTTATAATATTTTGGTTTAAATTTAATAAAAATGATTTTCACAGAAATATTAGTGATTTTCTATAAATTAAATAATGAATTAAGTAAATGGTAAAGTAGAATTTGAACTATAAGTAAATTTTGGAATTTATGTTTTGTTTTAAAAAGGAAAATTATGCAAAGTAAGAAAAGTATAATATTTTGATTTAAAAATGTATATTAGATGATTATATAAAAATAATAATGATTTTTGAATAAGTTAAAATGTTAAAAAAATGAAGGTTTAAGTAAATTTTGAAATATAGCTTAAATTGGGAAATTTTGAATTTTGTTTAAAAGGTGAAATTTTATTTAAGTAAAATAAATGTAAATAAGTTGTATTTTGGAAATTTAAACTTAATTGTTAAGTTAATAATTTAGTTAAAGAAATGGAATTTAATGCTTGAATTTAAATAATAAATTATGTCAACACTTGATTTTTGGATGAAATTGAACTTTATAAAAATCATAAAAAAATAAGAGTATTGAAATGATGATTTTAAAATGTGAAAATATATGATTTTTTATAAGTTAAAATGATTTATAAAAAGGAGTTAATTGTTTGTGAAATGGAAATTAAACTCTAAATTTGATTTGACTGCATTTTGAAATGTAATGTAAAAGATATTACAGCATTTTGTAAATGCTGTAGTTGTTTTAAATAAACTAAAAGGTTAATTTGAAATAAATGCTATTATAACCCTTTGTAAGTTCTATAGTGGTTAAACTTAACATTTAAGTTTATTTAAAGTATATAAGAAATCTATTACAGCATTTAAGTGCTGTCTTTTGCTAAATGAACTGTTTTAAACTATAACTTTACGTAGCATTTTATAAGTGCTATGGAAACTATATTTTGTTGTTTTAATAAATTTTAATGCAAATAACCTTTGGAAAATGATATAATTTTGGAAATTAAATGTTAAATTTCTAAAGATAATGAAGAGACATTTAAATGGTTTTAAATGGAAGAATTTGAGTTTTGATGTGAGTTTAAAATGGTATTTAAATTTAATAAAATGAATGGATTTAAATGGTATTTAAATGAATTAAAATGAATGATGTTTTGAATAATATTTTGATATTTTAAAATGGATTTGAAATGATATATGATTCCTGATTTATTTAATTTATTTGATAAATGAATATTTGAAGTATATATTGTTTGAGTTTATTTAAAGGATATTGGATTTATGAAATGTGGGATATTTAAGCTTTGAAATATACTAGAGATTGAATTTTGTATTTTGTGGATTTAATATATATATTTGAAATTGATATGATTTGAATGGTTGTGATAAACTATAATTGAATTGAAACTTTGGAAATTTAATACCTGATTTGAAATCTTAATAATTTCACTCTTACAGGAATTTAAATGAATTAATTTGTTGGAATATAAATTATTTAAAGGTGATTGGAAATAATAATAAATGAATGATATCTTTGAATTTAAAGGTATTTAAAGTTGAATATTTGGATTTGAACTCAAATGATATTTTGATAATAAAATGATTTGAAATGAAGTTTTGGAAAGATATGATATTTTGATATATTAAAGTGGTTTGAAATGATTTGATCTTTATTCTGATAAATATTTGAATTTGAAATGATATTTTATTTTTGAAATATAAAATATTATTTTAAAAAGTGAGTATATGTTTGAATTGGAAATGATATGGTATTGTTTTGAATATAGTTTTGAAATAAAAATGATTTGGTTTCGAAGTATAACTATCAAAGATATGATGTTTGGATATTAAATGATTTGAAAATGAAGTTTGAAAGGATATGATATTTTGATATATATTAAAATGATTTGAAAGGAAGTTTTGGAAAAGTATTATATCTTAATATATTGGAATGATTTAGAAATGATTTAATCTTTATTTTGATAAAGGTTTGGATTGGAAATGATATTTTATTTTGAAGTATAAAGTATTATTTTAAAATTATAACCACGGGTTATAATAACGGTTGTTTGTTAAAGAGACCGGGATCGGATATCTGGCATACTCTCTGTCGATACCGAAAACCACTTTAACAACTGTGTACGCGGTGGAGATTCCAGAATGAAGTAGGATGGTGGCGACGTTCCTAAGGTACATTTCGTGGACCTAACTCCCATGAGTAAGCTTAAGGTGGCTAAAACAGGAGCGATCTCGGGCCAAAGGAGGTAGAACCTCTGGTCGGACACACTTCTTCGATACCATTCTATTACTGTTGTGATCGATTGGGTGCACCCCTTGATTTTGGAGTGTTGTTAGGGGTGAGCGTAGTGGCTGCTACGTTACCACCAGCCCGTGTGCGTAATTGGTATATCTACCCTAGCATTACCTTGTGTGCCGTGTCACCTACCATACCGAGCCTTTACTACGAGTTTGTTTTTCTCCCATAGCCCGTGTGGTATCCTCTGACAGTCACCCGGAGTGGAGATGGCATGATATTGGATGGACTACTGGGACTATTATCTGTGAAGGGTGATATGGGTAGCCCGGAACGCTATTTAAAAGTATGTTTATTTTACTGTAGACATTATTATAATAGCGAAATATTACTATATAGTAAATAGTTTAACGGATCCTTAGAGGATGGGCAGTCCCAAGCATCCTTTAAGTTACTTGTATCTTTATTACAGTTCACTTGAGTTGGTTTACATTATATAAGTATATATTGTCCTGACTCGAGTGTTTTGTGTTTTGCTTTACGCTCGGGTCAGCCTGAGTTATTCACAGATTTGGATTTCCACTTCTTGGAGGTTCAGAATTGCTGGAGATTTATCAGCTCATCTAGCTTTATCCTCTTCAGTCTGTTGTTCTATTTCAGCTCTTGTATTAGTAGACTTCTGTGTATTGAGACATCTGTTGTACTCTATTTCTCTGTTGTATCCTATGTACTCTGATATATTTATATAGTAGCTTCATGAACTACTATTTCTTTTACTTCCGCTGCATTATTTTACTCTGTGTCTGTGATATGTGATTATATTTATTTACTGTATATTCTGAGATTTGCCAAATTTTATTTACAACGTGGTATTTTGAGCAATTCAAGTCCGACATGTACGGATGCGAATGGTTGAAAATATCGGGTTGTTACATATTAAGATTAAGTTGGCATAGAATAAATGCTGCTAGGAACTCCATCTAAGGTGTTGAAAGGGAAGGAGCCGGCTCAGGGACTACTAACCTGAAATGTAGACGATTTCAATACCATGATGAGGAACATACTGCAAAATACCCAAGTTGTCGCTGCAAATGTTGTCGTGGGTGGTGCTCAAGCACAAGCGCATATGACAAAGTGAACAAGGACTTCTCGAGCCTAGGTGGAAAACCGTTCTAGGGGATGGAAATGACAATGGTAGTAAAGGACTAGTTAAACACCTGTGAAAGAATCTTTGATGACTTGGAGTTAAATGATGCTATGTGGGGGAGGTTAGCCTCTATGCAACTTAAGTGTAGATCTATGAATTGGTGGAATGCTATGAAGATTGCTACTTCTAAGGATCAGTTCTCTTAGGAACATTTTAAAGCTAGATTTGAGGAGAACTTCATATAAGTAGCTTAGAAGTCGGTATCATTTAGGAAGTTTGTAGATTCGAAACTGAGAGATTCGTTTGTTTTATGTTTTTGAGTATGACATTTTGTCAAAATATAGAATGTCTTTCATCGACATTCCATTAAAATGAATGAAATTTTTGTCACTGCATTAAACAACTATCTTGGGGAGCGATAGATTAGTCATATAGACAAGTGCTTTGAGAAGTTGGTCGAAAAGACTTTATGACACGAGAGCCACTACCTAGGGCAGAAAATCGTTATTTCCAAAACCGAGCCAAAGCGTCAATCGGGTGGGGGAGGCAAAATGAAATGAAACTATAAGAGGAACTAGTTCCAGAATAACAATGGTCGGAACATAGGAAAGTGGGACCCTATTTTCTATAATTGTGGTTATAAGGGCCATCTGAGTATGAGTTGCAAAGATAATGGATACAAGTGGTATACCGCAACAAGGTCAAGCATATGAAGAAGGATTATCCCAAACCAGCTAAGCTGAAGTAGATAGTTAAGGAATATGCATTGAATGCCGTTCCGACATCATTGAGTGCTCCATCAGTAAAGGAGAAGAGAAGGGCAATACCATCCAAGGTATGGTTTTCATTGATGATATTGCTATACGTGTTTTATTCGATATAGGGCTTCATATTACTTTATATATAGTGATTTGGTAGATAGATTGGGATTGGGACCCGACTTAGCAGACCGACACTTGATTACGACTAACCCTGTTGGAGGCTCGACCAACTTATGCATGGTTTGCCGCAATGTTACCATATCAAATCATGGATTTTATTTACTTTGTGATTTCTTTGTTTTGGGTTTTGGTATTATTTTAGGGATGGATTGGTGAAGAAGTATATGGTAGTAGTCGATTAAGAGAGGTAGTTGGTGACAATTGGAACTGAGGATGGGTTGAGGTAGAGTTAGACTACCCACTGAAGGATGAGGTGATGATCAGCATTTTATATTCGTTGGAGATCCCATAGGACAAGTTTTCATCTATTCCTGTAGTTAGGGAATATCTTGATGTATTCGATGAGGTGATTAGAATATTACTACATAGGAAGATAGAGTTCTACGTAGATTTAGTGAAGGATGCTAGATTAATAGTTTTGCCATTAAGGTGTATGACACCTACAGATAAGAAGGACAGTAGGTATAATTAATGACTTATTGAGGAAAGTGCATTTGTAGGAGTATGTCTGAATGGGGTGCACCTATAGTATTTGCCACTAAGGTGGATGGCTCTTTGAGGTTGTGCATAAATTATCGTGAGCTGAACAAGGAGACAAAGAAGAGCAAGTATTCACTCCCTCATATTGAGTACTTGTTCGATTAACTCCATAGTGCTAGGGTGTTCTTTTAGTTTAACCTTGCAATGGGGTTTCACCAACTAAGAGTGGCTAAAGTGAGTGCGCCAACCACAACGTTTTGGAAGGAATCGAGACGGTTGAAAGGGTTAAATGGGAGAATTCTATTTTTTTCCATTTTAGAACTTTGTTGGGCCTATGAAGTCTAAATGAATATTAGATCCTATATAAAATATCTTAAATTAAATTTGTATTTTATTTAATTTGTTAAATTTTTAATATTAGGTTTTAGTTTGTAAGTGTATCAAATGCACTTATTTGTGTAAAGTGCATGTGCTATGGATAAGAAGTGTACATAGTTAATATGACTACATGTAGGTGATGAAATTTACACCGCAACGGACCTATTTCCCTTTTACATGTGCCTTTATTGTACAAAGTTTTGATTTAAAATTATATACATAATAATCGATAAATAGATATGTGTGTGTTTGTGTGTGTGTGTGTATCCGTGTGCATATTGAGATTAAATTTGACCATTTTTGTTTCAAATCTAAAGTTAACAGTAATGAATTTAATTTAAGTTAAAGAAGAGGTAAATATAAAATTTTACGGTTTTACACTAAAGTCTATTTTATGAATTTAAGTTAAATTTGCATACACGAATATGTTTCCATATATATAAAGAATTGCAAATATTGTTTTAAACTTAGAAACAAGTCATGTATGAAAAATTGTAATTTACTCTATATGTATATATTAAAGTTAACAATTTTAATCGAACTTTTAATTTGGAAAGGAAATAAGAATTTAGGATCATATATAAAAACTTTGAATATAGAAAGGAAATAAAAGATTTATGATTTTACATAAAAGTCCGCTAATGAATTCTAGATTCAAAACACATTTATTCTTATGTATACAATATTCCGAAGATCAACCATATAACATAAGAAATAAATTTTCAAGGAAAGTCTAAACGATTAACATATGTCGTTTTATTTGTGTATGCGAGTGTTATAAAATTATAAGATGGTTTTCTATAAAAATTAGTTTTTTCAACAGAAGTTTCTAAAATAGAAGAAAAAGGGAATTGGACAACTTAGACACAAGTAAATTCATGGTACAAGTATTTAGATTACATAGAGAACAACGACAAATAATCATATGAAACAAATGATCTAAATTATATGAATCATGATAAACATATAATAAATGGAGATATGCACAAAAATGGATCTGAATCAAATCAAGATAACAAGCATACTATTAATTAAGATGGACAAAAGAAATTTGAATTACATATTGAAAGATGAACAATCAAATAGATGAGATGATGCATATAGAGTCTAAAAGCACATGAATAGAGAAATATATAAATAAATCAAATCAGAATAGTCCTTTAGGATGTAGTTAAAAGTTGCACCTTGAATAATGAATCGGCGCTCCTAGGTTCAATTAATTGATCTTTTGGATGTTGCGGAAATCAAGAGAAAACAACAACCTTTTGTTTTCATTTTATTTTAATTTGATTTTGGAATTTTTTCAAGCCTTGTAGGCCATTATTTTTTGGCTATAATTGAATTGAGAGAGGACAGCAGAAGTAAAATGAATTTTGTCAGGAAAAAGGAATAAAAGAAGATTTTGTTTTAAGGAAAACGTTGAAACCTTTCAATTTCCTTCTTTAATACCCTTCCTATTTAATCAACTTTCAAATCTCATCAAATCGTTTCCCCTTTATATTTTTAGTAAAATCCAATTTTACTTATTTTAAGGTACTTGGTAGTAACGATTATTTACACCAATTTTCTTCGTCAAGATTATATCACATTAGTACTTATGAAATTTGGTTTTGGTCAAAATTCCAACATTGTCCACATTCAACTTTATTTTCCAAATACAAAGTCCTTGGTTCAATTATAATAATTATTATTAACTGTACTACTTTGGCCAGAGGCTTTCACTTTGATTTGACAACAATTGGCCATGATACCAACCCCACATAACCGAGGAGACGAATTCTCTATTGAATAGTATTTCACTTTCAATGCTTTAACGTAGACTCAACTATAGTCATTCAATGGATTCCATGACATGATTTACTATAATCAAAGTAGAGTGTCTACATTAAAGATCTATAGTATTTTCAAGTCGAGTGAACTATATAACATTGTCCCTTTGAAATTCTCTTCTCGACCTTAGTTATATCAACCAACAGGAAACTCTCGAGTGAGTCATTCCATAGTTATCCAATAACTATTAGTATGCAACCCCTTGGTGCCCCCAACAACCACGAGTAATACATTGCCCAATAATTAGAGAGCGTTATGCACTCTAATATCAATGGATTAATCGATATCATTTTTCAAAACATTTTGACTAGTAATATTTAAAATAAAATATTATTTTTAATAAGATAAATTTCTCATGATTACAACATGTTTTAATTACTTACTTGACATATCATTTAAGGATTTTCTATTTAATGTACTTTAAATTAAATTTAACTATATCACAATATAACAAGTATATAATAAAAAGAAAACACTTTTTATTTTGAACAAGATTGTTTATCGAGTTATATATATGTAACAGTTTACATATATATATATATATATATATATATATATATATATTACACACACACACACACATATTGTAACAACCCTGTATTTTGTGATTATTTTAATTGTATATTTTGGTTATTTTAATTAATTTCCTGATTTAAATACTTTATTTTATTTATTAAAATGAATAAATTTTGTTATTTTAAATATAAATTTTGATTTTGATGTGAATTAGAATTCCAAACATGACTAAAAAGAATATTTCCCAGAAAAGTGAATTTTGGTCAATATGGTCAAACTTTGACTTTTAATTTAGAAATTTGAAAGTTTGAAAATTTGAATTTTATCTTTTATTATGAAAGTAAATAAAATTTTAAGAATAATGCTTTTCGTTTCGTTGAAATCTGATTTATAATGTGAAAGTTATGCCTTTTTCAATATTGTGTGTAATTTGTTGTATTTAACAAATTGTTTATTTTAAATTGTATAAATAATATTTTATTTGGTCATGTAATGTTCTAATTTATATTTATATGGGTAAAATAACATGTTGTGCATATATTTTGATTTTAAAACATTTTTTAAAAGTATAATTGACATTTTCCAGTGTCAGTTGTATTTTGCTTACAATTTCTAATTTCCAGTTTCAATTAATTAAAGTAATTCTTTATTTATTTTTCTATTTTTTTTTTCTTAAAATCTTATTTGATTCTCATTCCCACTTTATTTTGTTCCTCGTTTATTTTATTTATTTGACCTTTTATTTGTTTTAAAGTGAAATAGAAATTTTCTAAAACTAGTGATATTCTATTTGTAAATTTTAAGTCCTGTTTTGAATTTTTAAGCAATTTCTTTAGTTCTTTTTCTAATTTCTCTAAATTTAATTATTTATTTCATTTTGAAAATATAAATGAATTATTTTACTTCACATTTTTGTTTTAAAATATTTTTAAAATGAAGTTGTTAATTTTCCAAAGTCAATAGTGATTTATTTGTAATTTCTGGACCCTGTTTTCAATTTTTAAGCAATTTCTTATATTCTTTTTCCATTTTCTTTAAAATTAATTTATTATTTTTATTTTATATTACTTTGTTTCGGTTTTAAAGTCAATTTACTGATTTTATTTTTGTTTTATTTGAATATAAAGAAAAAGAAATATGAAGAGTTTTAAAAGCTTATTTACCTTAAGTCCTTTCATCTCCTTTGTCCTTTCATTTGCCATAACTCCTCAATTACTATCTTGGCTGTGCATTTTTGGTTTGTAGCCGTGAGTTTTCAGCCTCCATTCACCCAAAAACATTTTACCTTCTCATTCATTCATGGCTTCAAGAAAAATCTATGGGTAATGGCTACTTTTTACACTTTTCTTCTCATTTTTCATGTATTTTGCCTTGTTTTCTTTGCTTCTTTGAATGGCCTCCACTCCATATCCACGGCCACCACCCCCTACATCTCTTCCCTGCCATCACCACCAGCTACTCCTCTGGTATTGACCAAGTCCGAGCCACCATGATGCCAAAACTCCACAAAAATTGCAAAACAAGCCATAAAAACATGATTGTTTACCACTATTGCTTCACCACTCCATTTTCCACCACCACCACCACCTTAGGCCGCCTCCACCACCTTTGGCCAGACCACCACACACCTTTCCTTCCACTGACCTGATCCATACCACTCTGACCTGACCACACAAGCCCATGGCCGAGCCATTTTTGTGAACAAAACCCACCTATTTTGCCTTAAACTCTTCATATTCCTTTGTATAAACTTCCTCCTCATATTCTACTACCTAGGCCATGCATACACATGACCAAACCTGAGCCAAACTTGTTCAAACTAGAGCCAAAACCATCCCTAGGCCATGAAAAAAAGAATAGAGAAAGCAAGGCAAAAGATTTGGCATTCGTATCTCTTTTTATTTAAAAGTTATTTCATTTCTAGTGTATTGAAATTTATGGTTTGCTTTGATTTTTGTTTGGGTTGTAACACAAGATCTATATCATTGGATTTTCTCTCCACACTCAAATTGTATTAGAGTTGTCGTGCCTTCGTAATCTTTGTGTTGTGAGCTTTGTTGGAAAATCTCCAGCTTAACAGGTGAGTTATTCTCACCAGACAATATGTACATATATAACTAGTGAATTGACCCCTTTTGAATCTGTAAAATGCATTATCATGTTACACTTGCTATGTTATGATTTTATGATGTTCACCCATGCTTAAACACCTATTATAGTATATGTTACTGTTATATTATGTTGTTCTATTATTTTTATCAGTTTATCACACTGCAAGTTCCCTTTAGATTAAAATCACTATGGGTTGAAATGATACATACCCGAACGGACTTTAGAATAGGAGAAAATCATTATGGGCTGAAATGATATGCCTGAATGATTTTCAATTATTTTCATTTACTTGGGATTGCGGGTTTGAAATGATCAAACCCGGGTATCTTTGTAAATTACGGGTTGAAATGATAAATTACCCGTATCACTTTACCTAGGCTAGAAAATGAAATACAGACCCGTTGTTAAAATATGTTTTATAATTTTTTTTTAAATATTTTAGAAATGTAAATATTATAATATTTTGATTTAAACTAAATAAAAATGATTTTTGTAAAGCATTATTGATTTTCTGAAAATTTATAAGTGAAATAAATTAATGGTAAAATTAGAAAATTTGAAATGTAAGTTATTTTGGGAAATTTTAATTTGGTGATAATTGGAATTTAAATTAAATATGAAATGTGATAAATTCATGATAATTTGGATTAAAGTGAATTTAAATGATTTTATAATATATTAAATGTTTTTTTTAATAAAGTTAAAATGTGAAATGAATGAATATATAAGTTGAAATTTTGAAATATAACTAAAATTGGAAATTTGTGAATTTGGCTTAAAAGTGAATTTTTAAGTTAAGTAAATAAAAATGGAATTAAGTTATATTTGAAAATTTAAACTTAAGTGTTAAGTTAATTTAATTTAATGAATTTATAACTTAATATTGGAATTTAATAAGTAAATTATTGTTAAATTTTGATTTTTGAATGGAGTTTTAACTTTATAAAATCATGAATATAAGGGTATTTGAATGATTGTTTTAAAAGTGAAATTATATGATTTTATAAGTAAAAAAATGATTTATATAAAAATATAATTGTTTGTGAAATTATACTGAATATTTGAAGTTAGTTAACTGCATTTCTGAAATGCTATTAAATTCTAATGTAAATGATAATACAACATTTGTAAATGCTGTAGTTGATAATAATGAACCTGTAGTTGATAATAATGAACCAAATGGCTAAATTTAATTAAAGGCTATTATAGCATTTTTGTAAATGTTATAATGGTTGAATTTAACTAAGTTTATTTGAAACTAATGTAACCATATTACAGCATTTTAAATGCTGTCTTTTGTTAAATTGAACTGTTTTAAATGTGACTTTCCGTAGCATTTTCTAAATGCTGCAAAAGTTGAAATTTCATTGTTTTAATTAATTGAAGTGAACGAATGAACTTTGAAAATTTAAATTTTTGGAAATTTAAAATTTTAATTATTAAATATACTAACTTCATTTTTATGATTTAAAATGAAGTAATTTGTTTCGAAATATAAACTATTTTGAAATATGATATTTTGAAATGGATTTTTGAAGGATATTGAATTTTGAAATGATATTTGATTTCGAAGTATAAAATACCATTTTGAAATTTTAACCACGGGATGTATTTAATTTATAGTTTAACTGATCCTTAAAGGAAGGGCGATCCCAAGCATCCTTTGAGTTATTGTGCATTTCTACTACAGTTCACTTGAGTTGGTTTACATTATATAAGTATATATTGTCCTGACTCGAGTGTTTTGTGTTTTACTTTACGCTCGGGTCAGCCTGAGTATTTACAGCTTAGCTTTGGATTTCTTTTTGGAGCTAGGAATCGCTGGAGATTCTGCTTGTCTAGTTATCTGTTCCTTTCAGTTCAGTTGTTCTATTTCAGTTCTGGTATTCATAAACTTCTATTTATTTGAGATGTCTATTGTATATGTTTTCAAGCAGATATTATGTATTATGTTTTGAGAGTTTGTTATAGTAGCTTCATGAACTACTATGGTTTTTTATATTCCGCTGCGAGTTATTCTGATATGTTCTGTGTCTGTGATTCTGTGTATTTGATTTCATTTGCTCCAAATTTATTTACAATCTGTTATTTTGAATTATTCAAGCCAGACATGTGTGGATTATTGTCGATTTGAATGGTCCAAAATAGTGGGTCGTTACAGTTGGTATCAGAGCTTTGGTTTTAGGCAAACCTTAGCCTGCGGAGCAAAAACTCATTAGAGATAGGGTAGAAATACCCTAGAATGAGTGAAATCTATCTCAGAATCATTTCTTTGTGAGAGAACGTATTTTCGAAGTATAAAATGATTTTCAAATGATTTTTAAAGAATTTTCAAAGATTATTTTGATATAAATTTCCTTGCTTTAAAAGTAAAATATTTCTTAAACTTCATTCCTTTCGCATCCACCTTGTTAGTAATTTCTTTGATTAGGATCCTCTAAAATTTTGAACTTCTCTCTTGATTGATCAAGATCCATTGTTGATAGGAATCTATTTTGGTTATGGCAAAATCAGTAGTTTGTTAGGATGCTTTGAGTAAACTTTGTTGTATCTTTTGCTTAGCTAAAGTTGTCCAACTAAAGATATTTATGCTTCTGTTTTCGTATGTTATGAATTCGAGTCATTCCAAATTTTGAATGGGAATTTTTCTGTATCGATATAGGTTATATATCTCTAATCTTCGTTTGGATTCTTATCGAATAAGATTCCTTTGAATTTTGGAACGCTCCCACTTGTTCTGAAATCCATTCCTGTCTCCCATAATTGTATTCTTTTGGTTTTGGAGCATTGCATCACTCCACTATGTATGACCTTTATAGGGTGGCGATTCCGCCAATCTTTGAATGATTATAATTGGCATTGATTCATTGGATATTTCTGTATCCTCGGTTTACGATGTTTTCTATCTTCTGCTATATTTAGATTCTATCTTTGGCAATCGAAGGTCGATTTGCCTTAGATTTTCGCATCGATTATATTCCTGAAGTCACGGTTGACCGGTTAAGGTCGCCCGCGATTCATATAGGCTTATCCATCTTTTATTTGGTAATTTAATTATCTTATCTTCGTTTGAGCCTATCTTTGAATTAGAATTCTATTCGATTAGAGTCCTTCTAAATTTGAATCTCTGTTTTGCTTTGAAATCCATCCTTGAATCGTCCCTTGGAAAGTTTGTGGTTGATTGTCTTTTGAAAATTGTGTATTCATCGTAGTTTTTATTTTGATAAGGATGACCATATTTTTATATAAAGATGAAATGTTTTTTATAAGGATTATATACCTTTTAAAAAAATGAGAATTTGAAGTTTTGAAAGGATTTGAAATTGTGAAAATTTTATAAGAAATGGTTTCATATAAAATGATTTATAACTGAAGGTTTTGAATCTGAATTTAAGTGATTGAACTCCGGCATTTTGGAACTGGTTTTAGGATTTTGAAATAATAAATAATATGATTTGAAATTATTTTTCCGAATAAGTAATGTTTCAATGATTTTAATGGGTTTTAATGATTTCGAAGGAATTTCAAAGAAGTTTTCAAAGTAAATGGAAGTCCAGAACTCACTTGTGTCGCTGGAAAATAATTTCGGTGATGAGTGCACGCATCATCGACATTGATTTTCGAGTTTCTGAGTGAGGGAGAGGCCACTTTAATAGCTTTGCTATGCAAGTGATTTTGTGAAACCATTTTTGATTTCAAATTCCGAAGTATGATTTGATATTCGAAAGATATATGTAAATATATTTGAAATGATTTGAAATGAACCGGTGTTCAGTCCTCGAGTTTTGGATTTGATATAACCCTATCTATTAAAATTGATTTACTGATTTGTTGCTAATTTCCAACTCTTGAATTTGAAAATGATTTCTTCAACTATTTCGAAGTTCGAGTACTTCCAAATCAAGGTTAACTTTTCAAAGCTAAGAAATTTGAAAAGTATTTTGATAAAGTATATAAGTTTGTTTTGAATGTTTAAGTATGAAGTAATATGATTTAAATAAGTTGAAACTGTTTTGTTAAGTAAATGAATAAGGCAATTTAATTTTTTTTTCTAATATGAAATTTAGATTTGAAATGTTTTGAAAAGAAATTGTTCTTCAAAATATTTTGAATAAATTTTAAGTGTTTTAACTTAGTAACATCTTTATGAAACTATATAGGTAACGAGTTGGAATAAATATATAAGTTGTACGTATGCTGTTTTATTCGCATAATTAATTTGATCCAAGTTTGAGTACACAAGTTCGAGGTGAATTACACCATTTCGTGTTAGGATTTTTCATTCGATTCTTGATGACGAATATTTGATATGGATTTTGGGCTCGATTCTAGAATTCTCTATCATAGTATATGGCTATGCAAGGAGACTGATGGCTTCTAGTCGAGAAACCATATCGAAATCCGCATTAGGGAAGTGAATGGACAATACTAGTTCGAAAGCGAACTTGTGTGATCGATCGAGCGATCGAATGTGACTTTGCGAAATGATGACATATGTACATCTTATATTCTAATATCTTTGATATATTTTGACGCTGAAATTGAAAGCTGTCGAGTTAGAATATCTTTGCTTACTAAAAGAAAATTCCAATTTAAATTACAAAGATATATAACCCATAAAAGCAAAGATATTCAAATCCCATATGGCTCTTCATACAGCGAAATTTATTTTGAAAAATTTGATCCTTATATAAGATGGACCTTACATAAGTATAAGATGATTTTGAAAACATTTGATTTTGGAAATGAATTGGTTGACTTAAATTATTGATTTGGAAATTTGGATTTATTTTATAAATCTATTATTTTGGAAACTTTGAAACTAAAGATAATTAATTTGAGAAGAAATAATTTGGTGAAATTGTATATGATTTTGAAATTGAACTGATATTGAAACAAATTGAAATTTGAGAACCTTATGTTACTAAACACTTGATTTGGGAGTTGTCGAACTTATATAAAATTGATTTGTATGAGTATGAAATTGATTCGAAAACTATAGATTTGAAAAGGTACTCAATTTGAAAGTGAAATCTTATATAATTGAAGTCTATATAAGTATGATTTGATATACTATTGATTTTGGAAAGTATTCGATTTGAAAATAAAATCTTATATATAATGGATTTTATATAAGTACGATATTTGAAAGTGATTTGAAAAGGTACTATATGATACATATTTTCGAAGTAAAGATATGGAAAGTGCCTTCTGCTTGATATCCGATTTGTGGCCACATCTTGGATTCATTCTATCGATATTATTCTCTCTGATTTTTGGTTTTCCGGATATGATACTCGAGTGTCCTTCGAATTCCATGGCGTTACCCATGGTCTTATTGTTCTCCCGTGACTGCATAGCGCAACTGCCTGGCTGAGTCTTGCCTAGGGGTACGGATTGTTTCCTGGGGGATCCAGGCGTAATCATTGTGTATCCTGCAATCTATGTAGGTCGCGAATAGTAGCGCAAATGCTTGGCTGAGTCTTGCCTGGGGGTACGGATTGTTTCCTGGGGGATCCAGGCGTAACCATTGTGTATCCTGCATTCTACTAGTCATCATGGCGTAACTCGCAGGGCTGAGAAAGCTTACGGATATGGATTGTTTCCTGGGGGATCCAGGCGTAACCATTGTGTATCTGCGAACCATGGTTAGACAAAGGTTTTGTTGTTTTTGTTTGGATTGTCCTTTCCATATCTGTTTTAAAGGTTTTTCAAGTATTTTCACTAGGTGTTGAAACAAGTCTACTAAGTACCTGGAGAATTCTAGCTTTGCGCCTGATCAACGCATGGCCAGAGTCTGCAGGAACGAAAGTAAACTTGTTAAGACATCGAGTTAAAAAGTATTTTGATAAAATATTATAAAGGATATTTTGATCAGTTATTTCCTTTCTAAAAGATTTTAAAGTGTTTTAAATATTGTTTACCTCTTCAACCAACAATTTTAAATTAATGGCTCATCCTTGTCTTTCGTCCTATTTTCCCTTCTAGCTATTCCTATTCCCCACCTTATTAAACTTACCCATAACAACAATTATCAGGTATAATTTTAATCTTCTTGTCATCTTGTCTTAATCCTATTCCATTTTATCTTTTCTGTGTTTTCCGTATCTCATTCCTTTTCGAGGACGAAAAGATTTGAGTGGGGGAGAGTGTAACAACCCTGTATTTTGTGATTATTTTAATTGTATATTTTGGTTATTTTAATTAATTTCCTGATTTAAATACTTTATTTTATTTATTAAAATGAATAA
Organism: Allium fistulosum; assembly: GCA_030737815.1. Classification (NCBI taxonomy): domain Eukaryota; kingdom Viridiplantae; phylum Streptophyta; class Magnoliopsida; order Asparagales; family Amaryllidaceae; genus Allium; species Allium fistulosum. Next base: position 142,728,787 of record CM060902.1, on the reverse strand, counting down.
ATTTTGTTATTTTAAATATAAATTTTGATTTTGATGTGAATTAGAATTCCAAACATGACTAAAAAGAATATTTCCCAGAAAAGTGAATTTTGGTCAATATGGTCAAACTTTGACTTTTAATTTAGAAATTTGAAAGTTTGAAAATTTGAATTTTATCTTTTATTATGAAAGTAAATAAAATTTTAAGAATAATGCTTTTCGTTTCGTTGAAATCTGATTTATAATGTGAAAGTTATGCCTTTTTCAATATTGTGTGTAATTTGTTGTATTTAACAAATTGTTTATTTTAAATTGTATAAATAATATTTTATTTGGTCATGTAATGTTCTAATTTATATTTATATGGGTAAAATAACATGTTGTGCATATATTTTGATTTTAAAACATTTTTTAAAAGTATAATTGACATTTTCCAGTGTCAGTTGTATTTTGCTTACAATTTCTAATTTCCAGTTTCAATTAATTAAAGTAATTCTTTATTTATTTTTCTATTTTTTTTTTCTTAAAATCTTATTTGATTCTCATTCCCACTTTATTTTGTTCCTCGTTTATTTTATTTATTTGACCTTTTATTTGTTTTAAAGTGAAATAGAAATTTTCTAAAACTAGTGATATTCTATTTGTAAATTTTAAGTCCTGTTTTGAATTTTTAAGCAATTTCTTTAGTTCTTTTTCTAATTTCTCTAAATTTAATTATTTATTTCATTTTGAAAATATAAATGAATTATTTTACTTCACATTTTTGTTTTAAAATATTTTTAAAATGAAGTTGTTAATTTTCCAAAGTCAATAGTGATTTATTTGTAATTTCTGGACCCTGTTTTCAATTTTTAAGCAATTTCTTATATTCTTTTTCCATTTTCTTTAAAATTAATTTATTATTTTTATTTTATATTACTTTGTTTCGGTTTTAAAGTCAATTTACTGATTTTATTTTTGTTTTATTTGAATATAAAGAAAAAGAAATATGAAGAGTTTTAAAAGCTTATTTACCTTAAGTCCTTTCATCTCCTTTGTCCTTTCATTTGCCATAACTCCTCAATTACTATCTTGGCTGTGCATTTTTGGTTTGTAGCCGTGAGTTTTCAGCCTCCATTCACCCAAAAACATTTTACCTTCTCATTCATTCATGGCTTCAAGAAAAATCTATGGGTAATGGCTACTTTTTACACTTTTCTTCCCATTTTTCATGTATTTTGCCTTGTTTTCTTTGCTTCTTTGAATGGCCTCCACTCCATATCCACGGCCACCACCCCCTACATCTCTTCCCTGCCATCACCACCAGCTACTCCTCTGGTATTGACCAAGTCCGAGCCACCATGATGCCAAAACTCCACAAAAATTGCAAAACAAGCCATAAAAACATGATTGTTTACCACTATTGCTTCACCACTCCATTTTCCACCACCACCACCACCTTAGGCCGCCTCCACCACCTTTGGCCAGACCACCACACACCTTTCCTTCCACTGACCTGATCCATACCCCTCTGACCTGACCACACAAGCCCATGGCCGAGCCATTTTTGTGAACAAAACCCACCTATTTTGCCTTAAACTCTTCATATTCCTTTGTATAAACTTCCTCCTCATATTCTACTACCTAGGCCATGCATACACATGACCAAACCTGAGCCAAACTTGTTCAAACTAGAGCCAAAACCATCCCTAGGCCATGAAAAAAAGAATAGAGAAAGCAAGGCAAAAGATTTGGCATTCGTATCTCTTTTTATTTAAAAGTTATTTCATTTCTAGTGTATTGAAATTTATGGTTTGCTTTGATTTTTGTTTGGGTTGTAACACAAGATCTATATCATTGGATTTTCTCTCCACACTCAAATTGTATTAGAGTTGTCGTGCCTTCGTAATCTTTGTGTTGTGAGCTTTGTTGGAAAATCTCCAGCTTAACAGGTGAGTTATTCTCACCAGACAATATGTACATATATAACTAGTGAATTGACCCCTTTTGAATCTGTAAAATGCATTATCATGTTACACTTGCTATGTTATGATTTTATGATGTTCACCCATGCTTAAACACCTATTATAGTATATGTTACTGTTATATTATGTTGTTCTATTATTTTTATCAGTTTATCACACTGCAAGTTCCCTTTAGATTAAAATCACTATGGGTTGAAATGATACATACCCGAACGGACTTTAGAATAGGAGAAAATCATTATGGGCTGAAATGATATGCCTGAATGATTTTCAATTATTTTCATTTACTTGGGATTGCGGGTTTGAAATGATCAAACCCGGGTATCTTTGTAAATTACGGGTTGAAATGATAAATTACCCGTATCACTTTACCTAGGCTAGAAAATGAAATACAGACCCGTTGTTAAAATATGTTTTATAATTTTTTTTAAATATTTTAGAAATGTAAATATTATAATATTTTGATTTAAACTAAATAAAAATGATTTTTGTAAAGCATTATTGATTTTCTGAAAATTTATAAGTGAAATAAATTAATGGTAAAATTAGAAAATTTGAAATGTAAGTTATTTTGGGAAATTTTAATTTGGTGATAATTGGAATTTAAATTAAATATGAAATGTGATAAATTCATGATAATTTGGATTAAAGTGAATTTAAATGATTTTATAATATATTAAATGTTTTTTTTAATAAAGTTAAAATGTGAAATGAATGAATATATAAGTTGAAATTTTGAAATATAACTAAAATTGGAAATTTGTGAATTTGGCTTAAAAGTGAATTTTTAAGTTAAGTAAATAAAAATGGAATTAAGTTATATTTGAAAATTTAAACTTAAGTGTTAAGTTAATTTAATTTAATGAATTTATAACTTAATATTGGAATTTAATAAGTAAATTATTGTTAAATTTTGATTTTTGAATGGAGTTTTAACTTTATAAAATCATGAATATAAGGGTATTTGAATGATTGTTTTAAAAGTGAAATTATATGATTTTATAAGTAAAAAAATGATTTATATAAAAATATAATTGTTTGTGAAATTATACTGAATATTTGAAGTTAGTTAACTGCATTTCTGAAATGCTATTAAATTCTAATGTAAATGATAATACAACATTTGTAAATGCTGTAGTTGATAATAATGAACCTGTAGTTGATAATAATGAACCAAATGGCTAAATTTAATTAAAGGCTATTATAGCATTTTTGTAAATGTTATAATGGTTGAATTTAACTAAGTTTATTTGAAACTAATGTAACCATATTACAGCATTTTAAATGCTGTCTTTTGTTAAATTGAACTGTTTTAAATGTGACTTTCCGTAGCATTTTCTAAATGCTGCAAAAGTTGAAATTTCATTGTTTTAATTAATTGAAGTGAACGAATGAACTTTGAAAATTTAAATTTTTGGAAATTTAAAATTTTAATTATTAAATATACTAACTTCATTTTTATGATTTAAAATGAAGTAATTTGTTTCGAAATATAAACTATTTTGAAATATGATATTTTGAAATGGATTTTTGAAGGATATTGAATTTTGAAATGATATTTGATTTCGAAGTATAAAATACCATTTTGAAATTTTAACCACGGGATGTATTTAATTTATAGTTTAACTGATCCTTAAAGGACGGGCGATCCCAAGCATCCTTTGAGTTATTGTGCATTTCTACTACAGTTCACTTGAGTTGGTTTACATTATATAAGTATATATTGTCCTGACTCGAGTGTTTTGTGTTTTACTTTACGCTCGGGTCAGCCTGAGTATTTACAGCTTAGCTTTGGATTTCTTTCTGGAGCTAGGAATCGCTGGAGATTCTGCTTGTCTAGTTATCTGTTCCTTTCAGTTCAGTTGTTCTATTTCAGTTCTGGTATTCATAAACTTCTATTTATTTGAGATGTCTATTGTATATGTTTTCAAGCAGATATTATGTATTATGTTTTGAGAGTTTGTTATAGTAGCTTCATGAACTACTATGGTTTTTTATATTCCGCTGCGAGTTATTCTGATATGTTCTGTGTCTGTGATTCTGTGTATTTGATTTCATTTGCTCCAAATTTATTTACAATCTGTTATTTTGAATTATTCAAGCCAGACATGTGTGGATTATTGTCGATTTGAATGGTCCAAAATAGTGGGTCGTTACACATATCCGTGTGTGTATTGAGATAAAATTCGACTATTTTGCTTTGAAATCGAAAGCTAACGGTAATGAATTTAATTTCGGCTAAAGAAGAGGTAGAGATTAAATTTTACAGTTTTACACTATAGTCCATTTTATGAATTTAAGTTAAATTAGCATTGTAACGACCCACCTTTTTGGACAGTTTAAATCGACAATCAAACACTCTTGTCAACTCAAACCATTCAAAAGGGAGGATTGTTAATGGGGTAAATAAGAAAAGAAGAGAAAAGAACAAGAAACAACCACAGAATCTCGCAGCGGAAAGATAAAATATAATAATCAAATAAACAGTTCATGAAGCTGTTTAATATACTTTTGATTATCATTTATACATCATTTATCAGAGTTATACATATATAACAGAACAAATAAAATAATGCAGCAGACAGCATGATGCAAGGATAATAATAGTAATAGTATACCAAATCTTCGTCTTCGTCCTCCAGAATAGATCTTCAATAAGCTGAAAAACTCAGGACTGACCCGAGCGTAATGAAAAACAAAACACTCGAGTCAGGACTAAAATATCCTAATGTAAGTTAAATCAATCGTAAATAAAGATGAGTGTAATGGCGTCAGAGATGTTTACGGGGTTTGACATCTCCTATCTAGTGTCGACGTGCGTGCAATAACTCAAGAGATGTTACGGGATTTTCCATCTCTTAAGGATCCGTTAAACTATCTACTATGTAGTACAATACGCTATTATAATATGTCTATAGTAAAATAAACTATTAAAATAGCGTTAAGGCGTTACCCATATCCCCCTTAAAACATTTTTATAAATATTCCCATAGTCTATACAGTACCGTAATTCCTCCGTAAACTGGAGGGCTATCAGAGGGCACTCCATAGGTATGGTACAAAACGAACTCGTAGAAGGCGCTCTAGGGCATGTGAACACGGCACACGAGGAAATGCCAGGGTAGATATACCATTTGCGGATCTGGACTGGTGGTGACGCATAACAGCTACTACCGCCCACCTCGGACACACTCCCAAACAATCGAGGGGTGGCCACCAAACAATCACAAAAGCAATAGAATGGTATCGAAGAAATATGCCCGATAAGAGGAATGACCTCACATTGGCCTGGCGTGGCTCCTGATTTTAGTCACATCTAAGCTGACTCACGGGAGTCAGGGTCACGTCATACCATATAGAATCGTCGCCAAACCATCCTACTTCATTTCTGGAATCTCCACCACGTACACAGTTGTTAAAGTGGTTTTCGGTATCGACAGAGAGTATGCCCATATCCGATCCCGGTCTCTTTAACAACCGAACGCTTATTACACACCGGATGGTTCTTTTACATTTCAAAAATCAATTCATGATTGATATCAAAATATCAAGTTCGCTTCAAAAATCAAATCCATTTCAAAATCATCGTATTTACGCAAAATATACGATTTCATTTCAAAAATCATTTCGCCCCAATATCTCATTTCAATTTAAAATTTATTTCACATTTCAATTTAGGTTGTAACTTCATTTAGCCCAATTCGTATTTAAATCCAAGATTTAAATATAAACATTTCACCTTATTGACCAGTTGGAAATTTTGGAAAATAGTTTTGAATAGTTTAAAGTAGCTTAAATAATTGAAAATAGTTAAAATACTCTAAATATTAAAGATAGATTTCAAAATAGTTTTAAATTGATTTAATATAGTTAAATAGATTAAAAATAGATTTAATATAATTAAATAGGTTAAATAGCTTTAAAATTAGGTTAAATATAATTAAAAATAAACTAAATAGGTAAATTACTTTAAATAAATTAAATTGGGTTAAGTAGATTAAAAATAGATTAAAATAAGTTAACATAGTTTAAGATAGGTTGACAAATTTAATATAGTTAATATAGGTTAAAATAGTTTAACAAAAATAGTTTAAGTATTTAAAATAGTTTTTATAGCCGAATAACTTAGGAAAACCAAATTTGAAATAGCTTCAAAGTCAACCATTTTAATTTCCAACTTACCAATCTGAATCAAATTCAAATTTACATTCAGTCGATTCAAAACTCAATTTTCAGTTCAAATCAATTTCGATTTCCAATTAATTCAATTCTATCCCAAATCCAATTTCCTCAAATTTCAAAATGTTGTCTTTATCACACTTTTACTTAAAAATATTCAAAATCCGAATAAAAGTTGAATCCTTTAAAAATCAAATCAATTTACGAAATCCAATTATCACAATTTTAATTTCAAAGTCTTAACTTCAATTATTAACCAACTTGTTTAACAAAAATTTATTTCAACATCTCAACGTCAAATTCGCGATGAATTCAATTTCTATAAAATTTGATTTTTAAATTCCTTTAAATCAGACCATTTAAAATAATTCCAAATCAAAGATTTTACAAATTATTTAATTTAACCAATCCGGTGCCCATATATAATTTTCTATCCTATGGCCAAGTGATCAGTTATTTCAATTAAATTTCAGGAATAGATATATATCACTTCAAATCAAATCATAGTGTCATAGGTATATATATCATTTCAACCTATTTCTCAATTTATTCAAAATGATTCAATTTACAGCTGTAATTTATACAAAGGGTGATGACAGGATATCGACAACCAAATAAACATCCAAACATTTCAAATATCAATCAATAGCATCCATTGCAACCAATCATCCAAACAGACAATATAAATCACGGAAATTTCATAGTTATAAATGTTCGGTAATTTAATTGCGATTAAATTCCAATTCTAATCTGACTGTCGATTTCAATTTCTAACATTAAATTCGATGACAATCTAGATGACAGTTAAATTTTATCAACAACGACTAATAAAAATCATATCACTTCACAATATTAAATTTAACTAGCATCAGAATATTCTAGTACGTTGTGAGCGTTATAAAACACTCACCTTGAGTTTTCAATTTCAAATCAAATCGAACGACGTTCGATTTAACTTGAAATTTTAGTTAGCTCCAAACGTCCCCAAATCAATTCTAGAATATAGTGGTCATCACCACGATTCCAACGCATCTTGTTTCATCCCATTCTGATAAAGTACGAAGAAGATACAATTTTTCAAAGATTGAATATATATTAATATAATTTAAAACAAATTTCATTTTAATATCCCAACCATCAGATCTGGACCGCACGCATACCCTTCTTCCACATCGCGATTACAGGAATGCACGAACCCAATCACGCAAGGAATCCCTCCAAGCCGCGACCACCATCTTCGCCGTGACGTCGATCAGCCGGCTTCAAGTCGAAGCCCTTCACGCGTGGCACCACCGCCTGGAACGTGGTTGAACTCGGCTGCCCCATTGCAATGAAAAACGCGAATGAACACGAACCCCTCTCGAGCAAACTGCGACCAAACGATAACATGAAAATCGATCGCCACCATTGGATAGGGAGATCTCGACATGCTCTTCAAGATTGTAGTTGGGAGATTTTCGAATTGGCTGATGGATTGGGAGGAAAGGAAGGAAGAAGATTCGAACACTTCCGGCCATTGGTTTAAAACGTGGCGGCTACGAAGAAAATGGAGGGGGTTTCGACTTTGTTCACGTATAAACAAGCATATGTAATAATATTTTAATATTAAATTCATTTTTAAACAACATTTTCAAACGATTTCCAAACGACGCATGCCGACAGGCGTCCCTAAGGTTTTGCCCGCATTCCGAACACAATGGAACGTGTTTCGGAAGCCAATTTGATCGTATGTGGAAGATAGCTTTTTGAATCGAATTAAAAATATTAAATTTTCGATATTTATTTCAGCGCGTTTCTAACCCGTACAACCAAACGATAACTCCAAATGCTACGAAATTTGAAATTCGATAATAATACTCTATTACGGATCCAATGGAACTGGTTTCATCGAATTCTGAGACTGTGCCTCGGAAGGCTATTTTTACTCGTCGATTAAATCGACGACTTTTCAAAATTTACAGAATTTCTTACAAATCCAATTTTAAATGTTAACAAATTCATTGTTGTTTAAATAAAATTTTATATCAATCTTCGATATCATTTCCAATCATATTATATTCAAAATTCAATTATTCAAATATTTGCAAATTTAAATTTTTAACAATTTTGATTATCCAAAAATTCACCATCTTTTGAAATATTTGAAAATGAACTTATAAGATAAATTCTTAAAATGAATTCATATTATAGAACAACCATTTTCATTATCTAGTTATTCAATTCCCGTTATTCAATTTTATTCAATTATTCAATATTAATTTTAAACAATTTAATTGTTCAATAACCAACCAATTTCAATAATAGATTTTAATTAAATTTTAGTTATCACTCAATTACTTTATTTACATCTAATGAATTCAACATTTATTTATCCAACTATTGATCGTAAACTCATTCAATAAGTAGCATTTATATTTCAATATTGGATTTTTAAATAAATTTCCGTTATTAGTCAATTACCTTATTCACATCCAGTGCATCCAACATTTGTTATTCAACTTCAGTTATTGATTGTAAACCCAGTTAATATATAAAATTTCATTTCATTTACAATTGGTTTTCAAATTCAATTCAACTGACAAATAAACCGGTAACTTATAATAATTATCACCATTAACTTTAAATCACAGTTATAAATATATTATTACAAATAAGTGTCACAATTACCTATACAATACTAATTAGATTCCATTTCCACTGACTGTATATTATTTCATTAGTAAATCCAATATTTACATTTGTTTTTCTTACATTTCTTTTATAACCAAGTTATAACATTTGAGACATTTCAATTTATTGGAATTTCATTAAATTCATTAATAGTTAACTTAGATAAATATTGTTGTAATTCATTCTCGTTATTATTATCATAAGTAAATTACAAAAAAAAATTAATTCTTCCAACATTAAACCATGAAATCTTATTAAATTAACTAATTTAATTATCGAAAATCTACGGGTTGTTACACTCTCCCCCACTTAAAACTTTTCGTCCTCGCAAAGGAAAAAAGAAGGGAAAAGGAACTAAGTAAAGAATTCAACACTTGATATATATTTTATTCAAAATTTATCAATTTATAAAACAATGAAATTTCATTATAAAGAAGTTACTATACTTCCACTACGCTACTCCGATTGGCTTACGAAATTTCAAGTTGGTTATCCAAACGAGTTATAAAAAATTTAAAACCTAAAAATTTTCTAACACCCGAATTTACGGAAAATTTCGGCAGCGTCTCCTTTGCGCGGCTCGATCGGCACAGCTACAAAACGCCTCTACGGGCCCCAAACCAATAAAAGAAAACAAAAGCCAAGTGGCTCCATACAAAAACCATCAAATCAAATGACAAAATAAACACGTACCTTTTTGTCGGGCAATCCAAATTTCCTTGATTTTAAATTACCTGCATCTCATTTATCAATGATATCAAATCATATAATTTAAGATCAATTTAGAATTTTCATTTTCAATTATTTCACTATTTGCCTTACTTAAACTTGTACGAAGTACATATATCATCCGTACGCAATATCAAATCTGATCACTCATTCGATCACAAAATTTCACTTCCAAACTAGTATCGTTCACACGACTCTCTAGTGCGGACTCAGATTTGGTTCCTTGATCGGAAACTGTTATTCTCCTTGCATAGCCAAATACTATGATAGAGAATTCCAGAATCAAATCAAAATCCATATCCAGGGTTCGCCATCGGGAATCGGGTGAAAAATCCTAACTTGGATCGATATAAATTATCTCGAAATTCTGTGCTCGAGTTCGGGTCAAATTGTTATGCGAATAAAACAATATACGTACAACTTACGTATTACCTTCCAATATATTCCTATACAATTCATCTATATTCAATTAATTTACTTATCTTCATTTCATTTACAATTTATTATTCTTAGTGCATTATTCATATCCCTTAATTACTTAGTATATCCCTTCTTTACATAGCATGTTCTTTTATACTATCATTTCTTATGCATCATTTCATACAATTTGCTTAGTTAAGTTCATTTTAACCATTCCATGTAATTTAATTAAATTCACTTTCATTCTTCAATTGATTCTTAGCTATATCAAATTCATTTGTTAATTTTTACTTCATTTTCATAATTTCAGTTAATAATGTACTTCATTTTCATAATTTCAGTTAATAATGTACTTCATTTTCATAATCTCAGTTAATAACAAATTTATAGGTGGAACATTTTATCAATCATCACTTTAGTTTATTAATAATCCTATAAAAGTCATATATAAGAAGTTGGACTTTATCTAAGTTTATAATTACCTCAAAACTACAATTTCAATTTCACCATTTCTTTGAAAATTTATATTAAATTTTATAACAAATTCACAAAGATATTATTTGGTTCATTTGTCGGTTTTCTTAAGTTCACTTACATATTTCATTTAGTCATTCACCATTTCATATTATACTTAAGTGTATAACATTTTATCACAACCAAATTTCCATTTATATACATTTTAGTTACTTTTAAGTTTTGCTTATTTGTATAATATCTCATTACATCCCTAAAACATCATTTTAACTTTTTAACATTTGGTAAGTCATATTATATGTTATTAGAGTGCAATTTGATACAATACAAATTTATAGGATTTATTTTACTTAATTAGAATGTTCACAATTTTAACTAGTTTAAATTTTCTTTACTTTCAGTTTTAAGAGTTACACTTCAATTCTAAAGTTTCTCAAAACATTTAGCTTAGAGTCTTTTTTTTCCTCTTATTATATAAGTTCTGGTTATTCACATTTCATTCAGAGAATTTGAAAAATATTAATAAACAGAACTTGAAAATTTAAATGCCCGGTTTATTTCAAATCATTTTAAATAAATATATACATTTATATCTTATATATATCAAATCATACTTTTGGAGTTTAAACCAAAATGCATTTTTTTTCCAAAACAGTTTCGAAGTAAAGCAAAGCTTCGCATAAATCTCCTCCACTTTGAGACTCGAAAATGAACGTCGATGATGTTGCGCAGTCATCACCGAAATTATTTTCCAGCGACATAAGAGAGGATTACTGAATTTATTCCATCTTAAAAATCCTTTCAAAATTATTTCCCATAAACATTTTTCAACTAATATCACTACATATATTCTTCGAAGTCTTGAAAACCATTTTCAAAATCCCCGGGTCTTAAATTCAATATTTCTCAATTTAAATCTATCTTGATTTATAAGTCACATTTTATAAATTATTCTCACAAAATTTTGCTTTCTTAAAGCATTCCACAAGTTGTTTTATCATTATTTATTCTGTAATAAACCTTATTTATTAAAACACAATATCCAATTTATGGTAACCATCCATATTATCATTTCTAACAACCAAACAAACTGGATGAATCATAATAATTTCTAAAAATTATATCTTTATATACAAAATATAATTGGGGCAAAATTATTTCATTTACCCAATTTCAAAACAATACTATGTCGAATTGTTCTGTTCAAGTGTTTAGAGATCCCTATCAATGACGTTAATTACTCGTATTGACCAGAATCCATATGCCACTCAACAAATCAACCAACACAATATAAAACAATTTTTTATCACTAACAAATACGCGCTCTCAAATATATACACTCAACGACTCATCATAGGGTATTACTACCCTATTTATAAAGAGTCTGACCCCACAAAGCTAAGGTTATCGCTAAACCAAAGCTCTGATACCAACTGTAACGACCCACCTTTTTGGACAGTTTAAATCGACAATCAAACACTCTTGTCAACTCAAACCATTCAAAAGGGAGGATTGTTAATGGGGTAAATAAGAAAAGAAGAGAAAAGAACAAGAAACAACCACAGAATCTCGCAGCGGAAAGATAAAATATAATAATCAAATAAACAGTTCATGAAGCTGTTTAATATACTTTTGATTATCATTTATACATCATTTATCAGAGTTATACATATATAACAGAACAAATAAAATAATGCAGCAGACAGCATGATGCAAGGATAATAATAGTAATAGTATACCAAATCTTCGTCTTCGTCCTCCAGAATAGATCTTCAATAAGCTGAAAAACACAGGACTGACCCGAGCGTAATGAAAAACAAAACACTCGAGTCAGGACTAAAATATCCTTATGTAAGTTAAATTAATCGTAAATAAAGATGAGTGTAATGGCGTAAGAGATGTTTACGGGGTTTGACATCTCCTATCCAGTGTCGACGTGCGTGCAATAACTCAAGAGATGTTACGGGATTTTCCATCTCTTAAGGATCCGTTAAACTATCTACTATGTAATACAATACGCTATTATAATATGTCTATAGTAAAATAAACTATTAAAATAGCGTTAAGGCGTTACCCATATCCCCCTTAACACATTTTTATAAATATTCCCATAGTCTATACAGTACCGTAATTCCTCCGTAAACTGGAGGGCTATCAGAGGGCACTCCATAGGTATGGTACAAAACAAACTCGTAGAAGGCGCTCTAGGGCATGTGAACACGGCACACGAGGAAATGCCAGGGTAGATATACCATTTGTGAATCCGGACTGGTGGTGACGCATAGCAGCTACTACCGCCCATCTCGGACACACTCCCAAACAATCGAGGGGTGGCCACCAAACAATCACAAAAGCAATAGAATGGTATCGAAGAAATATGCCCGATAAGAGGAATGACCTCACATTGGCCCGGCGTGGCTCCTGATTTTAGTCACATCTAAGCTGACTCACGGGAGTCAGGGTCACGTCATACCATATAGAATCGTCGCCAAACCATCCTACTTCATTTCTGGAATCTCCACCACGTACACAGTTGTTAAAGTGGTTTTCGGTATCGACAGAGAGTATGCCCATATCCGATCCCGGTCTCTTTAACAACCGAACGCTTATTACACACCGGATGGTTCTTTTACATTTCAAAAATCAATTCATGATTGATATCAAAATATCAAGTTCGCTTCAAAAATCAAATCCATTTCAAAATCATCGTATTTACGCAAAATATACAATTTCATTTCAAAAATCATTTCGCCCCAATATCTCATTTCAATTTAAAATTTATTTCACATTTTAATTTAGGTTGTAACTTCATTTAGCCCAATTCGTATTTAAATCCAAGATTTAAATATAAACATTTCACCTTATTGACCAGTTGGAAATTTTGGAAAATAGTTTTGAATAGTTTAAAGTAGCTTAAATAATTGAAAATAGTTAAAATACTCTAAATATTAAAGATATATTTCAAAATAGTTTTAAATTGATTTAATATAGTTAAATAGATTAAAAATAGATTTAATATAATTAAATAGGTTAAATATCTTTAAAATTAGGTTAAATATAATTAAAAATAAACTAAATAGGTAAATTACTTTAAATAAATTAAATTGGGTTAATTAGATTAAAAATAGATTAAAATAAGTTAACATAGTTTAAGATAGGTTAACAAATTTAATATAGTTAATATAGGTTAAAATAGTTTAACAAAAATAGTTTAAGTATTTAAAATAGTTTTTATAGCCGAATAACTTAGGAAAACCAAATTTGAAATAGCTTCAAAGTCAACCATTTTAATTTCCAACTTACCAATCTGAATCAAATTCAAATTTACATTCAGTCGATTCAAAACTCAATTTTCAGTTCAAATCAATTTCGATTTCCAATTAATTCAATTCTATCCCAAATCCAATTTCCTCAAATTTCAAAATGTTGTCTTTATCACACTTTTACTTAATAATATTCAAAATCCGAATAAAAGTTGAATCCTTTAAAAATCAAATCAATTTACGAAATTCAATTATCACAATTTTAATTTCAAAGTCTTAACTTCAATTATTAACCAACTTGTTTAACAAAAATTTATTTCAACATCTCAACGTCAAATTCGCGATGAATTCAATTTCTATAAAATTTGATTTTTAAATTCCTTTAAATCAGACCATTTAAAATAATTCCAAATCAAAGATTTTACAAATTATTTAATTTAACCAATCCGGTGCCCATATATAATTTTCTATCCTATGGCCAAGTGATCAATTATTTCAATTAAATTTCAGGAATAGATATATATCACTTCAAATCAAATCATAGTGTCATAGGTATATATATCATTTCAACCTATTTCTCAATTTATTCAAAATGATTCAATTTACAGCTGTAATTTATACAAAGGGTGATGACAGGATATCGACAACCAAATAAACATCCAAACATTTCAAATATCAATCAATAGCATCCATTGCAACCAATCATCCAAACAGACAATATAAATCACGGAAATTTCATAGTTATAAATGTTCGGTAATTTAATTGCGATTAAATTCCAATTCTAATCTGACTGTCGATTTCAATTTCTAACATTAAATTCGATGACAATCTAGATGACAGTTAAATTTTATCAACAACGACTAATAAAAATCATATCACTTCACAATATTAAATTTAACTAGCATCAGAATATTCTAGTACGTTGTGAGCGTTATAAAACACTCACCTTGAGTTTTCAATTTCAAATCAAATCGAACGACGTTCGATTTAACCTGAAATTTTAGTTAGCTCCAAACGTCCCCAAATCAATTCTAGAATATAGTGGTCGTCGCCACGATTCCAACGCATCTTGTTTCATCCAATTCTGATAAAGTACGAAGAAGATACAATTTTTCAAAGATTGAATATATATTAATATAATTTAAAACAAATTTCATTTTAATATCCCAACCATCAGATCTGGACCGCACGCATACCCTTCTTCCACATCGCGATTACAGGAATGCACGAACCCAATCACGCAAGGAATCCCTCCAAGCCGCGACCACCATCTTCGCCGTGACGTCGATCAGCCGGCTTCAAGTCGAAGCCCTTCACGCGTGGCACCACCGTCTGGAACGTGGTTGAACTCGGCTGCCCCATTGCAATGAAAAACGCGAATGAACACGAACCCCTCTCGAGCAAACTGCGACCGAACGACAACATGAAAATCGATCGCCACCATTGGATAGGGAGATCTCGACATGCTCTTCAAGATTGTAGTTGGGAGATTTTTGAATTGGCTGATGGATTGGGAGGAAAGGAAGGAAGAAGATTCGAACACTTCCGGCCATTGGTTTAAAACGTGGCGGCTACGAAGAAAATGGAGAGGGTTTCGACTTTGTTCACGTATAAACAAGCATATGTAATAATATTTTAATATTAAATTCATTTTTAAACAACATTTTCAAACGATTTCCAAACGACGCATGCCGACAGGCGTCCCTAAGGTTTTGCCCGCATTCTGAACACAATGGAACGTGTTTCGGAAGCCAATTTGATCGTATGTGGAAGATAGCTTTTTGAGTCGAATTAAAAATATTAAATTTTCGATATTTATTTCAGCGCGTTTCTAACCCGTACAACCTAACGATAACTCCAAATGATACGAAATTTGAAATTCGATAATAATACTCTATTACGGATCCAATGCAACTGGTTTCATCGAATTCCGAGACTGTGCCTCGGAAGGCTATTTTTACTCGTCGATTAAATCGACGACTTTTCAAAATTTACAGAATTTCTTACAAATCCAATTTTAAATGTTAACAAATTCATTGTTGTTTAAATAAAATTTTATATCAATCTTCGATATCATTTCCAATCATATTATATTCAAAATTCAATTATTCAAATATTTGCAAATTTAAATTTTTAACAATTTTGATTATCCAAAAATTCACCATCTTTTGAAATATTTGAAAATGAACTTATAAGATAAATTCTTAAAATGAATTCATATTATAGAACAACCATTTTCTTTATCTAGTTATTCAATTCCCGTTATTCAATTTTATTCAATTATTCAATATTAATTTTAAACAATTTAATTGTTCAATAACCAACCAATTTCAATAATAGATTTTAATTAAATTTTATTTATCACTCAATTACTTTATTTACATCTAATGAATTCAACATTTATTTATCCAACTATTGATCGTAAACTCATTCAATAAGTAGCATTTATATTTCAATATTGGATTTTTAAATAAATTTCCGTTATTAGTCAATTACCTTATTCACATCCAGTGCATCCAACATTTGTTATTCAACTTCAGTTATTGATTGTAAACCCAGTTAATATATAAAATTTCATTTCATTTACAATTGGTTTTCAAATTCAATTCAACTGACAAATAAACCGGTAACTTATAATAATTATCACCATTAACTTTAAATCACAGTTATAAATATATTATTACAAATAAGTGTCACAATTACCTATACAATACTAATTAGATTCCATTTCCACTGACTGTATATTATTTCATTAGTAATTCCAATATTTACATTTGTTTTTCTTACATTTCTTTTATAACCAAGTTATAACATTTGAGACATTTCAATTTATTGGAATTTCATTAAATTCATTAATAGTTAACTTAGATAAATATTGTTGTAATTCATTCTCGTTATTATTATCATAAGTAAATTACAAAAAATTTTTAATTCTTCCAACATTAAACCATGAAATCTTATTAAATTAACTAATTTAATTATCGATAATCTACGGGTTGTTACAAGCATACACGTATATGTTTCCATATATATGAATATTTTAGGTAATGTTTTAAACTTAGAAACAAATTATGTATGAAAAATTGTAATTTAGTCTATATGTATATTAAAGTTAATAATTTTAATAAAATCAACTTTTAATTTGGAAAGGATACAAAGTATTTAGGATCATATATAAAAACTTTGAATATGGAAAGGAAATAATAGATTTAGGATTTTACACAAAAGTCCACTCATGAATCCTAGATTACTTTTTTTATTCTTATGTATACAATGTTCAAAACATCAACCATATTCTATAAGAAATCAATTTTCAACACAAATTTAAACAATTAACAATATGCAGTTTATTTATATTTTTCTATCCAAGTGTTATAAAATTACAAGATGGTTTTCTAATAAAAATTAGTTTTTTAACAAAAGTTTTAAAATAGAAGAAAATAGGAATCAAAAAACTTAAGCACCTGTAAATTCATGGTACAAAAATTTAGATCTAAATTATGCAGAGAACAACAACAAATAATCAAATGAGACAAAGGATCTATATTATTTCAATCATGATGAACATATAATAAATAGAAATATAGAGAAAAAGTGTATCTGAATCAAATCAACATAACAAGCATAATATTAATTGAGATCGACAAAAGAAATTTGAATTACATATTACAACATCAACAATCAAATGAGATGAGGCATATAGAGTCTAAAAGCATATGAATAAGAGAAACATATAGATAAATCAAATTAGAGTAGTCACTTAGAATGTAGCCAAAAGTTGTACCTTGAGTTATAAATCGGTGCTCGTAGGTTCGATTGAATCGTTCTTTTGGATCTTGCGGGAATCAAGAGACAACAACAACCTTTTATTTTGATATTATTTTGATTTTGACTTTGGATTTTTTCAAGCCTTGTAGACCATTATTTTTGTTTGGAATTGAATTGAGAGAAGACAATAGAAGAAAAAATCAATTTTTCCAGGAAGAAGAATAAAAGAAGATTTTGTTTTAAGGGTAATATTGAAACCTTTTAATTTCCTTCTTTAAAACCTTCCCTGTTTAATCAATTATTAAATCTCATCAAATCCTTTCCCCCTCTTTAAATTTTTAGTAAAATCCAGTTTTACTTATTATAAGCGGTACATAATAGTAACGATTATTTACGCTAATTCTCTTCGTTAACATTATATCACATTAACACTAATAAAACTTGGTTTTGGTCAAAATTCCAAAATCATACACATTCAACTTTTTTTGTCGAAATACAAAGTTCTTGGTTTAATAATAACAATTATTATTAGTTGTATCGCTCTGGCTAGAGACTTCTACTTTGAGTTGACTGTAAGACTAACCCCATACAACTGAGAAAACGAACTGTCTATTGAATAATGTTTCACTTCCAATGCTTCAACTCAAACTCGAATACAATCGTTCAATTGACGCCATGCAATGATTTAACTATAATCAAAGTGGAGTGTCCAATTGAGTCATTCCATAGTTATCTAATTACCATCAGAACATAACCCTTTGGTGCCCGCAATAGCCATGAGTAATACATTGCCCAATACTTGGAGAGCTTTACACACTTTAGTCTCAATAGATGAATCGATATCCTTTCTCAAAACAACTTGATTAGGAATATTTAAGATAATATGCTATTATCAATATGATAAATTTCTCATGATTGTAACAAATTATAATTACTATGGCATAAGATATCTTTTAAAGATTTTCTATTTAATGTACTTTACATCAATAACATAATTAACTATAAATATACCAAGTATATAAGAGAAAGTAAATACCTTTTATTTTGAACAAGATTGTTTATCGAGTTAGATGTATAAAAAAATTACATAATTTCCCCTAGGGAATATCCCTTACTCTATCAGTTTTGTACGCCATTTGGATCCTATGAGTGGTTGGTTATGTCGTTTGAGCTAACCAATGCGCCAATATACTTTGTCGATTTTATGAACCGTGTCTTCAGGGATCAACTAAATAAGTTTATGTTTGTGCTTCTTAATGATATCCTAGTATTTTCATAGACAAAGGAGGAGCATAAGACACATTTGAGGATTTTGATGAAGGTGCTGAGTGAATACAAACCAAAGGCGAATTTTAAGAAGTGTCACTTCTGGAGGAGGAAAGTACGATTTTGGATCATGTCGTTTTCGAGCAGGGCATTGCTGTATATCCTGCAAAAGTAGAGGCAGTTCAAGATTGGAATCCACCTAAGAATGCTACAGACATGAGAAGTTTTCTTCGATTGGTGGGATACTATAGACTTTTTATCAATGACTTCTCTAAGGTAGTAGTTAACTAATTTATCAAAAAAGAATCAAACTTTTATTTAGGAAACAAGGTGTGAGCATGCATTTGTAAGTTTGCAAGTGAGGTTGATGAGTGCACTGGTGTTAGTCATTTGTAACACACCTAATTTTAGTTTAACATTATTCAGGAAATTAATTTGATAGATTAAATAGAATAATGTAGTGGAATAAGGGGAATGAGATTTAATAATTTAATTAGTTATGCCTTAATAAATCAAGTGATAAGATTGTTTTAAACTTATAAAAGAAAATAATGAATGAGAAGGGAAAATTAGGAAAGGAGCTTATTTCATCCCTAAACCCTTCTCCCTCTTATCCATTCTCATTTTTGAAATACACTAAGTAAAAACAATAATCAAGGCCGACCATTACTAAGGAAGAAAGAATGGAAAATCAAGGGATTCAAAAGGGAAAATGCTTAGGGAAACTAAACTCCATCAAATCTCAACTCCATCATCTAATTTAAGGTGAATAATAGTTTACCATCTCTATCACTTATGTTTGAATTTGGTTATGTACAATTTTCGAATTATTCTTGGTTGTTTTTCCATGTTATGGATGTATGATCTTTGTTTGGATAGAATAATGATTTATGGAATTTTTATGAAATTATTTAGATGGGTTTTAAGGGTAAAACCTAAGTTTTTGATCTCCAATTATTTTGATTTTCCGTATGTTGTATAAAACATTATTTTGGAGATCAGTTTTTAATTTCATAATTTTCCAAGTTAAAACGAATATTTTATGAATTTCCTAAGAAGCAAATAGTGTTTATTTCGGGTTTTAATTATTAAAAATAATTAAATAATTATTTGGGCCTCAAAATTTTTATATATGAAAGAATACGTCAACTCATATTTATTGCGATTTTTGGAGATTTTTGCCAAGGACTAATTAATTAAGTTGATTAATGTTTTTGGAAGTATAAAACTGACTTGCGGTAGTTTTCTGAAAAGAAATTGGTAAAGTTTGTTTTCAACCAATAGAAATTTTACAAGGAATAAGAGTTGGTAAAAAGAAATTGGTTTTAATAGAAAAAAAACAGTTTTTATAATAATTATGACAATACCACCGATATGTAGCATCACCATGATGTTCGGCATTAACAATAGGTAGTATCACTTTACAGTTATAAGCGATATTGGAATAAGTGGCATTGACATGAAGCAATGCATGTGATACTTATACTGTAAGTATGTGATGCATTGGGTCATGCATCCAACAATGTCGTTATGGGAATACCGCATCTCGTGGATATATGAGATATTGATGCCGTGAGTTATTAATGCCGACAATTTTTGGCATTCTTAAATTAATGCTGCAAGTCATCAATTTTGGTACCAATCAATTTTGGTACCAATCAATTTTGCGGCAATGATGCTGCTAATTTTTCTATGTATGCGGCATAATAGACGAAGTGCCATGTTCCCGGCATCCTTGAATTAATGCCACAAGTATTGTTTTTGACATAAGGTTTTGATGCTGGGGTTTATCAATGTAGGCATCCTATATTTCATTGGTTTTGGTAACAATGTTGTGTGGCATTAATCTCGTATTTCTTTTATGTCGACATTAAGGCCTTGCTGGCCGAGATTGTCATGTTTCTATGTTAACTAAAGCTACGTTTTAAGGGCGGGATAGCCTATATCTTAAGTATGTCGATCACCTTATATGTAACAACCCTGTATTTTGCAATTATTTTTAAATTGAATTTCCTGATTTAAAAACTTTATTTTATTTATTAAATGGAAAATGTTGTTATTTTAAATATTAATTATGATTTGTATGTGAATTATAGTTCCAAACATGAATAAATAGAGTTTTTCCAGAACAATGAATTTTGGTCAATATGGTCAAACTTTGACTTTTAATTTAAATTTTAAAAGTTTGAATTTTTTGAATTTTATCTTTTATTATGAAAGTAAATAAAATTTCAAGAATACCGCTTTTCATTTCGTTGAAATCTGATTTATAATGTGAAAGTTATGCCCTTTTGAATATTGTGTGTAATTTGCTGTATTTAACAAAATTGTTTATTTTAAATTATATAAATAATATTTTATTTGGTCATGTAATGTTATAATATGGGTAAAATAACTTGTTATGTATATATTTGGTTTTATAACATTTTTTCAAAGTGTAATTGACATTTTCCAATGTCAGTTGTATTCTGTTTATAATTTCTAATTTCCAGTTTCATTTAATAAAAGAAATTCTTTATTTATCTTTATATTTTTCTTAAGAACTTATTTATTCTCATTCCCACTTTATTTTGTTTCTCATTTTATTTTATTTATTGGACTTTTATTTGTTTTAAAGTGAAATAAAAAATTTATAAAACTAGTGATGTTTTATTTGTAATTTTTAAGCCTTGTTTTAAATTAATGAACTATTTCTTTAATTCTTTTTCTATTTTCCATAAAATATTTTCACTTTATTTTTCATTTTCACTTTATTTTGTATCTCAAAGATTTATTTAAACCATTTTAAGTGAAGTAGAAATTTTCTAAAAGATAGTGATAATTTATTTGTAATTTTTGGACCCTGTTTCCAATTTTTAAGCTATTTCTTTTATTCTTTCTCTATTTTCTTTAAATTGAATTATTTATTTTTATTTTCTTTTACTTTTTTTCAGTTTTAAAATTTATTTACTGAAATTTATTTGTTTTATTTGATTTAATAGAAATGGAAATTTGAAGGGACTAAAAAGCTTTATAACGTGTGACTTTTCGGTTGCTGGTCTTTTCATTTTCTTTGTCTTTTCATATACTTTGCTTGGCCATACACTACCTGATCTTTATCCGTGAGTTTCTCAGTCATAATTCACGAGAAAACCTTCTTTTTCATTTTATCTTCACGGCCAAAGGAAGTGATAATGGTTTCTTCTCTCTTTTATCTACTTTTCTCTTCATTTTCAATGATTTTTGTCATGTTTCTCTTGCTTTGCTTGGCCTAACACCTCCACCATCTCCTCCACCGACCACCACCACTTCCTTTCCCACACCATCCACGACCAAACCCCCTCCTCCTCTGACCATGACAGGCCATGCACTCCTCTTGACTAAAAACCACACAAAACCTTGCACAAATCCCTTAAAACAATGCATAGCCACCACTAGTTGCAACATACCTTCGCCCACCACCTTGGCCACCACCTCTAGCCGACACCACCACTACACATCACCATCTCCTCTGTCCAGACCAGTAGCAAGTCATGGCCGAACCTAGGACCTTGTAGACCGAGCCAAAGATGAACCAAAACTCCACCATATTGCATAAAACTCTTCACATGCCTATGTTGTAACTTCCCCATCATCTCTAGCTTGTAGCCGTGCATCCCTTGGTCCAAACCAGACCCAAACCATGTCCAAACCTGAACCAAAACATTCCCTAGGCCATGCAAAAGGATAGAGAAAGCAAGGCAAAAGTCGTTGTATTCATATTTATTTTCATTTCAAAGTTATTCAAATTCAATGTTGTATTGAATTTTGATTTATCTTGATTTTGTTTTAGGTTGTAACACATGTTCTTTAGCTTGGTTCTCTTCCACTTGAATCCATTGTTGTGCCATCATGCTTTCTGGTATCTGTTTGTATCATTTGAATTGATAACTCCAGCATAAAAGGTGAGTAAATCTCACTAGACATTTATACTTAAGCAATTGTGAAACGACAACAATTGAATGTGTAGAATTTTATATGATGTTATAACTGCCTGTGATGATTTAATTATATGATGTTAAACCTATTAATTTACTTGTCATCTCATCTGTTACTGTTATATATTGTATACTGTTCATTTTATATATGTTTATCACACTGCAAGTTCCCTGTAGATTAGATCCACTATGGGTTGAAATGATACATACCCGAACGGACTTTAGAATAGGGAAAAATCGTTATGGGCTGAAATGATAGGCCTGAACGGTTTTTATTTATTTTATTTTAACTTGGAATTGCGGGTTTGAAATGATAAAACATGGATTTTTGCTTTTTAAACAGCGGATTGAAATGATACATATCCGTATCACTTGACCTAGGTTAGAAAACTGTATACAGGCCCGTGGTTATTTTATAAAGTATTTTGAATATTTTAAATATATTTTTCAAAGTGTAAAATTATGAAAATTTGATTTAAAATTGGATTTTTAATGTTTAAATAAAGAAATTTGGATTTTTTCTAGAAGTTAAAAATGTAAATAAATAAATGGTTAAATTGAAAATTTTGAAATATAACTTAAGTTTGGAAATTTGGATTTTGGTTTAAAAATGAATTTAAGTTATATAAATAAAATGGAAATTTGATTTTATTTGGAAAATGGGAAATATGATAATTTGATTTAAATCCGAATATAAATGATTTAAGAAAGTATTATTGATTTTTCTATGAACTAAAATGGTTAATTGAATGAATGCTTAAATGTGAAATTTTAATTATAACTTGACTTGGAAATGGAAATTTGGTTCTAATTAAAGGTTTAAATTAATTAAATAAATTGGAAATTTAGTTTAATGTGTGAAATGGTAATTTGAAAATGTAAGTGTTAATAAATTGTAAAAGGTAAAAATGGGAAAGGTGTACATTTGAATTTGTTAAGTAAAATTATTGAAATTTGGATTTTATTGTAAAAGTTTACTTTATATAAATCATAAATTAAAAGAGTTTTGTTAATGAACATTTTTGAATGTTAAAAATATGATTTTTATAATGTTTAAATGGTTTAAATTAAAATTTATTATTTGCTGGAAATACACTAAAATCTGGAATAAACTTTTAATAGCATTCAGAAATGCTATAGTTTCTGAATTGAACTAAAATTGTGTAAAAAGAGCTATTACAGCATTTCTGAAATGCTGTAGTTGCTGTAGTTGAACTTATAGGCTAATATTGAACTCAGGTGTGTTATAGCATTCTCTGGAAAGCTATAGTGGTCTGCAGTCTTTGCTGAAATCAAATAAAACCTTTGTTTTGAAATTTGAGTTACCGCAGCACTTCTGAAATGCTGTCTTTTCTGTTTTGAACTATAATTTAACTAAAAACTGAGTTTTAACAGCAGTTTTAAATGCTGTCTTTGCTGAATAAAAATGTTTCAAGCATAACTTATAACAGCTTTTTCTAAATGCTGCGAAAGGCTGAAATTTTAATAATTATGGTTTTTGACTTAGTAAACGAACTCAGAATGGTTTGAAACTTTCGAAATCGAATACTTGATTTGAAAGTATAATAATTACAATTTTAAAAGGTTTAAATGAATTATTTTGATTGAAATATGAACTATTTAAAAGTGATTTGAAATGATAGTGAATGAATGATATCTTTGAATTTAAAAGGTATCTAAAAGTTGAATATTTGGATTTGAACAGATATGATATTTTATTATATTAAAATGGTTTGAAATGAAGTTGGAAAGATATGATATTTTGATATATTGAAATGAATTAAAATGAAGTTTTGGAAAGATATGATATTTTAATATATTGAAATGGTTTGGAATTGATTTAATCATCATTTTGATAAAGATTGGGTTTCGAAATGAGATTTTTTTTGAAGTATAAAGTATTATTTTTAAAGTTATAACCATGGGTTATAATAACGATTGGTTGTTAAAGAGACCGGGATCGGATATGGACATACTCTCTATCGATACCGAAAACCACTTTGACAACTGTGTACGCGGTGGAGTTTCCAGAATGAAGTAGGATGGTGGCGACGATCCTAACGTATATACGTGGACCCAACTCCTGTGAGTTGGCATAAGGTGGCTAAAACAGGAGCGATTGACGGACCAAGGAGGTAGCACCTCTGATCGGACACACTTCTTCGATACCATTCTATTACTTGTGATGGATTTGGTGGCCACCCTTGATTTGGGAGTGTTTTTCGAGGTGGGCGGTAGTGGCTTCTATGCGTCACCACCAATCCGGATGCGTAATTGGTATTTCTACCCTGGCATTGCCTTGTGCGCCGTGTCACCTACCATATCGAACCCACTACGGTTTTGGTTAAAAGATCCGACCGCGTTAAGGTTCACCATCCCCTTAACGCTATTTTCTATATGATTATACTTTACTGATTAGACACTACTGTATATAGCGTATATTACTATATAGTAAATAGTTTAATGGATCCTTAGAGGATGGGCGGTCCCAAGCATCTTCTAAGTTACTTATACCTTTACTACAGTTCACTTGAGTTGGTTTACATTGTATAAGTATGTATGTCCTGACTCGAGTGTTTTGTGTTTTGCTTTACGCTCGGGTCAGACTGAGTGATACAGCATTAGAGACTCACCTTTGGAGCTGGAGTTTTGCTTTGAAGATCCAAATATCTATTCATTTTGTTATCCAGTTGATTCCAGTTGTATTCTGGGTTGTACCTGATTATCATACTGTTACTTCTGTTGTATCTTGGTATTCCTATTGTATCTAAATTAACTCTGATGTATTTATATAGTAGCTTCATGAACTACTATCTCTTTTATTTCCGCTGCATTATATTACTCTGTGTCTGTGATTTGAGATTTTATTTACTGTATATGATGAGTTTGCCAAATATTTATTTACAACACGATATTTTGAGCAATTCAAGTCCGACATGTGTGGATGCGAATGGTTGAAAATATCTGGGCGTTACATGTGGTATCAGAGCTCTGGTTTTAGGCAAACTCAGCATATAGAGTAAATTTAATTACAGAACCACTTTCGTTCGAACATGAATTCCTTCTTCTTAGATTCGGTGTGACGACCGCCCATAACCCCTGCACCGAACCTAGAGAAAGTGCGCTGTAAAGTGTGCCAGGCAGCCATGGACGATTGTCAGGGTAAATTAAAACAACAGAATCTATCGTATTACTCACAGCGCATGGACAAAATACAATAGAACGTATATATAGTGAAGCTTCACAGAATAGAATCTCATCAATAAAACTTCATAATAGTTGAATACAAACATCTGAATAGTCAATACAACAAGCCTCACTACATATCACTCAGAGAATACAAAGCAGCGGAACATCCAGTACATATAAGAAGATAATATGCAACCCTCCAGCTCGTCTTCGATATCAGCATCGTGAGAAGAGAACAGCACCTGTCACCTGCTACCTAGTCTGCCCGTCCCAAAAGGGACGAACAGCCCAAGGCAATAAGAGTTAAAACATAAAGCCTCGAGTCAGACAACAGTCTTAGTGAGCAGTAAATTAACTAACAACATACCAAAAGAGCATAAAGGAATAGGAATAGGAATACAACCCTCCCACTCCATCCTCTTTCTACAGTGACAGCCCCCAGACACACACTAAGCAGAAGCAAACATAGCAGAGCATACAATGTAAAGTAAAGAAATTATCACTCGAGTCAAGGGCGATGTTTTCCAAGTACAAACCCCCAAGGCCTAAACCAAGATCAGATAAGCACCCAGAAAACACTGCTCTTGAGACCGAATGACGATACAACCAAACATCCATGACTCTGGCTATCACTGTTATCATTGCTTCGATATCACCGTTAATTGAATGACCGGCACATTCTTTCAGCCGTCCGTCAAGGGCTAATGGAAACCCCGGTTCTAGACATAACTCCCGCACGTCATCGTGACCCGTGCCTAGGACTATCGAATCTGCCCAGAGTACTTGACTACCAATCCGTAGCCTTCAGGGACTATCGAATCTGCCCAACGTACTCTTGCTTTGAGTATGCTAGAACCTTCAACAACGATGAGATCTCAGCCTTCTAGTCATCCTCCTCGACAACTATTTCCATACTAGCTCAAGCGCCTCTCGAGCATCCATTATCCTCAAACTCGAACCATATCACCGAGTTATCAACCTGCTTGGAATGATCCCGTCTGGATTAGACCAAGACTATCTCATACCCTGCCTCGCTTCATCACATCCTCGCAAAGCTTCATCTCAACATCATCATCATCGAATCTATGCATAAGAGCTTTACCATCCGCTACATATGCCACAAGCAGCTTTTCCAATTCAAGAGCCTTTCCCTTAGCTTTTGAACCATCCTCAATCTAAATCAAATCATCAATCATCTAATTCATAACAATCAACCAAATCAAACATTAATCCAAGCAATCAAGCATTCAAATATGATCTAAGTAGACAATTATAACAATAATTGCAATTTCGTAATTAAAGAGTTGAAAGTCTAATAAGCATGAAAACATGAACAATGCCTCTATAATCTTGATGAATGAACTTGCATAGGTTAACACTTAGTAAAATGGATGTAACATCATCATGAACAATGGATCTATATGGATCTACACTTAGGATGAAGAAAATGTATGGAAATAATTATTTTAACACCAAATCGAGCCAACAATCCGATATACTCCTTTGGATCCGTGTGAGAGATAATCACCACTCACCAAATCACCTAAACAACCTCAAATCAACACGCTTCAGATCTGGACAGTGAAGGATCAAGCTTGATCTATCACGAATCCGCTTCAAACGATGAAATCTCTCTTCGAAGAATGTAGATCTTCAATCTAAGCTCTTCGATCTTTGATTTGATCTTCAATTTGGATGGATAGAATCACTAGATTAGAGTGGAGAAAAGAAGTGAAGAAGTGTAGAAGTCGAGCTCTCAAAATGGCAGCACTTCGTTGCTTCGAAATCCGGATCCCAAAAATGGAACAAAGCCCTCCTATTTATAGCTGAATTCCCTAACTCGTCTGTCTCCATAGGTCGTCTCCGACCTAAGCCTCTCCGACCTAAGCCTCTCCGACCTAAGACTTATCAAAACCCCCCAGTCTACGACATAACAAGTGCTCGACTTAACAGATAACTCGGTTACGACCTAACTGGGTTACGACTCACTCCTAAGTCGTCTACGACTTAACACATAGCCTAAGCGCGCGACCTAACAACAGCTCCGATCTAACAGGGTCTCCAACCTAACTATAAGGCCACAACTCAGCGACTTAAAGTCTACATGACCTAATACTTGGGTACGACTTAAGACAATGCGACCTAACAC
Source organism: Allium fistulosum (assembly GCA_030737815.1). NCBI lineage: Eukaryota > Viridiplantae > Streptophyta > Magnoliopsida > Asparagales > Amaryllidaceae > Allium > Allium fistulosum. The sequence goes on along the minus strand of CM060902.1, from coordinate 142,700,780 downwards.
TTAGCGTTATCTCCTTAACACGGCCACGACTCAATTAGGCTACGACCTAACTTCCTTAAGTCGTCTAACGACCTAACAAATCAAGCTACCAGACGACCTAATACATAGTGACCTATCTCTTAACTCGGTCAAAACCTTAAGTCGTCCACTATATCTTAAGTCGGTCACTATGACCTAACTCTATCCTTAAGTCGTTCCAAACTGTCAACCGACTTAAATCACTCCCCTATCTTCCTTAGGTCATCGCCGACCTACCCCTTAAGTCATTAACTCGCCCAGACTTATCACTTAACTCGTCCAAAACTCATAAGTCGGCTACGACTTAGGACTTTAAACAAAATTCTGCCAAAATCTAAAATGACTTAACAGCAATGCATCCAAAGGTCAACTATTTTACGATGTTTCGATCCGTGAAAATACGGGTCGTTACATTCGGTTTCCTTCAAATTTTGGAACGTTCCCTTCGGTTCCAAAGTCCATTCTTGTCCTCCCCTATTCATGTCTTCATAATTCTAGAGTGTCCCATAACTCCACTCCGAATAATCTTTCTAATGAATTGGCGGTCCCGCCAATATTCTAATGATTTGTAAAAGGGTGAAACTCCTTTACAATGACATTGATTCACCGAAGATTTTATATATCCTCGGTTTAGATGCTAGTTTCTCTTACTATTCTGAATTCTATCTCTTGAGGTCGAATGTAGATTTACCCTAGAAAATCCACAACGATCTTATTCATTAAGTCACGATTGACCTGGTTAAGGTTGCCCGCAATATGGATAGGCTTACCCATCTTCCTATTATGTTGTTTAATCATTTCATCTTTTATCTCCAACTTATATTCAAATCAGAATTCTCTTTGATTTGAGTCCATTAAATCTGAATCCCTATCTTTATTTTGAAAATTAATCTTGTATTTGAAAATTTTATATATTAAAGATGTTATATTTCTTTTCAAAATTTAGTAGATGGATAAATATGTATAATTATTATATGTATAAGGTTAATTTTTTGAATTTTGATAATTAATGGAATTGGTGTTTAGAAATAATATTTAACTTTGCATGTATTTTATAATCATTGGCTTTAGTTTCATATCTAAATAATTAAACATAGTTATAAATTAATTTGGAAATTTAAATGGATTTAAATCAAGAATGTGAGAATTTAATTTCCGATGATTTCGAACTTTGTTTTGAAAGTTTTAAAAGGATGTATTATTTAAAAGTATTTCTAATAGAAATTATTTTCAAAGAATTTTAAAAATTGTGAATCAGTGCTCTTTTCTTTGTCGCTGGAAAATAATTTCGGTGATGACTGCAGCATCATCGACATTCATTTTCGGGTTTCGAAGTGAAGAGACTATTCTGTAGCTTTGTTTCAGTTTTGCTTTGAAAATTAAATTGATTTGAATTTCTAAATATGACTTGACTTATAATATATATTGATATATGATTTAAATTTGATTTGATATATTGTGTATGTATATATATATTTATTTATTTCTAAATAGTTTGAAGATAATCGGAAATTTAATTCTTAAATTTTACCTTAAAGGATAATTTCAATTATAAAAGTTTGAATAAATATGTAAACTTGAATAATTGAAATTGAAGAATTTATTTGTATAATATTCTATTACATTCCAATATAAATTACCTAAATTATTCAGAAGTTGAATATGTAATTGGATAATATACAATATAAAAAGATTTTATAAATAGAATTTAAGTAGTTATAATAAATTTTATACACTTAAATTTTAGTTATAAAAAGATTAACAGAGGTAAATAGAGTAAAAGAGTAATGGAATAATTTACACAATAAAAGGATGTTAAACGAACTAACAATAAATTAAAGCAGTTATAATAAGTGTAAACATATTTAACATAGGTGATAAAATATATTGAGAATAAATTTAATTTTAAATTGGAATAAAGAAGAATGAAATTTAATGAATAAAGATGGATATAATAAATGATTGTTCAAATTCATGACTTTATAAATTGTTGATTTGATGATGAGATAATGAAATTTAAAAAAATAAATAAGATTTATTTAACTTAAGTGAAATCAAATGAAATGTAAGTTGAACTTTTCATGGTTTTAAATTTATTATCTTATTCTGTTTTCCAGTCTATTTTCTTTCTAGTTGTTTCCATTCTCCTACCTTCTAAGTAGGAAATCAAATTTGAATTGGTTAGCCTTGGGACTACTGTTCTCTCTCAGCTTGATCTTGCCACTGATTCTCACCAACTCGGTGTGCTAAGGAAAGTATTCCCGAGACTGCTTTCCGTACTGAGAGTAGTTTTTTTTATGAATAGTTAGTCATGCCTTTTGGTTTGACTAATGCTCCTGCTCTCTTTGTTGATTTGATGAATCGTGTTTTTCGTAGTGTGCTTAATAAGTTGTTCTAGTCTTTCTTTCTTTCTCTTTTTTCTTCTTCATCATTTAACTTTTCTATCTCTTTTGTGGTTCTTACTTCTCCCTATTCTGAATCTGAGCACTGCTTACCATCCACAGACCGACGGTCAAACGGAAAGGGTGAATCAGATTCTCGATGATCTTTTGCGTGCTTGTGTTCTTGATTCTGGAGGATCTTGGGAAGATCATCTCCACCTTGTTAAACTTACTTATAACAACAGTTATCAGGTATGATTTCAATCTTCTTGTCATTTTGTCTTAATCCTATTTTATGCTATCTTTTTCTGTGTTTCTCCCGTAGCTCATTCCTTTTCGGGGACAAAAAGTTTTGAGTGGGGGAGAATGTAACAACCCTGTATTTTGCAATTATTTTTAAATTGAATTTCCTAATTTAAAAACTTTATTTTATTTATTAAATGGAAAATGTTGTTTTTTTAAATATTAATTATGATTTGTATGTGAATTATAATTCCAAACATGAATAAATAGAGTTTTTCCACAACAATGAATTTTGGTCAATATGGTCAAACTTTGAATTTTAATTTAAATTTTAAAAGTTTGAAATTTTTGAATTTTATCTTTTATTATGAAAGTAAATAAAATTTCAAGAATACCGCTTTTCATTTCGTTGAAATCTGATTTATAATGTGAAAGTTATGCCCTTTTGAATATTGTGTGTAATTTGCTGTATTTAACAAAATTGTTTATTTTAAATTATATAAATAATATTTTATTTGGTCATGTAATGTTATAATATGGGTAAAATAACTTGTTATGTATATATTTTGGTTTTAAAACATTTTTTCAAAGTGTAATTGACATTTTCCAATGTCAGTTGTATTCTGTTTATAATTTCTAATTTCCAGTTTCATTTAATAAAAGAAATTCTTTATTTATCTTTATATTTTTCTTAAGAACTTATTTATTCTCATTCCCACTTTATTTTGTTTCTCATTTTATTTTATTTATTGGACTTTTATTTGTTTTAAAGTGAAATAAAAAATTTATAAAACTAGTGATGTTTTATTTGTAATTTTTAAGCCTTGTTTTAAATTAATGAACTATTTCTTTAATTCTTTTTCTATTTTCCATAAAATTATTTATTTATTTTCACTTTATTTTTCATTTTCACTTTATTTTGTATCTCAAAGATTTATTTAAACCATTTTAAGTGAAGTAGAAATTTTCTAAAAGATAGTGATAATTTATTTGTAATTTTTGGACACTGTTTCCAATTTTTAAGCTATTTCTTTTATTCTTTCTCTATTTTCTTTAAATTGAATTATTTATTTTTATTTTCTTTTAATTTTTTTCAGTTTTAAAATTTATTTACTGAAATTTATTTGTTTTATTTGATTTAATAGAAATGGAAATTTGAAGGGACTAAAAAGCTTTATAACGTGTGACTTTTCGGCTGCTGGTCTTTTCATTTTCTTTGTCTTTTCATATACTTTGCTTGGCCATACACTACCTGATCTTTAGCCGTGAGTTTCTCAGTCATAATTCACGAGAAAAACTTATTTTTCATTTTATCTTCACGGCCAAAGGAAGTGATAATGGTTTCTTCTCTCTTTTTTCTACTTTTCTCTTCATTTTCAATGATTTTTGCCATGTTTCTCTTGCTTTGCTTGGCCTAACACCTCCACCATCTCCTCCACCGACCACCACCACTTCCTTCCCCACACCATCCACGACCAAACCCCCTCCTCCTCTGACCATGACAGGCCATGCACTCCTCTTGACTAAAAACCACACAAAACCTTGCACAAATCCCTTAAAACAATGCATAGCCACCACTAGTTGCAACATACCTTCGCCCACCACCTTGGCCACCACCTCTAGCCGCCACCACCACCTTGCTACCACCACTACACATCACCATCTCCTCTGTCCAGACCTGTAGCAAGTCATGGCCGAGCCTAGGACCTTGTAGACCGAGCCAAAGATGAACCAAAACTCCACCATATTGCATAAAACTCTTCACATGCCTATGTTGTAACTTCCCCATCATCTCTAGCTTGTAGCCGTGCATCCCTTGGTCCAAACTAGACCCAAACCATGTCCAAACCTGAACCAAAACATTCCCTAGGCCATGCAAAAGGATAGAGAAAGCAAGGCAAAAGTCGTTGTATTCATATTTGTTTTCATTTCAAAGTTATTCAAATTCAATGTTGTATTGAATTTTGATTTATCTTGATTTTGTTTTAGGTTGTAACACATGTTCTTTAGCTTGGTTCTCTTCCACTTGAATCCATTGTTGTGTCATCATGCTTTCTGGTATCTGTTTGTATCATTTGAATTGATAACTCCAGCACAAAAGGTGAGTAAATCTCACTAGACATTTATACTTATGCAATTGTGAAACGACAACAATTGAATGTGTAGAATTTTATATGATGTTATAACTGCCTGTGATGATTTAATTATATGATGTTAAACCTGTTAATTTACTTGTCATCTCATCTGTTACTGTTATATATTGTATACTGTTCATTTTATATATGTTTATCACACTGCAAGTTCCCTGTAGATTAGATCCACTATGGGTTGAAATGATACATACCCGAACGGACTTTAGAATAGGGAAAAATCGTTATGGGCTGAAATGATAGGCCTGAACGGTTTTTATTTATTTTATTTTAACTTCGGATTGCGGGTTTGAAATGATAAAACCCGGATTTTTGCTTTTTAAACTGCGGATTGAAATGATACATATCTGTATCACTTGACCTAGGTTAGAAAACTGTATACAGGCCCGTGGTTATTTTATAAAGTATTTTGAATATTTTAAATATATTTTTCAAAGTGTAAAATTATGAAAATTTGATTTAAAATTGGATTTTTAATGTTTAAATAAAGAAATTTTGATTTTTTCTAGAAGTTAAAAATGTAAATAAATAAATGGTTAAATTGAAAATTTTGAAATATAACTTAAGTTTGGAAATTTGGATTTTGGTTTAAAAATGAATTTAAGTTATATAAATAAAATGGAAATTTAATTTTATTTGGAAAATGGGAAATATGATAATTTGATTTAAATCCGAATATAAATGATTTAAGAAAGTATTATTGATTTTTCTATGAACTAAAATGGTTAATTGAATGAATGCTTAAATGTGAAATTTTAATTATAACTTGACTTGGAAATGGAAATTTGGTTCTAATTAAAGGTTTAAATTAATTAAATAAATTGGAAATTTAGTTTAATGTGTGAAATGGTAATTTGAAAATGTAAGTGTTAATAAATTGTAAAAGGTAAAAATGGGAAAGGTGTACATTTGAATTTGTTAAGTAAAATTATTGAAATTTGGATTTTATTGTAAAAGTTTACTTTATATAAATCATAAATTAAAAGAGTTTTGTTAATGAACATTTTTGAATGTTAAAAATATGATTTTTATAATGTTTAAATGGTTTAAATTAAAATTTATTATTTGCTGGAAATACACTAAAATCTGGAATAAACTTTTAATAGCATTCAGAAATGCTATAGTTTCTGAATTGAACTAAAATTGTGTAAAAAAAGCTATTACAACATTTCTGAAATGCTGTAGTTGCTGTAGTTGAACTTATAGGCTAATATTGAACTCAGGTCTGTTATAGCATTCTCTGGAAAAGCTATAGTGGTCTGCAGTCTTTGCTGAAATCAAATAAAACCTTTGTTTTGAAATTTGAGTTACCGCAGCACTTCTGAAATGCTGTCTTTTCTGTTTTGAACTATAATTTAACTAAAAACTGAGTTTTAACAGCAGTTTTAAATGCTGTCTTTGCTGAATAAAAATGTTTCAAGCATAACTTATAACAGCTTTTTCTAAATGCTGCGAAAGGCTGAAATTTTCATAATAATGGTTTTTGACTTAGTAAACGAACTCAGAATGGTTTGAAACTTTCGAAATCGAATACTTGATTTGAAAGTATAATAATTACACTTTTAAAAGGTTTAAATGAATTATTTTGATTGAAATATGAACTATTTAAAGGTGATTTGAAATGATAGTGAATGAATGATATCTTTGAATTTAAAAGGTATCTAAAAGTTGAATATTTGGATTTAAACAGATATGATATTTTATTATATTAAAATGGTTTGAAATGAAGTTGGAAAGATATGATATTTTGATATATTGAAATGAATTGAAATGAAGTTTTGGAAAGATATGATATTTTAATATATTGAAATGGTTTGGAATTGATTTAATCTTCATTTTGATAAAGATTGGGTTTGGAAATGAGATTTTATTTTGAAGTATAAAGTATTAGTTTTAAAGTTATAACCATGGGTTATAATAACGATTGGTTGTTAAAGAGACCGGGATCGGATATGGACATACTCTCTGTCGATACCGAAAACCACTTTACAACTGTGTACGCGGTGGAGTTTCCAGAATGAAGTAGGATGGTGGCGACGATCCTAAGGTATATACATGGACCCAACTCCTGTGAGTTGGCATAAGGTGGCTAAAACAGGAGCGATTGACGGACCAAGGAGGTAGCACCTCTGATCGGACACACTTCTTCGATACCATTCTATTACTTGTGATGGATTTAGTGGCCACCCTTGATTTGGGAGTGTTTTTCGAGGTGGGCGGTAGTGGCTTCTATGCGTCACCACCAGTCCGGATGCGTAATTGGTATATCTACCCTGGCATTGCCTTGTGTGCCGTGTCACCTACCATATCGAACCCACTACGATTTTGGTTTAAAGATCCGACCGCATTAAGGTTCACCATCCCCTTAACGCTATTTTCTATATGATTATACTTTACTGATTAGACACTACTGTATATAGCGTATATTACTATATAGTAAATAGTTTAATGGATCCTTAAAGGATGGGCGGTCCCAAGCATCTTCTAAGTTACTTCTACCTTTACTACAGTTCACTTGAGTTGGTTTACATTGTATAAGTATGTATGTCCTGACTCGAGTGTTTTGTGTTTTGCTTTACGCTCGGGTAAGACTGAGTGATACAACATTAGAGACTCACTTTTGGAGCTGGAGTTTTGCTTTGAAGATCCAAATATCTATTCATCTTGTTATCCAGTTGATTCCAGTTGTATTCTGGGTTGTACCTGATTATCATACTGTTACTCCTGTTGTATCTTGGTATTCCTATTGTATCTAAATTAACTCAGATGTATTTATATAGTAGCTTCATGAACTACTATCTATTTTATTTCCGCTGCATTATATTACTCTGTGTCTGTGATTTGAGATTTTATTTACTGTATATGATGAGTTTGCCAAATATTTATTTACAACGCGATATTTTGAGCAATTCAAGTCCGACATGTGCGGATGCGAATGGTTGAAAATATCAGGGCGTTACATTATATTTCGACATAAATTTTTTATGTACTTAAGTTAATTTAAGTTTTTTTAACCTTGGATAGAGATTTGACATCGTTATTGTTTTTGATGGCATGAATGTCATAAGTCTTCTATTTTGCAGTATTAATGGCAGTAAGCCATATGCTTCATGATTTTGACATTATTTTTGGGGATACCAATGTTTTATATTTCTATATGCCATAAGGTTATGAATTTGACATTATTCATTAGGGACACCAATGTATATTACATTTGACTTGCCATTTATTTTATGATTTTGGCATCACATATACTGGGGATACCAATGTGTGTTATTACGACATGCTATAAGTTTAAGGGATTGTCAACATAATTGGGGATACCAATAGACATATGTTGGGCAATTAGGTAAATAAGATTAATTATGAATTAAATTGATAAGTGATGGATTCATAGTCATCCTAGAAAAACTATGAAATGTGTGATGGATAGTCCACATGATGCCTAAGATGGATAGTCTCCATATGGTTAATGATGAGTTCATAGTCATCCTAGGAAAACTATGATATGTGCGATGAATAGTCCACAAAATCTAAAATGAATGAAACATGTGTGATGGATAGTCCATATAATTTTAGATAGTTAAACCATTATGATGGGTAGTCCATATAGTAGGGGATAGATAATCCATATATTGTACACATATGCAATGGGTAGTCCACATAAATATAAGACAGATAGTCATTTGAAGTTAAGACTAATAGTCAAATGAAATTGAGATGGATAGTTAGATAAATTGGGATGGGTAGTCTATTATATGTGTGATGAATAAAGAGATTACTAATATGAAATAAATAGAAATAAAAAAGAGTTTCAATGATTAAAAATAAAATGTTGTATTTTTGGGGATAAATAGTAATAAATTGATTTTAAAAATAATTAAAGAGGTTTTGATGTTGGTAAAGATTACTACTTTTATTCAAAATACGATGTTTTGTGGTATTTAAATAAATGGAAATACAATAAAAAGGATTTAGAGAGTATATTACCATTTAAAAGGAATTATTATTGTTTCTAGACGAATAAATAAATGTGACTTGATAATAAACAATAATAAAACTACTTAAGAGAATAATGAATGCAGATATATTATTTGGATGGTTGTTGAATGTGTAATTAACTGTTGATTATAATTATCACATACATTTGATGATGGTATCGCATTTTGATGGGTGTGCGATATTTTGCTGTTGATAGGTAACTAATAATGGTTATTTGACGATGGTAGTCGTGTAACTAATGTTGATTGGATTAATGCACACTTGATGATTTATATTTATATTAATGACGGTGTATGTAAGTATATTTGTGTGTTGTGATTTTCATAATTGATGGATTTGGGTTGTCATTGAATATTGTTGATGTTTGATGGCTGTATACTATTATTGTTATGGTTTCCTCATATGATGATTTGTTGAGATAGATGAGTAAAAATGCTTTTTCTGCTTTTACTATTTTCATTGGTTGCGATTGTTGCGATGGTTGCGTTGTGTAACGACCCGTATTTTTGATAATTAATCATATTAAATTTAATAAGATTTTTGGAATTTAATATTGTGAGAAATTAAAATTTATGACTTACTAATGGAAATAATTATTAGAATATAATTTAATTATGTTGATTGAATGAAGTTGACAACTATTTAATGTAATTTCAATTAATGGTAATAATAAAGGTTAATAATGAATAAAATAAATGTTGTGTAAAACGGGGAAATCAGATGTTATTTAATTGAAATTGGTTTTTAACATTTGTAAGTAAATTTATAATCTTTGTTGTAAAAAATAAATGTATTAATGTGTTCAAATTATTTAAATGTAACAACTGTTCATTTCTCATCTTATTATTAAATCCGTTTTGAAATTAATTTGGAAATCAATAAAATTAATGTAATTGAATATTGCAATTGATATGGTAAAGAACGTCAACTGTAGAGTAGGAGAATAGTAAGATGGAAACTTATGTTAAACAAATTCATGAGGTAATAGCTAATTTAGTATAAGAACATGTAAATCAAAATAATAGAATTTGTTGAAATTTAAAATATAATAAACTGGGATTTTATTACTGTTGTAATCTAATGTTGTAATTAATTTAATATTTAAATATTGAAATTAACATGGAAAATTGAATTTCAAAAGATTATTAATTTCCGTGTAAACAAGAATGATGAAAATTGTTAACTTTTAAATTTGAATTTAAAAGTGATTAAATTGATTTTAAAATAGATTGTTTTAATTAACGTGTAAAATTAGTCTTTTTGGGCACTGTCTCGGATTTCGACAAAACCAGTTTCATCGGATCCGTAATAGTGAATCAATTAAAGAAATTTAAAATTGTGGGTCGTTTGATCGTGCGAGTTCGAAACGCGTAGAAATCAATTAAAGGAATTTAAATGAATATAATTCGATTTTAAAAGCTAGCTTCTATATACAATAGAATTAGGGTTTGAAATTTGTTCCATTGAGTTTAAGAATATTGATAACCTATATTTCGACATATAGGATGACCTATTTTCGTTTCGGGAACGAAACAGGCTTTTCGGGCCTTTGTTATCGCTTCGACCCATTCGATTTGTTTCATCCATTCTTCTTCATCTTTGCATATATATATATATATATATATATATATATATATATATATATGTTGTTATAAACCCCAGCAGCTCTATTTTATTTTCTGTACATACAATATCTGTTCTTATCTGCTCCTCCTCAATGGTGAATGACCCAAACCCTAAATTACAATTCCAAATCAAATCGAAAAATCTAGACTGCTCAAATCCTATCATATAATATACAATTGCGAAGCTCTCGACGAACGTAATTTGCTGCTGCAGTTTATTTTTGCAATCGAGTTTCGGTTTGTCCCTGTGCAGTTAAAGCGCTCGGCGGATTCAAAGCGGTGGAGGTGCCAAAAGTCATAGCGGGGATACAGCGAGGATATAGCGGGATATAGCGGATGGCTCTAAAATAGCATATAAAACTCGTACTTAATGTTTTTTCAAATATATAAATGGTAATTAAATGAAAAAATATCATTCAATTGAATTATAATTAATACATAAATAATTTTAAATAAAAACATGTGCGAATATACTTTAAATAAATATAAAACTATTATATAACATAATTGAATTTAGTAGAATATTAGAGTATTTTCATTTCTAAAAATATATTAAAAATTAAATCAAATAAACTAGTTTCATAATTTTTATAATGTATAAATGCAATTTTTCAATTCATTTTATTAAAGAAGATATAGCGGAAATAGCGGAATATAGCGGGAATAACGAGATATAGCGGAAATAGCGGGGCTTAAAGCGGAAAGGCTATATTTTGGGGCTATATGGAAAAATCGTAGCGGTAGAAATCAGCTATGAGATATAGCGGGGTTATAACGGGGTAATAGCGGGGCATTAACTGCACAGGTTTGTCCTGAAATCACCAAAACAGTCTCGGCCGTCCATATTAGGGTTCGTTTTCAAGGGTGGATCTTCTTCCAATCGACGATTGGGAAGCGTTGGAGTGTAGAGGAGGACGAGAAAGTCTCAACAGTGGGGTCCAATTTATGTATCATCGCTGGAGTGCCAGAAATTGCCAAAAACAACGACGGTGACGGTTCATTCTCTGGCAAGGCGGAGGGTCGCGCAACCATGGGGGAGGAGGGGTGCGGCTTGGCCTGGGCGACGCATTGATGATGTAACGACCCAGAATTTTGAACAAATTAAATTGAAAATATTTAATTAATTTTAAATATTTTAACGATAATTTAATTTGAATCCCCAATATAACTTTGAATTTGGCGATTAAATTATAAAATTTAATCTATTGATAGTCGAATAAAACTTTGAATCTTCAATTGTAAGTTGAAGAAAAATTATTTCGAAAGCTTTTAAAATTTATATTGATAATTATGAAGATAACAGAAGCTTCAGAATCCAATTTCGAATTGATTTGATCAGTTTTGAAATTTATATCGTTTAACCGATATTTAAAAATAGTCATTTTTCATACAGTCTCGGAATTCAACGAAACCAGTTCCATTGGGTCCGTAACGTCAAATTATCACCGGATTTTAAATTTCGTATCGTTCGGAGTTGTTGGGTGAGAATACGACACATAAAACGCGTTGAAGATGGTACCGGAACAAAATGAATTTAAAGTTAAATTTTAAATTTTGAGCAAAAGACAGCATCCCAAAAATCACGCCTGAAATCGTGGGAAAAGAAAAAATTCATGCAAGCACGATACTCTCCCTTGTTTCAGCCAAAAATCACGCAACCCTTTCCGTTTAAAAATAGAACCGAGCACTCCCTTTCTTTCTCAGTTGAAAATCAAACGAAAACAATTTCGTCTTCGTTCAAAAAAAAATCAAAGAAAAGGCCGCCTTCGTTTTTTTCTAAATTAAATCTTGTGTTCGATTGGGGCTCGTTTGGCTCGAGCTCGAGTGCGAATAGGGGAGACACGGGCTTCTTCGCGGCGGCAGGAGTGTGGGGCAGGACACGTTTGAGTCTGGGGGCGTTCGATTTTGGAAGGAGGCAGGGTCGCGATGGCGAACTTCGAATGGAAGGGGATGCGCTCGACGTCGAGGCAGTGGGTGCGATCTGGAGTGGGCATCAATCAAGGTGATTCGAGGCGCGAGAGGTTGGAGGGTCGCAACTCAGGCGATGACCTAGGAGCTGGGAAAATGTCAGAGGCTTATTCGAGAAACTCGCGAGATCGAGGCGACTCGCGTAGGGGCGGCAAGCAGTCAAATCGCGACGTGGTGGTAGTCGTGAGTTTATCGGCAACGGCGTGGGTTCGTCAAGCAACAGAGGCAGTGAGTTATCTTGCGTGCGCAATTTCGATCGAGCTGGGGTATGAAGGCACACGATCGAGTGCAGAGGTTTAAATTTTAATTATTGTTATTTTTAATTTAACTTGATTTAAATGAATATTTATATGTAGATGTGCGTGGTTAATTTGTTCAGATAACTAAATTAATTTGCAACCATATGAGTAAATGCATGTAGAAAAATATTTACAGTGAAAATATATGCACAGAAAATAAATAAATATTATACAGATAAAGTTTTAAAATTTAAAATGTTATAGAATTTGGTAAAAATAGATTTACAATGCTGTCAAGTATATATGTATATACATAAAACTGATTTTGGAATCTGTAAAGATTTATTTTAAAATGTACATAGATTTTAATTTATAAGTGTACATGAGTTTCAAAAGGAAAAGAAAATATTACAGTAAGGTAATTTTAAATTATATGTGATTTCAAAATAATAATATGTGTATTTGCATTTATACAGTAAAACAGAAAGTTAAACTTTTATTCACTGCAGAATATTCAAGTGTAAAACAAAAGATTTATTTCAGAAAAATAAATGTTTACAGTTTATATAAATGGAAGTTTACAGTTATAAAATTTTGGCTAAGTAAATAAATAGAACGATAATTTAAAAGTTCGATTTAATTCGAATATTGATAAACTGTGTAAATATTTATACAAGGTATAAATCAAGAAAAAATCGAGTCAAGACGGGAATGGCTGGTAAAGAAATAAAAGCTAAGGTGAGATCTTCTCACTCAAATAAAATTTGGTATTGCAGTTATTTATTGATTGATATGATTGCTATTTGGATGTGATATTAGATATAGTAGGATATATCTATATATATAGCAATATATACATATTGGCATATGTATATATTGGATTGATGATTTCCCGCCTCGTATAGCGGATGAGACCCTATTGCGCCGTTAGTAAGCGGATATATTATAAAAAACCCATATACCGCGATATTCCACCTCGAAGTGGAATTGGTATTGTGCTAACGTCTGTGGATGCAGGGAAACAGGTTGGAGGGATCCAACTGGATTCCTCACCAGTATTTATTTATTTACAGATATTGATGTATATTCTGTTATCATATGTTGATATATGATGTTTGATGTTGTGATTGACTAATTGGTGCTGTTGCATCATCGGATTCAAGTTTTGAAGTTAAAAAATAACGACTTTTACTTTAAAAGGGTTTTTAAAGTGATTTTTGAAAATATACGTTTTATGGAATTTTTGAATTGATTTATAAACGTTAAAATTTTAAAGTTATAAAAGTTATAATTTTTAGTGAAATAAAACCAAAGTGTCGTTTTTAAAATAAAAGTCAATTTATTTATAAAATGGGTTAAGTTGGGATTTTTGAATAACTATAAACGATTTGTATAAAAAGATTTATAAAAATTTATATTTATAAATCAAATATTGGAATTATAAAACGAGTTTTTATAAGTGTTAAAAATGAAATATTTATGGAATTCATAAGTGAATGAAATTTATAGATTTATAAATTGTGAAGTTAAAATGAATGAAATTTATAGATTTATAAATTGTGAAGTTAAAATAAATGAAATTGTAGAATGGAAGATTTATAAGAAATTAACTTATAAATTGGGTTTTTGCCTTCAAATGAAATATTGATCGAATTTGTTAATAAAGGAGATTTACAAATCGAAGTTGTTATAAAGTAGGAATAGAATTTATAAACGTTGTTTTATAAATTCGAAGATCAATAAAATTTGATAAATTTAATATAGGAGGTTATTAAAGAAGATATATTCGCGATTTTGGATAGCGAATTATTATTGAAATAAAATGTGTAGAAATGATTGAAATTGGGTTAAGTGAATTATATTCACGATTTTGGACAGTGAATATGTTGTTAAGTAAAATGGATTTATTTTTTTGAAGAAGTGATATTAAAAATGAAGTTAAACATTTTAAAGAGGTTTTTAAAATGTATTATGATATCGAATACATAGATTTCAACATTTTTATTGTTGAAATAGACGTTTTCGAGAAATAAGGAAATGATGGACTATAACACTGTTGTTATAGTAAATGATTTTCGAAAGAAAATGTTTTATGTAGTATTGGGATTTTTATATATCTATCTTAAAATCCGAATCCCTATACTAGTGATTTCGAGTCGTCGTAACGATGTTTTACGCAACATTTGTTTTGACTCAAATAGATGTTAAAATTAATGATTTCCTTAAAGAATGAATATATACTTAATATTGATTTAAGTATATCGAATATTTTCAAATGTTGAAAATAAATAGATTTGTGAAATACTTATTTTTAAATAAGTATGGAAATGCTTTTCCATTATGAAATGAACTGTTTTGAGATTTTATCTTCTTAAAGATAAAATGAAATTGAATATTTGAAATCGATTTGAGAATCGTATATCAGTAGATATTTTGAAAATATAAATTCACTATGGAATTTATAAAAGAAAGGGAAACTGTTTAGAAAAATAAACGTTGATTTATTTTTGAAGTGTGGAAATTTTATATCTAGTAAAGATATTTTGGAAAATAAATAATTTGGAAATTTTTTTTGGAATCTGATGATGTTGCGCATCTTTATTGATAGTTAAATAACCGACTATCAATAATTACCTTGAATGGTATTTGTTGTGAATTGGATGAATTTGAATGCCACACTTATTTTTGAATAAGCGCTCACTATTCGGGTTAGCCGGGAAAGGACCATGGGGTCGTATAACCCATTCCGAATATGTGATACGTCGTTATGAATCGCATTTAAAGACCGGTGTTGAAGACCGGATATTTTTTAAAACGGAAGGATTACCGTCGAGTTACTCTACATCGGCTGATCTCCGATTTAGAGGTTTTATCACCCTTAGTGACGGGAAGTCCGGACGTGATTAGAAATTTATCCGGATATGCAAGGGCTTCGTGAGAAGTGCCTTCGGTTCTGTTCGATCCCGGAACAGACTTGTATGGATTGTATGTCTGACGTTACAATTTGAGATATAAAGCTGATTTCTTTCAAATACATTTCTGTTGGTGGCGGAGAATTTATTCTCTTAGCTTAACACCCTTCTCTGAGACGTACGAGCTCAGAGGTTATGTAGTTGAAATTTATCAGCGATATATTCCCAATTTGGTAACGTGGCATACTGAGTGTTGCTGTGAAATGATCAGTGTTTGATCATTTGTGATATGATCATTTGTTTGATCTTATATCTTTGTGATCATAGGTTGATCATTTGTTTGACCCGAAGCATGGCTTTGTAGAAAGCGTAGCTTTGTGGACGAGACTTCATCGAGCCTCACACCCCGGAAATGGTCAAAACAGGAAGGATGCGGCAAGGTTCTAGGGAGTAGCGCCCCTTAGTGTATGTCATTCCTTCTGGATAGAGGTGGTATCATGGTATGGAGCCCAGATACTTAACCTATGTGGTTGCTGCATTTTTACTATGTGGTTTGTTGGAAATCGGGGATCCTCGGGAAGATCGGTTACGATCGGGGGATGACATATGCGTGTCAGTAGTTACCTACTTTTGCAGAGGTAACCCCGCCTTGTGTTGGTAGAGATCTAACCGTAATGTTAGGTTATTTCTCGGGTCGTCTATTCCAGGGACGTACCCATCGTGGAAGAGGAAGTTCCTTAGCCTGACCATTTGTTGGAAATCCAAAGAAACAATACGAGCCTTTACGATTTCAATTGTATAACCTGTCTCCTCAGGAGGCAGCTATAGCAGGCATAATATAATGGTACCTATGCTGGCTAAGATTTATATTCTACTTTCGAAATGTTTTCCACTATGCACTAATAATAATATCAAAAAAGAATTTGATTTTGCGTAGTAAGCATCTTTGACTATCATAAGAAGAAATCTCCTCCAATTCTGCATTTGCATTGTGTGTGTGGCGGGAGGTCTTATGGTAGTTTCATTTTCCAAAAGCATTTCGAATTTGTTTTATTTTCTTTGTGAAAAATAACTGTTTTACGATCTCACACCAGTCACCATGACTGACTCGGAGTTTATTGTTCCCTTCTAAACTTTGGGTGCCCACTAATTTCCACACGGGCAGCCTAGAGTTATGTTATCAGGATATTCTGGAGCTTTGGAGATAAGCTGGATGGCGAGACGTAGTATTTGTATCTGATAGTATTTATTCCGCTATGTATTCTGTATGAGGACAAGTTTATATAACTGTCCATTGTTGTATATTGACTCTGATTGATGTATGTATAAACTGATATAGTTCTTTGTTTTAAAAGACTAGTAATTATCTATTGTATATTGTTCCGCTGCGATATGTGAGATTCTGATATTGTTTTCTGTCCTGATGTTGTTCTCCTTTCTTCTTCTGTTTTCTTCTTCTTCTACCATCATAGTTCGTATTTGTAACGACCCAGAATTCTGAACGAATTAAATTGAAAATATTTAATTTATTTTAAATATTTGAACGGTGATTTAATTTGAATCCCGAATATAATTTAGAATTTGGCGATTAAATTTTATAATTTAATCTATTGAACGGGATAAAAATTTGAATCTTCAGTTTAAGCTGAAGAAAAATATTTCGAAAGTTTTTAAAATTCGTATTGATAACATTGAAGATAATAGAAGCTTCAGAATTGAAGTTTACAGTTATTTGTTCAGTTTAGAAAATTTTATCGTTCAACCGATATTTAAAAATAGCCGTCCGAGGCGCAGTCTCGGAATTCGACGAAACCAGTTCCATTGGGTCCGTAATATTGAATTATTGTCGGATTTTAATTTTCGTATTTTTTTGAGTTGTTACGAAATCGTACGACGCATAAACGCGTCGAGATTTTAAAAGAAAATTCAGTTTAATTTTAAAAATTTAAATTTTATAAATATCCCACGTTTTCTCCCCGTTGTTCACGCCGAGCATCACGAGATTTTCGTGCAACCATACCCTTTCGTTTCAAATGACCCTCTCCTCCCATTCTTTTCAACAGACCACGAAAATAAACGAAAGAAGAAATAAAAATGGCCGGTCTCCTCTATCCAAATTCGAAAATCAACGCCTTGATAATAATCATCGCTGCATACTTGGCTATTCTATCAGCCATCGCGACTCATCCTTGCCCCTACGCGACATTTCTACTGCCGATTTGAAGTTTTTCTACAGTCTCGAATTCGATCGCGCGCCTAGGTTTTGGGGCGTCGCGTGAAGCTGGGGGAGTCGCGTGGGTTGTCGCAGTTCGATTCAAGGATTGGGGATGGTGGACGTGCTCGATTTCGCGAGGGCGAGGTCGAGTAGCAGACGAGGTGGGCGAAGCATCCTAGGGGTTCACGACATCAAATCAAAGGAGGGGGAGATAGGAGCTGGCGGTCGCGAGTTTGATTTGGGATTCGCGTGGCAACTGGGGTAGCGCGGCGTAATGATCTGGCGATGGTGGATGGCTCGCGAGCGTCTTCGCGTGAGCGTTGGGGGAATGGCGGCGACCAGTCGCGACTTGGGTCGGCGACGACAGAGCTGGCGATCGAATATTGGAGCAGTTCGTTTTCGTCACATAGTCGATTGATGGTCGAGATGCAGGCGAAACAAAATTCAATAGTAAGGTATATAGTTCCTGTATTTTAAAGTTTAACAATAATATTTTTTTTTTGTATATTAAACATAATTTTTTGTTTTGTTTTTGTAAACAGTAAAGTGAATCACCGCTTTGATTTCAGAAAAATAATAATAATGATAATAATAGATAGATAAAATATTTTCAGTAAAGAGGTAAATTAATTCTGTTTTTTAAAATCAAAAGAAAATACATAGATAGGTGGAATAGTGAATACAAAATATCCATATATATATATATAAGGTTTACTGAAAAATATATGGATTTTTAAGATGTAACTTAAGGAAATTTACAATAGGATGAATATATAGAATGTTTCTATTTTAAAGTTTAATTTTGATTTAAGTATATACAGATTTTGAAAATATAGATTTATATATATCTAGCCCACTGTTCCTTTAGGAAATATTTTGTTAAAAGAAAAGTTGTTCAAATAAAAATTTTAGTTTAAAATTTAAATTGTTAATTTAAATTAAAATCATTGGCAAATTTAATTTATTAAATGGGAAATTTATTGTTCGATGTTCGAATATTAATAAAATCATATAATTGTTTATATAAGGTCAAAAGTCAAGAAATCAAGCCGAGAATGAAAATGGGATTGCAAAGTAAAAAGCTAAGGTGAGATTTTCTCACTCGAAGGAAAAATTTATTTTGCAGTTATTGATTGTTTGACTGTTTGGATGTGGTATTAGATATGATAGGATATATCTATATATATAGCAATATATACATATTGGCATATGTATATATTGGATTGATGATTTCCCGCCTCGTATAGCGGATGAGACCCTATTGCGCCGTTAGTAAGCGGATTTATAAAAACCTATATACCGCGATAATTCCGTACTGGAGCGGAATTGGTATTGTGCTAACATCTTTGGATGCAGGGAAACAGGTTGGAGGGATCCAACTGGATTCCTCACAGTAGTTATTTATGTACAGATATTGTGATGTATTCTGTATCATATGTTGAGATATGATATTGACTGTTGTGATTGACTAATTGATGCGTTGCATCATCGGGTTCAATTTTTAAAGTTTAAAAATAAACGATTTTTACTTTAAAAGGGATTTTGAAGTGATTTTTGGAAAGTATACGATTTATTAAATTTTGGAATTTATTTATCTTAAATAAATGAATGTTATAAATTTAAAGTTATGAAAATTTTAAATTGTGAAATATAACCAAAGTGTGACTTTTGAAATGAAAGTCGATTTAATTTTAGAATGGGTTAAATTGAGATTTTTAAAGTATTATAAAAGATGTACAAAAATCTATATTGATCAATTGAAATTATTGAAATTTTAAAACGAGTTTTCATAAGTGTTAAATTGTAAAGATATGAAACTTATAGAATTATAAACTGGCAAGATAGAAAATTGATAGAATTATAAATTGCGAAGATTTGAAGTTTATAGATTTATAAAAGTTGAAGTTTATAGATTTATAAAATGAATGAGGTTATAAAATGAATGAAGTTATAAAATGAATGAAGTTGTAGAATAAAGACTGATAAGAAATTTACTTGTAACTTGGATTGTTGCCTTTAAATGGGATATTGATCGAATTATTAATAAAGAAGATTTATTAAATTGAAGTCGTTAGAAAATAGAAATAGAATTTATAAACGTTGTTTTATAAATTCGAAATCAATTGATTGGATAAATTAAATATAGAAGGACATTAAAGAAGATATATTCGCGATTTTAAATAGCGAATTTTTATGGAAATAAAATGTGTAGAAAAGACTGAAATGTGGTTAGTGAAGTATATTCACGATTTTGGACAGTGAATATATTTTTAAGTAAAATGGATATAATTTTGGAAAAGTGATATTTGAAGTGAAGTTAATTGTTTTAAAAGATGTTTTAAAACGTGTGAACTATCGAAAGCATAGATTTCAACAGTTTTTGTTGAAATAGGCGTTTTCGAGAAATAAGGAAATGGTGGACTATAACACTGTTGTTATAGTAAATGATTTCCGAAAGGAAATATTTGGTATAGTATTGGGATTTATATATATCTATCTAAATTTCGAATCCCTATACTAGTGATTTTGAGTCGTCGTAACGATGTTTTACGTAACATTCGTTTTGACTCAAATAAATGTGATTTAAGAATGATTTCCTTAAAGAATGAGATATATACTTAATTTTGATTTTAAGTATATCGAATATTTTCAAATGTTGAAAATAAATAGATTTGTGAAATACTTATTTTTAAATAAGTATGGAAATGCTTTTCCCAATGTGAAATGAACTGTTTGAGTTTTTATCTTTTAAAGATAAATTGAAAAGTGAATATTTGAAATTGTTTTCAAATGGTTAAGTGTGGAAATTTTATAAGTAATGAAGATATTTTTGGAGATAAAATAATTTGGGAAAATTATTGGAATCTGATGATGTTGCGCATCTTTATTGATAGTTAAATAACCGACTATCAATAATTACCTTTAGATAGGTATTTGTTGTGAATTGGATGCATTTGAATGCCACACTTATTTTTAAATAAGCGCTCACTATTCGGGTTAACCGGGAAAGGACCATGGGGTCGTATAACCCATTCCGAATATGTGATACGTCGTTATGAATCGCAATTGAAGACCGGTGTTGAAGACCGGATATTTTTGAAAACGTAAGGATTACCGTCGAGTTACTCTACACCGACTGATCCTCGGTTTAGAGGTTTTATCACCCTTAGTGACGGGAAGTCTGGACGTGATTAGAAAATTATCCGGAAATGCAAGGGCTTCGTGAGAAGTGCCTTCGGTTCTGTTCGATCCCGGAACAGACTTGTATGGATTGTGTGTCTGACGTTACAATTTGAGATATAAAGCTGATTTCTTTCAAATACATTTCTGTTGGTGGCGGAGAATTTATTCTCTTAGCTTAACACCCTTCTCTGAGACGTACGAGCTCAGAGGTTATGTAGTTGAAATTCATCAGCGATATATCCCAATTTGGTAACGTGGCATACTGAGTGTTGTTGTGAAATGATCAGTGTTTGATCATTTGTGATATGATCATTTGTTTGATCTTATATCTTTGTGATCATAGGTTGATCATTTTGTTTGACCCGAAGCAGGGCTTTTTGAGAAAGCGTAGCTTTGTGGACGAGACTTCATCGAGCCTCACACCCCGGAAATGGTCGAAACAGGACGAATGCAGCAAGGTTCTAGGGAGTAGCGCCCCTTAGTGTATGTCATTCCTTCTGGATAAAGGTGGTATCATGGTATGGAGCCCAGATACTTAACCTCTGTGGTTGCTGCACAGTTATTATTACTTTGTGGTTTGTTGGAAATCGGGGATCCTCGGGAAGATCGGTGACGATCGGGGGATGGCATACGCGTGTCAGTAGTTACCTATTTTTGCAGAGGTAACCCGGCCTTGTGTTGGTAGAGATCCGGTTAGGTTCTCGGGTCGTCTATTCCAGGGACGTACCCATCGTGGATAGGAAGTTCCTTAGCCTGACCATTTGTTGGAAATCCAAAGAAACAATACGCGACGTGTACGGTTTTAGTTGTAGAACCTGCCATCTAATATGGCAGCTATAGCAAGCATACTATAATGGTACCTATGCTGGCTAAGATTTATATTCTACTTTCGAAATGTTTTCTACACTATGCACTAATAATAATATCAAAAATGATTTGATTTTGCGTAGTAAGCATCTTTGACTATCATAAGAAGAAATCTCCTCCAATTCTGCGTTTGCATTGTGTGTGTGGCGGGAGGTCTTATGGTAGTTTCATTTTCCAAAAGCATTTCGAATTGACTTTAAAGATATTTCTGTTGTTTATTTTAAAGAATAACTGTTTTACGATCTCACACCAGTCACCATGACTGACTCAGAGTTTATTGTTTCCCTTCTAAACTCTGGGTGCCCACCGATTTCCACACGGGCAGTCTAGAGTTAGATTATCAGGATATTCTGGATATTCTGGAGCTTTGGAGATAAGCTGGATGACGAGACGTAGTAATTGTATCTGATAGTATTTATTCCGCTGTATATTCTGTATGAGGACAAGTTATATAACCGTCCATTGATGTGATGTATTGTATTGAGTTGTATATTGACTCTGACTGATGTATGAATAAAATGATATAGTTCTTTGTTTAAAGACTAGTGTTTATCTATTATATATTGTTCCGCTGCGATGTGTAAGATTCTGATATTGTTTTCTGTTCTGATGTTGTTCGGTTCTTCTTCTTCTCTTTTTCTTCTACTTCTTCTTTCTAAAACCCTCACTATTGGAGTTTCCTGCGTTCGATTTCTCGGCAGTCGATAAAGTGAGTATCGATGTCGAATTTTCGAAAGTCGAAAATTTCGGTATGTGACAAAGTGGTATCAGAGCATATGGTTAAGCGACAACCCTGCTCTGTTGGGTGTTACTCATTAGAGATAGAGTCAGTAGTACTCTAGAATGAGTTGAGTGTAATAATAGATATGAGCGCGTATTTGTTATTTGAATAAAATTGTTTTATATTGTGATGATTGGTTTATTGAGTGGTATATGGATTCTGGTCAATACGAGTAATTAACGATCATTGATAGGGATCTCTAAACACTCGAATAGAACAATTCGGCACAGTATTGTTTTAAATAGGGTAAATGAGATAATTTTGCCCAAAACTATTTTCGTATAGAAAAGAAACGATTTTCTATGAATTACTATAGTATATGGTTGCATGGTTGTTAGAAAGTGATAATATTGAAGTATTATCATTATTATATGAAATTGAATACGAAATGAAAACTGTACCTCCAAAGTTAAGAAATAAATTCATATACAAATGAAAATTAAAGAATGTAAATTATAAATGTGAATTGTAATTTAAAACGGAATTCCAGCGAAGTTTTGGAAATGTTTTGAAAAGAATTTGAAAATTTTGGAGATTTGGAAATTTAAATTTCTTTTTTTGATTTGAAAATGAATTTCAAAGGTATTGAAAATGTTTTGAAGAGATGAAAAGCTCTAAACTCTTTTAGGTCGCTGGAAAATAATCCTGATGATGGTGGCCACATCATTAGAATTCATTTTCGGGTTTCCAAAAGAGAAATTGCTGCCAAATTGTTTT
Organism: Allium fistulosum; assembly: GCA_030737815.1. Classification (NCBI taxonomy): domain Eukaryota; kingdom Viridiplantae; phylum Streptophyta; class Magnoliopsida; order Asparagales; family Amaryllidaceae; genus Allium; species Allium fistulosum. The sequence goes on along the minus strand of CM060902.1, from coordinate 142,677,479 downwards.
AAATAAAAGTTGTTTGGAAAATTTGGATTTTGTTTTAGAAAATTCAAAGGATGATTTGAATTGTTTTCAAAAATGGTTTTGAAAAGATTGAAAAGACTCTGGAATTGAGTATTGAATTATGAAAATAAAATTGAGAAGGAATGAATCAATTTGTGATTGCAAGTACATGAATGTAAATTGAATTCGAATTGAAATCCAGTTTAATATAAGTGATTGAAACTGAATGTGAAGATAAATTTGAATAAATGAAGGTGAAATTGAATGTTGAAATTCATTTCGAATTTGTAAGCAATGAAGTGGATTGAATAATTATAAATGTGAAATGAAAGATGAATTAAAATTCACAGGGAATATTTATATTGAACATAAGAATAAAACTGGAATTGAAATTAAATATTGAAAACAAATTTGAAATTGTAAATGAATTAGAATTGAAATGAATTAGTAATTGGAACTAATTTAAAATAATCAATTATAAATAAAAGATAATTGATAAAATTCAATATTCAGAAGTTAAACTGAACCCAAAGTAGATTGGAATTGTGAATTGAATTCGAATGAGAAATTGAAATGTGAAATGTAATTCAAATGAAATTTGAAATGAAAAAAATTGAATGGATGTAACTTCAATAGTAAGCTAAAAAGGGTATAAACAGTTATATTGAAAATTTTGTAATCGAATTTGCAAAATAGTTTGAATGCTGTAACTAGATATAATGGCTAGTAGGATATACAGGTGTATAAAGGGATTGGAAAAATTTATTTCACAGATAATTCGAATTGCTCGAAAAAGGTATGTATTTGAATTATAATATGAGTTTTTGATGATTTCTCTCTAGCCGCTTGGCTTTTTCTTTTTCTTTTTTGAAATCTGAGAGTCCGTAGGGACGTTTTGTAGTCGTACCGTATCAGCCGCGCAAAGGAGACGCTGGCGAAATTTTTCGGAAATTTCGAGTGTTAGAAAATTTTTGATAAATTTTTGAAAGTTTAAAATTTTAATTTAAACTCGAATGTGAATTGAGAAGTTAAACAATGTTGTTTGAACTAATAGTTGAAGTTGAAATTTAGTTGAATTAATAATGAATCTTTAGTAGAAGATTTGTTTTGATAAGTTGATAAAACTACTTAGATGTTGAAAAATAGTAGACGAGTTAAGGACCATTTTTCCTAACTTGTAATTTCGAGGACGAAATTCTTTTAAGGAGGGAAGTCTGTAACGACCCAGAATTCTGAACGAATTAAATTGAAAATATTTAATTTATTTTAAATATTTGAACGGTGATTTAATTTGAATCCCGAATATAATTTAGAATTTGGCGATTAAATTTTATAATTTAATCTATTGAACGGGATAAAAATTTGAATCTTCAGTTTAAGCTGAAGAAAAATATTTCGAAAGTTTTTAAAATTCGTATTGATAACATTGAAGATAATTGAAGCTTCAGAATTGAAGTTTACAGTTATTTGTTCAGTTTAGAAAATTTTATCGTTCAGCCGATATTTAAAAATAGCCGTCCGAGGCGCAGTCTCGGTGTTCGACGAAACCAGTTCCATTGGGTCCGTAATATTGAATTATTGTCGGATTTTAATTTTCGTATTTTTTTGAGTTGTTACGAAATCGTACGACGCATAAACGCGTCTAGATTTTAAAAGAAAATTCAGTTTAATTTTAAAAATTTAAATTTTATAAATATCCCACGTTTTCTCCCCGTTGTTCACGCCGAGCATCACGAGATTTTCGTGCAACCATACCCTTTCGTTTCAAATGACCCTCTCCTCCCATTCTTTTCAACAGACCACGAAAATAAACGAAAGAAGAAATAAAAATGGCCGGTCTCCTCTATCCAAATTCGAAAATCAACGCCTTGATAATAATCATCGCTGCATACTTGGCTATTCTATCAGCCATCGCGACTCATCCTTGCCCCTACGCGACATTTCAACTGCCGATTTGAAGTTTTTCTACAGTCTCGAATTCGATCGCGCGCCTAGGTTTTGGGGCGTCGCGTGAAGCTGGGGGAGTCGCGTGGGTTGTCGCAGTTCGATTCAAGGATTGGGGATGGTGGACGTGCTCGATTTCGCGAGGGCGAGGTCGAGTAGCAGACGAGGTGGGCGAAGCATCCTAGGGGTTCACGACATCAAATCAAAGGAGGGGGAGATAGGAGCTGGCGGTCGCGAGTTTGATTTGGGATTCGCGTGGCAACTGGGGTAGCGCGGCGTAATGATCTGGCGATGGTGGATGGCTCGCGAGCGTCTTCGCGTGAGCGTTGGGGGAATGGCGGCGACCAGTCGCGACTTGGGTCGGCGACGACAGAGCTGGCGATCGAATATTGGAGCAGTTCGTTTTCGTCACATAGTCGATTGATGGTCGAGATGCAGGCGAAACAAAATTCAATAGTAAGGTATATAGTTCCTGTATTTTAAAGTTTAACAATAATATTTTTTTTTTTTGTATATTAAACATAATTTTTTGTTTTGTTTTTGTAAACAGTAAAGTGAATCACCGCTTTGATTTCAGAAAAATAATAATAATGATAATAATAGATAGATAAAATATTTTCAGTAAAGAGGTAAATTAATTCTGTTTTTTAAAATCAAAAGAAAATACATAGATAGGTGGAATAGTGAATACAAAATATCCATATATATATATATATATATAAGGTTTACTGAAAAATATATGGATTTTTAAGATGTAACTTAAGGAAATTTACAATAGGATGAATATATAGAATGTTTCTATTTTAAAGTTTAATTTTGATTTAAGTATATACAGATTTTGAAAATATAGATTTATATATATCTAGCCCACTGTTCCTTTAGGAAATATTTTGTTAAAAGAAAAGTTGTTCAAATAAAAATTTTAGTTTAAAATTTAAATTGTTAATTTAAATTAAAATCATTGGCAAATTTAATTTATTAAATGGGAAATTTATTGTTCGATGTTCGAATATTAATAAAATCATATAATTGTTTATATAAGGTCAAAAGTCAAGAAATCAAGCCGAGAATGAAAATGGGATTGCAAAGTAAAAAGCTAAGGTGAGATTTTCTCACTCGAAGGAAAAATTTATTTTGCAGTTATTGATTGTTTGACTGTTTGGATGTGGTATTAGATATGATAGGATATATCTATATATATAGCAATATATACATATTGGCATATGTATATATTGGATTGATGATTTCCCGCCTCGTATAGCGGATGAGACCCTATTGCGCCGTTAGTAAGCGGATTTATAAAAACCTATATACCGCGATAATTCCGTACTGGAGCGGAATTGGTATTGTGCTAACATCTTTGGATGCAGGGAAACAGGTTGGAGGGATCCAACTGGATTCCTCACAGTAGTTATTTATGTACAGATATTGTGATGTATTCTGTATCATATGTTGAGATATGATATTGACTGTTGTGATTGACTAATTGATGCGTTGCATCATCGGGTTCAATTTTTAAAGTTTAAAAATAAACGATTTTTACTTTAAAAGGGATTTTGAAGTGATTTTTGGAAAGTATACGATTTATTAAATTTTGGAATTTATTTATCTTAAATAAATGAATGTTATAAATTTAAAGTTATGAAAATTTTAAATTGTGAAATATAACCAAAGTGTGACTTTTGAAATGAAAGTCGATTTAATTTTAGAATGGGTTAAATTGAGATTTTTAAAGTATTATAAAAGATGTACAAAAATCTATATTGATCAATTGAAATTATTGAAATTTTAAAACGAGTTTTCATAAGTGTTAAATTGTAAAGATATGAAACTTATAGAATTATAAACTGGCAAGATAGAAAATTGATAGAATTATAAATTGCGAAGATTTGAAGTTTATAGATTTATAAAAGTTGAAGTTTATAGATTTATAAAATGAATGAGGTTATAAAATGAATGAAGTTATAAAATGAATGAAGTTGTAGAATAAAGACTGATAAGAAATTTACTTGTAACTTGGATTGTTGCCTTTAAATGGGATATTGATCGAATTATTAATAAAGAAGATTTATTAAATTGAAGTCGTTAGAAAATAGAAATAGAATTTATAAACGTTGTTTTATAAATTCGAAATCAATTGATTGGATAAATTAAATATAGAAGGACATTAAAGAAGATATATTCGCGATTTTAAATAGCGAATTTTTATGGAAATAAAATGTGTAGAAAAGACTGAAATGTGGTTAGTGAAGTATATTCACGATTTTGGACAGTGAATATATTTTTAAGTAAAATGGATATAATTTTGGAAAAGTGATATTTGAAGTGAAGTTAATTGTTTTAAAAGATGTTTTAAAACGTGTGAACTATCGAAAGCATAGATTTCAACAGTTCTTGTTGAAATAGGCGTTTTCGAGAAATAAGGAAATGGTGGACTATAACACTGTTGTTATAGTAAATGATTTCCGAAAGGAAATATTTGGTATAGTATTGGGATTTATATATATCTATCTAAATTTCGAATCCCTATACTAGTGATTTTGAGTCGTCGTAACGATGTTTTACGTAACATTCGTTTTGACTCAAATAAATGTGATTTAAGAATGATTTCCTTAAAGAATAAGATATATACTTAATTTTGATTTTAAGTATATCGAATATTTTCAAATGTTGAAAATAAATAGATTTGTGAAATACTTATTTTTAAATAAGTATGGAAATGCTTTTCCCAATGTGAAATGAACTGTTTGAGTTTTTATCTTTTAAAGATAAATTGAAAAGTGAATATTTGAAATTGTTTTCAAATGGTTAAGTGTGGAAATTTTATAAGTAATGAAGATATTTTTGGAGATAAAATAATTTGGGAAAATTATTGGAATCTGATGATGTTGCGCATCTTTATTGATAGTTAAATAACCGACTATCAATAATTACCTTTAGATAGGTATTTGTTGTGAATTGGATGAATTTGAATGCCACACTTATTTTTAAATAAGCGCTCACTATTCGGGTTAACCGGGAAAGGACCATGGGGTCGTATAACCCATTCCGAATATGTGATACGTCGTTATGAATCGCAATTGAAGACCGGTGTTGAAGACCGGATATTTTTGAAAACGTAAGGATTACCGTCGAGTTACTCTACACCGACTGATCCTCGGTTTAGAGGTTTTATCACCCTTAGTGACGGGAAGTCTGGACGTGATTAGAAAATTATCCGGAAATGCAAGGGCTTCGTGAGAAGTGCCTTCGGTTCTGTTCGATCCCGGAACAGACTTGTATGGATTGTGTGTCTGACGTTACAATTTGAGATATAAAGCTGATTTCTTTCAAATACATTTCTGTTGGTGGCGGAGAATTTATTCTCTTAGCTTAACACCCTTCTCTGAGACGTACGAGCTCAGAGGTTATGTAGTTGAAATTCATCAGCGATATATCCCAATTTGGTAACGTGGCATACTGAGTGTTGTTGTGAAATGATCAGTGTTTGATCATTTGTGATATGATCATTTGTTTGATCTTATATCTTTGTGATCATAGGTTGATCATTTTGTTTGACCCGAAGCAGGGCTTTTTGAGAAAGCGTAGCTTTGTGGACGAGACTTCATCGAGCCTCACACCCCGGAAATGGTCGAAACAGGACGAATGCAGCAAGGTTCTAGGGAGTAGCGCCCCTTAGTGTATGTCATTCCTTCTGGATAAAGGTGGTATCATGGTATGGAGCCCAGATACTTAACCTCTGTGGTTGCTGCACAGTTATTATTACTTTGTGGTTTGTTGGAAATCGGGGATCCTCGGGAAGATCGGTGACGATCGGGGGATGGCATACGCGTGTCAGTAGTTACCTATTTTTGCAGAGGTAACCCGGCCTTGTGTTGGCAGAGATCCGGTTAGGTTCTCGGGTCGTCTATTCCAGGGACGTACCCATCGTGGATAGGAAGTTCCTTAGCCTGACCATTTGTTGGAAATCCAAAGAAACAATACGCGACGTGTACGGTTTTAGTTGTAGAACCTGCCATCTAATATGGCAGCTATAGCAAGCATACTATAATGGTACCTATGCTGGCTAAGATTTATATTCTACTTTCGAAATGTTTTCTACACTATGCACTAATAATAATATCAAAAATGATTTGATTTTGCGTAGTAAGCATCTTTGACTATCATAAGAAGAAATCTCCTCCAATTCTGCGTTTGCATTGTGTGTGTGGCGGGAGGTCTTATGGTAGTTTCATTTTCCAAAAGCATTTCGAATTGACTTTAAAGATATTTCTGTTGTTTATTTTAAAGAATAACTGTTTTACGATCTCACACCAGTCACCATGACTGACTCGGAGTTTATTGTTTCCCTTCTAAACTCTGGGTGCCCACCAATTTCCACACGGGCAGTCTAGAGTTAGATTATCAGGATATTCTGGATATTCTGGAGCTTTGGAGATAAGCTGGATGACGAGACGTAGTAATTGTATCTGATAGTATTTATTCCGCTGTATATTCTGTATGAGGACAAGTTATATAACCGTCCATTGATGTGATGTATTGTATTGAGTTGTATATTGACTCTGACTGATGTATGAATAAAATGATATAGTTCTTTGTTTAAAGACTAGTGTTTATCTATTATATATTGTTCCGCTGCGATGTGTAAGATTCTGATATTGTTTTCTTCTGATGTTGTTCGGTTCTTCTTCTTCTCTTTTTCTTCTACTTCTTCTTTCTAAAACCCTCACTATTGGAGTTTCCTGCGTTCGATTTCTCGGCAGTCGATAAAGTGAGTATCGATGTCGAATTTTCGAAAGTCGAAAATTTCGGTATGTGACAGTATTCCCGTTCATTTTGAGTTAATCAATGAAGATTAGTGGTTAATCAAGAGGTACGGATTTGTGGGCCTTGACAGCTGGTATCAGAGCATATGGTTAAGCGACAATCCTGCTCTGTTGGGTGTTACTCATTAGAGATAGAGTCAGCAGTACTCTAGAATGAGTTTGAGTGTAATAATAGATACGAGTGCGTATTTGTTAGTTAATATAAAATTGTTTTATATTGTGATGATTGGTTTGTTGAGTGGTATATGGATTCTGGTCGGTATTGTCCGTACAACTCTATCGATAGGGATCTCTAAACACTTATACATAACAATTCGGCACAATATTGTTTAAAATAGGGTGAATGAAATAATTTTGCCCAAAATTATTTTTGTATATAAAAGAAATGATTTTCTATGAATTATCATAGTATATGGATGCTTGTTTGTTAGGAAAGTGATAATATTGAAAGTTATCATTATCATCACTAAAATTGAATAAGAAATTGAAATCATAACTCCAAAGTTAAGAAATAAATCCATATACAAATGAAATTTAAAGAATGTAAATTATAAATGTGATTTGTAATTTAAAACGGAACTCTAGAGAAGTATTTGGAAATGTTTTGAAAAGAATTTGAAAATTTTGAAGATTTGGAAAGTTTAAATCTTTTTGGTTTGAAAATGATTTTCAAAGGATTTTGGAAAAATGTTTTGAATAAATGAAAAGCTCTAAACTCTTTTCGGTCGCTGGAAAATAACTTCGGTAATGACTGCAGCATCATCGATGTTCATTTTCGGGTTTCCAAAAGAGGAATTGCTGCCAAGTTGTTTTAAATGGAAATTGTTTGGAAAAATTTGGGTTTTGTTTTTGAAATTCAAAGGACGATTTGAATTGTTTTCAAAAATGGTTTTGAAAAGGTTGAAAAAACTCTGGAATGCTATATGAAAATGTTTATGAAATATTATTAAGTTGAAAATAAATTTGGAGTAGTAACAAATAAATTGGAATGTAAATAAGTCGAAGACTTATAAATATTTGAAAATTTGATGTATGAGATGCAAATTGAAAATGAATGAATTTGTGAACGAATAAATAAATTTGCAAGTGCAAGAAAATGAAATTGAAATGTTAAAATTCATTTTGAATTTGTAAGTAAGTAAGACTGAATTGAATTCAGATTTGTTGAAAACAAAGTGAACTATTAAACTAAAATTAGTAAGTGAAGCTAATAGAATCCAAATTAGATTGGAATTGTGAATTGAATTAAAATGAAATTTGAAATATAAAATTGAATGATAATGAATATGTAACTTCAATAGTAAGCTAGAAATGTATAAGCAGTTTATATTGAAAATTTGTAATAGAATTTGCAAATTGGTTTGAATGTGTAACTAGATATTATGGCTAGTAGATATACAGGTATAAAAGGAATTGGAATTTTGATTTCGAAGATAATTCGAATTGCTCGAAAAAGGTATGTATTTAAATTTGAATATGAAATTTGATGACTTATTTCTCTAGCCGCTTGGCTTTTTCTTTTTCTTTTTGAAATCTGAGAGTCCGTAGGGACGTTTTGTAGTCGTGCCGTATTAGCCGCGCAAAGGAGACGCTGGCGAAATTTTTCGAAAATTTCGGGTGTTAGAAAATTTTTGGGAGAATTTTGAAAGTTTAAATTTGAATTTTGAAGAAAAACAATATTGTTTGAAACTTTAATTGGAGTTGGAAAGTTAGTAGAAATAATAACAAATCTTTAATAGAAATATTTGTTTTGATAAATTGATAAAACTATTGGATGTTGAAAAATAGTAGACGAGTTAAGGACATTTTTTTTCCTAACTTGTAATTTCGAGGACGAAATTCTTTTAAGGAGGGAAGTCTGTAACGACCCAGAATTTTGAACAAATTAAATTGAAAATATTTAATTAATTTTAAATATTTGAACGATAATTTAATTTGAATCCCCAATATAACTTTGAATTTGGCGATTAAATTATAAAATTTAATCTATTGATAGTCGAATAAAACTTTGAATCTTCAATTGTAAGTTGAAGAAAAATTATTTCGAAAGCTTTTAAAATTTATATTGATAATTCTGAAGATAACAGAAGCTTCAGAATCCAATTTCGAATTGATTTGATCAGTTTTGAAATTTATATCGTTTAACCGATATTTAAAAATAGTCATTTTTCATACAGTCTCGGAATTCGACGAAACCAATTCCATTGGATCCTATCACCGGATTTTAAATTTCGTATAGTTCGGAGTTGTTGGGTGAGAATACGACACATAAAACGCGTTGAAGATGGTACCGGAACAAAATGAATTTAAAGTTAAATTTTAAATTTTGAGCAAAAGACAGCATCCCAAAAATCACGCCTGAAATCGTGGGAAAAGAAAAAATTCGTGCAGGCACGATACTCTCCCTTGTTTCAGCCAAAAATCACGCAACCCTTTCCGTTTAAAAATAGAACCGAGCACTCCCTTTCTTTCTCAGTTGAAAATCAAACGAAAACAATTTCGTCTTCGTTCAAAAAAAAATCAAAGAAAAGGCCACCTTCGTTTTTTTCTAAATTAAATCTCGTGTTCGATTGGGGCTCGTTTGGCTCGAGCTCGAGTGCGAACAGGGGAGACACGGGCTTCTTCGCGGCGGCAGGAGTGTGGGGCAGGACACGTTCGAGTCTGGGGGCGTTCGATTTTGGAAGGAGGCAGGGTCGCGATGGCGAACTTCGAATGGAAGGGGATGCGCTCGACGTCGAGGCAGCGGGTGCGATCTGGAGTGGGCGTCAATCAAGGTGATTCGAGGCGCGAGAGGTTGGAGGGTTGCAACTCAGGCGATGACCTAGGAGCTGGGAAAATGTCAGAGGCTTATTCGAGAAACTCGCGAGATCGAGGCGACTCGCGTAGGGGCGGCAAGCAGTCAAATCGCGACGTGGTGGTAGTCGTGAGTTTATCGGCAACGGCGTGGGTTCGTCAAGCAACAGAGGCAGTGAGTTATCTTGCGTGTGCAATTTCGATCGAGCTGGGGTATGAAGGCACACGATCGAGTGCAGAGGTTTAAATTTTAATTATTGTTATTTTTAATTTAACTTGATTTAAATGAATATTTATATGTAGATGTGCGTGGTTAATTTGTTCAGATAACTAAATTAATTTGCAACCATATGAGTAAATGCATGTAGAAAAATATTTACAGTGAAAATATATGCACAGAAAATAAATAAATAAATATTATACAGATAAAGTTTTAAAATTTAAAATGTTATAGAATTTGGTAAAAATAGATTTACAATGCTGTCAAGTATATATGTATATACATAAAACTGATTTTGGAATCTGTAAAGATTTATTTTAAAATGTACATAGATTTTAATTTATAAGTGTACATGAGTTTCAAAAGGAAAAGAAAATATTACAGTAAGGTAATTTTAAATTATATGTGATTTCAAAATAATAATATGTGTATTTGCATTTATACAGTAAAACAGAAAGTTAAACTTTTATTCACTGCAGAATATTCAAGTGTAAAACAAAAGATTTATTTCAGAAAAATAAATGTTTACAGTTTATATAAATGGAAGTTTACAGTTATAAAATTTTGGCTAAGTAAATAAATAGAACGATAATTTAAAAGTTCGATTTAATTCGAATATTGATAAACTGTGTAAATATTTATACAAGGTATAAATCAAGAAAAAATCGAGTCAAGACGGGAATGGCTGGTAAAGAAATAAAAGCTAAGGTGAGATCTTCTCACTCAAATAAAATTTGGTATTGCAGTTATTTATTGATTGATATGATTGCTATTTGGATGTGATATTAGATATAGTAGGATATATCTATATATATAGCAATATATACATATTGGCATATGTATATATTGGATTGATGATTTCCCGCCTCGTATAGCGGATGAGACCCTATTGCGCCGTTAGTAAGCGGATCAAGGTTTTAAATCTCCCCGAGATCAGCCGAGATGAAAATCCGAGATATTAGCCAAAATCCGAGATTTGGCAGCTTGGTTAGTTATAAGTCTTTTAAATATCGCCCGAGACAGCCGAGATATTTGCCCGAGATATTGGCCAAAATCCGAGATTTGAAACCTTGAAGCGGATATATTATAAAAAACCCATATACCGCGATATTCCACCTCGAAGTGGAATTGGTATTGTGCTAACGTCTGTGGATGCAGGGAAACATGTTGGAGGGATCCAACTGGATTCCTCACCAGTATTTATTTATTTACAGATATTGATGTATATTCTGTTATCATATGTTGATATATGATGTTTGATGTTGTGATTGACTAATTGGTGCTGTTGCATCATCAGATTCAAGTTTTGAAGTTAAAAAATAACGACTTTTACTTTAAAAGGGTTTTTAAAGTGATTTTTGAAAATATACGTTTTATGGAATTTTTGAATTGATTTATAAACGTTAAAATTTTAAAGTTATAAAAGTTATAATTTTTAGTGAAATAAAACCAAAGTGTCGTTTTTAAAATAAAAGTCAATTTATTTATAAAATGGGTTAAGTTGGGATTTTTGAATAACTATAAACGATTTGTATAAAAAGATTTATAAAAATTGATATTTATAAATCAAATATTGGAATTATAAAACGAGTTTTTATAAGTGTTAAAAATGAAATATTTATGGAATTCATAAGTGAATGAAATTTATAGATTTATAAATTGTGAAGTTAAAATGAATGAAATTTATAGAATTATAAATTGTGAAGTTAAAATAAATGAAATTGTAGAATGGAAGATTTATAAGAAATTAACTTATAAATTGGGTTTTTGCCTTCAAATGAAATATTGATCGAATTTGTTAATAAAGGAGATTTACAAATCGAAGTTGTTATAAAGTAGGAATAGAATTTATAAACGTTGTTTTATAAATTCGAAGATCAATAAAATTTGATAAATTTAATATAGGAGGTTATTAAAGAAGATATATTCGCGATTTTGGATAGCAAATTATTATTGAAATAAAATGTGTAGAAATGATTGAAATTGGGTTAAGTGAATTATATTCACGATTTTGGACAGTGAATATGTTGTTAAGTAAAATGGATTTATTTTTTTGAAGAAGTGATATTAAAAATGAAGTTAAACATTTTAAAGAGGTTTTTAAAATGTATTATGATATCGAATACATAGATTTCAACATTTTTATTGTTGAAATAGACGTTTTCAAGAAATAAGGAAATGATGGACTATAACACTGTTGTTATAGTAAATGATTTTCGAAAGAAAATGTTTTATGTAGTATTGGGATTTTTATATATCTATCTTAAAATCCGAATCCCTATACTAGTGATTTCGAGTCGTCGTAACGATGTTTTACGCAACATTTATTTATTCTCTTAGCTTAACACCCTTCTCTGAGACGTACGAGCTCAGAGGTTATGTAGTTGAAATTTATCAGCGATATATTCCCAATTTGGTAACGTGGCATACTGAGTGTTGCTGTGAAATGATCAGTGTTTGATCATTTGTGATATGATCATTTGTTTGATCTTATATCTTTGTGATCATAGGTTGATCATTTGTTTGACCCGAAGCATGGCTTTGTAGAAAGCGTAGCTTTGTGGACGAGACTTCATCGAGCCTCACACCCCGGAAATGGTCAAAACAGGAAGGATGCGGCAAGGTTCTAGGGAGTAGCGCCCCTTAGTGTATGTCATTCCTTCTGGATAGAGGTGGTATCATGGTATGGAGCCCAGATACTTAACCTATGTGGTTGCTGCATTTTTACTATGTGGTTTGTTGGAAATCGGGGATCCTCGGGAAGATCGGTTACGATCGGGGGATGACATATGCGTGTCAGTAGTTACCTACTTTTGCAGAGGTAACCCCGCCTTGTGTTGGTAGAGATCTAACCGTAATGTTAGGTTATTTCTCGGGTCGTCTATTCCAGGGACGTACCCATCGTGGAAGAGGAAGTTCCTTAGCCTGACCATTTGTTGGAAATCCAAAGAAACAATACGAGCCTTTACGATTTCAATTGTATAACCTGTCTCCTCAGGAGGCAGCTATAGCAGGCATAATATAATGGTACCTATGCTGGCTAAGATTTATATTCTACTTTCGAAATGTTTTCCACTATGCACTAATAATAATATCAAAAAAGAATTTGATTTTGCGTAGTAAGCATCTTTGACTATCATAAGAAGAAATCTCCTCCAATTCTGCATTTGCATTGTGTGTGTGGCGGGAGGTCTTATGGTAGTTTCATTTTCCAAAAGCATTGCGAATTTGTTTTATTTTCTTTGTGAAAAATAACTGTTTTACGATCTCACACCAGTCACCATGACTGACTCGGAGTTTATTGTTCCCTTCTAAACTTTGGGTGCCCACTAATTTCCACACGGGCAGCCTAGAGTTATGTTATCAGGATATTCTGGAGCTTTGGAGATAAGCTGGATGGCGAGACGTAGTATTTGTATCTGATAGTATTTATTCCGCTGTGTATTCTGTATGAGGACAAGTTTATATAACTGTCCATTGTTGTATATTGACTCTGATTGATGTATGTATAAACTGATATAGTTCTTTGTTTTAAAAGACTAGTAATTATCTATTGTATATTGTTCCGCTGCGATATGTGAGATTCTGATATTGTTTTCTGTCCTGATGTTGTTCTCCTTTCTTCTTCTGTTTTCTTCTTCTTCTACCATCATAGTTCGTATTCCCGTTCATTTTGAGTTAATCAATGGAGATTAGTGGTTAATCAAGAGGTACGGATTTGCGGGCCTTGACAGATGATGCCTGATCTTGGTCGTGATGTGTCTAGGTGGCTGCGTTAGCAAGTGAAAACGGCGATAGTTGGTTGGTTCGAGAGAGCGTGCTCGTTTGTTGATCGCGAGGGTTAGAGGTAATTGAAATTAAAACTTTGCCCCTGATTTATTTTTAATTAAAATTTAAATTTCAAACCTTCTAACATCAATAACTGTTGTATACGAACTCGGTTTGATGCGCGGTTTCTTCCGTTGGGTTTGTATCAAAATTCCAAACAATATGAAACTGGTTTGGTTGAATTTGGAGACTATTGAAATTTTGGGCTTTTATTGGATTTTTAATCGGCTATTAATCAAAGGTGAGTGATTTAACCCACTTATGCAATACTAAATCTTCTTATGTTAGTTGAATTAAATTTATGAAGTGAAAAGAATGTTATTGGTTGCTGTTTGATAGTCTAAGTTGACATTTAATTGAAATTGAATTTTATTGAATTAAATTGCCATTTAAATTAGTATTGAAATGGAATTGCTAGTTGAATACCTGATATTGATAATCAGTTAATTATTGTGATTTATTGGCTGGTTTAGATGTTGATTGTGATGGATGCTATTTGTTGACATTTTTGGATGCTTGGATGTTTATTTATTTTTACATATCCCTGTTATCACTCTGTATATTAACTGACAGCATATAAACTATTATTTGAATTATATTGAATAAATTAAGAAATAGATTGAAATGATATATACCTATGACAGTTTGATTTGGATTGAAATGAAATATATCCATCCCTGAAATAAAATAATTCAAATAACTATTCACTTGGTTATAGGATAGAAAATTATATACGGACAATGGATTGGTTAAATTAATTGGTTTTAAAATCTTGAATTTGGATTTTGGTTAAAGGATTTTGTTTAAAGAAAATAAATTATGTATTACATGAATTGAGTTATTTCTAATTCAAGCTTTGAAATGTTGGAATCGAAATTGGTTATAAGAAATCGTTTTAACGTATTAAAATTGAAATGTGAATTTATAATCGATATATGACTTTAATTTGAAAATTGATTATTTTAAGTTTGAACCTTAAATTGAACAATGAAGTTTAAATTGATTTAAGGGATTTGAATCGGTAAATTGAAATTGGACTCAAAATCGATATGAATTGAAATGGTTTAAAATAAGAATTGAATTGAAATTTTAAATCATCGAATTGTTGAATCAAATTTGAAATCAAAAATGAATGTTTCGAAAATTGAAGTTAATTCGAATTGAAATTGAAATCAAGTTGATTTGAAACTAAATCAAAATTGAGTCAATTGAATTGAAAGAATGGAAATTGAGTTTTGTTGATTTGAAATTTGGATATGGGTCCAGATTTTTTGAAATGGAAGGAAACGGTTTGATTTGATACTATTTTCAAAATAAATTATTTTAATATAAACTGTTTAAAATCTATCTTTTTAATATTCAAATTATTTACATTTTCCAAACTATTTTACTATGTAAACCACTTTCAATACTCAAACCATTTGATATCAAACTGTTTTAAATCTTTAAACTATTTAAACTATTTTAAACTATTTTAAACTATTCAAACTATTTTCTAAAAATTCAAACCGTGCAAAGTTGGAATGTTTATATTTAAATCGTCGATTTAAATGCGAATGTGGTTAAATGAGGTTATAACCTAAGTTGGTATTAGAAATTATATTTTCAAGTGAAAATGACATATTTTGAGTAAATATGGTATTTTGAAATGAAGTGATATTTTTGAAGTGAATATGATATTTTGATATAAGATATGAATCTTTTTCGAAATCTAAAAGAACCAATCGGTGTGAAAAATGACATTTGGTTGTTAAAGAGACCGGGCCTCTTATTGGCATACTCTCTATCAATGTTGGAACCACTTTCACAACTGTGTACGCAGTGGATGTTATCCAGAATGAAGTGGTTGAATTGGAGGTGTTTGCTGGATTTGAAGACAGAGAATGATGATGGATGACCCTGGCACTTGTGCCAATTTGAAATGACTAAAACAGGAGCCATACCTGACCAATAAGGTTAGCTACCTCTAGCGACATCTGTTCTTCGTATTACTATATTGATTTTGACTTGATTGGTGCACCTTAATTGATTATGGGATGGTTGTTCGCGGCGGGCCGTCAGGGGTTACCACTAGTCAGGAAATGCAAAACGGTAGTATCCTACCTTGGGCATCGCCTCACGTGCCTTGTCATACTCTTTATCCGTATTCGCGCCCACTACGAGTTTGTTTTAGTATGGTACCTATAGGGGACTCACTGGCTATCGACGGTACTGGTTGTGTTATAGGACCTGCATAGACTATCTCCTTAAGAATGTATTAAGGGGGATCAATGTAAAGCCTTAACGCTATTTTAATACTTTATTTTACTGATAGACACTACGTATATAGCGTATCTTACTACATATAGATTGTTTAACGGATCCTTAGGAGATGGAAAATCCTGTAACATCTCTTAAGTTATTGCATTCACGTTGTACAATGATAGGAGATGGAAAATCCCGTGACCATCTCTGAAGCTATTTACACTCATATTTACTTGTTATTGAATTGAGCTACATAAGAATTTTTAGTTCCGACTCGAGTGTTTTGTCTTTCCATTACGCTCGAGTCAGCCTGAGCATTCGGTGTTTGAAGACACTATTTCTAGAGGACGAAGACGGAGTTTGGTATATTATACTATTAGTATTATTCCGCTGCATCATTTTGTTATGTTGTTTATCGTACTCTAAATGTGTTATAAAAATCGTGTAATCAAATGTATATTGCAAAACAGCTTCATGAACTGTTTATTTGATTATTATATTTTGTCATTCCGGTGCGAGATTCTGTGTTTTGTTTTCCTTCTTTTCTCTAATTTTTCTTATTAAAACCCATTGATAATTTACCCTTTTGAATGGTTTGAGTTAGAGATTTGTGGTTTATTATCGATTTAAACCGTCCAAAAAGGTGGGTCGTCACAGTTGGTATCAGAGCTTTGGTATAGAGACCTTAGCCTGATTTGGGTGTTAACTCATTTGAGATAGGGTTAATAATACTCTAGAATGAGTCTGAGTGTGTGTGTGTGTGTGTGTATATGAGAGAGCGTACTTGTTAGTGCTATGAAATGTTTTGTATAGTGTTAAATTGTTTTGTTGAGTATTTATGAATTTCGTTCAGTACATAGGACGCTGTGACATAGATAGAGATTCCTAAACACTTGGACAGGGAAAATTGATACAATATTGTTTTTGAAATAGGTAAATGAAATAATTTTACCAATTATTATATTTTGTATTTAAAAGAATAATTTTTCATAAATTGGTTTTGTTATTTTTTTGTGTTGTTGTTAGGAAATGATAATGTAACAACCCTGTATTGTACAAATATTTTTAAATTGATTTTTCCAGATTCAAAAGCTTTATTTATGAAAAAGAATAAATTTTGTTATTTTAAATATAAACTTTGATTTTGATGTGGATTAGAATTCCAAATATGACTAGATTTAATATTTCCAGAAAATGTGAATTTTGGTCAATAGTCAAACTTTGACTTTTAAATTTAAATTTTTAAATATTTGAAATTATAAATTTTATCTTTTATTATGAAAATAGATGTAATAATTTGAATACTGCTTTTCGTTTCGCTGAAAACGGAGTTAAACTGTAAAAGTTATGTATATTTCAACTTTGAGTATAATTTGTTTATTTAACAATTTTGTCTATTTCAAATGATATAAATTTTATTTTTCTTTGTTATGTTTTATTTTAATTGGGTTAATACTTTATTTTGAGTATATTTTATCTTTTAATATTTTTAAAAATGATCATATAATTTTTCTAAAGTTTACTTGAATTTATTTCAATTTATAAAGCCTAGTTTCTATTTTTTCTGTTATTTTCTTCATTTAAATTTTAATTAATTAAAATTTATTTATTTATTTTTGTAAATAAATTTTTATTTCATGTTCTTACCTTTATTTATAAATATTTTTAAGTACATAAAAAGTTTCCAAAGTTCATTGCATTTATTTTTCATATTTTCAAGACTAGTTGAAAATTTTGCTGTTTTATTTAATTAAATTATATATATTTAATATTTATTTTTTTATTTTTTTGTTTATTAAATAAATTTTCGTATTTTTACCTGAATTTATATATATATTTCAGTTATTTAAAAATTTAAAGGAAATGGTTGGATATATGAAAAGTTTTAAACTCTTTTGTCTTTTAGCCTTCCACCTCTTCATTTTCTCAACCTACATCCTTTATGATTTTGGCCGTTCATCTCTTTACCATTTCAGCTGCATCTTTCATTTGTTTTCACGTATCTTAACCTTCCCAAACTCACAAAAATAATGCACGGCCATAGGATCAAAAGTTGGGTAAGAAATCTCTTCTTCTTTTCTTGTTTTTCTATGTTTTTCTACTTTGATTTGCATGTTGTTCTCATCTTTGTTGATCGGCTCCTCCTCCACCAAGTCATTGGCCAACCTCCACCACCTGATACTCTGACCAGCAACCACCCTAGACCACCATCCTACCAGGCCGAGCACTCATGGCATGAGAACCACCACAAAAACTTCACAAACCATCACCTAACATTGCAAACCGAGCCTAGATTGCCACACCCACCTTTATCCACCACTAGCCGCCACTTCCACCACCACCACCACCTCTGACCTGACCTCCATCCTCTACCACACCACCCAACATCTTCTGGACACCTGGCCATGACCATAGGACCTAGGGTCGAACCCTTTTGTAGCAATAAAAGTGATGATAGTTGCCTTGTAGTTGAAGATTGTTGCACCTATATACATATGCACCATTTAAACCCACGTAGGTCGACCACTATGGACCCAAACCCAGCCCTTAGTCCCTGCCTTAGCTGACCTTATTCCATCACTAACTGATCCATGTGAAGTTGAGAACAAGTGCAAACCATTTGATGTTGTTTTGGGCATTTATTTCTAGCGTTAATTGGTGATAGCTTGTGTTGAAACTTATTTGTACATTTGCATTGTTTTATGTAAATGAATTCAAGGTGTATAGCTTTGGCTCTCTCCACTCTCTTGTCATATCCATGTTGTCGTGCCATAGTGCTTTTGAAGATCTCAGTTTGTGCTTTTGATCGTTGTCTCCAGCTTATACAAGTGAGTTATTCTCACCAGACAATATGTACCTATATAACTAGTAAATTGACACCCTGTGAATCTGTAGAAATATATTATCATGTTATATATGTCTATATTATTATCATATGATGTTCACACCTGTTATTACACCTGTTATATCATATGTTATTGTTATTTAATGTTATTCTGTTATTTATATCTGTTATCACCATTGCAAGTTCCCTGTAAACTAGAATCACTATGGGTTGAAATGATACATACCCGAACGGACTTTAGAATAAGGAAAAATCGTTATGGGCTGAAATGATAGGCCTGAATGGTTTTTATTTAATTTATTTTAACTTGGGATTGCGGGTTTGAAATGATAGAACCCGGATTTTTCTTTTTTTAACTGCGGATTGAAATGATACATATCTGTATCACTTGACCTAAGTTAGAAAATTATATACAGGCCCGTGGTTATTTTATAAAGTGTTTTGGATATTTTTAAGTATTTTAAAAATTATAAATTTATGAAATTTGATTTAAATAGTTTTTGAAATATTTTAAAATAAAGAAATTATGATTTTTCTATGTGTTAAAAATGTAATTAATGAATGGTTTAACTGGATTTTTGAAATATAACTTAAGTTGGAAATTTGGAATTTGGTTAAGAATGATATTTATGTTATATGAATAAAAATGGAAATTTAATTATATTTGGAAAATGGTAAATATGATAATTTGATTTAAATTTTAATTTAAGTGATTTATTAAAGTATTATTGATTTTTCTATGAATTTAAGCGGTTAAATAAATGAATGTTTAAAAGTAATCTTTTATATATAACTTGACTAGGAAATGTGAAATTTGGTTTTAATTAAAGGTTTAAGTTAATTAAATAAAATTGGAAATTTAGTTAAATTGTGAAATGGTAATTTAAATTTGAAGTGTTAAGTTTATTTGTTGAAAAGTGAAGAATTGGACACTTTTACACTTAGATTTATTAAGTAAATTGTTGAAATTTGGATTTAATTATAAGAAATTTATTGTGAAAAAGATACATGTTAAATGATATGTAAATGAACATTTTAAATGTTAAATTATGATTTTTAAAATGTTTAAAGAGTTTAAAATGAAGTTATTTAATTGCTGGAAATACACTAAAAAGCTGGAAATCACTTTTAATAGCATTCAGAAATGCTATGGTTCTGAATTACACTAAAAATTGAATAAAAGGGCTACTACAGCATTTCTGAAATGCTGCAGTTGCTGTAGTTGAACTTATAGGCTAATATTGAACCCAGGTCTATTATGCATTCTCTGGAAATGCTATAATGGTCTGCAGTCTTTGCTGAAACCAAATTTAACCCTTGTTTTGA
Organism: Allium fistulosum; assembly: GCA_030737815.1. NCBI lineage: Eukaryota > Viridiplantae > Streptophyta > Magnoliopsida > Asparagales > Amaryllidaceae > Allium > Allium fistulosum. Next base: position 142,657,456 of record CM060902.1, on the reverse strand, counting down.
AATCTGAACTACCGCAGCACTTCTGAAATGCTGTCTTTTCTGTTTTGAACTATAATTCAACTAAAACTGAGTTTTAACAGCAGTTTTAAGTGCTGTCTTTGCTGAATTAAAAATGTTTTCAAATATAACTTATAGAAGTTGTTTTTAAATGCTGTGAAATGCTGAAATTTTAATAATTAGGGTTTTTGACTTAGTAAACGAACTCAGAATGGTTTGAAACTTTGGAAATTGAATACTTGATTTGAAAATATAATAATTACACTTTTAAAAGGTTTAAATGAATTATTTGATTGGAATATAAACTATTTAAAAGGTGACTTGAAATGATAATAAATGAAGTATACCTTTAAATTTAAAAGGTGTTAATATTTAGATTTGAACTCAAATGATATTTGGAATATTCAAATGATTTGAAATGAAGTTTGAAATGATATGATATTTTAAAAATATGGAAATGGTTTGGAATTGATTTAATCTTTATTTGATAAAGATTTGGATTGAAATGATATTCTATTTTGAAGTATAAACTGTTTTTAAACTTATAACCACGGGTTATAATAACGTTGGGTTGTTAAAGAGACCGGGATCGGATATGGACATACTCTCTGTCTTACCGAAAACCACTTTGACAACCATGTACGCGGTGGAGATTCCAGAATGAAGTAGGATGGTGGCGACGTTCTTAAGGTATATTACGTGGACCCAACTCCCGTGAGTTGGCATAAGGTGGTTAAAACAGGAGCGATCTCGGACCAGTGAGGTAGCACCTCTTCTCGGACACATTTCTTCGATATTATACTCTTACTTGTGATTGATTAGATGGCCATCCTCCGATTTGGGAGTGTTGTTCAAGGTGGACGATAGTGGCTGCTATGCGCTCCATCAGTTCGTGTGCGTAATTGGTATATCTACCCTGGCATTGCCTAGTTGTGCCATGTCACCTACCATATCGAGCTTTACTACGATTATGATTTTAAGATCTGACCGCGTTAAGGTTCTCCATCCCCTTAACGCTATTTTCTATATGATTATACTTATTTAAACACTATTATAATAGCGTATATTACTACATAGTAGATATTTTAACGGATCCTTGGAGGATGGGCGGTCCCAAGCATCTTCTAAGTTACTTGTACCCTTATTACAGTTCGCTTGAGTTGGTTTACATTATATAAGTATATATTGTCCTGACTCGAGTGTTTTGTGTTTTGCTTTACGCTCGGGTCAGCCTGAGTTATTCATAGATTTGGATTTCCACTCGCTTGGAGATTTGAATCGCTGGAGATTATCTGCTTGTCTTGTCCTATCTATTTCAGTTCCGTTGTCCTACTCAGCTTGTACTTGGTTATTTTATTGCGACTTTTGTTGTACTCTATTTCTTCTGTTGTATCTTATGTAACTCTGACATATTTAGATAGTAGCTTCATGAACTACTATTTCTTTTACTTCCGCTGCATTATTTTACTCTGTGTCTGTGATCTGTGATTTTATTTATTTACTGTATATTCTGAGATTTGCCAAATTTTAATTACAACGCGGTATTTTGAGCAATTCAACTTCGGCATGTTTGTCTGCCTATGCACTTAGCGGGTGCAGCATGATAGGGGGTTCTCGCATTTGGTTTGGTAGCGAGCGGATGACTCTTACTCCTACATGTCCCTACGGGGTTGGTGCAGTCGAGAGGCTGGCTGTAAAGGCAGAACACAGGTAATGCTGTATGCTACGGTGGGCGTTACCCCATTGACGCGGTCCGTTACAGTTGGTATCAGAGCTTTGGCTTTGAGGCAAAACTCAGCATATGGAGTAGATTTATTTACAGAATCACTTTCATTCGAGTTTGAATCTTTTCCTCTAGATTCGAATTTCCTTTGATTTTTTGGAACGTTCCCTGCGGTTCCAAAATTCATTCTTGTCCCTCACTATTCATCTTCTTTTGATTTTGGAGTATCACATAACTCCACTTCGAATGATCTTTATAGTGAATTGGCTGTCTCGCCAATATTCTAATTTTCTGGTAAAGGGGGAAACTCCTTTACAAATTAGCATCGATTCACCAGAGATTTATATCTATCCTTGGTTTAGATGCTAATATCTTTTATTTCTCCAAACTCTATCTCTTGAGATCGAACGTAGATTTATCCCAGAAAAATCCACATCGATGTTATTCTCTAAGTCACGGTTGACCCGGTTAAGGTTGTCCGCGATTTATCTAAGCTTACCCATCTCTCTACTCTGTTTAACCATCTTGTCTTTTGTTTCTAAACTATCTCCAAACATTTTGAATTGTACTTGTAAATCTATGTTTTGTTTTATATATGGTGTTGTTTGAGTTGTTGATGTTGATTTGGATTTCCGATCGATTCGTCTGATCAACGCTATCGATAGGATTTCTAAACACTTTGACAGAACAAACCGACACCATATTATTTTAAATTTGGTTAATGAAATAAAATTTTGAGATATAAGCAAATTTATGGAAGTTATCATTTATTGTTCTACAAATGAATTTATAAATAGTTGTTTATAAATTTATTTGGGAACTGAAATGAATTTAAATCAAGAATTTGAGAATTTAATTTCCGATGGTTTCAAACTTTGTGTTTAAAGCTTTAAAAGGATATATTATTTAAAGTATTTTTGAATAGAAATTTGTTCCAAAGAATTTTAAAGTTAAAAAAAATAAAAAATCAGTGCTCTTCTCTTTGTCGCTGGAAAATAATTTCGGTGATGACTGCAGCATCATCGACGTTCAGTTTCGAGTTTCGAAGTGAAGAAACCATTCCGTAGTTTTGCTACAGCTTTATTTTGGGAAATTTGATTGATTTGAATTTCTAAAAGATGATTTGATTTATTATATATATAGATATTGATTTAACTTTGATTTGACAAATTATGTGCATACATTTATTTATCTCTAAATGGTTTGAAAAGAATCAGAAATTTTATTCTTAAATTCTATCTTAAATAATAACTTCAAGTATAAAAAAGAAAATCAAAAATTTGAATAAATGATTCAAACTTGAGATAATTGAATTGGAAAGTTTTATTTGTATAACACACAATTTCATTTCCAATATAACTTACCTAAATTACACAGAAGTTGAAAATGTAATTGGATAATATACAACATAAAAGGGTTTTATAAATAAAATTTGAGTGGTTATAATACATGTGACGACCGCCCATGACCCCTGCACCGAATCTAGAGATAGTGCGTTGTAAAGTGTGCCAGGCGACCATGGACGATTGTCAGGGTAGATTAAAAACAACAGAATCTATCGTATTACTCACAGCGCATGGACAAAATACAATAGAACATATGTATAGTGAAGCTTTACAGAACAAAATGACATCATATAAAACTCCATAATAGTTGAATACAAGCATCCAAATAGCCAATACATCAAGCCTCACTACATAACACTCAGAGAATACAAAACAGCGGAACATCCGGTACATATAATAAGAAGATAATATGCAACCCTCCAGCTCGTCTTCGATATCAGCATCGTGAGAAGAGAACAGCACCTGTCACCTGCTACCTAGTCTGCCCGTCCCAAAAATGGACGAACAGTCCAAGGCAATAAGAATTAAAACATAAAGCCTTGAGTCAGACAACAGTCTTAGTGAGCAGTAAATTAACTAACAACATACCAAAAGAGCATAAAGGAAAAGGAATAGGAATACAACCCTCCCACTCCAACCTCATTCTACAGTGATAGCCCCCAGACACACACTAAGCAGAAGCAAGCAGAGCAGAGCATACAATTTAAAGTAAAGCTACTATCACTCGAGTCAAGGGCGATGTTTTCCAGGTACCAAGGCCTAAATCAGATAAGCACCCAGAAAATACCGCTCTTGAGTCCGAATGACGATACAACCAAACATCCATGACTCTGGCTATCACTGTTATCATTGCTTCGATATCACCATTAATTGAATGACCGGCACATTCTTTCAGCCGTCCGTCAAGGGCTAATGGAAACCCCGGTTCTAGACATAACTCCCACACGTCGTCGCAGCCCGTGCCTAGGACTATCGAATCTGCCCAGAGTACTCGACCACCAACAGTTGGCCGTTGGGACTATCGAATCTGCCCAAACGTACCCTTGCTTAGAGCATGCTAGAACCTTCAACAACGATGCTATCCAACCCTCCTAGTCATCCTCCTCGACGACTATTTTCATATCCATTCATTATCCTCAACTCGAATCATATCACCGAGTTATCAACGTGCTTGGAATGATCCCGTCTGGATTAGACCAAGTCTTCATCACATGATTGCCTCGCTTCATCACATCCTCGCAAAGCCTCATCTCAACATCTCATCATCAAATCTATGCATAAGAGCTTCATCATCCTGCTACATATGCCACGAGCAGCTTTCCCAATCCAAGAGCCTTTCCCTTAGCTTTTGAATCATCTTCGATCTAAATCTAATCACCAATCATCTAGTTCATAGCAATCAATCAAATCAAACATCAATCCAAGCAATCAAGCATTCAAATATGATCTAAGTAGACAATTATAACAATAATGGCATTTTCGTAATTAAAGAGTTGAAAGTCCAATAATCATGAAAACATGAATTATATCTCTACAAACTTGATGAGTGAACTTGCATAGGTTAACATATGATAAAATGGATGTAACATCATCATGAACAATGGATCTATATGGATCTACACTTAGGATGAAGAAAATGCATGGAAACCACTATTTTAACACCAAATCGAGCCAACAATCCGATATACTCCTTTGGATCCGTGTGAGAGATAATCACCACTCACCAAATCACCTAAACAAACCCAAATCAACACTCTTCAGATCTGGACAGCGAAGGATCAAGCTTGATCTATCACGAATCCGCTTCAAACGAAGAAATCTCTCTTGAAAAGATGAAGATCTTCAATCTAAGCTCTTGAATCTTCAATCTTGATCTTCGATTTGGATGGATGGAAGCACTAGATTAGAGTGGAGAAAAGAAGTGAAGGAGTGTAGAAGTCGAGCTCTCAAAATGGCAGCACTTCGTCGCTTCAAAATCCGGATCCCAAAAATGAAGAGAAGCTCTCCTATTTATAGCAGAAAATACCCTAAGTCGTAACTCGGCTATCTCCCTAGGTCGTTTTCGACCTAAGCCTCTAGACCTAAGCCTCTCCGACCTAACAGATGCACGCGCCCCAACTCCTACGACCTAACACCTCTGCGCATCCAAACACCCAGCGACCTACGACCTAACGCAACGCGCGACTTAACACATGCGCTTCACCTGTATACGACTTACGACCTAACACAGATCGCGACCTAACACTTAGACAAAACCTTGCGACCTAACAACTTTAGCAACCCACGCGACCAACAGATGCTACGACTTAACTCCTTAGCGACCTAACACATGACGACCTAAAACAACACGCGACCTAACTCCCACGCGACCTACCAACCTATGCGACCTAACTACTTATTTCTTAGGTCGGTCAATCCCATAGGTCGCTCACTCTACTAAGTCGCTAACCAGCTACCCCAGCTCCCCTAGGTCGTTGTCGACCTAACTATGCTAACCCGGTACCCACTAGGTCGCTAACTCCACTAGGTCTGCCTACCCTTGAGTCGCCATATCCTTAAGTCGGTCAGTTCTTTAGGTCGTTAACTCACCCTGCCGACCTAACACTTAACTAAATCCTAGGTTGCATAATTCTATAGGTCGCTCCAACTAACCCACGACCTAACACTAACTCGCCGAATTCCTTAACTCGGTCACGACTTAGCTCTTAGGTCGTTCACGACCTAGGACTTAGACAAATCTGCCTCAAAATCTGAAATGACTTAAGAATGCTAAAATTCCAGATTCTGTCGAACTTGTCGATCCGTAAAAATACGGGTCGTTACATTCTCTCCCCCTTAGGAATTTCGCCCCCGAAATTCCAAACAAACAAAGCAATCAAAGACTATTCTGTACGCCTACCAACCATAACAATCAGCAAACCATGCATCCAATTCTAGCTTAGCGTACAGAATTCTAAAATTAGAACAAGTTACAATATCGCGAGATGACACGACACCTTAGGGCCATACCTTGAAGAGTTCAGGATGAGCTGCTTTCATCCTCTCTTCCACCTCCCACGTACAGTCGTTATCATCGTCACTCCATTGTATCTTGAGCAACTTAACTACCTTCCTCCTAAGCTGTTTCGTGTCGGTTTCAACAACACGAAGCGGCTTACGAGGTCTTCTATCGACTGGATCAACTTCGAAGTCTTCACAGCTATCAACAGAAACCACTGTATTCGAGTCGTGCACATACTTCCGTAGATATGATACATGAAAAACATTGTGCACACCCGAAATCTTCTCCGGTAATTCCAATCTATAAGCGAGCTTTCCAATTCGCTCGATAATCGGGAATGGTCCAACAAATCTCGGAGTCAATTTTCCTTTCTTCCCGAATCGAATAACATTCTTTAGTGGAGAAATCTTCACGAAAACCATATCACCTACGTCGAACTCCAGATCCTTACGACGCTTATCAGCATAACTCTTCTGACGGTCTTGGGCTGCCTTCATTCGTTGCCGAATGATCTCTATACAATCTGAGGTCTGCCGAATCATCTCTGGCCCAAGTATCAGCTTTTCTCCAGTTTCCAACCAACATGTCGGAGAGTTACACGGTCTTCCATACAATGCCTCATATGGTGCCATACCAATACTTGACTGGTAACTGTTGTTGTATGCAAACTCCACCAAATGAAGGTGATCTTCCCATGATCCTCCGAAGTCCAAAACACATGCTCTGAGGAGATCTTCCAAAACTCGGTTGACTCTCTCGGTCTGACCATCCGTCTGAGGGTGATAAGCTGTACTTAAACACAACTCAGTTCCCAAAACTTCTTGGAAGCTCTTCCAAAATCCACTAGTGAACAATGGGTCTCGATCACTCACTATACTCTTCGGAATACCATGGAATCGAACTATACACTTAACATATAACTCAGCCAACTTTGATGCAGTCCTAGTCGATCGAACAGGAATGAATCGTGCGCTCTTAGTCAAACGATCTACAATGACCCAAATCCCTTCATTTCCCGTTCTGGTTCTAGGCAATCCATCAATAAAATCCATCGATATCTGCTCCCACTTCCATGTAGGAACTTCTAATGGCTGAAGCAATCCACTTGGCTTCTTCTGTTCGGCTTTTACCAACTGGCAGTTCATACACTTGGAAATAAAATTTCCAACATCCTTCTTCATACCTTCCCAGTAGTAGGTTCTCTTCATATCCCGATACATCTTATTTCCACCTGGATGAATTGTCAACTTCGAGTGATGACTTTCCTTCAGAACCTCACTCCTCAATTCGTCTATATCGGGAACAACTAGTCGTCCTTGCTTCCGAAGCCAACCCTCTCGATCGACCTCGAATCCTTTATCCTTTTCTGGATCCAATCCAGATTCTAATTCACGGATAATCTTGACAAGCTTATCATCTCGCTTTTGGCCCTCGCCAATCCTTTCCACAAGAGTGGGTCTTATTGATAAGTTTGCCAACATCTCAGGTTCCAATTCGCATCTGGGCCTGAAGTCAAATCCAGCTAGATACTCGAGATTCTTCCATTCTGAAAACATGGCTCCCAATCCTGCATGTCTTCGACTTAACGCATCTGCCACTACGTTACCTTTTCCTGGAGTATAAGCTATACCAAAATCATATGATGCTAAAAACTCTAGCCAACATTGCTGCTGAAGATTCAAATCCTTTTGGGAGAAAAGATACTTCAACGACTTATGATCCGTAAACAACTCGAATCGAACTCCCAATAGATAATGTCTCCACATCTTCAGAGCAAAAACAATTGCCGCTAACTCCAAATCATGAGTCGGGTAATTCCTTTCATGCGGCTTTAATTGTCGACTGGCATACGCAACAACTTTATCTCTCTGCATCAGCACTGCTCCAAGTCCAGTACCACATGCGTCAGTGTAAACCACCAACTCATCATTCCCACTAGGAATAGTCAGAACAGGAGCACTCGTCAATCTCCCTTTCAGGATTCCGAAAGCTTGCTCACACTTAGCATCCCAACTGAACACTTGGTTCTTCTTCGTCAATCCTGTTAACGGTGCAGCTATCTTGGAGAAGTCTTTGATAAACCGTCGATAATATCCTGCTAATCCAAGAAAACTTCTCACATCAGATGCATTCTTAGGTCTAACCCAATCCTGGATTGCTGCCACCTTAGCGGGATCAACCGCTATTCCATTTCCAGAAATCACATGACCTAAGAACCTCACTTCACTCTTCCAGAAGTGACACTTCGAAAACTTAGCCTTCAGCTGATGTTTCCGCAAGATCTCCAAAACAATACGCAAGTGCATCTTGTGCTCTTCTTCAGTTCTGGAATAAATCAGAATATCATCCACGAACACAAGTACGAACTTGTTCAACTGATCTCTGAACACTCTATTCATAAGATCCACAAAATATGCTGGCGCGTTAGTCAATCCAAACGGCATTACCAGCCACTCAAAGAAACCGGATGGTGTCCTAAAAGCAGTCTTCGGCACACTATCCTTAGCTACTCTCAACTGGTGAAATCCCGTTGCCAAATCCATTTGAGAAAACACCTTAGCTTCGTGAAGCTGATCAAACAAGTCATCTATTCTCGGCAATGGATACTTGTTCTTCTTAGTCACCTTATTCAGCTCACGATAATCGACGCACAATCTTAACGACCCATCTGCCTTGGTTGCAAACACAACTAGTGCACCCCACTCGGACACACTACGCCGAATGATTCCTTTCTGTAAAAGATCATCAACTTGCACCCTCAACTCCTGCTGTTCCCTAGGCGCCATCCGCCTAAGAGGCATCACAACAGGTCTGGCTCCTTCAACTAGATCTATACGAAACTCGATCTCTCTATGCGGCGGCAACCCTTTGACTTCGTCAAAGACATCCTCGAATCCATTTGCGATTGGCACTAAAGACAGTCCATCCCGTGGAACAACTAGCGAATACATGAAGCTCATGAAGACGCCTTCTTCATGCTTACATCGTATTACAACCTTTTGCCCCTCCACATTCTCGACTGTAACTTCCAACCTCTCGCAATCAACCTTTGCCGCATACTTCCTAAGCCAGTCCATACCCAAAATAATTCCGAACCCCGCAAAGTTCAGAACAAAGCAATCACAAACAAAAGAGCAACCATGACTCGACACAACTAGACCACGGCATAACATACACAAACAAGACGAACCCCCAACTGGATTAGTCACAACAATGGCCTATCAACAATATCCGGTTCCAAACCTAACCGGCCTACGAGTTCATTACAAACAAACGAATGCGACGCTCCAGTATCAAACAAAACTCTAACTGGAACACCACATAGGAAAAGAGTACCTTGAACAACCACACTCTTTCCTTTCTCTTCAGCAGTAGGAGCTTTTGAAGACGACGGAACAGCTCCCAAAGCATAAGCTTGCACAATCTGCTTATCTCTCCTCGGTTCTGGACAATTCTTCCTGAAATGCCCCGGCTTGTCACAGTTGTGACACTTCATCGGCACCTTAGGATTCTTACAATCCTTCGAGAAATGGCACTTCTGCTGACAATTGTAGCAAGTCACCTCGCCTTTCGGCTTCTTCTGGCCATCCTTACCCTTCTGCTGCTGCTGCTTCCTCTTCTTGTTTCCACCCTGCTGGGGTTTAGACTCTTCCCTGGTCACAGCAACAACAGATCCTTCCTTAGGAAACAGACTCTCATGCCTAAGAGCTTTCTCCACAAGCTTCTCAAATGAATCGTCCAAATGATCCACCAACTGTCTCCCAAGATAACTGTCCAAGCCTGTCACAAACTTCTCATTCTTTTGGTATGCAGACTCAATATATGACCGAGCATACTTGGACAAAGCTTCAAACTCAGACACATACTCAAGAACAGATCTTCCTCCTTGCTTGAGCTCCACAAACTTCTTGAACAGAACAGACTTCTGAGCTGTAGAAATGAACTTAGCTTCAAATCTGACTTGGAATTGCTCCCAAGTAATCTCTTCCTCCGCAGTATCGATGGTAATAGAGTTCCACCAATCAGAAGCTCTCCCTTGAAGCTGCCTTGATGCCAACTTCCTCTTAGTTGCATCGTCAATTCCCAAATCACCAAAGATCCTTCTACAAGCATCTATCCACCTCTGGACTTCGATGGTTGATTCTGTTCCCAAGAAAACCTTCCCTCCAAGAGCAGTATAATCCTTGCACAACTTAGCAAAATCCACTGGTTTCGGAGTTTGGACATGAACTCCAACATCAACTGCCGCCCCCGGAACTGGTATCCTTCTCATGATCGAAGTCATCATAGCTTCGAACATGGCTGCATAATCAGCAGTCTCTTCAGTAGCACGACCTTCCCTAGCAGCTGGTCTTCCTCTTCGACTCATTCTCAATATCTATAAAAAGGAATGATTAGAACTTCTAGAGAAACAACTGCATAAAGGACTCAAACTCTATTATATATAGTATTCATCCATCAAAATACAATTACGTCTCTCATACGTAGTTACGCCAGTGAGCGTTGGGTAAAATCGATTAACCTCGCTCTGATACCAAATGTGACGACCGCCCATGACCCCTGCACCGAATCTAGAGATAGTGCGCTGTAAAGTGTGCCAGGCGACCATGGACGATTGTCAGGGTAGATTAAAAACAACAGAATCTATCGTATTACTCACAGCGCATGGACAAAATACAATAGAACATATGTATAGTGAAGCTTTACAGAACAAAATGACATCATATAAAACTCCATAACAGTTGAATACAAGCATCCAAATAGCCAATACATCAAGCCTCACTACATAACACTCGGAGAATACAAAACAGCGGAACATCCGGTACATATAATAAGAAGATAATATGCAACCCTCCAGCTCGTCTTCGATATCAGCATCGTGAGAAGAGAACAGCACCTGTCACCTGCTACCTAGTCTGCCCATCCCAAAAATGGACGAACAGCCCAAGGCAATAAGAATTAAAACATAAAGCCTTGAGTCAGACAACAGTCTTAGTGAGCAGTAAATTAACTAACAACATACCAAAAGAGCATAAAGGAAAAGGAATAGGAATACAACCCTCCCACTCCAACCTCATTCTACAGTGATAGCCCCCAGACACACACTAAGCAGAAGCAAGCAGAGCAGAGCATACAATTTAAAGTAAAGCTACTATCACTCGAGTCAAGGGCGATGTTTTCCAGGTACCAAGGCCTAAATCAGATAAGCACCCAGAAAATACCGCTCTTGAGTCCGAATGACGATACAACCAAACATCCATGACTCTGGTTATCACTGTTATCATTGCTTCGATATCACCGTTAATTGAATGACCGACACATTCTTTCAGCCGTCCGTCAAGGGCTAATGGAAACCCCGGTTCTAGACATAACTCCCGCACGTCGTCGCAGCCCGTGCCTAGGACTATCGAATCTACCCAGAGTACTCGACCACCAACAGTTGGCCGTTGGGACTATCGAATCTGCCCAAACGTACCCTTGCTTAGAGCATGCTAGATCCTTCAACAACGATGCTATCCAAGCCTCCTAGTCATCCTCCTCGACGACTATTTTCATATCCATTCATTATCCTCAACTCGAATCATATCACCGAGTTATCAACGTGCTTGGAATGATCCCGTCTGGATTAGACCAAGTCTTCATCACATGATTGCCTCGCTTCATCACATCCTCGCAAAGCCTCATCTCAACATCTCATCATAAAATCTATGCATAAGAGCTTCATCATCCTGCTACATATGCCACGAGCAGCTTTCCCAATCCAAGAGCCTTTCCCTTAGCTTTTGAATCATCTTCGATCTAAATCTAATCATTAATCATCTAGTTCATAACAATCAACCAAATCAAACATCAATCCAAGCTATCAAGCATTCAAATATGATCTAAGTAGACAATTATAACAATAATGGCATTTTCGTAATTAAAGAGTTGAAAGTCCAATAATCATGAAAACATGAATTATATCTCTACAAACTTGATGAGTGAACTTGCATAGGTTAACATATGATAAAATGGATGTAACATCATCATGAACAATGGATCTATATGGATCTACACTTAGGATGAAGAAAATGCATGGAAACCACTATTTTAACACCAAATCGAGCCAACAATCCGATATACTCCTTTGGATCCGTGTGAGAGATAATCACCACTCACCAAATCACCTAAACAAACCCAAATCAACACTCTTCAGATCTGGACAGCGAAGGATCAAGCTTGATCTATCACGAATCCGCTTCAAACGAAGAAATCTCTCTTGAAAAGATGAAGATCTTCAATCTAAGCTCTTGAATCTTCAATCTTGATCTTCGATTTGGATGGATGGAAGCACTAGATTAGAGTGGAGAAAAGAAGTGAAGGAGTGTAGAAGTCGAGCTCTCAAAATGGCAGCACTTCGTCGCTTCAAAATCCGGATCCCAAAAATGAAGAGAAGCTCTCCTATTTATAGCAGAAAATACCCTAAGTCGTAACTCGGCTATCTCCCTAGGTCGTTTTCGACCTAAGCCTCTCGACCTAAGCCTCTCCGACCTAACAGATGCACGCACCCCAACTCCTACGACCTAACACCTCTGCGCATCCAAACACCCAGCGACCTACGACCTAACGCAACGCGCGACTTAACACATGCGCTTCACCTGTATACGACTTACGACCTAACACAGATCGCGACCTAACACTTAGACAAAACCTTGCGACCTAACAACTTTAGCAACCCACGCGACCAACAGATGCTACGACTTAACTCCTTAGCGACCTAACACATGACGACCTAAAACAACACGCGACCTAACTCCCACGCGACCTACCAACCTATGCGACCTAACTACTTATTTCTTAGGTCGGTCAATCCCATAGGTCGCTCACTCTACTAAGTCGCTAACCAGCTACCCCAGCTCCCCTAGGTCGTTGCCGACCTAACTATGCTAACCCGGTACCCACTAGGTCGCTAACTCCACTAGGTCTGCCTACCCTTGAGTCGCCATATCCTTAAGTCGGTCAGTTCTTTAGGTCGTTAACTCGCCCTGCCGACCTAACACTTAACTAAATCCTAGGTTGCATAATTCTATAGGTCGCTCCAACTAACCCACGACCTAACACTAACTCGCCGAATTCCTTAACTCGGTCACGACTTAGCTCTTAGGTCGTTCACGACCTAGGACTTAGACAAATCTACCTCAAAATCTGAAATGACTTAAGAATGCTAAAATTCCAGATTCTGTCGAACTTGTTGATCCGTAAAAATACGGGTCGTTACAATACATGTTACACACTTAAATTTTAGTTATAAAAGATTAACAGAGGTAAATAGTGAAAAAGGAATTTAAAGAGATTTTATTTAAATAACTTAATAATCAAATTTGATTTACTTTGGAACCTTAAGTCTAACCTAGGAATTTTAATAAAAGTTATTTCCTGAAATGAATATGTTGTATAATAAATAATGTATCTTTGAATAGATAAAATAAAATACATTTGAATTGGACTTTTGGTAATAAAGTTTATTTAACTTGAATTCGTAGTTTAATTGATGTCTAAATGAATAAATGTGTAAAGAAATTTGATTGTTATATTTGCTATGATAAATATTTTATTTATAAAATTGATATGTCTTGGAAAATGAATAATTATGATTTAAATAGTTAAAATGTATTTTTACATCACTAAAACTTGATAATTGAGAATTTGGTTTTCAAATGGAAATTTTAAGTGTAACTTATTAAAGGAATATCTATTTATGAAATGGGTATTTTAAATAAAGTGTTAGGTTATGTGTTAAATTAAGAGTTAAGTAAAATAGTGAACTTTTGACTTAATAAACGAAGTATAGTTGAAAGTGGATACTCCATTCATAAAAGTTTGTTTTAAATAAGTCATAAGTTAAATGATATCCAAATGAATATTTCTGATATTAAACTGATTTGAAATACTAATATATCTACTTTAGCATTTTATAAGTGCTGCTATTTTGAAAAGACAATGTTTTGGAAATTTTTATAATTGAATGAACTTAGAAATGTTACAACTTTAAAATGAATATTATTTGACCTTGAATTAAAATGGTTTAAATGAAGATTATTTTTTTAAAAAGGAGTTTTGATTTTTCTAAGTGTTATGTTTTTTTAAGAATAACATTTCCAATGTGTTATGATTTTAGTAGTATGATTTCCAAATGATAAACATCCCTAAATTGTTATGATTTCAAAGCATTATTGTTTCAAATTTATTATCTTAGTTTGTTTTTTTCAAACTATCTTTTGGTTGTCCTTATTTCTCTTATCTTGTTACAGAATGGGAAGGTTATTACTTATACCGGTCTGTTTAGAAATCTTTTTATGATCTTTGAAATCTTGTTACTCATTTTGGAATCTGAACACTGTTTTCCAACCATGGACCGTCGCTTAAGTGAAAAGGGTGATTCAGACTCTAGAGGATCTTTTTCGTGCTTATATTCTTGATTTGACCACCTCCATCTTGTCAAACTTACCTATAACAATAGTTATCAGGTGTAATTCCAATCTTCTTATCATCTTGTCTTAATTCTATTTCATTCTATCTTTTTCTGTGCTTTCCCGTACCTCGTTCCTTTTCGGGGACGAAAAGTTTTGAGTGGGGGAGAGTGTAACAACCCTGTATTGTACAAATATTTTTAAATTGATTTTTCCAGATTCAAAAGCTTTATTTATGAAAAAGAATAAATTTTGTTATTTTAAATATAAACTTTGATTTTGATGTGGATTAGAATTCCAAATATGACTAGATTTAATATTTCCAGAAAATGTGAATTTTGGTCAATAGTCAAACTTTGACTTTTAAATTTAAATTTTAAATATTTGAAATTATAAATTTTATCTTTTATTATGAAAATAGATGTAATAATTTGAATACTGCTTTTCGTTTCGCTGAAAACGGAGTTAAACTGTAAAAGTTATGTACATTTCAACTTTGAGTATAATTTGTTTATTTAACAATTTTGTCTATTTCAAATGATATAAATTTTATTTTTCTTTGTTATGTTTTATTTTAATTGGGTTAATACTTTATTTTGAGTATATTTTATCTTTTAATATTTTTAAAAATGATCATATAATTTTTCTAAAGTTTACTTGAATTTATTTCAATTTATAAAGCCTAGTTTCTATTTTTTTTGTTATTTTCTTCATTTAAATTTTATTTAATTAAAATTTATTTATTTATTTTTGTAAATAAATTTTTATTTCATGTTCTTACCTTTATTTATAAATATTTTTAAGTACATAAAAAGTTTCCAAAGTTCATTGCATTTATTTTTCATATTTTCAAGACTAGTTGAAAATTTTGCTGTTTTATTTAATTAAATTATATATATTTAATATTTATTTTTTTTATTTTTTTGTTTATTTAATAAATTTTCGTATTTTTACCTGAATTTATATATATTTCAGTTATTTAAAAATTTAAAGGAAATGGTTGGATATATGAAAAGTTTTAAACTCTTTTGTCTTTTAGCCTTCCACCTCTTCATTTTCTCAACCTACATCCTTTATGATTTTGGCCGTTCATCTCTTTACCATTTTAGCTGCATCTTTCATTTGTTTTCACGTATCTTAACCTTCCCAAACTCACAAAAATAATGCACGGCCATAGGATCAAAAGTTGGGTAAGAAATCTCTTCTTCTTTTCTTGTTTTTCTATGTTTTTCTACTTTGATTTGCATGTTGTTCTCATCTTTGTTGATTGGCTCCTCCTCCACCAAGTCATTGGCCAACCTCCACCACCTGATACTCCGACCAGCAACCACCCTAGACCACCATCCTACCAGGCCGAGCACTCATGGCATGAGAACCACCACAAAAACTTCACAAACCATCACCTAACATTAAAAACTGAGCCTAGATTGCCACACCCACCTTTATCCACCACTAGCCGCCACTTCCACCACCACCTCTGCCCTGACCTCCACCCTCTACCACACCACCCAACAACTTCTGGACACCTGGCCATGACCATAGGACCTAGGGCCGAACCCTTTTGTAGCAATAAAAGTGATGATAGTTGCCTTGTAGTTGAAGATTGTTGCACCTATATACATATGCACCATTTAAACCCACGTAGGTCGACCACTATGGACCCAAATCCAGCCCTTAGTCCCTGCCTTAGCTGACCTTATTCCATCACTAACTGATCCATGTGAAGTTGAGAACAAGTGCAAACCATTTGATGTTGTTTTGGGCATTTATTTCTAGCGTTAATTGGTGATAGCTTGTGTTGAAACTTATTTGTACATTTGCATTGTTTTATGTAAATGAATTCAAGGTGTATAGCTTTGGCTCTCTCCACTCTCTTGTCATATCCATGTTGTCGTGCCATAGTGCTTTTGAAGATCTCAGTTTGTGCTTTTGATCGTTGTCTCAAGCTTATACAAGTGAGTTATTCTCACCAGACAATATGTACCTATATAACTAGTAAATTGACACCCTGTGAATCTGTAGAAATATATTATCATGTTATATATGCCTATATTATTATCATATGATGTTCACACCTGTTATTACACCTGTTATATCATATGTTATTGTTATTTAATGTTATTCTGTTATTTATATCTGTTATCACCATTGCAAGTTCCCTGTAGACTAGAATCACTATGGGTTGAAATGATACATACCCGAACGGACTTTAGAATAAGGAAAAATCGTTATGGGCTGAAATGATAGGCCTGAATGGTTTTTATTTAATTTATTTTAACTTGGGATTGCGGGTTTGAAATGATAGAACCCGGATTTTTCTTTTTTTAACTGTGGATTGAAATGATACATATCTGTATCACTTGACCTAAGTTAGAAAATTATATACAGGCCCGTGGTTATTTTATAAAGTGTTTTGGATATTTTTAAGTATTTAAAAATTATAAATTTATGAAATTTGATTTAAATAGATTTTGAAATATTTTAAAATAAAGAAATTATGATTTTTCTATGTGTTAAAAATGTAATTAATGAATGGTTTAACTGGATTTTTGAAATATAACTTAAGTTGGAAATTTGGAATTTGGTTAAAAATGATATTTAAGTTATATGAATAGAAATGGAAATTTAATTATATTTGGAAAATGGTAAATATGATAATTTGATTTAAATTTTAATTTAAGTGATTTATTAAAGTATTATTGATTTTTCTATGAATTTAAGCGGTTAAATAAATGAATGTTTAAAAGTAATCTTTTAAATATAACTTGACTAGGAAATGTGAAATTTGGTTTTAATTAAAGGTTTAAGTTAATTAAATAAAATTGGAAATTTAGTTAAATTGTGAAATGGTAATTTAAATTTGAAGTGTTAAGTTTATTTGTTGAAAAGTGAAGAATTGGACACGTTTACACTTAGATTTATTAAGTAAATTGTTGAAAATTGGATTTAATTATAAGAAATTTATGATTTTTAAATGTTAAATGTTAAATTATGATTTTTAAAATGTTTAAAGAGTTTAAAATGAAGTTATTTAATTGCTGGAAATACACTAAAAAGCTGGAAATCATTTTTAATAGCATTCAGAAATGCTATGGTTCTGAATTACACTAAAAATTGAATAAAAGGGCTACTACAGCATTTCTGAAATGCTGCAGTTGCTGTAGTTGAACTTATAGGCTAATATTGAACCCAGGTCTATTATGCACTCTGGAAATGCTATAATGGTCTGCAGTCTTTGCTGAAACCAAATTTAACCCTTGTTTTGAAATCTGAACTACCGCAGCACTTCTGAAATGCTGTCTTTTCTGTTTTGAACTATAATTCAACTAAAACTATGTTTTAACAGCAGTTTTAAGTGCTGTCTTTGCTGAATTAAAAATGTTTTCAAATATAACTTATAGCAGTTGTTTTTAAATGCTGTGAAATGCTGAAATTTTAATAATTAGGGTTTTTGACTTAGTAAACGAACTCAGAATGGTTTGAAACTTTGGAAACTGAATACTTGATTTGAAAATATAATAATTACACTTTTAAAAGGTTTAAATGAATTATTTGATTGGAATATAAACTATTTAAAAGGTGACTTGAAATGATAATAAATGAAGTATACCTTTAAATTTAAAAGGTGTTAATATTTAGATTTGAACTCAAATGATATTTGGAATATTCAAATGATTTGAAATGAAGTTTGAAATGATATGATATTTTAAAAATATGGAAATGGTTTGGAATTGATTTAACCTTTATTTGATAAAGATTTGGATTTGAAATGATATTCTATTTTGAAGTATAAACTGTTTTTAGACTTATAACCACGGGTTATAATAACGTTGGGTTGTTAAAGAGACCGGGATCGGATATGGACATACTCTCTGTCTTACCGAAAACCACTTTGACAACCGTGTACGCGGTGGAGATTCCAGAATGAAGTAGGATGGTGGCGACGTTCTTAAGGTATATTACGTGGACCCAACTCCCGTGAGTTGGCATAAGGTGGCTAAAACAGGAGCGATCTCGGACCAGTGAGGTAGCACCTCTTCTCGGACACATTTCTTCGATATTATACTCTTACTTGTGATTGATTAGATGGCCATCCTCCGATTTGGGAGTGTTGTTCGAGGTGGACGATAGTGGCTGCTATGCACTCCATCAGTCCGTGTGCGTAATTGGTATATCTACCTTGGCATTGCCTAGTTGTGCCGTGTCACCTACCATATCGAGCTTTACTACGATTATGATTTTAAGATCCGACCGCGTTAAGGTTCTCCATCCCCTTAACGCTATTTTCTATATGATTATACTTTACTTATTTAAACACTATTATAATAGCGAATATTACTACATAGTAGATATTTTAACGGATCCTTGGAGGATGGGCGGTCCCAAGCATCTTCTAAGTTACTTGTACCCTTATTACAGTTCGCTTGAGTTGGTTTACATTATATAAGTATATATTGTCCTGACTCGAGTGTTTTGTGTTTTGCTTTACGCTCGGGTCAGCCTGAGTTATTCACAGATTTGGATTTCCACTCGCTTGGAGATTTGAATCACTGGAGATTATCTGCTTGTCTTGTCCTATCTATTTCAGTTCCGTTGTCCTACTCAGCTTGTACTTGGTTATTTTATTGAGACTTTTGTTGTACTCTATTTCTTCTGTTGTATCTTATGTAACTCTGACATATTTAGATAGTAGCTTCATGAACTACTATTTCTTTTACTTCCGCTGCATTATTTTACTCTGTGTATGTGATCTGTGATTTTATTTATTTACTGTATATTCTGAGATTTGCCAAATTTTAATTACAACGCGGTATTTTGAGCAATTCAACTCCGGCATGAGTGTCTACCTATACACTTATAATGGATGTGAATGGTTGAAAATACTGGGTCGTTATAGATAATATTTGTTTATTATCATTTATTGTTGGTTAGTCAAAGTTCTTTAAAAATATTGACTATTGCATGTTATAAGAAGTGTAATTTTATAAATATGGTTTGTAAAATATGATTTACAAGTAAAATGAATATAAATTGAAAATTTGAGAACTTAAATTTCGGTGTTTGAATTTTTTGTTTCAAAGATTTTGGAAAAATAATATTAGTGTTATTTGGAAGTATTTTCGAATAACAATATTTTCAATAAGATTGAAAGAAATGTTTTTAAAAGAATTTTAAAAAGGAAGTAAATTCTGTACTCCTCTCTTCTGTCGCTGGAAAATAATATCGGTAATGAGGCCGCATCATCGACCTTCATTTTCGAGTCTCAAAGTGGGGGAGGCCAATTAGTAGCTTTGCTACGCATTTGGTTCGATAAACAGATTTTGATTTAAAATTTCAAGATATGATTTGATATATATAAAAGATATGAGTATATATATAATATTTCAAAGTGATTAGAAATGAACCCGGTATTTGGATTCTTAAGTTCCTGTTAATTAATGATTTTCAGTTGTAGGAATAATGTGAAATTTTAATAGTTGAAAACTTTGAATATAAGAAATAAGAAATTAGAAGCTAAGTGTTTAATGAAACTCTAAAGAAATTGGAGATTTGTCACTTGTAAATTAAAAGATAATGAAAATTAAGAAGATGCAAACTATTTAACATTTTTGTTAACTAAAATGAATAAGATAAATTTGTATAACATTCAATTACATTCTAGAAACATACATAAAACTTACCAAAAATGCTTAAAAAGTTAAAATGATAAATATTGTAACATCCCACCGTTTTGGACCATTCAAATCGACAATAAAACCACACATGTCAGACTTGAATAATTCAAAACAACAGATTGTTTGAGGCAAATAAAATCAATCACAGAATCACAGACACAGAATATCAAAATAACTCGCAGCAGAATAAAATAAACATAGGAGTTCATGAAGCTCCTAGATACATAGTCTCAAACTAATATATAATACCCAAGTCTGAAAACAAATACAACGGAAAGTTTAGATACATAAGTTCTCTACTACAAAAGCAAAAGATGAGTGGAAATAACTGGAATGGAAATATTAGGTAGACAGCTAAATCTTCGGTGGATCTCTAGCTCCAAAAAGGATGAAACCAAAGCTGTGAAACTCAGGCTGACCCGAGCGTATAACAAAATAATAAACACTCGAGTCAGGACATACATACTTATAAAATGTAAATCAACTCAAGTGAACTGCAAAGGAAATGCATCAGTAACTTAAAGGATGCTTGGATCGCCCATCCTTTAAGGATCCGTTAAACTATCTACTATGTAGTAATATACGCTATTATAATAATGTCTAAAGTAAAGTAACTATTAAAATAGCGTTAAGGCGTTAACCATTTCCCCCTTAACACATTTTATAATGCCAATAGTCTATACAGTACCGTAACTCCCCGTACATTGGGGCTGCCAGAGGATACCTCATAGGTACGACATAAAACAAACTCGTAGAAGGCGCGCTAGGGTAGGTGACACGGCACAACTAGGCAATACCAGGGTAGATATACCAATTGCACTTCCGGACTATTGGTAACGCGTAGCCGCAAATACCGCCCAACTCGATCCACACTCCCAAATCAAAGGTGAGCACCAAATCAATCATAAAGTAATAGAATGGCTAACGATGAAGTGTGTTCGATCAGAGGAGCTACCTCACTTGGCCCGTCAATTGCTCCTGTTTTTAGCAACCTTATGCTAACTCACGGGATTTAGGTCCACGTATGTATACCTTTAGGATCGTCGCCACCATCCTACTTAATTCTGGAATCTCCACTGCATACACAGTTGTTAAAGTGGTTTTCGGTATCGACAGAGAGTATGCCCATAACCGATCCCGGTCTCCTTAACAACCAAATGTTATTATAACCCGTGGTTATTTCAATTTCAAATGGTTTATATTTCATATCAAACATATTCATTCAAAACCATATAGATACATATCATTATTCCTTAAAATATTATTCATTTTTCCAATGTCCTACACTTCCAAATTCATTTAATTATAACCATTTTGAAATGTAAAAATTTAGAGATCATAGTACTTTAAAAATGTAACCTTTAGAACCATAACATTCGGAACTATAATCCTTTAGAAAATTTTGTAGCATTCTGGAAATGTCACTTTTAAGAAAACGCAGTGGTACAGAAATGCTACTGTAACGACCCGTATTTTTACGGATCGACATGTTCGTCAAAATCTAGAATTTTAGCACTTTCAAGTCATTTCAGATTTTTAGGCAGATTTGTCTAAGTCCTAGGTCGTGAACGACCTAAGAGCTAAGTCGTGACCGACCTATAGGATGGTAGTGAGTTAAGAGCTATGTTGTAGACGACTTAGGCATGTGGTGCGACCTAAGTATGTTGGGTTTAGGTCATAGACGACCTAAGATAGGAGACTTAAGAGTTTCGGGCGAGTTAAGGAGTTGCCGTGTTAGCGACCTAAGGAGTTAGCTTGTTAGCGACCTAAGGAGTTGCCGTGTTAGCGACCTAAGGAGTTAGCTTGTTAGCGACCTAAGGAGTTGGGGTGTTAGCGACCTAAGGAGATAGGTCGCATAAGTATTAGGTCGTAGCACTGTTAGGTCGCGTGGGTCTAAGTGTTAGGTCGTAACATCGTTAGGTCGTCTAGACGACTTAGGAGTGGTTGAGTATCCGTGATTGGTTAAGTCGGAGGTCCTGCTAAGTCGTAGGTCACGTGATGTTATTAGGTCGCGTGTTGGCTTAAGCGTTAGGTCGCGTGGGAGTCTAAGGTATTAAGTCGTAACCTCGTTATGTCGTAGGTCGGCAAGGCAGTTAAGTGTTTGGTCGCGTTAAGACGTGTGTGTTTTGTAGGCAGTTAGGTCGGCAACGATCTAAGTTAGGTCGTGGACTTCTATGGTTGTTAAGTCGCGATGTGTTAGGTCGCTGAGGAGTTGAGTCGTAGCCTATGTGTTAAGTCGCGCGTTGCGTTAGGTCGTTGGTCGCTGGGTGTCTGGATGCGCAGGAGTGTTAGGTCGGAGAGGCTTAGGTCGGAAACGACCTAGGGAGATGGCCAAATTTCGACTTAAGGAATTTTCTGCTATAAATAGGAGGGGTTGTTCTCACTTTTTGGGATCCGGATTTTTGAAGCGACGAAGTGCTGCCATTTTGAGAGCTCGACTTCTACACTTCTTCACTTCTTTTCTCCACTCTAATCTAGTGCTTCCATCCATCCAAGTTGAAGATCAAATTGAAGATCCAAGAGCTTAGATTGAAGATCTTCATCTTTTCAAGAGAGATTTCTTCGTTTGAAGCGGATTCGTGATAGATCAAGCTCGATCCTTCGCTGTCCAGATCTGAAGCATGTAGATTTGTGGTTGTTTAGGTGATTTGGTGAGTGGTGATTATCTCTCACACGGATCCAAAGGAGTATATCGGATTGTTGGCTCGATTTGGTGTTAAAATAGAGATTTCCATGCATTTTCTTCATCCTAAGTGTAGATCCATGTAGATCCATTGTTCATGATAATGTTACATCCATTTTATCACATGTTAACCTATGCAAGTTCATTCATCAAGTTTGTAGAGATATTGTTCATGTTTTCATGCTTATTGGACTTTCAACTCTTTAATTACGAAAATGCCATTATTGTTATAATTGTCTACTTAGATCATATTTGAATGCTTGATTGCTTGGATTGATGTTTGATTTGATTGATTGCTATGAACTAGATGATTGGTGATTAGATTTAGATCGAAGATGATTCAAAAGCTAAGGGAAAGGCTCTTGAATTGGGAAAGCTGTTCGTGGCATATGTAGCGGGATGATGAAGCTCTTATGCATAGATTTGATGATGTGATGTTGAGATGAGGCTTTGCGAGGATGTAATGAAGCGAGGCATCATGTGATGAAGACTTGGTCTAATCCAGACGGGATCATTCCAAACATGTTGATAACTCGGTGATATGATTCGAGTTGAGGATAATGAATGGATATGAGAATAGTCGTCAAGGAGGATGACTAGGAGGTTTGGATAGCATCGTTATTGAAGGTTCTAGCATGCTCTAAGCAAGAGTACGTTTGGGCAGATTCGATAGTCCCAACGACTAACTGTTGATGGTCGAGTACTCTGGGCAGATTCGATAGTCCTAGGCACGGGTTGCGACGACGTGCGAGAGTTATGTCTAGAACCGGGGTTCCCATTAGCCCTTGACGGACGGCTGAAAGAATGTGCCGGTCATTCAATTAACGGTGATATCGAAGCAATGATAACAGTGATAGCCAGAGTCATGGATGTTTGGTTGTATCGTCATTCGGACTCAAGAGCAGTATTTTCTGGGTGCTTATCTGATTTAGGCCTTGGTACTTGGAAAACATCGCCCTTGACTCGAGTGATAGTAGCTTTACTTTAAATTGTTTGCTTCTGCTTAGTGTGTGTCTGGGGCTATCATTGTAGAACGAGGTTGGAGTGGGAGGGTTGTATTCCTATTCCTTTTCCTTTATGCTCTTTTGGTATGTTGTTAGTTAATTTACTGCTCACTAAGACTGTTGTCTGACTCAAGGCTTTATGTTTTTAATTCTTATTGCCTTGGGCTGTTCGTCCATTTTGGGACGGGCAGACTAGGTAGCAGGTGACAGGTGCTGTCCTCTTCTCACGATGCTGATGTCGAAGACGAGCTGGAGGGTTGCATATTATCTTCTTATTATATGTACTGGATATTCCGCTGTTTTGTATTCTCTGAGAGATATGTAGTGAGGCTTGATGTATTGACTATTTGGATGATTGTATTCAACTACTATGGAGTTTTATATGATGTCATTTTGTTATGTAAAGCTTCACTATACATATGTTCTATTGTATTTTGTCCATGCGCTGTGAGTAATACGATAGATTCTGTTGCTTTAATTTACCTTGACAATCGTCCATGGTCGCCTGGCACACTTTACAGCGCACTGTCTCTAGATTCGGTGCAGGGGTCATGGGCGGTCGTCACATTTGGTATCAGAGCATTGGTTAATCGATTTTACCCGACGCTCATTGTCATAGCTATGTATGAGAGACGTAATTGTATTTTGATGGATGATTACTATATATAATATAGTAGCTTAGTAGAGTTTGAGTCCTTTATGCAGTTGTTTCTCTAGATGTTCTAATCATTCCTTTTTATAGATATTGAGAATGAGTCGAAGAGGGAGACCAGCTGCTAGGGAAGGCCGTGCTACTGAAGAGACTGCTGATTATGCAGCCATGTTCAAAGCTATGATGACTTCGATCATGAGGAGGATACCAGTTCCGGGGTCGGCAGTTGATGTTGGAGTTCAAGTCCAAACTCCGAAACCAGTGGATTTTGCTAAGTTGTGCAAGGATTATACTGCTCTTGGAGGGAAGGTTTTCTTGGGAACAGAATCAACTATTGAGGTCCGGAGGTGGATAGATGCTTGTAGAAGGATTTTTGGTGATTTGGGAATTGAGGATGCAACTAAGAGGAAGTTGGCATCGAGACAGCTTCAAGGGAGAGCTTCTGATTGGTGGAACTCCATTACCATCAATACTCTGGAAGAAGAGATTACTTGGGAGCAATTCCAAGTTAGATTTGAAGCTAAGTTCATTTCTACAGCTCAGAAGTCTGTTTTGTTCAAAAGGTTTGTGGAGCTCAAGCAAGGTGGAAGATCTGTTCTTGAGTATGTTTCTGAGTTTGAAGCTTTGTCCAAGTATGCTCGGTCATATATTGAATCTGCTTATCAGAAGAATGAGAAGTTTGCGACCGGCTTGGATGGTTATCTTGGGAGACAGTTGGTGGATCATTTGGACGATTCATTTGAGATGCTTGTGGAGAAAGCTCTTAGGCATGAGAGTCTGTTTCCTAAGGAAGGACCTGTTGTTGCTGTTACCAGGGGAGAGTCTAAACCACAGCATGGTGGAAACCAGAAGAGGAAGCAGCAGCAGCAGAAGGGTAAGGATGGCCAGAAGAAGCCGAAAGGCGAGGTGACTTGCTACAATTGTCAGCAGAAGGGCCATTTCTCTAAGGATTGTAAGAATCCGAAGGCACCGATGAAGTGTCACAACTATGACAAGCCAGGGCACATCAGGAAGAATTGTCCAGAACCGAGGAAGGACAAGCAAATTGTGCAAGCTTATGCTTTGGGAGCTGTTCCGTCGTCTTCGAAAGCTCCTACTGCTGAAGAGAAAGAAAAGAGTGTGATTGTTCAAGGTACTCTTTTCCTATGTGGTGTTCCAGTTAGAGTTTTGTTTGATACTGGAGCGTCGCATTCGTTTGTTTGTAATGAACTCGTAGGCCGGTTAGATTTGAAGCCGGATATTGTCGATAGGCCATTGGTTGTGACTAATCCAGTTGGGGGTTCGTCTTGTTTGTGTATGTTATGCCGTGGTCTAGTTGTATCGAGTCATGGTTGCTCTTTTGTTTGTGATTGCTTTGTTCTGAACTTTGCGGGGTTCGGAATTATTTTGGGTATGGACTGGCTTAGGAAGTATGCGGCAAAGGTTGATTGCGAGAGGTTGGAAGTGACAGTCGAGAATGTGGAGGGGCGAAAGGTTGTAATACGATGTAAGCATGAAGAAGGCGTCTTCATGAGCTTCATGTATTCGCTGGTTGTTCCACGGGATGGACTGTCATCGGTGCCAATCGCTAATGGATTCGAGGATGTCTTTGACGAAGTCAAAGGGTTGCCGCCGCATAGAGAGATCGAGTTTCGTATAGATCTAGTTGAAGGAGCCAGACCTGTTGTGATGCCTCTTAGGCGGATGGCGCCTAGGGAACAGCAAGAGTTGAGGGTGCAAGTTGATGACCTTTTACAGAAAGGATTCATTCGGCGTAGTGTGTCCGAGTGGGGTGCACCAGTTGTGTTTGCAACCAAGGCAGATGGATTGTTGAGATTGTGCGTTGATTATCGTGAGCTGAATAAGGTGACTAAGAAGAACAAGTATCCATTGCCGAGAATAGATGACTTGTTTGATCAGCTTCACGAAGCTAAGGTGTTTTCTCAGATGGATTTGGCAACGGGATTTCACCAGTTGAGAGTGGCTAAGGATAGTGTGCCGAAGACTGCTTTTAGGACACCATCCGGTTTCTTTGAGTGGCTGGTAATGCCGTTTGGATTGACTAACGCACCAGCATATTTTGTGGATCTTATGAATAGAGTGTTCAGAGATCAGTTGAACAAGTTCGTACTTGTGTTCGTGGATGATATTCTGATTTATTCCAGAACTGAAGAAGAGCACAAGACGCACTTGCGTATTGTTTTGGAAATCTTGCGGAAGCATCAGCTGAAGGCTAAGTTTTCGAAGTGTCACTTCTGGAAGAGTGAAGTGAGGTTCTTAGGCCATGTGATTTCTGGAAGTGGAATAGCGGTTGATCCCGCTAAGGTGGCAGCAATCCAGGATTGGGTTAGACCTAAGAATGCATCTGATGTGAGAAGTTTTCTTGGATTAGCAGGATATTATCGACGGTTTATCAAAGACTTCTCCAAGGTAGCTGCACCGTTAACAGGATTGACGAAAAAGAACCAAGTGTTCAGTTGGGATGCTAAGTGTGAGCAAGCTTTCGGAATCCTGAAAGAGAGATTGACGAGTGCTCCTGTTTTGACTATTCCAAGTGGGAATGATGAGATGGTGGTTTACACCGACGCATGTGGTACTGGACTTGGAGCAGTGCTGATGCAGAAGGATAAAGTTGTTGCGTATGCAAGTCGACAACTGAAGCCGCATGAAAGGAATTACCTGACTCATGATTTGGAGTTGGTAGCGATTGTATTTGCTCTGAAGATGTGGAGGCATTATCTATTGGGAGTTCGATTCGAATTGTTTACGGATCACAAGTCGTTGAAGTATCTTTTCTCCCAAAAGGATTTGAATCTTCGGCAGCAACGTTGGCTAGAGTTTTTGGCATCATATGATTTTGGTATAGCTTATACTCCGGGAAAAGGTAACGCAGTGGCAGATGCGTTAAGTCGAAGACATGCAGGATTGGGAGCCATGTTTTCGAAGTGGAAGAATCTCGAGTATTTAGCTGGATTTGACTTCAGGCCTAGATGCGAATTGGAACCTGAGATGTTGGCAAACTTATCAATAAGACCCACTCTTGTGGAAAGGATTGGCGAGGGCCAAAAGCGAGATGATAAGCTTGTCAAGATTATCCGTGAATTGGAATCTGGATTGGATCCAGAAAAGGATAAAGGATTCGAGGTCGATCGAGAGGGTTGGCTTCGGAAGCAAGGACGACTAGTTGTTCCCGATATAGATGAATTGAGGAGTGAAGTTCTGAAGGAAAGTCATCACTCGAAGCTGACAATTCATCCAGGTGGAAATAAGATGTATCGGGATATAAAGAGAACCTACTACTGGGAAGGCATGAAGAAGGATGTTGGAAATTTTATTTCCAAGTGTATGAACTTCCAGTTGGTAAAAGCCGAACAGAAGAAGCCAAGTGGATTGCTTCAGCCATTAGAAGTTCCTACATGGAAGTGGGAGCAGATATCGATGGATTTTATTGATGGACTACCTAGAACAAGAACGGGAAATGAAGGGATTTGGGTCATAGTAGATCGTCTGACTAAGAGCGCAAGATTCATTCCTGTTCGATCGACTAGGACTGCATCAAAGTTAGCTGAGTTGTATGTTAAGTGGATAGTTCGATTCCATGGTATTCCGAAGAGTATAGTAAGCGATCGAGACCCATTGTTCACTAGTGGATTTTGGAAGAGCTTCCAGGAAGTTTTGGGAACCGAGTTGTGTTTGAGTACAGCTTATCACCCTCAAACAGATGGTCAGACCGAGAGAGTCAACCGAGTTTTGGAAGATCTTCTTAGAGCATGTGTTTTGGATTTCGGAGGATCATGGGAAGATCACCTTCATTTGGTGGAGTTTGCATACAACAACAGTTACCAGTCTAGTATTGGTATGGCACCGTATGAGGCATTATACGGAAGACCGTGTAACTCTCCGACATGTTGGTTAGAAACTGGAGAAAAGTTGATACTTGGGCCAGAGATGATTCGGCAGACTTCGGATTGTATAGAGATCATTCGGCAACGAATGAAGGCAGCTCAAGACCGTCAGAAGAGTTATGCCGATAAGCGTCGTAAGGATTTGGAATTCGACGTTGGTGAGATGGTTTTTGTGAAGATTTCTCCACTGAAGAATGTTATTCGATTCGGGAAGAAAGGAAAACTGACTCCGAGATTTGTTGGACCATTCCCGATCATCGAGCGAATTGGAAAGCTCGCCTACAGATTGGAGTTACCGGAGAAGATGTCGGGTGTGCACAATGTTTTTCACATATCATATCTACGGAAGTATGTGCACGACTCGAATACAGTAGTTTCTGCTGATAGCTGTGAAGATTTCGAAGTTGATCCAGTTGATAGAAGACCTCGTAAACCGCTTCGTGTTGTTGAAACCGACACGAAACAGCTTAGGAGGAAGGTAGTTAAGTTGCTCAAGATACAATGGAGTGATGATGATAACGACTGTATGTAGGAGGTGGAAGAGAGGATGAAGGCAGCTCATCCTGAACTCTTCAAGGTATGGCCCTAATGTGTCGTGTCATCTCGCGATATTGTAACTTGTTCTAATTTTAGAATTCTGTACGCTAAGTTAGAATTAGATGCATGGTTTGTTGATTGCTATGGATGGTAGGCGTACAGAATAGTTTTTGATTGCTTGGAATTTCGGGGGCAAAATTTCTAAGGGGGAGAGAATGTAACGACCCGTATTTTTACGGATCGACATGTTCGTCAAAATCTGGAATTTTAGCACTTTCAAGTCATTTCAGATTTTTAGGCAGATTTGTCTAAGTCCTAGGTCGTGAACGACCTAAGAGCTAAGTCGTGACCGGCCTATAGGATGGTAGTGAGTTAAGAGCTATGTTGTAGACGACTTAGGCATGTGGTGCGACCTAAGTATGTTGGGTTTAGGTCGCAGACGACCTAAGATAGGAGACTTAAGAGTTTCGGGCGAGTTAAGGAGTTGCCATGTTAGCGACCTAAGGAGTTAGCTTGTTAGCGACCTAAGGAGTTGCCGTGTTAGCGACCTAAGGAGTTAGCTTGTTAGCGACCTAAGGAGTTGGGGGTGTTAGCGACCTAAGGAGATAGGTCGCATAAGTATTAGGTCGTAGCACTGTTAGGTCGCGTGGGTCTAAGTGTTAGGTCGTAACATCGTTAGGTCGTCTAGACGACTTAGGAGTGGTTGAGTATCCGTGATTGGTTAAGTCGGAGGTCCTGCTAAGTCGTAGGTCACGTGATGTTATTAGGTCGCGTGTTGGCTTAAGCGTTAGGTCGCGTGGGAGTCTAAGGTATTAAGTCGTAACCTCGTTATGTCGTAGGTCGGCAAGGCAGTTAAGTGTTTGGTCGCGTTAAGACGTGTGTGTTTTGTAGGCAGTTAGGTCGGCAACGACCTAAGTTAGGTCGTGGACTTCTATGGTTGTTAAGTCGCGATGTGTTAGGTCGCTGAGGAGTTGAGTCGTAGCCTATGTGTTAAGTCGCGCGTTGCGTTAGGTCGTAGGTCGCTGGGTGTCTGGATGCGCAGGAGTGTTAGGTCGGAGAGGCTTAGGTCGGAAACGACCTAGGGAGATGGCCAAATTTCGACTTAAGGAATTTTCTGCTATAAATAGGAGGGGTTGTTCTCACTTTTTGGGATCCGGATTTTTGAAGCGACGAAGTGCTGCCATTTTGAGAGCTCGACTTCTACAATTCTTCACTTCTTTTCTCCACTCTAATCTAGTGCTTCCATCCATCCAAGTTGAAGATCAAATTGAAGATCCAAGAGCTTAGATTGAAGATCTTCATCTTTTCAAGAGAGATTTCTTCGTTTGAAGCGGATTCGTGATAGATCAAGCTTGATCCTTCGCTGTCCAGATCTGAAGCGTGTAGATTTGTGGTTGTTTAGGTGATTTGGTGAGTGGTGATTATCTCTCACACGGATCCAAAGGAGTATATCGGATTGTTGGCTCGATTTGGTGTTAAAATAGAGATTTCCATGCATTTTCTTCATCCTAAGTGTAGATCCATGTAGATCCATTGTTCATGATAATTTTACATCCATTTTATCACATGTTAACCTATGCAAGTTCATTCATCAAGTTTGTAGAGATATTGTTCATGTTTTCATGCTTATTGGACTTTCAACTCTTTAATTACGAAAATGCCATTATTGTTATAATTGTCTACTTAGATCATATTTGAATGCTTGATTGCTTGGATTGATGTTTGATTTGATTGATTGCTATGAACTAGATGATTGGTGATTAGATTTAGATCGAAGATGATTCAAAAGCTAAGGGAAAGGCTCTTGAATTGGGAAAGCTGCTCGTGGCATATGTAGCGGGATGATGAAGCTCTTATGCATAGATTTGATGATGTGATGTTGAGATGAGGCTTTGCGAGGATGTAATGAAGCGAGGCATCATGTGATGAAGACTTGGTCTAATCCAGACGGGATCATTCCAAGCATGTTGATAACTCGGTGATATGATTCGAGTTGAGGATAATGAATGGATATGAGAATAGTCGTCAAGGAGGATGACTAGGAGGTTTGGATAGCATCGTTATTGAAGGTTCTAGCATGCTCTAAGCAAGAGTACGTTTGGGCAGATTCGATAGTCCCAACGACTAACTGTTGATGGTCGAGTACTCTGGGCAGATTCGATAGTCCTAGGCACGGGTTGCGACGACGTGCGGGAGTTATGTCTAAAACCGGGGTTCCCATTAGCCCTTGACGGACGGCTGAAAGAATGTGTCGGTCATTCAATTAACGGTGATATCGAAGCAATGATAACAGTGATAGCCAGAGTCATGGATGTTTGGTTGTATCGTCATTCGGACTCAAGAGCGGTATTTTCTGGGTGCTTATCTGATTTAGGCCTTGGTACTTGGAAAACATCGCCCTTGACTCGAGTGATAGTAGCTTTACTTTAAATTGTTTGCTTCTGCTTAGTGTGTGTCTGGGGCTATCATTGTAGAATGAGGTTGGAGTGGGAGGGTTGTATTCCTATTCCTTTTCCTTTATGCTCTTTTGGTATGTTGTTAGTTAATTTACTGCTCACTAAGACTGTTGTCTGACTCAATGCTTTATGTTTTTAATTCTTATTGCCTTGGGCTGTTCGTCCATTTTGGGACGGGCAGACTAGGTAGCAGGTGACAGGTGTTGTCCTCTTCTCACGATGCTGATGTCGAAGACGAGCTGGAGGGTTGCATATTATCTTCTTATTATATGTACTGGATATTCCGCTGTTTTGTATTCTCTGAGAGATATGTAGTGAGGCTTGATGTATTGACTATTTGGATGATTGTATTCAACTACTATGGAGTTTTATATGATGTCATTTTGTTATGTAAAGCTTCACTATACATATGTTCTATTGTATTTTGTCCATGCGCTGTGAGTAATACGATAGATTCTGTTGCTTTAATTTACCTTGACAATCGTCCATGGTCGCCTGGCACACTTTACAGCGCACTGTCTCTAGATTCGGTGCAGGGGTCATGGGCGGTCGTCACAGCTACTGTAAGAATTCGCAGCGGTGCAGAATTGTTACTGTAAGAATTCGCAACGGTGCAGAATTGTTACTGTAAGAATTCGCAGCAGTGCAGAATTATTACAGTAAGAAATCACAACAGTTTTGAATTGTTACCGTAAGAAATCGCACCAGTTTTGAATTGTTACTGTAATACTTCCTACTACAATAGTTTATATAATCAAATAGTACATATATTTACAGTTTTTATCATAGTCATTATATCATTCTTATCATATTACTCTAATTTTAGCTATTTGGTCATTAAAGAAACCACACCTTTTGTTAAATAACTTTGTTACTATAATGTCAAATTTTAAAGCTGAAATCCTTATGCAAAGTTAAAAGTACGTTATTAACTTACACTTTATTTTCTTTTCAGTAAATAACAATTTTCATGTTTATTACCCAAGTTATACCATTTACATTAGTTAAAACTTACATGTCAAATGTACGTTTTAACTTACATTTTTTTTCCACAAAAAAAACCATTTATCATTTTAATCACTATTACATGAATTAAAACTTACAATTTATAGGTTAGAATAAAATACCATTATTAAATCAAATCGGAGTATTAAATTTCAATTAACCTTCATATTGTAAATTTGATTCCAAAATTTACATTTCCAACTATTTATTTCTTATAAAAAATTTAACTCATGTAAACAAATTCACAGAAATTTTTACATTAAATTTTAGTTGAGATTCATATATAGAAATCCAAAATACTTAATAATTTTTAGAAAATCATTTTAAATCAACCACGGAGTCTGTATAAAATTCTCTACCCTAGGGTCAAGTAAATACAGACATATATCATTTCAATCCGCAATTTATTAATTTTCTGAGTTTTATATCATTTCAAACCTGCAATCCCAAGTCAAATAAAATTGCTTAGGCCTGTCATTTCAGCCCATAAGAATTTTCCTTAATCTAAAGATCATTCGGGTATGTATCATTTCAACCCATAGTGAAGGAACTTGCAGTGTGAGAACAGAATATTAAATAAACATTACAATATTCAATATATCATGGCATATGATCATAACACGTAAAATATGATATGAAATAACATAATATAAACATAGGTGAAATTCTCAACTTGCATATACAAATCCATACAATTCCATTGTCATCAATTCACTAAAATATAAGTACGTTGTCAAGACTGATTACTCACCTTTCTTTGGTTAGAGAAGTGATTCAAAATGCAACACAACGACTACGACAAGCACAACAAAATATGGACAAGCTTGAGTGAGAGGAGAATCCAATTCCGAAGCTTTAAAAAAAAATTCCATACGTAAACAAATAATTCACATAGAAAAATAAAAGTAGAAAAAGTATATATTTGTAAACATGTGAAGAGGGCTTGTCTAGGGAACACGTAGGTTTGGTCTAGGGTTTATTTGGGTTCGGCCATAGGGTTTAGTTTGGATTTGGGTTCGACCATAGGGGTTTGGACTAGGTTAGGGTTGGGTTTTGATGGAGAAGGCTCGGCCTAGGGTTAGGGTTTTGGTAGTGGAGGCACAGCCTAGGGTTTTGGTGGTGGAGGAGATGTTCACGACCAAGGCAAAGCAAGGAGAAGGGTTTGAGGAAGTTCGGCTATGGGGTTTGTGGTGGGAAGAAGAGGAGTGGAGGCCGAAATTTGTGAAGAGGGAAGGGAAAAAGGAAAGAGGAGAAGTTGTTTTTTTGCTAGGGTTTGTGGTTGGAGGGAGAGGAGATAGGTGTGGCCGAAATTTTTGAGGGGAGGAGGAGGAAAATTTGTAGAGGAAAAGAGGAAGAAAGTCTAGGTTTTTGAGGAGGAAGATGAAGAAAACTTACATTGATTTCTTTCTGCGGAGGCACAAATGAAAAAATGAGGAGTCTAGAAAACCCTAGGATATTTTATAGTCATCTCAACATGTGGCTTCTTATCTAACTAAAGCATTTCCTAGCCCACTAGTATAACCCCAAACAAATCAAACTATAAATAAGATAAAAGTTATATGGAAAATAACTGCGTGTAATATGCCAAAAGTTGTAAATTTTAAGAAGTAGGAATCAAAATTTAACAAAACGGAAAACAAAGAAAATGTTAGAATTAAATCCATCTTCATAAAAAAAAGTTCAAAATTCAAATTTTAAAATTTTCACAGAAACTCAAACTTTGACCAAAGTTGACCAAAATTTGCATTTTAAGAAAAATCTTTATTTTATTAAATTTGGAAGAACATTCCACATCAAATCCCAAAATATTACATTAAATTTCGAAATTTATCAAATTTTAAAATAATTATATTTAAAGTTTCAAATGAATTTTCATTTAAAATATTTTCAAAATTTGCGGGTTGTTACAAATATGAATATGTAATAGAATATTATACAAGTGGAAGCTTAGGTAACAAAAATGGTTTATAAATAGATTTAATATCAAATGATACTATATATGAAGGAATAAAAGTAAATCAAAAAAGATAAAGAAATTTAAGTATGAGTTGATTCATTAGTGAATAATAATATTAAATGGAAATCAAGTTATATAAGTAAATAATAACTATGAATTAAATTGCAAAGAAACTTATATAATATTTTAAGAATTGATTTATTGATGTTCTAAATAATTGAATGGGAAATAATCTATGTATGAAAGTGAAGGAAAATTAATAAGAGATGACCTTGTATGAATGAAATAAAATAAATGAAAGTAAATAATGTGTAAAAAAAGAAACCAATAGCATAAACTTAAATAATATTTAAAATTCTATGTTGTTTGGCTTATAGGAAGTTTGAGAAATGATACTTCAAATTGTTCGAGGTTGTATGAATAATCTATTATGTAATTATCTAAGGCTGTTGAGCGTAAGGTAAACTTGGTAGTTTATATATCACCCTTGTATGATGAAAGTTTCTGAACTTGGAAAACCCGTTAGATTTTGGTTGCTATGGATGTGTGATGGATTCTCTGGTTGCATATGATGGTTATACTGCTTTAGTTTGCATATGCTTATTTTATATTGTATTTTGTCGTGCTATTAATTGAAACAACGAATTTATTGTTCTTTTTACATAATTTTAACTCTTTGGACCGTGTAAATACGATACAGGTTTATGGAAGTAATAACAGTTGCTTTTGGTTTCATAAATAAAGTTTGTTTGCCCGATAAATAGGTACGTTCTCGAATTAAGGTTTCTGTAACGGTATTTTATTATTTTTTCCACGGTTTGGGATGCTATTTTATTGAAATATGATATATACAATATAATTATTGATATTGTTATTTTTTCGGACCTAGCCGCGCAAAGGAGATGCTGCCGAAATTTTCCGTAAATTTAGGACTTAGAATTTTTTTGTGGAAGTTGAGTTATTTTCAAAATATTAAACTTAAATATGTAAGTGTAATTGTTTATAAATTGATTATTTTGAATAGAAATATCAAATTTCTTGATTCCTTCTTGTTCCTTTTTGGGGAAGAAAAGTTTTGAGTGGGGGAGATTGTAACGACCCGTATTTTTTATAATTAAAAATATTAAATTTAATAATATTTTTGTAATATAATATTGTGAGAAATTAAAATTTATGACTTATTAGTGGAAATAATTATTAGAATATAATTTAATAATGTTGATTAAATGAAATTGACAACTGTTTAATGTAATTTCAATTAATGGTAATAATAAAGGTTAATAATGAATAAAATAAATGTTGTGTAAAATGGGGAAATCAGATGTTATTTAATTGAAATTGGTTTTTAACATTTGTAAGTAAATTTATAATCTTTGTCGTAAACAATAAATGTATTTGTGATGACCCGCTATTTTAGACTATTCGCATCCGCACATGTCGAACTTGAATAATTCAAAATACCGAATTGTTAATTAAATTTGGCAAAACTGAACATATACAGTAAATAAATAATCACAGATCACAGACACAGAGTAATAAGTGCAGCGGAAACAAACGATAGTAGTTCATGAAGCTACTATATACATATCAGAGTTAAATAAGGTACAGCAGATGTCTCGAATACAATAGTCAAATATAAGAATCAGAATACAATCACTGGAATCAACTGGATATCTGAAAGCTGGATAGATAGCTAGATCTCTAAGCGAAGCTCCAACTCCAAAGGTGAGTCTCGAATACTGGTACACTCAGTCTGACCCGAGTGTAAAGCAAAACACAAAACACTCGAGTCAGGATTAACATTCTTATACCAATAAATCCAACTCAAGTGAAATAGCAATTGAAATACAAGTAACTCAAAGGATGTTTGGAATAACCATCCTTTAAGGATCCGTTAAACTATCTACTATGTAGTAGTGTACGATAAGTAGATAATGCCTATCAGTAATATAAAATATCAAAATAGTGTTAAGGCGTTACCATTATCCCCCTTAACACATTTTATATAAGCGTTATAGTCTATACAGCACTGTAAACTCCACCGTAAACTAGTGGGATACCAGGGAGTACTCCATAGGTATAACACAAAAAAAATCGTAGTGGTCGCGTATATAGGGATACAAGTATGACAAGGCACATGAGGCAATACCCAAGGTAGTGAAACTACCGTTTGCCTGATCTGGACTGGTGAGAACGCATCGCCGCAGCGATCGCAAACACCGCGAAACAACACTCCCAAAATTTCGAGGGTGCACCAATCGACAACAAGTAATGAGTAGTTTACGAAGAAGTGTGTTCGCTCGAGGTAGCTAACCCCATTTGGCGCGGCACGGCTCCTGTTTTAGTCATTTCCAATTTGACACAAGTGTCAAGGCTATCCATTATCGTTCTCTTTCTTCATTCATCACGTACATCATTCCAACCACTTCATTCTGGATCACACTCCGCGTATAATTATTAAAGTGGTTTTTGGTTTAGACAGAGAGTATGTCCCTAACCGATTCCGGTCTCTTTAATAACTTTCGTAATTATTTCACCGATTGGTCGTTTAATATATTTCAAAACCAAATCAAATTCAATTTCAATTATAATTTTATAAACAAATATTTCATATGTCTTTATATATCAATTTCCAAAATTTTACGTTTCAAAACTTCCAAATGACCATTTCAAAATGTTATAATTCAATTTCAAATTTTTATTTAAAACAATTCAAATATTGATTCAAGTTCGTATATAAGTTTCATTCCAAAATCATTTAAATTAATTTAATTTAACATTCAAATCAATTTAAAATTCATTGATCGATTTCATTCCATATTCGTTAAGTTAATTTATCATTCAAAACAATTTCTACTTAATTTCCAATTCATTAAATCAATTACTTAAGTTCAACTCCATTATATCAAAACTTACAAATTGAATTAAATTAAATTCGTCAAATCAAGTTCTTTAAATTTCAAGTCTTTCATTAATTCAATAAATCCCATTTTAATTCTTGTTAAAGAAATTCAATTTCACTTATTCATTTACTTAGTTACAAATTTCAAAACTCAATTAATAAAGAAACTAAATTTCACTTATTCAAGAAGTTCAATTTCACTTATTAAAGAATTCAATTTTATTTAATTATTAAATAATTTCAAACTTAATTATTAAATAATTTCAAAACTTAATTCAATCATTTCTTAGTTTAAACAATGTTCTTTCATCAATTACATTGTTAATATTTTGTTTCAGATTTTTACATATTAACATTTTCCTTTCATAAAAATTCAAATTCCAACTTCATTTAAAACCCTTATTATTTATTCAATAAAATATTTTGTTTGCACAAAAAATGGACAAACACCTCAAAGTCGTATGATTTAGTAGATCTTATGTTGTTCTTAGTGATTTGGGTGATTTATGCAAATATATGAAAAGCAGGGGCTAAACTGTAAAAAAGACACGCAGATTTATAGTGGTTCAGCCAGAATGTGCCTACGTCCACTTTATATGTAATTTCTCTTCTCTTGTTTAGATTACAAGTACAAAGCTTTGATACAAGTAAAATAAAGTTGTTTGAAAGTTCTCTCCGTGCTTGAGCTCTCAAACTTGTCTTTCTATTGTACCCCTGCCCCTCTATTTATAGAGGGAGGCTGGGGGTAGGGGTCTTGGATGTGCATAGCTGCTGGTGGGCCTGGGCTGATGTGATCTGTCCTGGCACGTCTTGGTCCGGAAGCACTCTGGTTCGGCTATGCATGGAAGTGGAGTTTGGACCGGTAGTGATGTTGGCTCGGTGGTGAGGTTGGTTCGGTGGTGAGGTTGGACCGGTAGGTGAGGTTGGTTCTGTAGGGGAGGTTGGACCGGTAATGGGTGGAGTGTGTGTTGGTTCGGTAGGAGGTGGTTAGGCATCCTTGGTCTGGGGTGATGGTTCGGTAGGGGTTGGTCCGGCACCTTTGGTCCTGGGTGATGGTTCGGTAGTCACGAGGAAAGGGATGGTTCGATAGAGGCTCCTTGCTCTGATTCGGCATGCAGTGGAACAAGGACTGGTTCGGCTCTGCGTGGGAAGAGGTTTGGTTCGGCCATGCATAAGAGGGGAGTTTGGTCCGGTAGTAGGCGAAAACACTCCCAACATTTGCCCCCCAAAGTGGGGCATATGCTTGCGTATGGCGCGCTTTGTTTATCTGGACGCCCCCATCCGGTTTTGAATGCCGAATTATCTGAGACATTCTTTGCCGAATGAACTTCGTGCTTGAAATGCCGAATGACCATGAGGAGTATGATTGCCGAATGAGATTGATGGTTTGAATACCGAATGCACTTTTATGACTTGAATTATGAGTGAGATTCCAGACTGCACACACTCGCTTGTTTACTTCCTTTATTCTAACGACGCACTTCTTTGTGTTTGCAGATAAATGTCTTGTAAAGTTGAAACCCGATCAAAAAAGAGGAAATCCCAGGATAGAGACGATCCTTCCGCAGTGCCCCCAGCTCAGTCAGAACCGGGACGTCATGGGCCTACCCCGAGGTCACTAGTGGATGGGTACGACCCTTAGGAGCATCTGAACTCACCTCCCAACTGTTTCCCAAGCTTTCTCAAAGGCGAGCAGCTTGACGTTATCTCCCGCTCCTTTGGGATTGATAGAGCGCGCATGCCGTTGCCGGGGGAGGCAGGTGTACAAGTAGAGGATGATGACCAGGATGGTCAAGAAGCAGGTGCTGGTAAGTCTTCCTTTCTGGTCTTTCCGTTAACTTGGTTGCTTATCACTAATGAATTCTTTCTTTGACCGGACGGGTGGGCAACAGGGCAAGGATAAAACTCCGACGCGGCCGGCTCCTTGATTGGACCTGGATATCTTTTGGTGGGCTTGACATTGTTGTATACGTTAGTCTCAAAACGGTAACGTAACTCTTAGGTTGTAATTATGCCACTTGTAATAAACAACACTATTCTTGACGTGTAATTTTTTAACTTAAGCTGATTCCGTCGTTTTTTGAATGCTTTTGTTATTTTCACATGTTGTATGAGAAATATATCTATGCATATGCTTGTAATTCAGTTGTGTTTAATGCCAAGTTCTTGCTTAAAGCATAATTTCATGCCTTATAATGTTAGTGTGATGTATGAATAAATTATAGTCAGGAATTTGTATAAAAGAAGAAAATACCGCCTTTCATGTTCTAATTGTAGATGGAAGTTTTGAATATTTTTGTACGACCAAGGATGGAGCTCAGTTGAATGTCCTGCTATCCAACCATGAATTCCCATTCCCGCTGGTGAGTATCTTCTACTCTGTGTCCTGTACTTCAGGGATTGTTATAGAGGATAGGAGAAAAGTTTTTTAAATAGAATTGAAATATGTGAAATAGTAAAACTTCCAATCACGGAAGGCCTTCGATGTGCTTAAGTCCGTGGCAAACGGGCTTTGTAGTCACTTTCCCTAGCTGTGGGTCTTGGAGACATTTGTCACCCATCTTACGCCTCCGCGGGGAGTTAATTCTTTTTTACCACAGCCGCACTTAAGACACATCGGAGCCGAGATCGCGCACAGTAACTACCCGGGCCATTATGGCCCATAATCATGGGTATTATTCGATTTACTGTGGCCGGCTAGCGTGGGTGCCGATCGTCAACCGTGAACTACCCCTGGCTGGCCACACCTTATGTTGGGGTTTATAATCGGTTCACAGTTGCCGGCGAGCCGAACGCCGTAATGAGCTGCCTCGGCTATAGTCGGCCTTCTCGGTGGCTTATAATCGGCTCATTACAGTTGGCTTTGAGGGCCGTCACGAGCAATGAGTTAACCCGCAGCAGAGGGATGTCGGAGCAAAAGTGTCTCATTGGCGAGGGCATAGATTCGTATAGTTCCTGTTAGGTCTTGTCCAGGAGAAGTCGCGCTGTGGAGCGTCTTGAATGAAAATGCTATTTGCACAGGATTTTGTTACAGAAAAGGTTAAAGTTAACAAGCAGCCAAGATATGAAGGAACAAGTTAAAAAGAGACAAGTTTTTTTAAAGTGGTTCGGCACGAAAATTCCTACGTCCACTGATTCTCTTTGTTAATTCACTTCATATGGGCAGTACAAGTTAAGAAAAGTATCGACGAAGGTGTTGGATGTTCCATGCCCTCTGGAACACCTCCCCGTCCACTGTTGACAAAATATAAGCTCCATTGTGGAGATCTTTATGAATTACACCATCCCAGATTGGATCTAGTGCTCCGGGGCGAGGGAAGATTCGCTTGAGGACAAGATACCCTTCTCGTAAGGTATGATGCTTGACTTTGGAATTGCATTGTGCTGCCACTTTTTGTTTGTGGGCTGCTGCTTTGAGGGCTACATCATTTCTTCTCTCCTCAATTAGATCCAAAGACATGTAAAGGAGTTCTTCGTTCTCTTTTGGGTTATAGTGGATCCTACGGTGGGAAGGCACGATGGTTTCAACTGGGAGCATAGCCTTCGATCCGTATGCCAAAGAGAAAGGAGTATGCCCTGTTGATGTTCTGAAAGATGTGCGATAGGCCCACAGTGCCGTAGGAAGTTCATCCACCCAAGCGCCTTTTGACTTTTCGAGTTTCTTTTTTATTAGAGTTTTGAGAACTTTGTTGACGGCTTCGACTTGTCCGTTTGCCTGGGGATAAGCTACGGATGAGAAGCTTTTGTGAATTCCGTGCTCTCGGCACCAGTTGGCGAATTCTTTGCTGTCAAACTGAAGTCCATTGTTTGATATGATTTTGAATGGGACTCCGTACCTGCGCAGAACATTTTTGATCAAGAAGTTAATAACTTTTGCTGAAGATATTTTATTTAGAGGTTCTGCTTCCACCCATTTGGTGAAATAGTCGACTGCCACTATGGCATATTTGGCCCCGCCTCGGCCCATTGGCAGCTCGCCGATCAAATCAATTCCCCATACTGCAAAGGGCCAAGGGCTGGTCATTTGTGTAATTTCAGTTATTGGTAGCCGCGGAATCTTAGCAAACTTCTGGCATCTGTCGCATTTTTTGACGAAATCTAAGGCGTCCTTGCTTAAGGTAGGCCAGAAATATCCATATCGGAGTATCTTCTTTGCTAAAGTTTGCCCTCCGGTGTGATCTCCGCAGCTTCCTTGATGAATGTTGGATAAGATTTCCTTGGCTTCGTTACGCCCGTTGGGTAGTATGCCGCTTTGTAAGTAGTCTCGGATGGGAGTCATCCAATTTGCTTCTTCGGTTGCAGCTATCAGATTCACTTGCTCAAAACTTGGGGTCAGTTGCTTCGAGATGGCTACTGCTCCGGAAACATCGCCGTCTCTCACGCTTGCTTGCTTCGCTAATTCGTCGGCCTCTCGGTTCTCTTCCCGAGGGATGTGTTTGACTAAGTAGTGGTCCATCGACTGAGAAGTAACTTGGTCTTCTTTAAATATGCTATGAGTCGTTCTTCTCGAGCCTGGAATTCTCCTAGTATTTGATTAACAATAAGTTGAGAATCGCTATGAAGACACAAAGAATTGGCTCCGATTTCCAAGGCAAGTTCTAATCCAGCTATCACTGCTTCATACTCTGCATCGTTGTTGGTGGCGGAGAACTCCAACCTTATAGCATAGTGCAGCTTATTTCCCCTAGGAGTGATTATTACCACACCTGCCCCCGAGCCTTGTTCGTTTGACGCACCATCCATGAAGAGATTCCACTTGATGTCTTCTGCTATTTCCGATTGCTCCTTACTTTCGTTGGTAGTGAATTCTGCAATGAAATCGGCCATGGCGTGTCCCTTGATAGCGGTGCGAGGGTGATAGGTGATATCATACTGACTTAGTTCAATGCACCATTTAAGTAGTCGCCCAAAAGTGTCGGGACGATGGAGTACCTGCCTTAGTGGTTGGTTGGTTAGAACTTTGATGGAATGGGACTGGAAGTAGTGACGCAATTTCCGTGATGTGATTAGTAAACAGTATGCTAGCTTCTCAAGTTTAGTATGTGGCATGCTATGTCAGGGGAGATTCCGGTCATGTCAGCATGTGACCATGCAAATACATCCAAGTTGTGGCGGAGAAAGTCAATGAGTTGTTCCTTCAACTCTGTTTTTAGTTGGGACCCGATTTTCAATAGTCTACTCGAGTCATGTTTGCCTATAGATACAAATTCCATAGCCTCTGCAGGCTCGGCGGTGGCCTCCTCCTCCCTGTCCCTGGGGCCTAATTCATTGAAGGGATTGCTGGTATATCGAAGAGGAGGGGCTTTCTTTAGTTACTATGCTTCCAAACTTTTTGTGCAGAGGGCAACCTCTACACTCTTCCCTTTATCCTTCCTGTGGTTGTTGTGAAGTTCAGTTACATAGCAGTCTCGAGCAACGTCCTGGTCTCCCTCTACTTCCCCTACTCCATTGTCCGTTGGAAATTTCATCTTTAGGCACTATGGGGCCAGGACAATTTGGAAGTCAGACAGGGCTAGCCTTCCCAAGAAAGCGTTGTAGTTTCTTCCTTCTGATGTGTTCTTCAATCAAGTCCCGGAGATGATGGCATTCATTGGTATCATGCCCATGAGATTCATGGAAGCGACAGAACTTTCCAGACTTCTGTGCGTTATCTGATTCCTTCTCATACGGTGGGCATTCGTATCTAACTTCGCCTTGGGTGGCAATGAAGATGTTTTTCGACGGTTTCATTCAAAGGAGTGTAAGTGTCGAATCTCGGTCCTGGCCGATATAGGCGCTTTTCTCCCTTCTTGCCCCCAGCATTGTCTCTAGAATCATTTCTTCGAACGTCCTTTGCTACAGCGGGCGCGTTGCTGTGAGTTGCCTTATTTTGTTGCCCTGACTGCCCCTTAGTGGCAGCGTCTTCAAGCCTCATATATTTTCCGGCTTCATGGAAGAAATCGGGTAGAGTAGCTGGTTTTTCTTTTGTTAGTCTTCTAGCGAATTTAGTACCCGGATGCACACCACTACAGAGGGCCATTAAGACAAGCTTCTCATCGGCATCTTGGACTGCGGCTGCTGCGGCGTTGAATCTGGTTAGGTATTGCTGCAGCTTCTCTCCATGTTTCTGTTTGACGCTGGATAAGGAATAAGCGTCCTTAGGTTGCTCCACATGAATGCGGAACTGACTGATTAATTTTTCTTTCAACATCTCCCACGAGCTGATGGATCCCTGGGGTAGATGACAGAACCAGGAGGTAGCAAGATCTGCTAAGAAGAGCGGAAAGCATTTGCACAGTACTCCCTCTGTCGCCCCACTCATGAGCATATGCTGCGTGTACCTCTGTAAGTGTACAACGGGGTCGGAGGTTCCTTTGTAGGGTTCCATTGTTGGCATCATCCATTCTCGGGGGGTGATAGCAATTTCGATATTGCGGGCGAAAGGGCTGGTTACCCTAGCGCCTATCCCTCGATCTCTTTGCTCCCGTTGGACACACTCTCTGAATAAGCGTGCCATCCTTTCATCAGAACTTGGAGCAGATAGAAATGAGTTTGGTTCTGTTCTGTGGGATTGATTCCGTCCAGACGACCTGTAGGGATGGTATCGTCTATCATTCCTCATATTTTCCAGTGGCTGCCTTTGATCTTCTGGGAGCATGCTAGGGTCAGCTACAGTTGGCCCTTGCCTTG
Organism: Allium fistulosum; assembly: GCA_030737815.1. Classification (NCBI taxonomy): domain Eukaryota; kingdom Viridiplantae; phylum Streptophyta; class Magnoliopsida; order Asparagales; family Amaryllidaceae; genus Allium; species Allium fistulosum. Next base: position 142,613,515 of record CM060902.1, on the reverse strand, counting down.
ATCTTCCCCTGCCGGGTTCTGATCTAAGCACTTCCTCGGGTCCAACTTCGGGCTGGACTCTAGCTCGGCCCCGTTCACTGGCGTTTCCGTGGTTAGGCAGTATGACAGGCTCAGCTACAGTTGACCTCCGTCCGGTACCTCCCCCGTTGGGTTCGGTACCAAACGTTTCCTCAGGCCTAACTTCGGGCTGTGCTCGGTCTTGGCTCCTACCATGGCTACTTCTGCCGTTAGCTCCTTCGAAGAAGGAAGATCTTTGTTGTCTCTGAGATCCTCCAGACTGGGACTCGCCCCATGATTCAGTGTTGCGGTTGGATTCTTCAGCGTCCCTTAAGCATGACATGAGATGGTCCACCAAGGCTTCCTGCTGGGACGTGAAGCGGTTAGTTACTTCAGCCACAACCCTGTCTAGATCTGCCCTAGTAATTGCCGCGGGCTGTTCTGTGGCAGGAGTGGTCGGATTAGCCTGTCCTTCATTTGGTACTGCTGCTAGAGGGGGACGATTTACTTGATCTGTGTCCACTGGATCTGGAAGACTACTGGTTGCGATGTTTTTTCCTTTGTTAACATCTTTCTTCTGCTTGGGAGGCATGTTTTCCAAGCGATGAACGATGCTGTTAGGAAAAAAGGTTAAGTGGAAGAAGCTGAAGCTTCGAGCTTCAAGCTCTCAGTGAAAGCACCAAAAATGTTTGCACAAAAATGGACAAACACCTCAAAGTCGTATGATTTAGTAGATCTTATGTTGTTCTTAGTGATTTGGGTGATTTATGCAAATATATGAAAAGCAGGGGCTAAACTGTAAAAAAGACACGCAGATTTATAGTGGTTCAGCCAGAATGTGCCTACGTCCACTTTATATGTTATTTCTCTTCTCTTGTTTAGATTACAAGTACAAAGCTTTGATACAAGTAAAAGAAAGTTGTTTGAAAGTTCTCTCCGTGCTTGAGCTCTCAAACTTGTCTTTGTGTTGTACCGCTGCCCCTCTATTTATAGAGGGAGGCTGGGGGTAGGGGTCTTGGATGTGCATAGCTGCTGGTGGGCCTGGGCTGATGTGATCTGGCCTGGCACGTCTTGGTCCAGAAGCACTCTGGTTCGGCTATGCATGGAAGTGGAGTTTGGACCGGTAGTGATGTTGGTTCGGTGGTGAGGTTGGACCGGTAGGTGAGGTTGGTTCGGTAAGGGAGGTTTGACCGGTAATGGATGGAGTGTGTGTTGGTTCGGTAGGAGGTGGTTCGGCATCCTTGGTCTGGGGTGATGGTTCGGTAGGGGTTGGTCCGGCACCTTTGGTCCTGGGTGATGGTTCGGTAGTCACGAGGAAAGGGATGGTTCGGTAGAGGCTCCTTGCTCTGATTCGGCATGTAGTGGAACAAGGACTGGTTCGGCTCTGCGTGGGAAGAGGTTTGGTTCGGCCATGCATAAGAGGGGAGTTTGATCCGGTAGTAGGCGAAAACACTCCCAACATATTTATTTTATTTTTAAATCAAATTATTGACCAATCGGGTTTTATTTAATTCTCTATCCTAAGTCAAAGTTTATTTGGGTATTTATCATTTCATCCCGATTCCAATTCAATTCAAAATCAAAGCATAGCAAAGGGAACTTGCAGTGTGATAACTGGGATGGTGTCAAAGTAAATAAACAAGCAATAACAACAATCAATAACAATCCAATAATTGATTCAAATAATCCCGAAATAATCGTATTAATTCACATTGTTATTTGTGTAAATTAATATAATTATTTCTAGAATCTACACTATCATAAACTGATTTAAATTAAAATAGAGATACACACGAAAATAAACTTTCATATTTTTAGATGAAAATTTACCAGTTGCTATGTTAAAATAGACGCATTTCAAATATCAAATTTTTATTTCAAAATTTATTATTTAAAATTTCACAAAATTTCAACTAATTACGTTATTAAAACAGTTAAAATTTACGGGTCGTTATACTCTCCCCCACTCAAAACTTTTCGTCCCCGAAAAGGAAGGAGGTTGGAGAATAGAAACAACCAAAAAGAAAAATGGCTTTGAAAAGAAAATAAACAACTGATTTTAAAACCATATAAATTTCGAATTAAACGAATTAATATTCAACATTTGGTTAAATCCATTTGAGTTCACTTAAGTTAAATCAATCTATCAATTTCTAAATTCATTATCTTATTATCCAATTATCTTCAATTAACAATTTCTAAATCATCAATTTGTATAAACATTTATTATGCTCATATTTTATTCAACAAATTTAATTCCTTTATTCCAAATTATTATTATGTTTATTCCACTTAATATATCTTATTACATATATTTAAACCATATAAACTAATTTAAACCACATAAATTTCAATTTAAATTAATTTATATTCAATAATTGGTTTAAAATTTTAAAGTATTTCCGTAAGTTGATTTAATTTCAATTTTTGTTAATTCTTTCAGAACAAAATTTATTATATTCATCTCATTCAATTAACTTATTATTCTATCATCTTTATCAGCATTTTTTTAAAAAAATCTAAGTGCATAACATTTATTATAAACACTCAAATTTTATTTATAAAATTATTTTATATTGTATATTATCCAATTACATTTTAACTTCTGAATAATTTAGGTAAGTTATTTTGAAATGCAATTTTGTACTATACAAATAAAATTTTCAAATTCAATTATTTCAAGTTTAAATACTTATTCAAAATTTCGCTTTATTTATAATTTAAAACATCTTTTAACATGATTTTTAAGAATTAAATTTCCGTTTAATTTCAAACCCTTTAGAAATAATTATATGTATACTATATATATTAAATCAAATTAAATTTAAAATAATATACCGATATATATATACATAAATCAAGTCATACTTAAGAAATTCAAATTAAAATATTTCCCAAACAAAACTATAGCAAAGCTACAGAATGGTTTCTCCACTTCGAAACTCGAAAATGAATGTCGATGATGCGGCCGTCATCACCGAAATTATTTTCCAACGACAAAAGAGAAGAGCTCTAATTTAATCATATTAAATTCTTTTGAAACCATTTCTATTCGAAAATATTTTATATTATATACATTTTAAAACCATAGTTCGAAATTATTGGAAATTAAATTCTCAAATTCTAATTTAAATTCACTTCAAATTCCAATCAAATTATACCCAAGTTTTATAAATTCATTTATTCATATTATGCAATAGTTAATGGTTTATAACAATAAATGAAAATCAAATATTATCATTTTGACACAAACTTCATTAACAATTTAATTTCAAAGAAATTTTATACTTATATGTAATATAATCACACAAAACTATTTAATTCACCAAATTCGAAAATACTATTGTGTCAGTTTGCTCTGTTCAAGTGTTTTGGAAATCCTATCGATAGCGTTGATTAGACGAGTCGATCGAAAACCCAAATCAACATCAATAACTCAAACAACACAATATATATATAAAACATTTTTAAATATTAATTCACAATTACACTTCTTCGCTCGACGATACAATAATAGATTTCCAAGCAAGGATAGAGATTCAAATTTTATGGACTTAGTCAAAGAGAATTTTGATTCGAAAATTAGTCTGAAATAGAAGATAAGATAATTCAATTACCACAATCGGGAGATGGATGAGTTTATTTAATTCACGGGCCACCTTAACCGGGTCGTTCGTAACTTCAAGAATAAGATCGATGTTGAATTCCGAGGTAAATCAACACTCGATCTCAAGAGATGGAATTCAGGTATAGCAGGGAATAGATAGCATCGTGAACCGAGGATACAAAAATCTTTGGTAAATCAATGCAATTTATAAAGGAGTTTTGCTCCTTTATGAATCATTTGAAGATTGGCGAGACCGCCGATCTATTATAGATATCATTTAAAAATGGAGTTATGGGGTGCTCCAGAATTAAAAGAAGACGAATAGTGAAGGACACGAATGAATTTCGGAACTGAGGGGAACGTTCCAAAATTCAAAGGAATTGAGTCAAAGGAAGAGATTGAAACTCGAAAGAGAGTGATTCTGTAAATATATTTACCCCATATGCTAAGTTTTGCCTAGAGCTACCAAAGCTCTGATACCAACTGTAACGACCCGCTATTTTGGACTATTCGCATCCGCACATGTCGAACTTGAATAATTCAAAATACCGAATTGTTAATTAAATTTGGCAAAACTGAACATATACAGTAAATAAATAATCACAGATCACAGAGTAATAAGTGCAGCGGAAACAAAAGATAGTAGTTCATGAATCTACTATATACATATCGGAGTTAAATAAGGTACAGCAGATGTCTCGAATACAATAGTCAAATACAAGAATCAGAATACAATCACTGGAATCAACTGGATATCTGAAAGCTGGATAGATAGCTGGATCTCTAAGCGAAGCTCCAACTCCAAAGGTGAGTCTCGAATACTGGTACACTCAGTCTGACCCGAGCGTAAAGCAAAACACAAAACACTCGAGTCAGGATTAACATTCTTATATCAATAAATCCAACTCAAGTGAAATAGCAATTGAAATACAAGTAACTCAAAGGATGTTCGGAATAACCATCCTTTAAGGATCCGTTAAACTATCTACTATGTAGTAGTGTACGATAAGTAGATAATGCCTATCAGTAATATAAAATATCAAAATAGTGTTAAGGCGTTACCATTATCCCCCTTAACACATTTTATATAAGCGTTATAGTCTATACAGCACTGTAAACTCCACCCTAAACTAGTGGGATATAAGGAAGTACTCCATAGGTATAACACAAAACAAATCGTAGTGGTTGCATATATAGGGATACAAGTATGACAAGGCACATGAGGCAATACCCAAGGTAGTGAAACTACCGTTTGTGTGACGCCCCACTTCTATGCTCATAATAACAAAGTGTATTAAAAGAAATACTGTCTGTTATTACGAAGAATAAGGCTGGATAGGAGCGGCCATTCGTAGTTGGCCTTACACTAGTATTGGTTACCTCGATAGGAGTGGTATATACTTTTAAATTTTCATCTCTTATTTATTTACTCTCATCGACATACCCAATTACCAGTATAAAACGAACTATGACGGTTCATAATAGTTTAGGACAATATATATAATAATAACACAGATATAAAAGAATGCGGAACACAGATAACAAAAGTCTCATATATATATATAACTGATGTCAGTTACAATACAGTTGACACAATACATATGATACAACTACAACTGTCGACTCTGGAAGTTATATATACACGTACATTATCAACTAATATACATGAATACATATCCACCTACACTATGACATGACTACTCCAAAAGATGTGAAAAGTCTTCATAGCTCAAACAACAACTCAAAGCAGGAAATCTACAACCTGAAATAACTCGGGTCTGACCCGAGTATTACATTCAAAAGAAAATAATACACGGGTCAGTCTAATTCAAACTCAGTTATTAATGCACAGAAGCAATAATAATCAATATCAAATAGACAACAGTCACAGAAATCTCGTATATCCGACTCCTCGATAAGAGAATCGGATAACGGCAGATATAACACTAAACAGTGTTAAACAACATATCAGCAATCCAAATCATCAATAAAGATAGATAAAAAGAATATCAATGAAGATAATCTTAAAAACATCAGAATTGCCTAACGGCAATTAACAACAACAAAATAATCAATATAAAACATCAACTCTGGTAGGGCTGCAGTATACGCACGCGTATACTGCCTCTCCACTACAATCTAAAATGCACAAAAGGTCAACGGACCAAAATCAGATGAAGATTCAAATCCCAATGCCACGGCCTCAATGGTCAAAGCAGACAGACCTGGACAATGTGCACGTATGTACACATTGAAAATTTACAAACGAATACGAGGTCAAACCCAAATAACGGATTCAACTCAAGTGAATTCAAAAACAAATCCAAATGCATTACTACAATGCAAACCAACAAGGGCAAAACTGCATATAAAACTAAACTGCAGTCACAAATGAATACGAGGGGCAAACTGCAACAAAATTGCAGCCGCCACAAGTTCACAAGGGCAAGACTGCAGTAAATCAAATTCAAAGATTCAAGCTCACGCAAAGCTGAGGCAATACTCAAGTACTTCAAAAATTTCAATGCAACTCAAGGCAACATGAAGTATAACAGACTCAATGAAATAACACTGCCGATGCAAACAGGCTCGAGTCATAGTGCAGCATGAACCATAAGGTATACAACAAGTAGATGAACTATGCAACAGAGAGATGTACACATGACTCAGATATTTTTATCATAATATAACTATACAACACCTCAACAACAACTTGACTCCATGCATAAGTACTATGCAGAACTCGAGACTACCAAGGTAATGCATCAATACCAAAGAAGGCGCCATTGACAACTACATGTACACCATGACATCAAGGCCAGAAGCTCAAGCTAGTAAATACTTCAGTGGAAAAGATGAATGCAAGACTATGATAAAGGAAAAACCCAAATGAACAAGACTCAAGTATGTATACAGCTGATCAGAGGGTATGCAGCATGATGAAGCAGTGTGAAACCAACTTGCAAGCATACAAAATGCTCAATGCAAACAACAAATGTACAAGCTACAACTTCAAAAGAACCAAGTTATAAAACTACGAGTACAGGTACAATATAATGCAGACTGGAGTAAAACAGTGGACAGTCCAAAGTAAAGACATATGCAACCTGATAGATCTCGAGAATATACATGCGTGAAGAACAACAGCAGCCTTAACATATAATGATCAAAAGGCTTCATAGATCAGAGTGCTCAAAGTGAAAATAGCAAATGCATCATCACAAATGACCATGAAAATCAAAACTGTTCGGGGACGAATGCATAATAATCAAGTATGGCCAAGAAATCACAACCGAAGCCATCAGAAATATCCCATTAGTAAAGTCGAGCAAAACCAAACTTATTCTCTCCATCTCAAAATTAGGTTGAAGCCGAAGTCAACATAAATTCACGAAACCAAGGCAAAAACGAACCAGAAGATGTCAGATAAATCTCAAGTAACAACATACATCGAAATGAGTTTACCAAAAACGAACAATATCAAGAGCCGAAGCTATTTTTAAAATGTCGAAGGCATTATCAAATCAAAGCAGGATGATCGAAAATGCACACAAACACTGTATAAATATGTTGCAAGTTCCAATGTAAATCTTATATCATAGTCGAACAAAGTTCACTGTCAAAGTAACACGAAACGGTACCATGGTCGAAGCACAAATCAAAAAAATAATCGAACAATTAAAGTCACAGGCCGGTAATTCGTGGGAGATAGAAATCACGTCCTCAGTCGAACTGACAACTTCGAACAAAATAAATAGCCACAGACAACTGAAATCGGTGTCTTGCCAAAAAAAACTCAAAATCGAGACAGTGATGACAAAGGAGAACGAATAGTTCAAAACCAACACCAATGAAATCAACAATTAAAGCATGTAGTTGAATTAGATGTGAGGGCTACTCACCTTCTTTTTCGAGCAAGCTTGAAGAGTAGAAAGCATCGCTCGAGTAATCGTGGCCGCGACTTCAAATTCTCGAAGCCCTATCGCCAAGAGGAACGAAGCTGCCATTGCTTAACTTCTCGTCTTGATTAGGGATTTTGACAGTGAATATGGGAGAGGAGCGAACGAAAAAAATAAGAGCCGCCACCATTTTTCTTTCTTTTCAAATGTTTTCCTAGGGTTTCCTTTCGTTTTAAATTTCGAACGAAAAATGAATAGAGGTTAAAGGGAACGGGTTTCCTTAGTTAGATATCACGACAGAAACAATTAAATGAATATGTGGGCAATTATTCACAGTGTAAAGCCCACTCAACAGTCAACAAATTTTTTTTCTAAAAGAATTTCAACCCAACGCTCGAAGAGAATTCAACCGATTAAACTTCAACAGCAATAAGCCAACAATTTTTAATCGTCATTTGACGATAATCAACTGTTATGAAACTCCAGGTCATTACAGACTCCCCTCCTTATAAAAATTGCATCCCCGCAATTTTCATAATGAAGGTCGTCAATAACTATTTCTTCTAACATAAACTGGTTAAGCTAGAAAAATAAAAGTCGAGAATTCAAATGCCAAAGAAATCTTTTAATTTCAATAAAAGAGAATCACAAATTTTCAACAAAATCTAACTATCAATAGATAATCAGAAAGCAGCAAAACTGAATAATTGCAATTATCAGCAACATTCAATTACCAATTAGATGATCAGAAACACAGAATCATAAAACAGCAATATCAAATTATCGATACGATAATTAGAAAACATCAAAATCTAATTATTAACAAGGATAATTAGAAAACACAAATCACAATTCGCAAAACTGCAAATATCTAGTTATCCAACAATTAACTAGAAAACACAAATTTCATGATCAACAAACTCTAACTATCAACAGAGATAGATAGAAAATAGCAATCCAATAAAATCAGCAAACATCCAATTATCTAAACGATAGTCAGAAAACAAATCAACAATTATCAAATTATCAAAAACGATAATCAGATTTCAAATCACAAATATTCGATTATCAAAAACGATGATCAAATCTCAAATCAACAAATATTCGATTATCAAAAACGATGATCAAATCTCAAATCAACAAATATTCGATTATCAAAAACGATGATCAAATCTCAAATCAACAATTATTCGATTATCAAAAACGATAATCAAATTTCAAATCACCAATATTCGATTATCAAAAACGATAACCAAATTTCAAATCACAAATATTCGATTATCAAAAACGATAATCAAATTTCAAATCACAAATATTCGATTATCAAAAACGATAATCAAATTTCAAATCACAAATATTCGATTATCAAAAACGATAATCAAATTTCAAATCACAAATATTCGATTATCAAAAACGATAATCAAATTTCAAATCACAAATATTCGATTATCAAAAACGATAATCAAATTTCAAATCACAAATATTCGATTATCAAAAGCGATAATTAAATCTCAAATCAGCAAATATTTACTTATCAAAAGCGATAATTAAATCTCAAATCAGCAAATATTTAATTATCAAAAGCGATAATTAAATCTCAAATCAGCAAATATTTAATTATCAAAAGCGATAATTAAATCCCAAATCAGCAAATATTTAATTATCACAAGCGATAATTAAATCCCAAATCAGCAAATATTTAATTATCAAAAGCGATAATTAAATCTCAAATCAGCAAATATTTAATTATCACAAGCGATAATTAAATCTCAAATCAACTAATATTTAATTATCAAAAGCGATAATTAAATCTCAAATCAGCAAATATTTAATTATCACAAGCGATAATTAAATCTCAAATCAACAATTATTTAATTATCAAAAGCGATAATTAAATCTCAAATCAGCAAATATTTAATTATCACAAGTGATAATTAAATCTCAAATCAGCAAATATTTAATTATCACAAGCGATAATTAGAAACAACAATTATCCGATTATCAAAAACGATAATTAGAACTCATATCAACAAATATCTAATTATCACAAGCGATAATTAGAAACAACAAATATCTGATTATCAAAAACGATAATCAGAACTCATATCAACAAATATCTAATTATCACAAGCGATAATTAGAAACAACAAATATCCGATTATCAAAAACGATAATCAGAACTCATATCAACAAATATCTAATTATCACAAGCGATAATTAGAAACAACAAATATCCGATTATCAAAAACGATAATCAGAACTCATATCAACAAATATCCAATTACCTGCAGATAATTGGAAACAACAAATATCTAGAAATCAATTAAGAAGACTAGAAATCAACATAAAAGCTTGGATCGATCCCATCAGATGGCGAGTTTTTAATTCGCCGCACGTGCATCTCATATGGCCGAAGCCTACCAAGTACTCAACATAATTTTTGGCGCCCAACAAATGACCCGAAGGTCCAACAAATGACCCGAAGGTCCAACAAATGACCCGAAGGTCTAGTACTGGTATTTGACCCGAAGATCCATCATATGACCCGAAGGTCCATCATAGTGGATCGAAAGCACACGAAATCATCAAATATTTCAATTAACGAGTCTGGAATTAACCGAAATAGCAAATGCACATGTCCCATACCACGTGTTTTACTAAATCGTTTGATTCTCTTCATCGTTTCCTTGAAAGTGCAAAATTGTGTATTTGGTAAAAATACACTTTACATTCTCAAACGGACAAGTCCGGAATTAAGCGAATCAGTAAAAGAAAGTGGTCATAGTCCTCGATTTTGCTGAAACGTTTAAATCGCTTCATCATTCTTTTGAAAGCGCAAACTGTTTAATTCCTGAAAACAATTTTATTTATTTTGTACAAATAACAATTCACATTCTCAACTGAACAAGTCCGGAGTTAAGCGAATCAGTAAAAGAAAGGGGTCATAATCCTCGATTTTGCTGAATCGTTTAAGTCGCTTCCTCATTCTTTTGAAAACGCAAATTGTTAAAATTTTTATAAAACAATTTCCATTTTAAAACGATTTTCCAATCACGTGATTAAAGCAACAACATCAGTAGAAATTTCAAAAAGAAAATTGCACTTCTCAATACATCGTAAAACGAATCTCAAAATCAGCATTGCGGAATACCCGCTTGAAAATCCACTTTTAAAAATTTGGCTGTTACTGAAGTCAAAGCGATAGTAATTTTAAAACGTCAAAAATCTCATCAAAATAATTCACATCAAAATGTGACATCAGTGAATTTTCATTCATTAAAATTGTCAACAAAACACCGTGCTTCAAAAATATAGCACTGGTGTAAAACTCCCATTATAAAAATAACGGCAACAAAATACGTTTCATAACCAAGCATCGGTTCAACGTAAAATTAATGTAGCAACGTGCAATTCATATTTGCACGCACATTACAATATAAACAAAGAAATCATTCGAATGTATCTTCAATGAAGACAATTCAAAACAGCAAAATCTAATCAATAGATGATTAGTACAAAAGAAAGCCAGCGGAAATTTCAGCAAAAATCACATAACTGTAATTTCTTCGAATCCTCAATTCGGATTCGAAATTCTCAAAGAAACAAAATAATTACAGCTATGTAAAAAACCAATGAAATTTATTTCAATTTCATATTTCATTTTTTTTAATCAAATAGATTATCAGTTGTACTCAGCGAAGACAGTTTCACTATTTCCGCTGCGCACTCTGATAAACAGTACTCAAATCAATCAAATCATCAGAACACAAATTCACTTTTTAGTTTTTTTAAATAATGATATTTAAAAACTTTCATCAAATTTTAAACTTTAGTTTTGACTCAAAGCACAAATAAAACATCGACTAATAGTTGTAACACATGTTCCATCCAAGTTATGTTTTATATTATGTCCATAAACCCCAAGCTCTGATACCAACTGTGACTCCCCACCTCTATGCTCACAATAACAAATGGGTATTAAAAGAAATACTATCTGTTATTACGAAGAATAAGGCTGGATAGGAGCGGCCATCCGTAGTTGGCCTTACACTAGTATTGGTTACCTCGATAGGAGTGGTATATACTTTTAAATTTTCATCTCTTATTTATTTACTCCCATCGACATACCCAATTACCAGTATAAAACGAACTATGACGGTTCATAATAGTTTAGGACAATATATATAATAATAACACAGATATAAAAGAATGCGGAACACAGATAACAAAAGTCTCATATATATATAACTGATGTCAGTTACAATACAGTTGACACAATACATATGATACAACTACAACTGTCGACTCTGGAAGTTATATATACACGTACATTATCAACTAATATACATGAATACATATCCACCTACACTATGACATGACTACTCCAAAAGATGTGAAAAGTCTTCATAGCTTAAACAGCAACTCAAAGCAGGAAATCTACAACCTGAAATAACTCGGGTCTGACCCGAGTATTACATTCAAAAGAAAATAATACATGGGTCAGTCTAATTCAAACTCAGTTATTAATGCACAAAAGCAATAATAATCAATATCAAATAGACAATAGTCACAGAAATCTCGTATATCCGACTCCTCGATAAGAGAATCGGATAACGGCAGATATAACACTAAACAGTGTTAAACAACATATCAGCAATCCAAATCATCAATAAAGATAGATAAAAAGAATATCAATGAAGATAATCTTAAAAACATCAGAATTGCCTAACGGCAATTAACAACAACAAAATAATCAATATAAAACATCAACTCTGGTAGGGCTGCAGTATACGCACGCGTATACTGCCTCGCCACTACAATCTAAAATGCACAAAAGGTCAACGGACCAAAATCAGATGAAGATTCAAATCCCAATGCCACGGCCTCAGTGGTCAAAGCAGACAGACCTGGACAATGTGCACGTATGTACACATTGAAAATTTACAAACGAATACGAGGTCAAACCCAAATAACGGATTCAACTCAAGTGAATTCGAAAACAAATCCAAATGCATTACTACAATGCTGTGCAGTTAAAGCGCTCGGCAGACTCAATACGGTGGAGGTGCAAAAAGTCATAGCGGGGATACAGCAAGGATATAGCAGGATATAGCGGGTGACTCTAAAATAGCATATAAAACTCATACTTAATGTTTTTACAAATATATAAATGGTAATTAAGTGAAAAATTAACATTCAATTGAATTATAATTAGTACATAAATAATTTTAAATAAAAACATGTGCGAATATACTATAAATAAACGTAAAACTGTTATATAACATAATTGAATTTAGTAGTATATTAGAGTATTTTCATTTCTAAAAATATATTAAAAAATCAATTAAATTAATTTCATAATTTTTATAATGTATAAATATTATTTTTTAATTCATTTCTTTTAAATAAGATATAGCGGAAACAGTAGAATATAGCGGAAATAACGGGATATAGCGGAAATAGCGGGGCTTAAAGCGGAAAGGCTATATTTGGGGCTATATGAAAATATCGTAGCGGCAGAAATCAGCTATGAGATATAGCGGGGTTATAGCGGGGTAATAGCGGGGCATTAACTGCACAGCTACAATGCAAACTAACAAGGGCAAAACTGCATATAAAACTAAACTGCAGTCACAAATGAATACGAGGGGCAAACTGCAACAAAACTGCAGCCACCACAAGTTCACAAGGGCAAGACTGCAGTAAATCAAATTCAAAGATTCAAGCTCACGCAAAGCTGAGGCAATACTCAAGTACTTCAAAAATGTCAATGCAACTCAAGGCAACATGAAGTATAACAGACTCAATGAAATAACACTGCCGATGCAAACAGGCTCGAGTCATAGTGCAGCATGAACCATAAGGTATACAACAAGTAGATGAACTATGCAACAGAGAGATGTACACATGACTCAGATATTTTTATCATAATATAACTATACAACACCTCAACAACAACATGACTCCATGCATAAGTACTATGCAGAACTCGAGACTACCAAGGTAATGCATCAATACCAAAGAAGGCGCCATTGACAACTACATGTACACCATGACATCAAGGCCAGAAGCTCAAGCTAGTAAATACTTCAGTGGAAAAGATGAATGCAAGACTATGATAAATGAAAAACCCAAATGAACAAGACTCAAGTATGTATACAGCTGATTAGAGGGTATGCAGCATGATGAAGCAGTGTGAAACCAACTTGCAAGCATACAAAATGCTCAATGCAAACAACAAATGTACAAGCTACAACTTCAAAAGAACCAAGTTATACAACAACGAGTACAGGTACAATATAATGCAGACTGGAGTAAAATAGTGGACAGTCCAAAGTAAAGACATATGCAACCTGACAGATCTCGAGAATATACATGCGTGAATAACAACAGCAGCCTCAACATATAATGATCAAAAGGCTTCACAGATCAGAGTGCTCAAAGTGAAAATAGCAAATGAATCATGACAAATGACCATGAAAATCAAAACTGTTCGGGGACGAATGCAAAATAATCAAGTATGGCCAAGAAATCACAACTGAAGCCATCAGAAATATCCCATTAGTAAAGTCGAGCAAAACCAAACTTATTCTCTCCATCTCAAAATTAGGTTGAAGCCGAAGTCAACATAAATTCACGAAACCAAGGCAAAAACGAACCAGAAGATGTCAGATAAATCTCAAGTAACAACATACATCGAAATGAGTTTACCAAAAACGAACAATATCAAGAGCCGAAGCTATTTTTAAAATGTCGAAGGCATTATCAAATCAAAGCAGGATGATCGAAAATGCACACAAACACTGTATAAATATGTTGCAAGTTCCAGTGTAAATCTTATATCACAGTCGAACAAAGTTCACTGTCAAAGTAACAAGAAACGGTACCATGGTCGAAGCACAAATCAAAAAAATAATCGAACAATTAAAGTCACAGGCCGGTAATTCGTGGGATATAGAAATCACGTCCTCAGTCGAACTGACAACTTCGACAAAATAAATAGCCATAGACAACTGAAATCGATGTCTTGCCAAAAAAAACTCAAAATCGAGACAGTGATGACAAAGGAGAACGAATAGTTCAAAACGAACACCAATGAAATCAACAATCGAAGCATGTAGTTGAATTAGATGTGAGGGCTACTCACCTTCTTTTTCGAGCAAGCTTGAAGAGTAGAAAGCATCGCTCGAGTAATCGTGGCCGCGACTTCAAATTCTCGAAGCCCTATCGCCAAGAGGAACGAAGCTGCCATTGCTTAACTTCTCGTCTTGATTACGGATTTTGACAGTGAATAGGGGAGAGGAGCGAACGAAAAAAATGAGAGCCGCCACCATTTTTCTTTCTTTTCGAATGTTTGCCTAGGGTTTCCTTTCATTTTAAATTTCGAACGAAAAATGAATAGAGGTTAAAGGGAACGAGTTTCCTTAGTTAGATATCACGGCAGAAACAATTAAACGAATACGTGGGCAATTATTCACAGTGTAAAGCCCACTCAACAGTCAACGAATTTTTTTTAAAAAGAATTTCAACTGATTAAACTCCAACAGCAATAATCCAACAATTTTTAATCGTCATTTGACGATAATCAACTATTATGAAACTCTGGGTCGTTACAGTTTGCCTGATCCGGACTGGTGAGAACGCATCGCCGCAGCGATCGCAAACACCGCGAAACAACACTCCCAAAATTTCGAAGGTGCACCAATCGACAACAAGTAATGAGTAGTTTACGAAGAAGTGTGTTCGCTCGAGGTAGCTAACCCCATTTGGCTCGGCACGGCTCATGTTTTAGTCATTTCCAATTTGACACAAGTGTCAAGGCTATCCATTATCGTTCTCTTTCTTCAGTCATCACGTACATCATTCCAACCACTTCATTCTGGATCACACTCCGTGTATAGTTATTAAAGTGGTTTTTAGTTTAGACAGAGAGTATGTCCCCAACCGATTCCGGTCTCTTTAATAACTTTCGTAATTATTTCACCGATTGGTTGTTTAATATATTTCAAAACCAAATCAAATTCAATTTCAATTAGAATTTTATAAACAAAATATTTCATATGTCTTTATATATCAATTTCCAAAATTTTACGTTTCAAAACTTCCAAATCACCATTTCAAAATCTTATAATTCAATTTCAAATTTGTATTTAAAACAATTCAAATATTGATTCAAGTTCGTATATAAGTTTCATTCCGAAATCATTTAAATTAATTTAATTTAACATTCAAATCAATTTAAAATTCATTGATCGATTTCATTCCATATTCGTTAAGTTAATTTATCATTTAAAACAATTTCTACTTAATTTCCAATTCATTAAATCAATTACTTAAGTTCAACTCCATTATATCAAAACTTACAAATTGAATTAAATTAAATTCGTCAAATCAAGTTCTTTAAATTTCAAGTCTTTCATTAATTCAATAAATCCCATTTTAATTCTTGTTAAAGAAATTCAATTTCACTTATTCATTTACTTAGTTACAAATTTCAAAACTCAATTAATAAAGAAACTAAATTTCACTTATTCAAGAAGTTCAATTTCACTTATTAAAGAATTCAATTTTATTTAATTATTAAATAATTTCAAAACTTAATTCAATCATTTCTTAGTTTAAACAACGTTCTTTCATCAATTACATTGTCAATATTTTGTTTCAGATTTTTACATATTAACATTTTCCTTTCATTAAAATTCAAATTCCAACGTCATTTAAAACCCTTATTATTTATTCAATAAAATCTTTATTTTATTTTTAAATCAAATTATTGACCAATCGGGTTTTATTTAATTCTCTATCCTAAGTCAAAGTTTATTTGGGTATTTATCATTTCAACCCGATTCCAATTCAATTCAAAATCAAAGCATAGCAAAGGGAACTTGCAGTGTGATAACTGGGATGGTGTCAAAGTAAATAAACAAGCAATAACAACAATCAATAACAATCCAATAATTGATCCAAATAATCCCGAAATAATCGTATTAGTTCACATTGTTATTTGTGTAAATTAATATAATTATTTCTAGAATCTACACTATCATTTCATGTAGATTAAAGATTATTACACTAATATTTATACGGTTCTTCACTTGGTATCTATTATTAAATTTCATACAACATCAATTTAAACAACAAACATTTAAATGGTTCAAGGTGTATTTTAACAAATTTCTACATGTCAATTAATTCAACATTTAAAGGGTCATATTATGCAAATGTCCTCTAATCGTTTATAACATATCTCAAATCTAACTATCCTACGTCAATTTCAATTTCAAATTATTATCATTTTCTACATTAACAATTTAACTTCCAATGTCAAAATCAAACAATCAATCATTTATCAACCAATACTGGATTATCATTTCATAAATAACAGATAATGGTGTCAGATGTCACAGGTGAACTGATACAGGTAATAACATATATAACAGTGTAATTACCTAACAGCAGCATTCAATTGTCGTTTCAATTGAAATCAAATTTAATAAATAAAAGAACATTAATCATGAGTGATTGCTCACCTTCCGAAGCTAGAGATGATTCGACAAATGGAACGTGCTACGAATCCAAGCACGAATTTGCAAAGCAAAGTAGATTGGCACGAACTCGACGAATAGAGCTGATAGCAGAAATCAATAGGAACGGATTAATTTAGCTTGATATAAAATTTAGACGAGATGTATTTTATATTTTAAATTTCCTTAAACCAATATTTAATTTAAAGTACACATTCCATTATCAATAAATCATAAATTTAAATATATATATATACACATTGAAATCAACACATATACATATTATAATAATAATAATAATAATCATATAGCATAAATAGGTTATGTACAAACATATATATATATATATGTGCCAAACTTCGCAGTATTTATTATATACATAGTAAAAGGTTTTTTTTCTGTAAGCAAAAGAAACTACTGACTAAATATACGTCCTCAAACCAAAATGAGTTGACCAAATTTAAGAATATATATACATTCGGCCATACATAACCCAACTTCATATTACTACTCTTATATACATCAATAAAAATAAACAGTACTATGCAACATACCCTATGGATAGCTGTAACAGAGAAGTACAAATGCATAAACTATGCATTCATTTATATGCATTTATATTAAACCTATTTTCCCATACACAGATTACCAAAAAAAAACAAGTAACCACTAACATATGCTATTGTTAAAAGCTTATATATAAATCAAAAAATATAGTTTCATAGCTTCATATATTAGTAAACGTATTTATATACATTCCGATACACTATACAACATACACAAGATATATACGATCTGTGATATAAATGTATATATACATCTATCATAAATAATATACTGCAGCAAAAATGTATACACACTATTTATAAATACTAACACTATAACTATGCACCTATATATACTAATGTATGTATATATATATACTCTCAAAATATATAGCATATAAACATCATGATTTATATAACATAAATATCATATACAATCTACCTGAATTCAATAGAGGAGTAGGAAACAAGTTGCAGCGTAGTTGGAGGCTGGAAGCTTGAGCTAGAAGAAAGGAGAGACGAACACTGAAATACTCGGCCATGGTGGCTTCGGCCAAGCTTGGGAGCGGAAGGGCAGAAGGAAGGTGAATCGTGCATGGCTTGCATGCTTTGGTGGAAAAGTAAGGAACGAGGAAGATGAGGTCAGTGATGGGTAGGTGAGGCTGATGGGAGATGATGTTGTGGTGGTAGGCTCGGTGATTTGGGCGAGGCATGGATTCTTGTGGAGGAAGGGTGGAGGAAGGCCAGAGGTGGCAGCAATGGAGGAGGGTGGAGGGAGAAGAGGGTGTGCATGTGAGGCCGCGGGATGGGGAAAAAGAAAGAGTGAGAGAGGAGGGGATATGAAGAAACGTTTGGAAAAGAAAAAAAATGAGGCTACAGGAAAAAAAAATAGAATGAAGGCATAAGTGGGAATGGAAGAGAGTGGAGTTGTGGTGGAACATAATGCAAATGGCAGAGAATAATGAAACAGAAAGATAGTGTGAAATCCCGAAAAATTTCTTGAAAAGGAAAACAAAAATTTAATGGTAGTAAAGCAAAAGCAAGAATTCAAGGCTATCAATAATCACAAAAGCGGATGACCGCTGAATTTGAGAATTCAAATGGTCATGGACACAAAGAGATTCGAACGGATACCGATATAGATAACATTTCTCACATCTCGCTGCCTATCGGACATCAAAACACTGAACTGAATATGCCGCAGGGATCGACACGACGAGACGATCAAAACGGTATATAGATATCAGCGGTATGATTGAATTATAAAAATTTCGAATTTTCTACTAGCAAAAAATGTAGAAAAATGCAGGAGAATAAGATTGACGGAGCTAAGATGTCCGAATTTGGAAAAACGAAAAATGACGTCTTGCTCAGAAGATGATTTAGAATTTTTCCATATAAAAATATTTGGGTTTCGAAAACATTTTATTTTCATTAATTCCTAACTGATTTAAATTAAAATAGAGATACACACGAAAATAAACTTTCATATTTTTAGATGAAAATTTACCAGTTGCTATGTTAAAATAGATGCATTTCAAATATCAAATTTTTATTTCAAAATTTATTATTTAAAATTTCACAAAATTTCAACTAATTACGTTATTAAAACAGTTAAAATTTACGGGTCGTTACAGTATTAATATGTTCAAATTATTTAAATTAACAATTGTTCATTTCTCATCTTATTATTAAATCTATTTTGAAATTAATTTGGAAATCAATAAAATTAATGTAATTGAAATATTGCAATTAATATGGTAAAGAACATCAACTGTAGAGTATGAGAATAATAAGATGGAAACTTATGTTAAACAAATTCATGAGGCAATAACTGGTTTAATATAAGAATATGTAAATCAAATAATAGAATTTGTTGAAATTTAAAATATAATAATTTGGGGTTTTATTACTGTTGTAATTTAACGTTGTAATTAATTTAATATTGAAATCTTAATATTAACAAGGAAAATTGAATTTCAAAAGATTATTAATTTTCGTGTAATCAAGAATGATGAAAATTGTTAACTTTTAAATTTTAATTTAAAAGTGATTAAATTGACTTTAAAATAGATTGTTTTAATTAATGTGTAAAATTAGTCTTTTTGGGCGCTGTCTCGGATCCGTACTAGTGAATTATTATAAGATTTCAAGTTTCGTAGCGATTAGATTTATCGTTCGATCGTGCAAGCTCGAAATGCGTAGAAATCAATTAAAGGATTTAAATGAATATAATTTGGTTTTAAAGGCGAACTTCTATATACAATAGAACTAGGGTTTGAAATTATTTCCATTGAGTTTAAAAATATTCAAAACCTATATTTTGACATATAGGATAACCTATTTTCGTTTCGTGAACGAAACGGGCTTTTCGGGTATTTGTTATCGCTTCGACCCATTCGATCTGTTTCATCCATTCTTATCCATCTCTGCCTATATATATGTTGTTATAAACCCCAGCAGCTCTATTCTATTTTTTGTACGTACAATTTCTGTTCTTATCTGCTCCTCCTCAATGGTGAATGACCCAAACCCTGAATTACAATTCCAAATCAAATCGAAAAATCCAAACTGCTCAAATCCTATCATATAACATATCATCGTGAAGCTCTCGACGAACATAATCTGCGTCTGTAGTTCGATTTTATAATCGAGTTTCGGTTTGTCCAAAAATCACAAAACAGTCTCGGCCGTCCATATTAGGGTTCGTTTTCAACAGTGGATCTTCATACAATTGACGACCGGGAAGCGGTGGCACGTAGAGGAGGACAAGAAGGTCTCAACGGTGGGGTCCGATCTGTGTATTGTCGCTGGAGTTTGCCAGAAATCAGCAAAAATGATGGCAGCGGCGGTTCATTCTCTGGCAGGGCGTAGGGTCGCGCGGCCATAGGCGGGGTGCGGCTTGGCCTGGGCGACACATTAGTGATGTTTGGTCACGATGCATGTAGGCGATGGCGTCAGCAAGTGAAAATGGCAGCAGTTGGTTGGTTCGAGCGAGCGTGCTCATCTGTTGATTGCGAGGGTTAGAGGTAATTGAAATTACAACTTTGTCCCTGATTTATTTTTAATTAGATTTTAAATTTCAAACCTTCTAACATCAGTAACTTTTGCATACGAACTCGGTTTGACTTGCGGTTTCTTCCATTGGGTACGTATCGAAATTCCGGACGACATGAAATGGGTTTGGTTGAATTTAGAGACTGTTGAAATTTTGGGCTTTAATTGGATTTTTAATCGGCTATAAATCAAAGGTGAGTGATTCAACCCACTCACGCAATACTAAATCTTCTTATGTTAGTTCAATCAAATTTATGAAGTGATAAAAATGTTATTGATTGTTGTTTGATAGTTTAAGTTGACATTTTAACTGCAATTGAATTTTATTCAATTAAATTGCCATTTAAATTAATATTGAAATTGAATTGCTAGTTGAATACCTGATATTGATAATCAATTAATTGTTGTGATTTAATGGCTGGTTTAGATGTTAATTGTAATGGATATCTATTTGTTGACATTTTTGGATGCTTGGATGGTTATTTATTTTCATATATCTCTGTTATCACTCTGTATATTAAGTGACAGCATATAAACTGCTATTTGAATTATTTCGAATAAATTAAGAAATAGGTTGAAATGATATATACCTATGACACTTTAATTTGGATTGAAATGATATATATCCATCCTGTAACGACCCGTATTTTTGAAAATTAAAAATATTAAATTTAATAAGATTTTTGGAATTTAATATTGTGAGAAATTAAAATTTATGATTTATAAATGGAAATAAATATATTAGAATATAATTTAATAATGTTGATTGAATGAAATCGACAACTATTTAATGTAATTTCAATTAATGGTAATAATAAAGGTTAATAATGAATATAATAAATGTTGTATAAAACGAGGAATTCAATGTTATTTAATTGGAATTGGTTTTAATATTTGTAAGTAAATTAATAATCTTTGTTGTGAACCATAAATATATTAATGTGTTCAAATTATTTAAATGTAACAACTGTTCAGTTCTCATCTTATTATTAAATTCGTTTTGGAATTAATTTGAGAATCAATGAAATTAAATGTAATTAAATATTACAGATAAATAATTCAGTTGGACTCGTATCGAAATTCCGGACAACATGAAACTAGTTTGGTTGAATTTGGAGACTGTTGGATTTTTAGGCTTTTATTGGATTTTTAATCGGCTATAAATCAAAGGTGAGTGATTTAACCCACTCACGCAATACTAAATCTTCTTATGTTAGTTGAATTAAATTTATGAAGTGATAAGAATGTTATTGGTTGATGTTTGATAGTTTAAGTTGACATTTTAATTGAAATTGAATTTTATTGAATTAACTTGCCATTTAAATTAATATTGAAATTGAATTGCTAGTTAAATACCTGATATTGATAACCAGTTAATTGTTGTGATTTATTGGCTGGTTTGGATGTTGATTGTGATGGATGTCTATTTGTTGACATTTTGGATGATTGGATGTTTATTTATTTTTATATATCCTTATTATCACTCTGTATATTAAGTGACAGCATATAAACTGTTATTTAAATTATTTTGAATGAATTAAGAAATAGGTTGAAATGACATATACCTATGACATTTTGATTTGGATTGAAATGATATATATCTGTTCCTGAAATTAAAATTTGAAATAACTATTCACTTGGCCATAGGGTAAAAAAATTTATACGGACACCAGATTGGTTTAATTAAATAGTTTAAAAATCTTTAATTTGGATTTTGGTTAAAGGATTTTATTTTAAAGAAAATAAATTATGGATTTATATGAATTGAATTATTTCTAATTCAAGCTTTGAAATGTTGGAATCGAAATTGGTTAAAAGAAATTGTTTTAGCGAGTTAAAATTGAAATATGAAGTTATAATCGATATATGACTTCAATTTTGAAAATTGATTATTTTTAAGTTTGAACCTTAAATTGGACAATGAAGTTTAAATTGATTTAAGGGGTTTGAATCATTAAATTGAAATTGGACTTGAAATCGATATGAATTGAAATGGTTTAAAATAAGAATTGAATTGGAATTTTAAATCATTGAATTGAATTGTCGAATCGAATTTGAAGCTGAAAATGAATGTTTCGAAAATTGAACTTAATTCGAATTGATATTGAAATCAAGTTGATTTGAAACCAAATTGAAATTAAGTTAGTTGAATTGAAAGACTGGAAATTGAGTCTTGTTGATTTGAAATTTGGACATGGATCTAGATTTGTTGAAATGGAAGGAAACAGTTTGATTTGATACTATTTTCAAAATAAATTATTTTAATATAAACTGCTTAAAATCTATCTTTTTAATATTCAAATTATTTAGATTTTCCAAACTATTTTACTATATAAACCACTTTTGTGACGCCCCACCTCTATACCCACGCTTGCCAAGAACACTACGGTGTAATGCTGTCAACTAGCACGGAGAATAAGGCTGTTGAGAAGCGACCCTCCATGTAACTTCTTTGTGCGAGCACCGATATGTCAGATAGTATAGCATGGACTTCATTTAAGGAGGAAATCCGACATACCGATACAAACTCAAAGCTATCACACGGTGGCTATATATAATCTTCGGAAACAAACATAGAAATAAACATAACATAAATCAGTCACAGACATCCATATCACAAAGGCGGAAAAAGATATGAATATATATATATAACACATGAAAGTGTACATCAGAGTAGTGGTCAGAAAGATCCACGATAATACAAAAGAATAGCAACACGTGTTATACAAAAGAATAAGTACACAACATAGAGTCTATATCTCAAATGTGTACATCCAAAAACTACTAATCTAAGTAGTTAGCCAAAAGTCAGAATAATCCTGAAGAGTAGTAAAGCAGAAGCACCTGTAACATCTCGGTCTGACCCGAGTATTATTTATAAGAAAATAATAAACGGATCAGTCTATCTATAAATATCAGATGACATGATATAGAATAAGGGATGTGGCATAAACATATAAAAACCATAATGGCATACTACTATAAGTGGGTAAATGATAATCAACAAGAGATTAATCAATATCACAAGAATCTTCTCAAAGATAAAATAGGGTATCATACCCTAAACTTGTATTCATAACAAAGTCAATGACACACAAATTCACCAATGCACAAAAATTGATATCATATCAATAAAAATTATGAAAATTGGTGAAGCACAAAGTCCAGAAATCAACACACGAAATCCAGAAATCACATAAAAAAAGGGGGGAAGGCCTATGAGCCGAATGCTCCACGAATGGTCCGAAGACCTATGAGCCGAATGCTCCACGAATGGTCCGAAGACCTATGAGCCGAATGCTCCACGAATGTGAGTAGAAACATCACACAAACGAGGTCTGGTCTCCCTCGCAGATAAAAAGACATCGCTCAATCGCTAGTCTAAATCAAATCACAAAAATGATCATCATGATCAACGAGAAGTGTCAATCACACCAAGCTAGTAAATATATGAGTTTAGCTTCATGTCCCATAACCACTTGCTTAACTTAAATATTTACGAACAAGCTATGAATCTTCATTAGAAAATTGTCACAAAAGGTTCAATCGAACAAGTCCAAGAATTAACCGACGAAGTGAACGCAAGCGTTATATACCACTCGTTTTACTAAGCCGTTTAATTAGATTTCTCATCCGAGTGAGTTAAAGGCTTGTATATACTAGTAGATTGGAAAATGGTTTGAGAAAAAGAGTTTTGTAGTTAAAGCAGTGTTGAAATCGCTTTTATGAAAGAGATATGATATTTACTAATAGTATTGAAGCCTTCACATTTTTAAAGTGACAAGTCACAAATCGATTGTTGAAACAAATCGCATCACAAAATTTCACATTCGAAGATGTGAGAAAAATCCAAGGAAATCAATTCCGAAACCATCAAAGTAGAAATATACTTGCGACCTAACGAGGTCGAATTAAATTGCAAAGACATAAAGTGAAATAGGTCGAACGACCTAAGGGTAGAATGCCGTGCGACCTAGCAGGAGAACAGGTCGAGCGACCTAGCCAAATACAGGTCATTCGACCTAAGTCTTGGCCAAGCTACGGAAAAGGATCGAACGACCTAACGAGGTCGAGCTAAGGAGTGTAAGTAGGTCAAGCGACCTAAAAAGGTAAACAGGCCGGGACGACCCAGTGGGTTGCGACCTAAAGTAGAATAGGTCAAACGACCTAATGGTCTCGACCTAAAATGCCATCAGAGTCGAGCGACTTTAAGGTAGACTGGGGTCATGTGACGCCCCACTCCGAGAGCCTCATTAACAAAGAGTATTATATGGATAATACCGTCTGCTAATGCGGACCATAGAGTATAATGGAAGCGACCATGTGTAGTCTTACTTTAACTATCTACTGAACACGCCGAAAAGTGGTTTTTATCATCTCATGTGGTTTGACAAGTTCAATAAATACTTAAAGCAAAACTACAATGGCTATAGGATCTATCAGAACAAAATGTAACAACTCAATGTAACACACATCACAGAACAGTAAAACATCAAATACATTACACATACCCAGATACATCACAGAGTATACAAAATAATACATGTCAAGTGGTATAACAAACCACAATATATAGGCGAATCCAAAAGAATACATCAGAGTTACAACAAAATGGGACTACGCAAAAAAAAAGCTATGACAAAAAGAAGCTAGCGGAGTAGTCCATGCGGAAGCAAAATAGGCTAAGTCCAAAAGCACCTAACCTGAAACATCTCGGTCTGACCCGAGTATAAAATACACGAGTCAGTCTAGATAAACAAATCAGTTATATAAACTGAACAACAATAAACCTGCAAAAACATACAGTTTGACAATTATCTCTAAAGGAGATAACACAATCATCTAACAAAAGATGAACACAACAAAACAAGCCTCATATCATCGGCATCTCAACAAGCAAAGGATATCATATCCCAAATCAAGCCAAAAGGCAAATAACAAATACCAATGAAGGTACACAAGTTCCACTAGATGATCGCTACATATCATGCGGCTCAAAAAGACCAACAACGAAAGGCGATGCACTAGGGAATATACATATCAATCAAAACAACAAAAGATGCTCGAGCTCAGTACTGTATAACAAGGATCCATAAGCCTGAAGGATCCAAACCCAATATCACCCATGCGGCTCAAAAAGACCAACATCGGAAGCGATACTATAGGGCAACAAACCCGAAGGCACAAACCCGAAGGCAACATACCCGAAGGCAACAAACCTAGGGAGACAGTCCGAAGACACTATCCCAAAGGCAACAAACCGTAGTGGTGAAGGTCCGGAGGCCCAGTAGTGGACACCACTAACTGGCGGAATGTGTCACAACTCTTGAAAAGGAACCCGAAAAGTGTTAACGCGAGTCCCATAACCACTCGTTCGCACTAAACGGTTTACTATCCATTAGCCAATTTCACACTCAAAGCATTACAATGTTTACCTCATCTCATCGGTAAACAAGACACAAAGGTCAAAACGATCAATCGAATAGGTCGGGGATTAATCGGAAAGGTGAACGCGCGGATTCATGGTCCGTGTTTTACCTAACCATTTAATCTCTTTTCCACTTCGTTCGAAGTGCAAAATTGTGTGTGTTTAAATAGAAATTTATAAAGCGGAGAAGGGAGCTTTTAATATGATTTAGAGGGATTATTTATAAAAACCGTGAATGAAGTCAAAGGTAAGTTATCAAAGCCAAAGATGCAATATTAAACACTAAGAACCAACTTGAATCGATAAAATTTGGAAAACCAAACAAAACGAACAAAAACAGGCAAAACAGGAGCAGGTCGGTCGGCCGGCTACAGGGCTCGGTCGACCGGACACTGTTCTAGAAAAATTCTCGGGAAGCAGGTTAGTCGACCGGACTTCCTGGGTCGGTCAGCCGGAGCCTGAATTCCTGCACTTCCAAAACAGAGGCAGGGAATAGCTCAGGTAGCAGGTCGGTCGACTGGACCCTGAGGTCGGTCGACCGGACCTGAACCTGGGCTGTTTCCAGCCTATTCAAATGATGATCAAACTCTCCCAACTTTCAATCGGTCGAGCACGGACGCTAGGGGTTCACGCCTAACGGTTGCCCGGTCCTATAAGCACATCGATTCATTACCAAAACAAGATCAAAACATCCATAAAGGAATGTTCATAAAAATTAGACTTTGAAACCCAAGAATTGGAATGTACATAAAACCGATCCAAACATAGATCAAATGCATATGAACAAGTAATAGGAATCCATACCTATCACTCAAAGATGATTATAGTCATAGATGTGAGATAAAATCTCACCTTTTTACACAAAACTAAGAAGAAGAAGGAGCTCAAATGCAAAGAAACAACCAACCACACTCCACTTCAACTCTACAAACTTCAATCTAAGAATAAACACATATTTCCCAAATTAGGGTTAGGAAATTTCTGAAATTGAAGAGAAGAAGAGTTGGAGAAGATGAAGAGGAGGCTTACCTATCCTTCTCTTTGATTTTTGGAGCAAGAATTCGAGTTGTAAGAAGAAACTAGGGTTTTGTAATTTCTAATTCCTCTTCCTCTCCACCATTTTCAGTTTGCTTGAGGAAATGAAATGAAATGGGAGTGAATGTGTAACAACCCGGAAATTTCGAACCCGAAAATTCCAGATAGTTAGAAGAAAAAGAAAAGAGATAGAAGAAAGAAACAGAAGAAGACACAGATTCTCACATTCGCAGCGGATCAAAATACAATATCGAATAATAATATCAGTTATACAAAGAAAACTGTATTTGTTAATTACATTTTAATACATCAGAGTTACAACCATTTATACATGAACTGGACAGTTATACAACTTGTTCCAGACTACAATCTATACAGATTACACAGTCTCATATACACAGCGGAATACACTCCATACGTTCCTGTCATCCAGCTCGCCTCCTGAGCTCCAAACGGCCTTACCTGAAATCTGTAATACTCGGTCTGACCCGAGCATTACATCAAAGTAACACCCGGGTCAGGCTGGAAACCAGCGTGAGTAAACTCATCTAACATGGAATACCAAGCAATATAACTTAAGTGAATTACCAGGGTAACTCGTACTTTTCTACGAGTTCTAATCATATTTAAGTCAATCATTTATCTCAAACAATATCCAAGAATCGTTATCCAGTTTTAAATATCCATGATACTTAACTTATTTCATTCCAGCCTGTTTGCTTCCAAACTCACATTTATAAAGAATCGAAGTGGTTTCGGGTATTTACTGATACCCGACCCCGGTCTCTTCGAATTCAATGTCATTTCTAATCCAAGTTGTTAAGTTTTAAACAATACAATTCAAATCCAGGATATCATACAGCAATTCAACTCAGATAGTTAGCCTACGTTATCATAGTTTAACCCATTCATATTAACTTTTAATTAATCTCCTTAATTAATTAAACACCATAATTAATGATTCTCTAATCACTTAATTAAAGAAATTATTTAATAATTAATCACTTAACCTTGCTTAATCAATCATTAATTAATTACAAACCATTTAATTTAATCATTCCTTGATTACCATACAAATCAAGTAATTAATTTTTAATTACCCAATTAATTACTCCTTAATTATTAATTAACAAACCTTAATTATTAATTAATAAAACTTAATTACAAATCAACTAATCTTTAATTAATAGTTAATTCAATCTTTAATTACCAATTGATTAATCTCTAATTACTAATTAATTAATACTTAATTACAACTTAATTACTTAATTAATTAATGACTCTTCAATTACTTCATTAATTATCAAATCCTTAAGTAATTATAAGATAAAACATTCCCTTTATTAATTTCCTATCACATATTTTTAAAACATTTATCCCTTTAATTAACACTTAATTATAACCCAATTACTACATTTTTAATTACCAATTAAATTAATTACCAACTTTTATTACTTAAACTTTGCATTTTCTTTGCATTACAACTTTGTATTACTAAAATTTTTATAAAATTGTACATATCATAACCTCAAATTTCAAAAACCAAACAACATTTTACTTCACCTTTAAAACCTATATATGTTTCATTTTTTTTAAACCTGCATTTGATTTTATTTTAGATTTAAAACTGTATTTTAAACTTGTACAAGTTTCCACTTAAAACAGAAAAACTCATCACAATTAAACCCGAGTAATTTACTAAAATACCCGAGCCTCTCTCGTGCTACTCGCGATCCACTCACGTCTCCGAGTTACTCACGCAACGTCTCGAGTTCGACACCGAGAACGATCGTCTTCCCCAAACTCGAACTCACAGCACAACTATCCCAAACCAAACATACACGTGTGCACGTGTACGGCTGATCCAACCATCTCCGATCAACGTTCCGAACGCCAGCAAGTCGCCGTCACCCACCTCAATCTTCCCAACCATCCAGTTTGACGAACTCGACTGGAAATCAAAATCGAGTTAGTTCGATTCCACTAGAACCAAATTCGAAGAACAGAACTTCCCCCTGGTGTGATCACCTTCGATCAACTGTCGATGTCGCATGAACTCGAACAACATCGTCGACCAAAATTGAACCTTAAACCCTACTTCACCCCCACCAGGCTACTCCGGCCATCATAAAATTTTACCATCACTTTTCCCATGATCTCCGGCCTACAATCCTCTTCTGGCCACAACCCCGAAGCCTAATCATCCTCCGTTCACCAGAATTTATCAGAAAACTAAATTCCGTTCAACCCAAATTATCTCGACATTCCCATTCTTAAAAATCATGATTTTACTTTTTAAAAACTTAGATTTTGAAAACAAATTTGATTATATACTTGAATCCAGAAATTATTTAAGTCGAATATTTGATAGAATTTAAAATCCTACGGTTCTTCTTTCCTTTTTATTAAGACTGGCTTCAGATTTAGCTTGAAATCATCTTTAAAATTTATATCATATTATAACAAACAATTTTTGTTTATACATTATGCCCTATAGAAGATCAGGGAAGGAGAACATGATTTTTCTTCTCAGATTTAAAACCCGAACAACAAGAATAGAGCAAACATCTTGTAAACAGACATGCACACCCATTCAATTCATATATATACACATATGATCATATAAAACAATCATGAAATCACTTATCACTAATTTACTTCAAGATCACTGCATGCAATCAAGACTTAAAATAGATTAAAAGCTTGTTTACTCACCTGTTTTAAAATGTTGAACAGAGAAGCTTAAAACTGGAAAACTTTGATTAGCTTGAAACCATGCTTTTAAAACTGAGATGGATTTGCTTTGATCTGCTTAGATGTTACAGGTTTATAAAGGGTTGTTATTTGATGATTATTTGCATTTTGCTTTGTAGCTGAATCTTGAAGTGGTGTTTTGAATCTGCATTAAATCTTTGCTTGATCTGCCCCTTGTTTTGGTTTGATAAATTGAAAACGTTGCTTGATGTTTTGAATCCTTTTCTGTTTACAGGTTTGTTTGTTTTTTTAAATTTCCAGGTTTTTTGAAAGAAAAATGGAAACCTGGTATTTTCTTAAGCCTTTGTTACTTAAAATTCAAAAGAAAATAAAGTTTTTGCCACTTGTTCTTTTCTAAACTAACACTTGTATGAAAACCTAACACTTGTTATTTACATAAGCTAAGTAACTTACATTTGTTAATTTATATGCTAATATTTCAACACTTGAATTTTGTATGTATAAATATATCTTTAAATGTTTTATAAACCTTTGTATTTAATTTCTATTTAGTTAATATCTTACTTAATTTATACTTAGTAAATATTTTAAAAATTAATCTTATACTAATAAAATCATATGTATATATATATATGTATGTATTCTAATCCAATTTACTTTAAAAATATTATCTTTAGAATTCCAAATTCAAATTCAAATTCAACTTAAAATCACTCATATAAATATATATATTTTAAACAAACACAAATTTAATTTGTAAATAATAATTCTATTTAAAATCCAAAATAAAAATAATACATTATTATTGTTTTGGAAACAACAATTTTTACCAATTTTAAATAATTATAAAGGAGATTATCAAATACATATCTATCCAATATTTAAAACCCAACATTATTATAATTCAGATTCTTATATATATTCAGATATATCTCAGAATTTCATTTGTTCAATTTACAAATAAGTATTTTAATAAATTTAATTCTATTAATTTCCAATTAACAGATGCCCAAAAATCCGGGTTATCACATTCCTTCCCCCTTTGAATCTTTTCGTCCTCGAAAAGGAACGAAACCAGAATTTTAAATACTTATTATCAGATAAATTATTCTTTGATCACTTTTAAAACACTTTTAAAATCTATATAATTTTATAAGATAGTTTTTACAAAAATACTTTTATAACTCGATGTTTTAATAAGTCCATCCTCGTTCTCACAGAAATTCGGTTATACGTTGATCAGACGTAGGACTGAAAATCTATAAGTACTTAGCAGACCCGTTTTCAACACCCAGTGAAAATACTTTGGAAAATAATTTATTGAAAATATAGAAAACAGTTTTTTTTTTTTTTTTTGAAAATAGAGGAAATATCTTTGGTGAGAATGCTCTGGAAATCATCACCCCCATCCATGGTCGCAGTTAACCCGATGGTTACGTTGCCGTCCCGGCAAAATCCACAGATAACTGTAAGTCTCCGCGCTCCTCGATTACGCCATGGAACCCGCTACAGATCGCAGTTATACCCGGGCCTTACGTTGCTATCACAGCACAAACCCATATAACTGTAGGCATCAGCGCCACCGAATTTCGCTGCCAAATAATGAAACTTCTCCCACATAGGTCGCAGTCTACCGATATAAAATCAAACGTAGACAGTTGGCTCTCAGCGGCACACACGACTTTCGCTATGTTACCATAGTGTCACAGTCTACCGATATAAAATCAAACGTAGACAGTTGGCTCTCAGCGGCACACATGACTTTCGCTATGGTCTGCAGTAGATCGCAGTGACATCGAGTTACATTGTCGTCACAGAATAACCCAAATGCCTCTGTGGGCACCAGCCCCTCGACTTTCGCTACACAAATAATCCTCAGGAACTAGTTTTGTCCGGACTCCTCACAGGATCAACTTTAGAATCCCCCCTTGGGGTTCAAGGCAGTACCACCCAGTGGCACTCCTGAGAAGTTCATTTCAAGGGAGCGCCTTTTTCCCCAGAGCTATACTCAAAACATTTTATACTATATACTTATAGTATCTTCAAATCATACCCTTTATGATTTATCAAAATCTCCTTTACACAAAATCGATTACCAAAAATCGATGATTCTCAAACTAGGCTTTCCAAAATCCAAAATTGATTTCTCAAAAATCAAAAGCCCTTTCCAAAATCCATAGGTTCCCAAAACCTTTTCCAAAATCATTCTCATAAGATCCTTTATATATATATAGATATAGATATATATATACTTTGAAAATCTTTGGATCATTTCAAACTTTGTATAAAACCTCTTTTATACTTCAAATATTTCAAAACCCTTTTCTTTTAGCAATAGATTCAACAAGGGAAGATTTACCTTATATAACAAGGATATATAACTTTATTTTATTCTAAATCAAATATTCACATTTGATAAATCTTTTATAAAGTTATTAACCATATTTCTTTTCAAAAACCATTTTACAGTTCTTATCCCCAATCTTCAATATCAATTTCATTCAAATCCGTACGATGCACACATATCATCCGTACACAATATCAATCTGATCACTCAATCGATCACACAATTTCACTTCCGAACTAGTATCGTCCACCCGACTTCCTAGTGCGGACTCAGATCTGGTTTCTTGATCAGAAACCGTCATTCTCCTTGCATAGTCGTAGCCATGATAGAGAATATCCAGAACCAATCAACAATCCATATCCAGGTTCGCCGTCAAAAATCGAGCGAAAAATCCCAACTCGGATCGATAATACTATCTCGAAATTCTGTGCTCGAATTTGGATCAAATCACTATGCGAATAGAATAATATACGTATATCCTACGTATTTATCTTTATTGGTTATTAGCCAAATCAGTTTCCTTTTCTATTCATATTTCCTTTAATTTCATTCACTTATTTTCAATTGATTCCATTTCCAATTGAGTTATTACTTCAATTACAAACAGTTTGAACTCTGACCTATGTAAATTTAAAAATAGCTTGAAAAAGTTTAAAATAGATAAGTAATTGAAAAATAGTTATTAGTTTGTAAAATAGCTGTAAAATAGTTAAGTAGGTATAAAATAGTTAGATAATTGCAAAATAGTTTTTTTTTTAAATAGTGATTAGATATAAGTAACTGAAAAATAGTAATTAATTTATAAGACAGTTTCAAAATAGTTAAATAGTTCCAAAATAATTGTAAAATAAGTATAAGATAGTTAGGGGTTTAAGAAGAAAGATTGTATAGTAAATAGTTTGGAAAAATATTTTTGTATTAAAACAATTTATTTTGAAAATAATCCAGAGCCAAACTGTTTAATTTCCCAATCTCCATTTCCAATTAATTCACATAAATTTCAAATTGAATCAGTTTTATTTATTTCAATTCCAGTTTGAATTAATCCCAATTTCCATTTGAATTTGAACTCATTCAACTTCAATTTTATTTCAAATTATTTCAATTCAAATTTTCCATTTAAACTTATGCTTATCCATCTTCAATCACAATTCTAATTAATTCAAATCAAATTCAGTTTGAACTAATTATATTTAAATCTCAATTTTAAACTATCTCGAATTATATAAATTCGAGTTAAATTTCTAAATGTTGATTTAATTCCTTAAATCAAATTAACCCTTATTTTTAAACCAACAATCTAAATTTTTAAACAATTAAATTTTGAGTCCAAATTTCAAAACTTCATTTTAAAGTATCTTTACTTAGCTTATTTCAAAGTTCAAATTAAAAGTTCAAAGAAATTTTATCTTCAAAATTCAATTTATTGCCCAATTTTATCTTCCAACTTTGAAACTGACTCTTAAACAATTTTAAGTTACAAATTCAATTCTTATCATTCAAATCTTAAGTTTAAAAGGGATTCCCATATCCTTAATTTCAAATTAAGGTTTAATTTTTATTTATCTCAATAATGGATATATTATCACAATCCATTTCTTCATTCATTCAAACAAATCAAATTCACCATTTTTAACTTTCCAAGTTAAATTTCAATTTCATCTTGAAATTTCCAATTCAAGTTGTTCATTCTAAACTCATTTAACTTCCCTTAAGTTAATATTCAATTTAATTTAGTCAACTTGACCTAATTTGAATTCCCATTCAAAATTTAAACCTTATAATAATAATCTTCCCACTTATAAATTCAAAACTTATCACTTCGGGTTTTCATATCACATTCCAATTTAAAACTCAACACTAAGTGTTTATTTCAAATCATCATTGGTATTATGTATATTCCTCATATATACATTTTCTTTACACACCAAGTTATACTTTAAATTTTTAAACCACCTTTGGTTTTAATTCAAAACAAATTTCTTTAAAATAATTTCAAGTTTTCTGGATTTAGATTTAAAATTTTACAATTTTAAATTATCTTCAATTCTAATTTATAAGTCATACTTACCTAAAAGTTTACTTCCCTAAAACGTTTCATTTTTCTTAATTATTTACAACATTTCATTATTAAACACATCAACCATCTATGATAACAACCAAGATTATCATATCTGGAAACCAATTCATTATTATCTTTATCCTGATAACACTTCTACAATTCAAGATTTTAATTTTAGTTTGGATCTATTTCAAACTTATCTTCATTCAATTTCAATTTGGTTGTATTTCTATTACCACTTAATTCTCATTATTTTATTTTATTCCAATGATTAACAACCGATTACCTTAATATTTATTAGAAAGAAATATTGCTTTATATATCAAAATATAATCTTATATAAAAGTCATTTATTTTTAAAACCATTTAAAATCTTTATATAAGAAAATAACAAGTACGCTCTCATATATATATATACACTCAACTCATTCTAGGGTACCATTGACCCTATCCTTAACGAGTAATTCTAACAGAGCCAAGGTTCTCGCTTAACCTTCGCTCTGATACCAAGTGTAACAACCCGGAAATTTCGAACTCGAAAATTCCAGATAGTTAGAAGAAAAAGAAAAGAGATAGAAGAAAGAAACAGAAGAAGACACAGATTCTCACATTCGCAGCGGATCAAAATACAATATCGAATAATAATATCAGTTATACAAAGAAAACTGTATTTGTTAATTACATTTTAATACATCAGAGTTACAACCATTTATACATGAACTGGACAGTTATACAACTTGTTCCAGACTACAATCTATACAGATTACACAGTCTCATATACACAGCGGAATACACTCCATACGTTCCTGCCATCCAGCTCGCCTCCTGAGCTCCAAACGGCCTTACCTGAAATCTGTAATACTCGGTCTGACCCGAGCATTACATCAAAGTAACACCCGGGTCAGGCTGGAAACCAGCGTGAGTAAACTCATCTAACATGGAATACCAAGCAATATAACTTAAGTGAATTACCAGGGTAACTCATACTTTTCTACGAGTTCTAATCATATTTAAGTCAATCATTTATCTCAAACAATATCCAAGAATCGTTATCCAGTTTTAAATATCCATGATACTTAACTTATTTCATTCCAGCCTGTTTGCTTCCAAACTCACATTTATAAAGAATCGAAGTGGTTTCGGGTATTTACTGATACCCGACCCCGGTCTCTTCGAATTCAATGTCATTTCTAATCCAAGTTGTTAAGTTTTAAACAATACAATTCAAATCCAGGATATCATACAGCAATTCAACTCAGATAGTTAGCCTACGTTATCATAGTTTAACCCATTCATATTAACTTTTAATTAATCTCCTTAATTAATTAAACACCATAATTAATGATTCTCTAATCACTTAATTAAAGAAATTATTTAATAATTAATCACTTAACCTTGCTTAATCAATCATTAATTAATTACAAACCATTTAATTTAATCATTCCTTGATTACCATACAAATCAAGTAATTAATTTTTAATTACCCAATTAATTACTCCTTAATTATTAATTAACAAACCTTAATTATTAATTAATAAAACTTAATTAAAAATCAACTAATCTTTAATTAATAGTTAATTCAATCTTTAATTACCAATTGATTAATCTCTAATTACTAATTAATTAATACTTAATTACAACTTAATTACTTAATTAATTAATGACTCTTCAATTACTTCATTAATTATCAAATCCTTAAGTAATTATAAGATAAAACATTCCCTTTATTAATTTCCTATCACATATTTTTAAAACATTTATCCCTTTAATTAACACTTAATTATAACCCAATTACTACATTTTTAATTACTAATTAAATTAATTACCAACTTTTATTACTTAAACTTTGCATTTTCTTTGCATTACAACTTTGTATTACTAAAATTTTTATAAAATTGTACATATCATAACCTCAAATTTCAAAAACCAAACAACATTTTACTTCACCTTTAAAACCTATATATGTTTCATTTTTTTTAAACCTGCATTTGATTTTATTTTAGCTTTAAAACTGTATTTTAAACTTGTACAAGTTTCCACTTAAAACAGAAAAACTCATCACAATTAAACCCGAGTAATTTACTAAAATCCCCGAGCCTCTCTCGTGCTACTCGCGATCCACTCACGTCTCCGAGTTACTCACGCAACGTCTCGAGTTCGACACCGAGAACGATCGTCTTCCCCAAACTCGAACTCACAGCACAACTATCCCAAACCAAACATACACGTGTGCACGTGTACGGCTGATCCAACCATCTCCGATCAACGTTCCGAACGCCAGCAAGTCGCCGTCACCCACCTCAATCTTCCCAACCATCCAGTTTGACGAACTCGACTGGAAATCAAAATCGAGTTAGTTCGATTCCACTAGAACCAAATTCGAAGAACAGAACTTCCCCCTGGTGTGATCACCTTCGATCAACTGTCGATGTCGCATGAACTCGAACAACATCGTCGACCAAAATTGAACCTTGAACCCTACTTCACCCCCACCAGGCTACTCCGGCCATCATAAAATTTTACCATCATTTTTCCCATGATCACCGGCCTACAATCCTCTTCTGGCCACAACCCCGAAGCCTAATCATCCTCCGTTCACCAGAATTTATCAGAAAACTAAATTCCATTCAACCCAAATTATCTCGACATTCCCATTCTTAAAAATCATGATTTTACTTTTTAAAAACTTAGATTTTGAAAACAAATTTGATTATATACTTGAATCCAGAAATTATTTAAGTCGAATATTTGATAGAATTTAAAATCCTACGGTTCTTCTTTCCTTTTTATTAAGACTGGCTTCAGATTTAGCTTGAAATCATCTTTAAAATTTATATCATATTATAACAAACAATTTTTGTTTATACATTATGCCCTATAGAAGATCAGGGAAGGAGAACATGATTTTTCTTCTCAGATTTAAAACCCGAACAACAAGAATAGAGCAAACATCTTGTAAACAGACATGCACACCCATTCAATTCATATATATACACATATGATCATATAAAACAATCATGAAATCACTTATCACTAATTTACTTCAAGATCACTGCATGCAATCAAGACTTAAAATAGATTAAAAGCTTGTTTACTCACCTGTTTTAAAATGTTGAACAGAGAAGCTTAAAACTGGAAAACTTTGATTAGCTTGAAACCATGCTTTTAAAACTGAGATGGATTTGCTTTGATCTGCTTAGATGTTACAGGTTTATAAAGGGTTGTTATTTGATGATTATTTGCATTTTGCTTTGTAGCTGAATCTTGAAGTGGTGTTTTGAATCTGCATTAAATCTTTGCTTGATCTGCCCCTTGTTTTGGTTTGATAAATTGAAAACGTTGCTTGATGTTTTGAATCCTTTTCTGTTTACAGGTTTGTTTGTTTTTTTAAATTTCCAGGTTTTTTGAAAGAAAAATGGAAACCTGGTATTTTCTTAAGCCTTTGTTACTTAAAATTCAAAAGAAAATAAAGTTTTTGCCACTTGTTCTTTTCTAAACTAACACTTGTATGAAAACCTAACACTTGTTATTTACATAAGCTAAGTAACTTACATTTGTTAATTTATATGCTAATATTTCAACACTTGAATTTTGTATGTATAAATATATCTTTAAATGTTTTATAAACCTTTGTATTTAATTTCTATTTAGTTAATATCTTACTTAATTTATACTTAGTAAATATTTTAAAAATTAATCTTATACTAATAAAATCATATGTATATATATATATGTATGTATTCTAATCCAATTTACTTTAAAAATATTATCTTTAGAATTCCAAATTAAAATTCAAATTCAACTTAAAACCACTCATATAAATATATATATTTTAAACAAACACAAATTTAATTTGTAAATAATAATTCTATTTAAAATCCAAAATAAAAATAATACATTATTATTGTTTTGGAAACAACAATTTTTACCAATTTTAAATAATTATAAAGGAGATTATCAAATACATATCTATCCAATATTTAAAACCCAGCATTATTATAATTCAGATTCTTATATATATTCAGATATATCTCAGAATTTCATTTGTTCAATTTACAAATAAGTATTTTAATAAATTTAATTCTATTAATTTCCAATTAACAGATGCCCAAAAATCCGGGTTATCACAGAATGGATGAAGAGTTAGAGAGCTAGGGGGTTAAGTGGGGTTAAGGGCTGAACCCAAACCCAAATAGAAAAAAGTGGCAAAAGTCATCTTACTCCAAACATATCAAAGATTATACTCAAAATGATCGCAAACGCCATTTTGAACTCAATGGAAATAGTTTCGAGCTCCAATTCGGCCGTTTGCAAAAAGTAACATTTCGGACCCTAAAATCCGACTAACGACGCTACATTTAAATTAAACATTTAAATATAGAATTGTCAAACATGCAGGTTGTTACAGATCTCCCCTCCTTACAAAATTGCGTCCCCGCAATTTCCTAGAGACGATATTTGTAACAACTACATACAACAACAAACAAAAGAAAACGAATTAAGCTTGAGATGAAAAAATACTCACCGTTCAAAGAAAAGATAGAAAACCCGGATAAGATCGCTCAATAAATTCTCTGGTTTCCCAAGTACAGTCATTGGGATTAGCGGATCATTGAATTTTAACAAGCGGCACGTCCTTGTTCCGAAGGTGTCGCACCTCCGTGGCAAGTACGCGAATAGGTTGCTGTACAATAGATAAGTCCGGTGAGACCTCAAGCTCTTGCAAATCAGGAGAAGTAATAACAGAATCCGATTCTCGAAGACACTTCCGAAGTTGCGAGACGTGAAACACGTCATGAATGCCAGATAAATGAGTAGGAAGCAATACTCTATAAGCCACTGGGCCAATACGTTCAGTAATAGAAAATGGTCCTACATAACGAGGAGCCAATTTACCAGTCGTACTGAAACGCATAACCCCTTTCAAAGGAGAAACACGAATAAAAACAAGATCACCGATCGAGAACTCGAGAGGCTTCCTACGGTTATCCGCGTAGGATTTCTGGCGGCTTTGTACCTCTTTCATTCTCTGACGAATAAGAACAATCTTCTAAGAAGAATCACGAACATAATCTGGGCCAAGAAAAAGCTTCTCCCCAGATTCCAACCAACAAGAAGGCGATCGACATGGCCTTCCGTATAAGGCCTCGAAAGGAGCCATACCGATACTAGACTGAAAACTATTGTTGTAGGAGAACTCTACAAGAGGTAAATGATCCTCCCAACTACCTCCAAATTCTAGAATACAAATACGGAGGAGATCTTCCAAGATACGATTCACCCGTTCAGTCTGTCCATCAGACTGCGGATGATAAGCTGTGCTGAAATTAAGCTTTGTTCCCAAAGCTTGCTGAAGACTCTTCCAAAAATGACTGGTGATAAAGGATCACGGTCACTGACAATCGAACTAGGAACACCGTGAAGTCTCACGATTTCCTTGATAAATAGCTTAGCCAAAAGAGAAGCGGTCCGAGTGGACTTAATTGGAATAAAGTGAGCAGACTTGGTCAATCGATCAACTATGACCCAAACAGAAGTATGGCCCGACCTCGATCGAGGTAGACCATCAATGAAATCCATAGAAATCTGATCCCATTTCCACAATGGAATCTCAAGAGGCTGAAGAAGACCAGAAGGACGCTGATGTTCAGCTTTAATACGTTGACAAGTTATGCAATTACTCACATAACTCGCTACATCACGCTTCATGCCTTCCCAATAATAAAGGCGACTCATATCAGCATACATCTTGCTACTTCCGGGATGAATAGTATACTTAGAACGGTGACAATCATCAAGAATGTCATGTCTAAGTGCAAAATCATAAGGCACAAAAAGACGGTTCTTCTTGCGAAGACACCCATGAGAATCAATGTTAAAATCCCGCAACGCCTCATCACAGGATTCAGACTCACAAAGCTTAATAAGATGTAACAAATCAGGATCACGCCGCTGAGCATCGGCAATACGATCCAATAAAATGGGTCGAGCTCCCAAACTAAATAATAGAATAGGAGAATCAGAAGATGAACCTTGATCACGAATTTCGTACAAAGATAAAGTCTCAAGAACATCCCATTCGGCAAGCATCAAAGAAACAACAGCCGAATGTTTGCGACTAAGCGCATCAGCAATACGATTACCCTTACCAGGGGTATATTGGATATCAAAATCATAGGAGGCAAGAAACTCGAGCCAACGCTGTTGCCTCATATTGAGTTCCTTCTGAGTGAACAAATATTTCAACGATTTATGATCGGTAAAGAGAATGAAGTGCTCGCCTAATAAATAGTGTCGCCAAATCTTCAAGGCGAAGACGATGGCGGCTAACTCAAGATCATGAGTGGCATAACGAACTTCATTCGGACGCAGTTGCCTAGAAGCATAAGCAACTACCCGATCCTTCTGCATAAGCACGACACCGAGGCCACTACCACAAGCATCGGTGTAGACAACAAGATCATGATTCCCCTCAGGAACCACGAGAATAGGAGCATTAGTGAGAAGTTCCTTTAATGTCCGAAAGGAAGCTTCACACTTGTCGGACCAATTATAACGAATGCCTTTCCGAGTAAGGCTGGTGAGAGGAAGCACAACACGAGAAAAATCCTTAATGAACCGACGGTAATACCCCGCCAATCCAAGGAAACTACGAATCTCATGAATATTCTCAGGCCTCTTCCAATTTTGAATGGCTTCGATCTTTGAGGGATCGACAAAGATGCCGTTAGAAGATACAACATGGCCTAAGAACTTAACCTTATTCTCCCAAAAATGGCACTTGGAGAATTTGGCTTTTAGCTGATGGTGACGAAGAGTGCTCAAGACAATTCTCAAGTGATTAGCATGCTCAGCTTCAGACTTAGAATAAACAAAAATGTTGTCGATGAACACAAGGACGAGCTTATCGAGATATTCCCGGAATACCCGATTCATTAGATCAACAAAGAAAGCAGGAGCATTCGTCAAACCGAACGGCATAACGAGCCAATCGAAAGAACCATATCGAGTGCGGAAAGCTGTAAGAGGTATGCTATCTTCCACGACTCGGAGCTGATGAAAACCAGTGGCAAGGTCGAGCTGAGAAAAGACCTTAGCACCACTCAATAGATCGAACATATCATCGATCCTAGGAAATGGATACCTGTTCTTTACGGTTAACTCGTTAAGCTTGCGATAATCAATGCAAAGCCTAAGAGTTCCATCGGACTTCTTCACAAAGACGACTGTGGTACCCCACGGTGAAAAACTGGATTGGATCAACTGTTTGGACTCAAGCTCTAAAAGCTGCTTCTTGAGTTCCTCATTTTCTTTTGTGGACATCCTCATGGGAGGACGCCCAACTGGCTTCGCGCCTGGAATGAGATCAATGCGGAACTCGATCGCCCGCTTGGGTGGCAAACCCGAAACCGGCTCAAAAACATCAAAGAAGTCCCAAACAATCGGAATACGAGATATATCATCATCATCTCGTGAGTCAAGAGAATATAAAGCCATTTCGGAATTATCCACATCCCGAAGAACAAGAGATAGCTGAGTTGGTGAACCTGGATGTCGAAGATATATAATTCTCTCCGAACAAATAATCCTGGCATCATATCTCACTAGCCAGTCCATACCTAAAATCATATCAAATCCCAGACAAGAAATAACGTGCAGATTCGCACGAAAGGAAAAGCCACATAAAACAATCTCAACATCATCACAAAGCAAGCTAAGGGTCGTGGATCCCCCAATAGGATTCGCAATCCTTAAAGAAGTAACCATACAAGAAACATCCAAAGATAAATCATCGACGAGCTTCTTCGATACGAAAGAATGTGAAGCGCCCGTATCGAAAAGAACTCGTATACTATGGTCATGAAACAAAATAGAACCTTCCAAAATAGATGGAGATATACCTTTGGACTGAGATGAACCTCCAGAAGCATTAGCGACACTGAGCTTGCCAGACTTGGCACCACCCGGAACAGTAGGGCAAGCTGAAACATGATGACCTTCCTTCTTGCAATAGCGACAGAAGAGAGGCTTTGGACAAGCTCGAATAATATGATCCGGAGAACCACAATTGAAACACTTCCGAAGGGAAGGTGTTCCAGCAGACTGGGGCTGAGAATTGGCACTACCAGTCTTCTTCTTCTTAAAAGGAAAAGACTTCTTCTGAAAGGGAAACTGCTTCTTGTTGGGGTTTTTGGAAACCTCAACATCCTCACTACTATTACACTCCTTCTCGACGGCTTCGAGATGAAGTGCCGAATCAACCAATTCTTCAAAAGAAAGCTTAAGCTGGAGCAATAAGGTCTTCTTAAGATATTTCTTAAGACCAGAGACAAACTTCAAATTCTTCTTATAAGAAGTGCTAATGAATTCAAGACCATACTTAGATAATGCCTCGAATGATGCGACATACTCAGAAACAGAAGACTTCCCTTGCTTCAACTCAAGGAAGCGACGTGTCAATAAAACTTTTTCAGATTCAGGAACGAATTTGAGTTCGAAGCGTTCCCGGAATTGAGTCCAAGAAAGAACAGACTCATCAAGTTCAGATATAAGAAGCTCGTACCAATCAAGGGCACGCTCTTGCAATAAGCTAGAAGTTACAAGAACTCGATCATGGTCAGAAAGATCCATGCGAGAGAAGATACGTTCACAAGTGCGAATCCAAGCTTGGACTTCGAGAACAAATTCGGAGCCTTTAAACGGCTTTCCTCCAAGATGAGCAAAATCACTGCACAGGCGTGCAAAGGCAGACTTACGAGGTGGAGACACTCGAGGAGGAACTGGAGGCTGAGTGCTCCTAAACAACTCCAAAAACTGATCGGCAGACATATAAACGCCATCCGGATGTGAGCCACTGGATTGCCCAGCATCCGAACGTCGTTCCCTGCCTCTTCCAACCATACGCTGAAAGTTAAGATAAGAACAAGATTAATCACAAGGTAGATAGAGTAGAGGGACACGAAGATTCAAAGATTTGCATCACTTATTACACTCTGATGTATCGAATATGTGCTTCTATTCTGTGTTTATCATACTTTGTTCTGAACTCAGCTCTGATACCAAGCTGTGACGCCCCACTCCGAGAGCCTCATTAACAAAGAGTATTATATGGATAATACCGT
This sequence comes from Allium fistulosum, assembly GCA_030737815.1. Taxonomy (NCBI): domain Eukaryota; kingdom Viridiplantae; phylum Streptophyta; class Magnoliopsida; order Asparagales; family Amaryllidaceae; genus Allium; species Allium fistulosum. The sequence goes on along the minus strand of CM060902.1, from coordinate 142,570,177 downwards.
CTGCTAATGCGGACAATAGAGTATAATGGAAGCGACCATGTGTAGTCTTACTTTAACTATCTACTGAACACGCCGAAAAGTGGTTTTTATCATCTCATGTGGTTCGACAAGTTCAATAAATACTTAAAGAAAAACTACAATGGCTATAGGATCTATCAGAACAAAATGTAACAACTCAATGTAACACACATCACAGAACAGTAAAACATCAAATACATTACACATACCCAGATACATCACAGAGTATACAAAATAATACATGTCAAGTGGTATAGCAAACCACAATATACAGGCGAATCCAAAAGAATACATATCAGAGTTACAACAAAATGGGACTACGCAAAAAAAAGCTATGACAAAAAGAAGCTAGCAGAGTAGTCCATGCGGAAGCAAAATAGGCTAAGTCCAAAAGCACCTAACCTGAAACATCTCGGTCTGACCCGAGTATAAAATACACGGGTCAGTCTAGATAAACAAATCAGTTATATAAACTGAATAACAATAAACCTGCAAAAACATACAGTTTGACAATTATCTCTAAAGGAGATAACACAATCATCTAACAAAAGATGAACATAACAAAACAAGCATCATATCATCGGCATCTCAACAAGCAAAGGATATAATATCCCAAATCAAGCCAAAAGGCAAATAACAAATACCAATGAAGGTACACAAGTTCCACTAGATGATCGCTACATATCATGCGGCTCAAAAAGACCAACAACGAAAGGCGATGCACTAGGGAATATACATATCAATCAAAACAACAAAAGATGCTCGAGCTTAGTACTGTATAACAAGGATCCATAAGCCTGAAGGCTCCAAACCCAATATCACCCATGCGGCTCAAAAAGACTAACATCGGAAGCGATACTATAGGGCAACAAACCCGAAGGCACAAACCCGAAGGCAACATACCCGAAGGCAACAAACCTAGGGAGACGGTCTGAAGACACTATCCCAAAGGCAACAAACCATAGCGGTGAAGGTCCGGAGGCCCAGTACTGGACACCACTAATTGGAGGAATGTGTCACAACTCTTGAAAAGGAACCCGAAAAGTGTTAACGCGAGTCCCATAACCACTCGTTCGCACTAAACGGTTTACTATCCATTAGCCAATTTCACACTCAAAGCATTACAATGTTTACCTCATCTCATCGATAAACTAGACACAAAGGTCAAAATGATCAATCGAATAGGTCGGAGATTAATCGGAAAGGTGAACGCGCGGATTCATGGTCCGTGTTTTACCTAACCATTTAATCTCCTTTCCACTTCGTTCGAAGTGCAAAATTGTGTGTGTTTAAATAGAAATTTATAAAGCGGAGAAGGGAGCTTTTAATATGATTTAGAGGGATTATTTATAAAAACCGTGAATGAAGTCAAAGGTAAGTTATCAAAGCCAAAGATGCAATATTAAACACTAAGAACCAACTTGAATCGATAAAATTTGGAAAACCAAACAAAACGAACAAAAATAGGCAAAACAGGCAAAACAGGAGCAGATCGGTCGGCCGGCTACAGGGCTCGGTCGACCGGACACTGTTCTGGAAAAATTCTCGGGAAGCAGGTCGGTCGAACGGACTTCCTGGGTCGGTCAGCCGGAGCCTGAATTCCTGCACTTCCAAAACAGAGGCAGGGAATAGCTCAGGTAGCAGGTCGGTCGACCGGACCCTGAGTTCGGTCGGCCGGACCTGAACCTGGGCTGTTTCCAGCCTATTCAAATGATGATCAAACTCTCCCAACTTTCAATCGGTCGAGCACGGACGCTAGGGGTTCACGCCTAATGGCTGCCCGGTCCTATAAGCACATCGATTCATTACCAAAACAAGATCAAAACATCCATAAAGGAATGTTCATAAAAATTAGACTTTGAAACCCAAGAATTGGAATGTACATAAAACTGATCCAAACAAAGATCAAATGCATATGAACAAGTAATAGGAATCCATACCTATCACTCAAAGATGATTATAGTCATAGATGTGAGATAAAATCTCACCTTTTTACACAAAACTAAGAAGAAGAAGGAGCTCAAATGCAAAGAAACAACCAACCACACTCCACTTCAACTCTACAAACTTCAATCTAAGAATAAACACATATTTCCCAAATTAGGGTTAGGAAATTTCTGAAATTGAAGAGGAGAAGAGTTGGAGAAGATGAAGAGGAGGCTTACATATCCTTCTCTTTGATTTTTGGAGCAAGAATTCGAGTTGTAAGAAGAAACTAGGGTTTTGTAATTTCTAATTCCTCTTCCTCTCCACCATTTTCAGTTTGCTTGAGGAAATGAAATGAAATGGGAGTGAATGGATGAAGAGTTAGAGAGCTAGGGGGTTAAGTGGGGTTAAGGCTGAACCCAAACCCAAACCCAAATAGAAAAAAGTGGCAAAAGTCATCTTACTCCAAACATATCAAAGATTATACTCAAAAAGATCGCAAACGCCATTTTGAACTCAATGGAAATAGTTTCGAGCTCCAATTCGGCCGTTTGCAAAAAGTAACATTTCGGACCCTAAAATCCGACTAACGACGCTACATTTAAATTAAACATTTAAATATAGAATTGTCAAACATGCGGGTTGTTACAGGTCAAGCGACCTACGGGATGTAAGGTCCAGCGACCTAAGGATGACAAGGTCATGCGACCTAAAGAATATAAGGTCCAACGACCTAAGGAAAGTAGACTCGCGACTTAACAAAGTAATAAGGTCGAGAGACCTACGACCTAAAGAGGCAAGCGACCTAAAGGATGAAGCGACCTAAGGCAAGCGACCTAAGGGTTATAAGGTCCTACGACCTAACGAGGTACAGAGACGAGCGACCTAAGGAGGGCTCGCGACCTATCATGACCGACCTAAGTGCAAACGACCTAAGGGTCAAAGGGGCGTGACCTATCAAGTCAACAAAACGAGCGACCTAACATAAGTGGCCGAGCGACCTAACTGGAGCGACCTAGTGGTCATGCGACCAAACTGGAATGGCAGAGCGACCTAGCGACCTAAGGTCTCACGACCTAAGTGGTTCGAACAAGCAGTGCGACCTACGACCTATCTTTGCCGCGACCTAACGCCAGAAGCAATAACGAGCGACCTAAAGCCGGAACGAGCTATTGACACCCTGCGACTTTTCCACGCGCATGATCTAGCATGGCCAGAGCGACCTAAAAGCGACAGAGCGACCTAAGTGGAGAAAAATACTAAATCACACGAAATTTGGAGATTTTCACCAATTCAATCCAAACCAATTGCAAATGATGATGCTAAAGTGATAGGGAATCATTCCCAACAATCCAATGACAGTTTTAGGCGAGATGTGAGATTAAAAATCTCACCTTTTCACGGAATTTGATGGAGATGAAGCTTGAGAGTTAAGCAAGAACAACCACAAGCTTGAATCTATGTTCTTCACTTGAATTTGGAATAGATGTTGGACTAGCAATGAAGAAGAAGACTTTGGAGTTTTAATTTCCCATTCCCTCCACCATTTTTAATAAAGCTTCAATGTTTATGCAAGTAGAGATGAAGTGATGAAGGGAAGGAAGGGGTTGGGCTGAGTTAACAAGTGGTTCAACCCAAACTAAAGGTCCAAAGCAAAAAGTGACGAAAATTCTGCTATCTCCAAACATATCGAAGTTTACAGTTAAAAAGATCGCAAACGTCATTTTGAACTCAATGGAAGTGGTCTCGAGTCCTAATTTGAACTATGCAAAAAGTAGCTTTTCGGACCAAAATCCGATTAACGATAAAAATATTTAAATAAAATATTTAAATATAAAATCGATAAATATGCGGGTTGTTACAACTTTCAATACTCAAACCATTTTATATCAAACTATTTTAAATCTTTAAACTGTTTAAACTATTTAAACTATTTTAAACTATTCAAACTATTTTCTAAAAATTCAAACTGTGCAAAGTTGGAATATTTATATTCAAATCGTTGATTTAAATGCGAATGTGGTTAAATGAGGTTATAAGCTATGTTGGAATTTGAAATGATATTTTCAAGTGAAAATGACATATTTTGAGTAAATATGGTATTTTGTAATGAAGTGATATTTTTGAAGTGAATATGATATTTTTATATCAAATATGAACCGTTGGAAATGTAAAAGAACCAACCGGTGTGAAAAATGACTTTTGGTTGTTAAAGAGACCGGAGCCACTTATTGGCATACTCTTTGTCAATATTAGAACCACTTTAACAACTGTGTGCGCGCGGTGGATGTTATCCAAAATGAAGTGGTTGACTTGGAGGCGTTTGCTGAATTTGGAGAAAGAGAACGATGATGGATGACCCCGGCACTTGTGCCAATTTGAAATGACTAAAACAGGACGGCTTGTCAGGGCCAAGTGGGATAGCTACCCCTAGCGGACACACTTCTTTGTATTACTATATTGATGTTGGCTTGATCGGTGCACCTTGATTTGATTATGGGGGTGTTGGATACGGTGGGCGGTCGTGGCTACGATGCGTTACCACCAACCCTGTGACCCGAACTGGTATTATCCTACATTGGGCATTGCCTCACATGCCATGTCATACTTTTATCCTTATTCGCGACTACTATGATTTTGTTTTAGTGTTGTCTTATCGCGGCACCTCCCTGGCTACCGACGTTACTGGTGATGCTACTAAGGAAAACTGTAGGACAATGCTTAAAAATGTGTTAAGGCGGATCAATGTAAAGCCTTAACGTTATTTCAATACTTTACTTTACTGATAGACATTACATATATACCGTATCTTACTATATATAGATAGTTTGATGGGTCCTTAGGAGATGAATATCACGTAACATCTCTTAAGTTATTGCACTCACATGGTACACTTGATAGGAGGTGGAAAATCCCGCAAACATCTCAGAAGCTATTACACTCATATTTACTTGTTGTTGATTTAACTTACATAAGAACTTTTAGTTCTCACTCAAGTGTTTTGTCTTTTCACTATGCTCGGGTCAGCCTGAGCATTTCAGTGTTTGAAGACGTTATTTCTGGAGGATGAAGATTGAGTTTGGCATATTATATTATTAGTATTATTCTGCTGCATCATTTCGGTATGTTGATTGATTGTACTCTGATTATGTTGTAAAAATTGTGTAATCAAATGTATATTATAAAACAGCTTCATGAACTGTTTATTTGATTATTATATTTTGTCATTCCACTGCGAGATTATGTGTCTTTTTTTCCTTCTTTTCTCTTATTTTCTTATTAAACCCCATTGATAATCTACCATTTTGAATGATTTGAGTTTGACATGTGTGGTTTATTGTCGATTTAAACCGTCCAAAAAGGTGGGTTGTCACACATCCGTGAAATTAAAAAATTAAATAATTGTGCACTTAGCCATAGGATAGAAAATTATATACGGACACCAGATTGGTTAAATTATGTAACGACCGGGGATTTTTATCGTCTTGAATTATGAATATTTATTTTTAGTATCTAGTAATACGGGCTTTTAATCAAAACAAAACCCCTGAAAATGATAATTGGTAATAATAAATAGTTTTAATAAAGATAATATTTTGAATTTTCCAAATTTTATTTATTTATTAGAAAATTGATTTAATTTGGAATTTCTTATATATATAATCATAACAACAAAATTTATATATAAATTAAAAACAATATATAATGGTAAGTGAAAAAGAAGAAAATATATAAGAAAAATATATGGTGGAAATGAGAAAATTAAATAAAATCATTAAACCATTTTTAAAGAGAATAGCAAAACTTTTATTTCTTTGAGTATTCATTTGTAAATATCAAAAGAAATGTGAATACGGAAATTTAAACTATTTATACTTCTTTACATTTTCTCCAAAAATACAGTGAATAAAAAATTAGCTCCTAGAATAAAATGGAATGGAATTAAAGAAGTAAGGAGTTAACAAAAAAATGTACAAGTAAAAAAATGAAGAAGAAAAGAAATAAACATGCCTGGTCAAAAACTTACAAGTCAAATTGAAAGAAGAATTGAAAAAAATATAAGTAAGAAAACATTTCCTGGTCAATAAAGAAGTGGAGGCTGAAAATATTATTTCATCTCAAATCTCATATCTCAGCCACAAAAGTTCATATCAGTAGCCACCAAAACTTCCTTTCAATCCATCAAATTCCTAGTACATCAACCTTAAATATCTAAACCCTTCTTGAGCCCAAAAATCTTGTACCATACACATCATTACATCTTGTATTAACATGTATATATAGAGGTATGTATGTGTGTATACTTCAGTTTTCAAAACCCTGTAAAACAAACCTGTAAACAAAAGGACACTGTAAAGCAAAACAGAGGAAAAAAATGAAATTTCTAAAATTAAAATAAAACGATATACTCATCAATAAAATCCAAAGTATATATCTTTATGATCCTTGAACCGAAATCTTTGATTTCGTATACTTGTTGAAGTGACTGGCGATATTCTGGGATGCTCGATATGGAGCAGAAACTTTAGGGTTAACGAAATCTTGTGTTTCGGCCATTGTTTCGAGAATTTAAGCTCGTTTTTGGATTCGTTATGGAAAATAGCTTCTCGGGTGAAGTTTTGGTCAAGCTCGGTTGGGTAGAGATGATCGCGACGATGTACGGTCACATACTGCCAAGTGGAGGTCGCATCCTAGGGGAGCCTGCCGAGTTCAAGGAGGTGGTGTGCGTTGCGAAGTTGAAGTGAAGACGAGTTCGTGTGTAGTGTCAGTTCGGAGAATGGTGAGGGGTTGATCATGTCAGCGATACGCGTGCACGTTGGTCATAGGCAATGGGGAAAAGGGAAGAGAAGGAGATTGGGGAAGAAGGAAAAGAGGCGGGTTTGGGATTGTGGGCTTTGGGCTATTGTGGGTGAGAGTATTTTGAAATTTCTTTTATTTTCAATTGTTTAAATTAGTATGCTAAGTTTAAAATATATATCTCATTCATATTAAACCCAATCATCACGCGGATTTTTGCATTAGGATCATATTGACGAGAGCTTCATCATGAAACTTGTTTGGACGAATTTGGAGACTGTCGAAATTTGGACTAAAATCGGATGATGTCCGGTTTTAGTACCAAACTGGAACGCGGAAGCGACGATGAAAATAAAAGGTGAGTGTTTTTAATGCTCACGACGTACTATAATATTTTTACGTTCGTTAAAATTGATTTCGTGAAGTTGTCTAATTTTATCAACTTGTATTTGAAAATGAATTGACATATGAATTGACTGTAGGTATTAAAATTAACAGTTAAATTTGAAATTGGAATTTAATCGCCAGTAAATTACCTGATATTGATAGCTATGAAATTTTTGTGAATTATTGTCTGATTTGGACATTGATCGTGATGGATGCTATTGATTGATGATTTGGATGATTTCGATGTTTATTTATTTTGATATATTATATTATCACTTGGTAAATTATTTACAGTGTATAAAACTGTATATTGAATTATTTCGAATAAATTAAGAAATAGGTTGAAATGATATATACCTATGACACCGTGAGTTGGATTGAAATGATATATATCCATCCTCGAAATTAAGTTGAAATAACTGATCACTTGGCCATAGGATAGAAAATTATATACGAACACCGGATTGGTTAAATCAAAGGATTTTAAAAAATTTGATTTGAAATTTATTTAATGATCTTGATTTAAAGAAATAAGAACCAAATTTAAGGAAATCGAATTATTATCGAACTTGAGCTTGAAATGTGAAATTTAAAGTTGATAACAGGAATGTTTAGATAATTGAAGTTGAAATTTTTTTAAGTTAAAATTGAAATATGATTTGAATTTCAGAAATTGTTTAGTTTTAAAAGATTGGACTTCTATTCAAACTTTGAATATTGCTTAGTAAAAGTGGTATAAAACGATATTTCAAAATTGAGCTAGGAATTGAATTATATCTGAAAATTTGGAATTTAAATTGGGTATTGAAGGTAAATTTGATTTAAGTGTTTTGAATCGATATTTTGAAAATCAAACTTGGAATTGATATAAATCGAAATAGTTTAAATTTTGGAATTGGGTTGAAATTAATTTGGAATTGGAAGAGAAATTAATTTGGAATTGGAATTGAAATTAATTTGGAATTCGAATTGAAATTAAATTGGAATTGAAATTAATTTGGAATCGAAGTAAAATTCGACTTGAAATCGGAATTGAATCGATTAAATCGAAATGGAAATAAGAATTGATTTGAATTGGGAAATTTGGGATTGAATCGGTTTGACTTTGAAACTATTTTCAAAATAAATTATTTTATTATATAAACTGTTTAAAAACCCGTCTTTTAGATGTTTAAATTACTTTGACTTTCCAAACTATTTTACTATATAAACCATTTTCAATACTCAAACTATTTTATATTAAACTATTTAACTTTTAAACTATTTAAATAATTTCAAACTATTTGCTAAAAATTCAAACTGGTCAGAGTGGGAATGTTTATATTTAAATCATGGATTTAAATGCGAATTGGGTAAAATTGAAGTTATAACCAAAATGGAAATTCGAAACAATTTTGGAAGCGAAATCGAGATATTGAGGTGAAAATGATTTTGAAATGAAATGGTATATTTTGAGTAAATATGATGATTTCGAAATGGATTTGATTTTGAAGCGAATATGATATTTTGATATCAAGTACGAACTGTTTTCGAAATATAAAAGTAACAACCGGTGTGTAAAACGACGTTTGGTTGTTAAAAAGACCGGGGCCTCTTATTGGCATACTTTTTGTCAATATTGGAACCACTTTAACAATTGTATATGCGGAGGAGACTCCAGAACAAAGTGGTTGGATTTGGCGTCGTTTGCTGGATTTGAAGAAAGAGAACGATGATGGATTGGCCTGACACTTGTGTCAATTTGAAATGACTAAAGCAGGAGCCGTACCGATCAATGAGGCTAGCAACCTCTAGCGGACACATTTCTTCGTATTTCCATCATTTATATTGTGATTGATTGGTGCGCACCCTCTAATTTTGGGAGTGTTGGACGCGGTGGGCCGTTAGGGGTGACCACCAGCCGGGAAGGGTAAACTGGTAGTATCCTACCTTGGGCATTGCCTCACGTGCCTTGTCATACTTTTACCCTTATACGAGACCCCTACGATTTTGGTTTAGTGTTGTCGTATCACAGCGCATCCTTATCCACCGACGGTTCACCGGTGTTTTATATGCAACCTGTACAACAATGCTTAAAAACATGTTAAGGGGGATTAATGTAAAGCTTTAACGCTAAGAAAAATATTTATTTTACCGATTAGACATTATATATATAGCATATTCTACTATATATAAATAATTTGACGGATCCTTAGGAGATGGAAAATCCCATAACAACCCATGAGTTATTGGACGCACGTTATACACTGAATAGGAGATGTGAACCCCGTAAACATCTATGATGCCATGACACTCATGTTATATGTGATATCGATTTGACTCACATAAGAATATTTTAGTCCTGACTCGAGTGTTTTGTCTTTTCATTACGCTCGGGTCAGTCGTGAGTTTTCAGTGCATCAATGATTATCTTTTGGAGGACGAAGACGGAGATTTGGTATATTATTACTATTATTATTCCTGCATCATGTTGTCTGCTGCATTACTTTATATATTCCTGATGTATATATAACTCTGATAAATGTTGTATAAATTATAATCAAATGTATAATATAAACAGCTTCATGAACTGTTTATTTGATTACTATATTTTATCGTTTCGCTGCGAGATTCTGTGTTTGTTTTCTTCTTCTTTTCTTATTTTTCTTAATTAACCCCATTGATTATCTATGTTCTGGATTGTTTAAGTCGGACATGTGTGGATTATTGTCGATTTAAACCTTCCGAAATGTGGGTTGTCACAAATTAAATAGTTTTAAAATCTTGAATTTGGATTTTGGTTAAAGGATTTTGTTTAAAGAAAATAAATTATGGATTTGTATGAATTGAATTATTTCTAATTCAAGCTTTGAAATGTTGGAATCAAAATTGGTTAAAAGAAATCATTTTTAATGAATTAAAATTGAAATGTGAAGTTATAATCGATATATTACTTTAATTTGAAAATTGATTATTTTAAGTTTGAACCTTAAATTAAACAATGAAGTTTAAATTGATTTAAGGGGTTTGAATCAGTAAATTGAAATTGGACTTGAAATCGATATGAATTGAAATGGTTTGATTTGATACTATTTTCAAAATAAATTATTTTAATATAAACTGTTTAAAATCTATCTTTTTAATATTCAAATTATTTACATTTTCTAAACTATTTTACTATGTAAACCACTTTCAATACTCAAACCATTTTATATCAAACTGTTTTAAATCTTTAAACTATTCAAACTATTTTGAACTATTTAAAACTATTTAAACTATTTTCTAAAAATTCAAACTGTGCAAAGTTGGATTGTTTATATTTAAATCGTCAATTTAAATGCGAATGCGGTTAAATGAGGTTATAACCTAAGTTGGAATTAAAAATGATATCTTCAAGTGAAAATGACATATTTTGAGTAAATATGGTATTTTGAAATGAAGTGATATTTTTGAAGTGAATATGATATTTTGATATAAAATATGAATCGTTTTCGAAATGTAAAAGAACCAACAAGTGTGAAAAATGACGTTTGGTTGTTAAGAGACCGGGCCTCTTATGGCATACTCTCTGTCAATATGGGAACCTCTTTAACAACTGTGTACACAGTGGTTGTTATCCAGAATGAAGTGGTTGAATTAGAGGCAATTGCTGGATTCGAAGAAAGAGAACGAGAATGGATGACTCCGGCACTTGTGCCAATTTGAAATGACTAAAACAGGAGCCATATCTGACCAATGAGGCTATCTACCTCTAGCGACATCTGTTCTTCGTATTACTATATTTATTTTGACTTGATCGGTGCACCTTGATTTGATTATGGGATGGATGTTCGCGGCGGGCCATCAGGGGTTACCACTAGTCAGGAAATGCAAAACGGTAGTATCCTACCTTGGGCATCGCCTCAGATGCCTTGTTATAATCTTTATCCTTATTCGCGCCCACTACGAGTTTGTTTTAGTATGGTACCTATAGAAGACTCACTGGCTACCGACGTTATTAGTTGTGGTACAGGACCTGCATAGACTATCTGCTTAAAAATGTGTTAAGGGGGATCAATGTAAAACCTTAATGTTATTTTAATACTTGACTTTACTTATAGACACTACATAGCGTATCTACTACATATAGATAGTTTAACGGATCCTTAGGAGATGGAAAATCCTATAACATCTCTTAAGTTATTGCATTCACGTTGTACACTGATAGGAGATGGAAAATCCCATAACCATCTCTGAAGCTATTTACACTCATATTTACTTGTTATTGATTTAACTTACATAAGAATTTTTAGTTCTGACTCGAGTGTTTTGTCTTTTCACTACGCTCGGGTCAGCCTGAGCATTTTAGTGTTTGAAGACATTATTTTTGGAGAACGATGACGGAGTTTGGTATATTATACTATTAGTATTATTCCGCTGCATCATTTTGGTATGTTGATTGTACACTAAATGTGTTGTAAAAATCGTGTAATCAAATGTATATTGTAAAACAGCTTCATGAACTGTTAATTTGATTATTATATTTTGTCATTCCGCTACGAGATTATGTGTTTTGTTTTCCTTCTTTTCTCATATTTTTCTTATTAAACATCATGGATAATCTACCCTTTTGAAAGGTTTGAGTTAGACATGTGTGGTTTATAGTTGATTTAAACCATCCAAAAAAGTGGGTCGTCACACATTGGTTGTATTGATTGCTTGTTTGTGATGGTTGCAATGGTTGTATGTATGATATGGTTTCAATATGCTAATAAGTATTTGGATGCACTAGAAGAGCAGAAATATAACTACATGGGTATGATCCTTAAAGGGGTATGTAGGCTTTGTTTTTCTATGCAATAGATATCGAGCCTATGACCATAGTGTATAGGGTTAGGCATAGTCCAAACATAATCGAAATCTTTTCTCTTTTATTATATATGTGTGTGTGTGTGTGTGTGTTTGTGTGTCTCTGTGTGTGTGTGTGTATTTTTATGTTTGCGGGTTAAATCAAACGAGTAAAAGGTCTAGAATGAGTCGTATCTACCGGATAGATTAGTATATCTCTTGCATCATAATTACAAAGATGTCATTTAATAATTGATGTAATGAAGTGTATAAATTAAGTGGCGTATTCTATTTATATAATATTTAATTACTGATATGAGATTTTTTTTTGTGTCTATATATATAAAGCAAATACTTAAGAAGTGAAGCCTTTTTTGAATTGCCAAAAAAGTCCTTTATCAAATTATTTCATTATATATGAAATAAGGGTATATTAGTCTTTGTGGTCTCCACTAAACTGCAAAATTGGTTCGCAGACACATATTCTCCTCATGTTCCCATTTCATCCCCATGAACCTTAGAAAAAGAAAAGCAAATTAGGTTAAAAAAGGAAAAATTGAAGAAGCCGATAATTTCAATTAATGATAACTCAATGAATTTTTGGATAGACGTTGTAACAACCCGCATATTTTACGATTGTATATTTAAATATTTTATTTAAATATAGCGTTGTTAGTCGGATTAAAGTCCGAAATGTCACTTTTTGCAAACGGTCGAATTGGGACTCGAGACCACTTCCATTGAGTCCAAAATGGCGTTTGCGACTTTTTTGAGTATAAGCTTCGATATGTTTGGAGTTGAGTAAAATTTGTATGTTTTCATTTAGGGCTTTGGGTTTGGGTTTTAGCCCACTAACCCATCTTAACACCCTAGCTCAGTCCACCTCTCCTCTTCACTTCATTCTTATTTTCCTAACATCCAAGCTTCAGCAAAAATGGGGAGGGGAATGGGAAATTAAAATTCAAAACCCTAGTTTCCTTTTGCAAGCTCAATTCTTGCTCCAAAATCAAAGAGAAGCTTAGGTAAGCCTTCTCTTCATCTTCTCCATTTGATTTCCTCTTCAATTTCTGAAATGTTCTAAACCCTAACTTAGGAAATGTTTCCTTTTGAGCTTAGATTGAAGCTCCTTGGGTTGAAATTGAAGAGTGATTGTGCTAGCCTTGCTCGGTAGCTTCTCTATTGTGTTTTTGTGTTAAAACGTGAGTTTTTGAACTCATATCTACTTCTATAGATATCATTGTTGTTAGGTATGAATTCCTAACACTTATCTATGTCCATTTGCTTTTGAATTGAATTGAATTGGTGAATATTCCAATTTTTTTGTTTTGGTCCAATTTTATGAAAATCCTCTTGTGGATGTTTGGACTTTGATGTTTAGGGTGTACCGAAGAGCCTATAAGGCCGGGTTGTCGTTTGGCGTAAATCTTTGGTCGTTATTGCTCGATCGATCGCTCCCGAATCGTTTTGGCCATCATGGCCTAGGCAAATTGTTGTCCAGACCAGGTCTTCAGACGTCTGAACTGCAATTTCAGACATCTGGTTTTAAACCTAGAGCAAAAGTTTTTACGGCGGAAATTTATAAAAATGGCAGAAAACAGAGTCAGACGTCTGAAACAACCTTTCAGACGTCTGAAACACCTTGTCAGACGTCTGAACCACCCTTTTAGACGTCTGAAACACCTTGTCAGACATCTGAAGCCACCCTCCAGACGTTTGGATGGTTTTTGAATTTCCAGAACCTAAATCCAGACGTCTGGATTGACCCCCAAACGTCTTGGATTGCCTATTTTTGATTGAATTTCCACTGTTTAATCGATTCGTGTTGATCCAATTAGTTGTTATTGCATTCTTTGACTTTGATGATTCTTTTTAGATTTCGTACACGGGTTTTTATGAAATGATCTTTTTAAATTGTATTAAAAGCTTGTTTCTCTAACTTCTAATTTATATTTAAAACACACACACACAATTTTGCACTTCGAGCGAAGAGGGAGGAGAATTAAATGATTAAATAAAACACGTGCTATGAACATGTTGGTTTATCTTTTCAGTTAATTCCTAATCTATTCGTTTGACCGTTTTGACCTCTGGGTCTGGTTTACCGATGAGATGAGGTGAACTTTGTACTGCTTTGAGTGTGAAATTGACTAACGGTTAGTAAACCGTTTAGTGCGAACGTGGGGTATGGGACTCACGTTAACATTTTCCGGGTTCCTTTCTGAGAGTTGTGACACATTCCGCCGGTTAGTGGTGTCCAGTACCGCCACTACGGTTCGTTGCCTTTTGGCGTTGCCTTCGGGTGTTGCCCTATAGTTTCGCTTTTGGAGTTGGTCATTCGCCACCGCTCGAGTGATATTGGGTTTGTTGCCCTATAGTATCTCTTTTGGAGTTGGTCATTCGCCACCGCTCGAGTGATATTGGGTTTGTTGCCCTATAGTATCGCTTTTGGAGTTGGTCATTCGCCACTGCTCGAGTGATATTGGGTTTGTTGCCTTCGGGCGTATGGATCCTTATTATACAGTACTGAGCTCGAGCATCTTTTGTTTCTTTGAAAATTATATTTCCCTAGTGTATCGCCTTTCGGGGTAGGTTCTTTGAACCACGCGATATATAGCGATTACCTTGTGGAAACTTGTGTACCTTTGTTGGTAATTGTTAATTGCCTTTTGGCTTGGTTTGGGATATGTATGTCCTTTGTTTATTTGAGTTGCCTATAATATGAGGCTTGTTATGATTCATCTTATGTTAGATGATTTGGTTATCTCTTTTGGAGATATTGGTGGTACTTTATGATTTTGTATGTTCATTATCATTAGTATATCTAACTGGTTTGTTTAGCTAGACTGACTCGTGTATTTTATACTCGGGTCAGACCGAGATGTTTCAGGTTAGGTACTTGGACTTAGCATGTTTTGCTTCCGCATGGACTATTCCACTAGCTCCTTTTTGTTATAGCACTTTGTGTAGTCCTTTTTGACTGTAACTCCGATATGTATTCTTTTGACTCACCTGTATATTGTGGTTTGCTTTACCACTTGACACGTATCATTTTGTAAGCTCTGTAATGTATCTGTATATGTGTAAATGTATGTGATGATCTACTGTTCTGTGATGTGTATTACCTTTGAGTTGTTATATTTTATTCTGATAGATCCTTCAGCCACCTATGGCTTTGTATTAAGTATTTATTGGAGATGTCGATCCACTTGGGTAAGAAGTGGCATCTGTCGGCGTATTCAATAGATAATTAAGACAAGGTTATAGATGGTCGCTCCTATCCAGCTCTATTCTCCGTATTAGCAAACTGTGTTACCTAGTAATACTCTTTGCTAATGTGGGTCTTGGAGTGGGGCGTTACAGCTTGGTATCAGAGCGAGGTTCAGAACAAAATATGATAAACATAGAATAGAGACACATATTACGGTACATCAAAGGGTAGTACAAATGTTACAAATCCTTGAATCATCGTGCTTTTATTCTTTCCGTGTCTTTAGGGTAGATAGAATTTTGGGAATACTTTTAGGAATGCATTTTATTCCGTAGTATTCCATATTTGAATTAATGATATCTACCTTGTGAATAATCTTTATCTTATCTTATCTTTCAGCTGATGGCCGGAAGAGGCAGAGGACGACGCTCGGATGCTGGGCAATCCAGTGGCTCGCATCCGGATGGCGTTTATATGTCTACCGATCAGTTTTTGGAGTTATTTAGGAGCACTCAGCCTCCAGCTCCTATTCGAGCATCTCCTCCACCCAAGTCTGCCTTTGCATGCCTGTGCAATGATTTTTCTCATCTTGGTGGAAAGCCATTCAAAGGCTCCGAGTCCATTCTTGAGGTCCAAGCTTGGATTCGCACATGCAAGCGTATCTTTTCTTGTATGGATCTTTCTGACCACGATCGAGTTCTTATAACTTCTAGCTTGTTGCAAGAGCGTGCCCTTGATTGGTACGAGCTTCTTGTAGCCGAACTTGATGAGTCTGTTCTTTCTTGGACTCAGTTTCGGGAACGATTCGAACTCAAATTCATTCCTGAATCTGAGAAAGTTTTATTGGCCCGTCGCTCCCTTAAGTTGAAGCAAGGGAAGTCCTCCGTCTTTGAATATGTTGCATCATTCGAGGCCTTATCTAAGTATGGTCTTGAATTCATTAGCACTTCTTATAAGAAGAATCTGAAGTTTGTCTCTGGTCTTAAGAAATATCTTAAGAAGTCTTTAATGCTCCAGATTAAGCTTTCATTTGAGGAGTGGGTGATTCGGTACTTCATCTCGAGGCCATCGAGAAGGAGTGTGTTAGTGGTGATGATTTTGAGGTTCGCGAGAATCCCAATAAGAAGAAGTTTCCATTTCATAAACAGGAATTTCTCCCTTCCAAGAAGAAAAAGCCTGTTGAATCTGGTTCTAACTCTCAATCTGCTGGAACACCTTCCATTCGAAAGTGTTTCAATTGTGGTTCTCCTGATCATATGGTCCGAGATTGTCCTAAGCCTTTCTTCTGCCATTATTGCAAGAAGGAAGGTCATCGTATTTCCACCTGCCCTACTGCTCCTGCTAGTGCCAAGTCTAGCAAGATTTATGTTGCTAAGGCTTCTGGAGGTTCCTCTCAGTCCAGAGGTAATTCTCCTCCTATCCTTGATGAAATTATTTTGTTTTGTGATCATTCTATTTGATTTCTTTTTATACGGGTGCGTCCCACTCTTTTATATCAAAAGAACTTGTTGATTCTTTTTCTTTAAATATTTTGGGTTGATGACTTTGCTGAGAATTGCGAATCCGGTTGGTGGATCTGCAACACTCAGTTTGCTTTGTAAAATGTCGAGATTATTTTTGTGATTATTCTTTTCGAGCCGATTTGCATGTTATGCGTTATTTAGGCTTCGAAATTGATTTTTGGGAAAGGATTGGCTTATTATGAAGGCCATATCCTGTGTCCAATGTGGACTATTTATCTTCGACATCTTCAATTTGTTAAGCAGATTTCTTTTGTTCTTAATGATTTTGATTTCCAAATTCGGTGATATCATTTTAATTCTTTAAACTCATTTGATGAGGAAAGTGTTATTTCTCTCATTCAAGTAGTTTGTGGATTTTTGGGTATATTTGAGCTTGTCTTAGGATTATCACCTAAGCAATCTTTTGAATGGTGCTAAGGTCTTTTCAAGTCGACCTTGCCACTGGTTTTCTTCAGCTACGAGTTGCGGAAGGTAGCATCCTCTTACCGCATTCCGCACTCGTTGTGATTTTTTGTGTTTGGTTCGTTATGTCATTCGGTATGACGAACCTTCTACCTTATTAATCCATTTTGTGAATCGAGTATTCTACGGATATCTCGATTTGTTTATCCTTATATTTATTGATTATGGATGAAAATAACAAATTTAAAATTTGCAAATCTTTTTAATAAGATATTTATAAGCATAATTGGGTTTTGTTCTTAAACGAGCAAAGAATATTTGTGAATTTTATAAGAGACATGGTTGTCATATATAAGATAATTTTGTGTTGTTTTGTCTATTGAGTGCTTTAGAATTCTGGTCGATGCGCTTGATCAACGTTGTCGATAGGAGTATCTTAAACGCTATGATGAGAAAGTCTTAGCTTTTCGGGAAAGAAAATCGATTAAAAGAACTCTTTTCCGATATTTTTATTCTTGCGGTTCTCGAAGGGAACCAGGCCTTTATTGTTTGTACCGATACTAGTCCTATTGGTTTTGGTGTCATTCTCTTGCAAAAGGGAATGTGTTATCGCATTTGCTTCTTGACAATTAAAGCTTGTCAAGACTAGATATGCCATTCATGATCTAGAGCTCACGGCTATTGTTTTCGCTCTTAGAATTTGGTATCATTATCTTTTGGGAGAGAAATTTGTTCTCTATACCAATCTTAAATCTTTGAAGTATTTCTTTTTCCCAAAGGAACTTAATTTGCATCAACAACGTTGGCTCAAGTTCCTTGCATCTTGTGATCTTGATATTCCTTGTACTCCTGGAAAGGGGAAATCGTGTTGTCGATGTCCTTAAGCCGAGAGCAGCAAGTGGTTGTTTCCATGATGATATCCGAATGGAGTGATCTCGAGACTTAATCCACTTGTGAGATTTGAGATCGTGAATCCAATTCATGTTCATCTCTTGTTTTGTGTAGCCTTGAGGCTCGTCCTTCTCCTTTTGACTATACCTCTTTTGGCTGAACTCTATGTCTTGTAATATTGCATGGAGTTCCTACTTCTATTGTTAGCAATCGTGATCCATTACTTTTCTAGTGGATTTTTGAAAGGTCTTCAAAAGCTTTGGGAACAAAGCTCAGTTTTAGCACCGCTTATCGTCCTCAATTCGATGGAAAAACCGAGTGTGTGAATCAAACTCTTGTAGATCTCATTCGTGCATGTGTTCTTGCTTTTGGTGGAAGTTGGGAAGATCATATGTCTCTTGTTGAGTTTTCTTCCTATAGTAAGCTTCCAATCTTGTATTGGTATGGCACCTTTCGAGGTACTCTACGGAAGGCCCTGCTAATTCTTTTTTTTGTTGGCTTGAAGCCGGTGAGAGGCTGGGTTTAGGTCCAGATTTTATTGGTGTTCATTCGTGTTTCACCTTTGACGGGTGTTGTGCGTCTCAGTCGATCGGGAAAATTAGCACCTCGATATATTGGTCCATTTCCCATCACCGAACGCATTGTTTCCGTGGCTTATCACCTCTTTTAGTACCGGCTTAATTCTTTTGCTATTCTTGACGTTCTCCACGTCTCGCAACTACGGAAATGCCTTAGGGATTTCGATTCTATTCTTGAGCCTGGTGTAATTGTATAAATTGAAGTTTTACCAAATTTGACTTATGAGTAACATTCTATTCGTATCATTACTTCGGAGATTGAACGCCTTCAAAACAAAGATGTTCTTCTTATGAAAGTTCAAGGGTCCTCAAATCCTAAGAATTGCTCTTGGGAATCCAGAGAATCCATCGAGCAAACACATCCGGACTTACTCTTTCGTGCCCTTTATGGTGAACTTCTTATTTCAATTTTCTTTTGTGTTGATATGCTTTTATGGTTGTTACTCTTTATTTTCTTCTTAAGTATTGCGATGACGCAATTTCTTTAAGGAGGGGAGTCTGTAACAACCCGCATATTTTACGATTGTATATTTAAATATAGCGTCGTTAGTCGGATTAAAGTCCGAAATGTCACTTTTTGCAAATGGTCGAATTGGGACTCGAGACCACTTCCATTGAGTCCAAAATGGCGTTTGCGACTTTTTTGAGTATAAGCTTCGATATGTTTGGAGTTGAGTAAAATTTGGATGTTTTCATTTAGGGCTTTGGGTTTGGGTTTTAGCCCACTAACCCATCTTAACACCCTAGCTCAGTCCACCTCTCCTCTTCACTTCATTCTTATTTTCCTAACATCCAAGCTTCAGCAAAAATGGGTAAGGGAATGGGAAATTAAAATTCAAAACCCTAGTTTCCTTTTGCAAGCTCAATTCTTGCTCCAAAATCAAAGAGAAGCTTAGGTAAGCCTTCTCTTCATCTTCTCCATTTCATTTACTCTTCAATTTCTGAAATGTTCTAAACCCTAACTTAGGAAATGTTTCCTTTTGATCTTAGATTGAAGCTCCTTGGGTTGAAATTGAAGAGTGATTGTGCTAGCCTTGCTCGGTAGCTTCTCTCTTGTGTTTTTGTGTTAAAAGGTGAGATTTTGAACTCACATCTACTTCTATAGATATCATTGTTGTTAGGTATGAATTCCTTACACTTATCTATGTCCATTTGCTTTTGATTTGAATTGAATTGGTGAATATTCCAATTTTTGTGTTTTGGTCAATTTTATGAAAATCCTCTTGTGGATGTTTGGACTTTGATGTTTAGGGTGTATCGAAGAGCCTATAAGGCCGGGTTGTCGTTTGGCGTAAATCCTTGGTCGTCATTGCTCGATCGATCGCTCCCGAATCGTTTTGGCCATCATGCCCTAGGCAAATTGTTGCCCAGACCAGGTCTTCAGACGTTTGAACTGCAAGTTCAGACGTCTGTTTTTAAACCTGGAGCAAAAGTTTTTACGGCGGAAATTTATAAAAATGGCAGAAAATAGAGTCAGACGTCTGAAACCACCTTTCAGACGTCTGAAACACCTTGTCAAACGTCTGAACCACACTTTCAGACGTCTGAAACACATTGTCAGACGTCTGAAGCCACCCTCCAGACGTTTGGATGGTTTCTGATTTTCCAGAACCTAAATCCAGACGTCTGGATTGACCCCCAGACATTTGGGATTGCCTATTTTTGCCTATTTGCCAATTTTTGATTGAATTTCCATTGTTTAATCGATTCGTGTTGATCCAATTAGTCGTTATTGCATTCTTTGACTTTGATGATTCTTTTTATATTTTATACACGGGTTTTTATGAAATGATCTTTTTAAATTGTATTAAAAGCTTGTTTCTCTAACTTCTAATTTCTATTTAAAACACACACACAATTTTGCACTTCGAGCGAAGAGGGAGGAGAATTAAATGATTAAATAAAACGCGTGCTATGAACACGTGGGTTTATCTTTTCAGTTAATTCCTAATCTATTCGTTTGACCGTTTTGACCTCTGGATCTGGTTTACCGATGAGATGAGGTGAACTTTGTACTGCTTTGAGTGTGAAATTGACTAACGGTTAATAAACCGTTTAGTGCAAACGTGGGGTATGGGACTCACGTTAACATTTTCCGGGTTCCTTTCTGAGAGTTGTGACACATTCCGCCGGACAGTAGTGTCCAGTACTGCCACTACGGTTCGTTGCCTTTTGGCGTTGCCTTCGGGTGTTGCCTTCGGGTGTTGCCCTATGGTATCGCTTTTGGAGTTGGTCATTCGCCACCGCTCGAGTGATATTGGGTTTGTTGCCCTATAGTATCGCTTTTGGAGTTGGTCATTCGCCACCGCTCAAGTGATATTGGGTTTGTTGCCCTATAGTATCGCTTTTGGAGTTAGTCATTCACCACCGCTCGAGTGATATTGGGTTTGTTGCCTTCGGGCGTATGGATCCTTGTTATACAGTACTGAGCTCGAGCATCTTTTGTTTCTTTGACAATTATATTTCCCTAGTGTATTGCCTTTCGGGGTAGGTTCTTTGAACCACACGATATATAGCGATTACCTTGTGGAAACTTGTGTACCTTTGTTGGTAATTGTTAATTACCTTTTGGCTTGGTTTTGGGACATGTATGTCCTTTGTTTATTTGAGTTGCCTATGATACGAGACTTGTGATGATTCATCTTATGTTAGATGATTTGGTTATCTCTTTTGGAGATATTGGTAGTACTTTATGATTTTGTATGTTCATTATCATTAGTATATCTAACTGATTTGTTTAGCTAGAGTGACCCGTGTATTTTATAATCAGGTCAGACCGAGATGTTTCGGGTTAGGTACTTGGACTTAGCCTGTTTTGCTTCCGCATGGACTATTCCGCTAGCTCCTTTTTGTTATAGCACTTTGTGTAGTCCTTTTTGACTGTAACTCTGATATGTATTCTTTTGACTCGCCTGTATATTGTGGTTTGCTTTACCACTTGACACGTATCATTTTGTAAGCTCTATAATGTATCTGTATATGTGTAAATGTATGTGATGATCTACTGTTCTGTGATGTGTATTACCTTTGAGTTGTTAAATTTTATTCTGATAGATCCTTCAGCCACCAATGGCTTTGTATTAAGTATTTATTGGAGATGTCGATCCACTTGGGTAAGAAGTGGCATTTGTCGGCGTATTCAATAGATAACTAAGACAAGGTTATAGATGGTCGCTCCTATCCAGCTCTATTCTCCGTATTAATAGACGGTGTTACCTAGTAATACTCTTTGCTAATGTGGGTCTCGGAGTGGGGCGTTACAGACGTGATAATATTCGAGCATGATAACTCAACACAATTGAATTGAACTATGGTAGCGGAGGGTCTTTCCAAGGTTTTACTCATCTCTTACCCTAAGTACATTCTTAAATCCTAATTTTATCATCATTAAGCCACTGACTCTCTATACTAGCATTTTAGAATTCTGATGTATTTGTACTAAATTCGTCAAACTTCTATTTATTGTATTTACTTGTGTTTATTTTATTATTTTGGCTTTTATGCTTGATTGCTATTAGTTTTTATAAATTGCTTGATTTCGTTATAGGTACATGAATGTCTAATTTAACTTAAATTTTTGATAATTTGCTTCAAAAATGTCATTATTTTAGTTTTCTAGGATATTCATCCCATAACAGTTGGATTTTTTACTATAGCACCAACAATCCATTAGTAATGGTGGAGGAGGAATTACACATCTAAGAATTTCAGAGATAATGGCTATTCTGATCCAATAATGTAGGCAGTTGTAAGCTTATCATCAATACTGTGTATATAACTTTATTAATTGATATGTCGTTTACTAAGTTTTTTTAATCTAGAACAACGGTCACAAAAATAGTTTATTTGGAACAAATGTCATTGAAAGTCTTTTAATAGTTTAAGCTAGTCAAAACCCCATTTTCTTCATTATTCTTCCATACTTTGAAAAGCAACTGTAAATAATTAAGGTACTTAGAATAATGGTAGAATTAAGATTGGCATTGGAATTAAGGAGTTTAGTAAAATTGTTAGAATTTTTTGGATATATGTTATGTTACGCCCATGGTAAAACTTTATAATGATATGCTTAGGGTACTACTGTTACATGTTCTTCCATGTAACAACCCGGAAATTTTAACGGTTTTATAACGTAATTAACTGAAATTTTTACTTGAAAATAAACAATTAAATTTAGCAATGGAAGTTTGATATTTGGAATGCGCCTATTTCAACGTAGCAAATAGTAAATTTTCATTGGAAAATATGGAAGTAAATTATGTTGTGTAATTTTCAATTTAATATCAGTTAATTTGATGAAAATAAAATGTTTTCGAAATCTGAATATTTTTATATAATAAATTTGTAAACTATTTTCTGAGTGAGATGTCATATTTCGTTTCGTCAAATTTGTATTCCTCTAGCCTCGTTTATCTTATTTTCAGCAAATTAGCAACAGTTTGTCAACGAATATCGACTTTCGATAGAATAGTCGTATCGCTGATATCTGTGTACCGTTCTGTTCGTCTCGTCATGTTGATCTCCACAGTATATTCAATTGTCAACTTTGATGACCGGTGCACGGCGAAATCTGAGAAACAGATAACCGTATAGGAACCCGTTTGTGCCTTTTGTTTCCTGTGCCCATTCAAATTAGTCAAGGGTTGAAGATCAAACGGGCATCTGCCTATAATACTTCCTGAATTAGCGTGCTTGACTATTTCTATTCCCACTTTTCAATAAATGTGGGTTTGCCCTTTCAAGTCATTTCGGTTCATTATTTATTTCAAAACAAATATATATAAAGTTTTGTTCCTGTAGCTTGCTTTATCTTCCACCTTCTTCCATTTGTATATGTGATGCTCATCTCCATAGCCTACTGATCTCCTTTTGCACGTTCCTTCAATATTTATGGCTGAAGCCTTGTAGCAGCTCGCCCACCACCTTTTTCTCCTCCGCCTTCCTATCAACCACCAGCCTTGACCACGCGAGCCATCCCTGCCCTTCCAAAGCCGCCACCCATCGCCTCTCCTCCCTTTCTCCGTTTCACACCACCCAGTACCCACGTGAGCAGCCATCCCCTCTGGCCGAGTCGCCCTCTTCTTCCCATGCACGCAACCGAGCAAACCCCTCACCTCATTCACTCCTAGCGGAGGCCGCCATCTTCAAAGCACGACCAAACCACCAGTCTCCGACCTCCCTCTCTCTCTCCTGCATCTCCTTTTCCTCTCCCTAGCCTTGCTTTCTCTTCCACTTCCATGTCGAACCTGTAACCGCTTCCTCCCCTCAACCCATATTCCCTGCAGCCCACACAGCAACTTGTCGAACCTACTATCCTGTCTCCCAGAGCCTCTCTCGATTCGTTTTTATGTTTTGTATATATATTAGTTTTTTTATACTTTTCTTGGTCTATTGATTTATATACCATCGGTTTGCTTATATATATATAAGATTTTATATAAGTTGTATATATAAGTATATGAAGTATTTGGTGTACTTATTTACAGAGATATATATATTTGCCTGAGGCATTTACGAAACACACACACACACACACACACACATATATATATATATATATATATATATATATATATATGATCTATACATTTAATATATAGTTTTTAAAACAACAGTTTGCAGTTTGTATAAATGGTAGCTTATAAGTTATATATTTTGACAGCTCAAAAATGTACAAAGGTTAGTTTATATAAGTTACATAATGGCTTGTATATATATATATATATTTATTTATATAAAGATCTGTTATATAAAAAGTTTATATATAAGTTTGTACACAATTTGTTATAAGTCTATATAGGTCATATATATATAACCTGGTTGTTTGTATATATTAGATAAGAAAGTTATATAAGTTTATAACCCGTTTACTTGTATATATGGGTTTACATAAGTTTGTACATGATCTGTTGAGTTAAATATATTATATAGAGTAAGTTTATATCGTTTTTAAATAGATATTGAGTTTAAAATGTAATGCACATGTAAGTCTACATATATGTTATACAGTAGCTTATACCTATAAGTATATATGTAAGTTCATACGTTGGGTTATATATGTATCTTAGTACATGAGTTTTATATTGTCTACATGTGTTGTTATTTTGGTTTGCATGCATATATAGGTTGCGTACTGGTTTAAGTAGCTGCATTTATATTGCTTTCACACCTATGTTGTCTGCATATATTATATGAATATTTTTTTTCGATAATATACTTGGTTATTAAACATTGATATTTAAATACATAGATAGATTATTAAGTTGTTTACAATGTATAGGTCATATAAGTTGGATAGGATCTGTTTGTTGTACATAAGTGTACATAAGCTAATATATAAAATCTTTTGGTGTTTAAACATATATTATTATAAACTAAGTTTATATTGATTTTATAATAAATATTGATTTTGAATATAATAGGTATGAAAGTTTATATATACTTGAGTCTAGTTTCGTATATTTAAAGTGGTTACTTTATAGATGTTTTAAATTTAATATTGATTTTAGAAAAAATATAACGATATAATATACATTCCTTTTGTTATATCAAGCTGGTTTAATTTGTTTCATCGATTCCCTTTATGAGCCTTGCCCGTCAAATCCGTGTTCAGCTTACTTCGCTTTGAGATTTGTTGTTGGATCGGTGATTGTCTAGATCATGATTCAAATCGTAGCTTGTCGTGTTATCTATTTTCTCTAGCCTCGAAAGGTGAGCAATCACTCACGATTGACATTCTTATATTCAATATATTTGATTTCACTTGAAATGACAATTGAAATATGCTGTTAAATTTGAACTGTTAATTATTTAATTGCTATATATGATATGCCATTATCTGTAATCATTCACCTGTGACATCTGATACCATAATCTGTTATTTAGATTTTTATTTAATTTTGTTACTGATGATATATGCCTGTTGTTGATATGTTAAATTATTATCACAATTGTTCTCACTCTGCAAGTTCTCTGTTAGTTTAGAAATCCCTATGGGTTGAAATGATACATACCTGAACGATTTTGTAGAATAGGGGAAAATCGTTATGGGTTGAAATGATAAACCTAAGCGATTTTCATGGATTTTAAATTTTTGGGATTGCGGGTTGAAATGATATATACCCGTAAATATTTAAATTGTGGATTTAAATGATAAATATCCGTATAACTTGACGATAAGATATAAAAATTATATACGGACATGGTTAGTCTATATTTTGAAAATGATTTCCAAAGTTTTGAAAGGAAATATATGGGTTTTAATAAATATTGTTTTTATATAAAATATAAATGCTATTTTTATATATGTATACAAATTCAGATTTTAAATAATATGTGTTAGAAATTTTAATTTATAAGTTATTTTTGGAAAATATAAAATTTAATATTTTCTTATAATTTTATTATTTTAAAATTATATAAAATAAGATTTAATAAAAAATACATTTAATAATAAGATTTAATTTAATAAAATTTAATATAATTAATATAATATGTTTAAGTATTTATTTAAATTTATATTAATGTTTTAAAATAGATTTTTTATAACTTTAATAATAATGGTTGGGAAGATAAATTAATGCTGACTTGGAATTTAAATTGGTTAATAATTGAATTTAAATAAGAATTTATTTGAACTTATTGATTTTGAGATTTGAAAAATATGATTTATAGCTTGATTTGATAAAAAGTAATTAAATGAATATTCTCAATTTTAAATAAAATTGAGATTGAATATATAATATTGATTTAATATATATATATATATATATATATATATTAAGATTCAAATAAATTGTTATTAAATGGTTAAGTGAATATTTTCCAATTTAAAATTTAAGTTAAATGTTGAAATATAAATGAAATTTATATTGAAAATGTTTGAATATTTAAACTTGAATCTTTAAACTTTAAATTGAAATGGTTAAACTGGAATTGATTTAAATTGAATTTTGGAATTTAAGATGATTTGAATCGATTTGTGAACTTGGAGGAAACCAATTTTATTATATAAAGTATTTTAATATATAAACTATTTTAATTTATAACTATTTTAATATATATACTATTTTCAATACCTAACCTATTTAAGTCGGAAGTGTTTGATTTCAAAAGTGCTATGATTTCAAGTGTTATGATTTCGAAAGTGCTATAATTTTGAAAGTGTTACGATTCTGGAGATGCATATTATTTAAAGTGAATAATGATATCGAAATTGATATGGTTTTGAAATGAATATGATATTTTGATATGAAGTATGAACTATTTGAAATGAAATGACCACGGTGTGAAATAAGCGTTTGGTTGTTAAAGAGACCGGGATCTGATATTGTCATACTCTCTACCAATACCGAAAACCACTTTAACAACTGTGTACGTAGTGGAGATTCCAGAATGAAGTAGGATGGTTTGGCGACGATTCTATATGGTATTTACGTAGCCCTGACTCCCATGAGTCAGCTTGATGTGGCTAAAACAGGAGCCACGCCGAGCCAAGTGAGGTCATTCCTCTGATCGGACACATTTCTTAGATACCATTCTATTGCTTTTGTGATTTGATTGGGTGCACCCTTTGATTTGGGAGTGTGTCACTAGGTGGGCGGTAGTGGCTGCTATGCGTTACCACCAGTCCGGATCCGCAAACGGTATATCTACCCTAGCATTGCCTCATGTGCCTTGTCACATGCCCTATCGCGCCTTCTACGAGTTTGTTTTGTGCCGTACCTATGGAGTGCTCCCTGATAGCCCACCTGCGGGTGGAGTTTACAGTACTGTATAGACTACGACATCATAAAAATGTGTTAAGGGGGATATGGGTAACGCCTTAATGTTGAATATGCGACTATATGATTTTTGTTTGATGATAATAAACATACATATATATTCATTTAAATGTATTTGTTAATGTACTATTTTATTTTCACAGATTAAATAAAAATTTGCTGAATAAAATAAATAACACAGAATTTAAAATCAAACTGATATTTTATTCAAACAAATATTTATTACAATTTTGAATAATACAAATTCAAGCTCTCACTATATATATACAATTTTCAATTACAATATACATTTGACTACATCAATTATTCATTTACAAATACACCTCACTACATATCACTCTTTCACTCAAAATTATCTTCAACTTCATTCCAGCTTGAATCCAGCATCTGAGCAATCTGCAAAATAAACACTAACGCAGTAAAATTGAAAAGAAAATATTTTGCAGTGTAAAATAAAAAGTGATTTTGAAAATATTATTTGCCTCAGCTATTTGGGTTGTTCATCAACATTTAATTTTGAATTCATCATATACGAACAGCTTGTGACATGCACAGTGTATTACTGTACATGCCACAAAGCCGTGCACACCGATATATACAGTTGATAAAATTATAGGGACAGGTGAGCACAAGGTCAAACCCAAATCAAAAGCCGGGTTCAACACAAATAAAGTCACGACACGAGCACAAGGTCAAACCCGAGCTTTAAGCTGGATTCAACTCAGGTGCACTACAAAACATCACAAAACTATCGAGCACAAGAATTCAAATAAGAACTCAAATAAAATCAAACAAGAACACAGTCTTGACCAAAACAGCACCAGACTCGATCAAGTCATACGCATGAAAACAGCGACTATGATCAATATACATGCATAATACCACTGCTTCATATACATGACAACCAGAGTGCATGGATGAGTTCAACTGCATGAACACACAACTCAAAGGCATGAAGAATTACAAAGGCAGTTCAGTAATCAAGTGCAGTCACAACTAAACAAAACCAAACTACACAGTGAAGACATGTACATGAAGACAACAACTACACATAAGGTTCAAGGTGAAGTCAAAATGAAACTCAAGGCAAATACAACATGAATGTATAGATTCAAGTTGAATCGAAAGACAAGCTAATCCAGACAGCAAGTAATCATATATGCAACCAGACTTCGAGTTGAGCACTAGACAGGAAACTCAACAAAGAACAAGTGAAGTCATATCAATAATCAACAACAGTTCATATGAACCCAGAAAACAGCATACATCATAACAATATGGCTACAAAACTTATAAACAGTTCAATAAGCCAAGACATCAAGCCAGATAAGAATACACAGTCTCGAGTGAAACAAGTGATACCAGAAACATGTACAAATATGCGTACAGTTGCAAATACAAGTCAATGAGCACTAATACATATAAACCAGTAGCAACCGGTTGTTATAACAAATTCAGGCCGAAGTCAATTCTCATCGCATAATTCAAATCAAGGTCAAAGTCAAAGTGAACAAAAAACAAAATCGAACAGTTTAAAATCAAGCCGTGGCAGCCAAGGAATCATCGCAAAAGCAAAATCGAAGCTGTGGGTATCAAGTAATAAAGCAACGAAAATATAGGAGTTGAAAAGGTCAGAAATGATCACAAACATCAAAACAAAATCAAATGGCCGAGATAAATTAGTTGATGAATTCAAATAAATTCAGACGAACGAAGATAAAGGGATTCGAACCCTATATAAAGGTTCAACATCATCGGCAGAGAATTCATTCGAGTTCAAGCATATCACAGATCACAACATCAATTAGGAAGTCGAATCAAGTCGAGTATAGTATAAATTGAAGAAGGAACGAACGTACCAATTTTCCCAATAGACAAACTCGACGCAAATTGAAGAAGCCGTGTGTGCAAAGTAGAAGATACAATCGATCGTCAAGCAATCATGAGAACAACCCACCTGATCGATCAACAAGTCGGCGACTTCAATTTTAGAAAACCCTAATTTCAGAGCGAAGAGGAAGGAACGAATCGAGGCAGCCATTGTTTTTCATCTCACAAAAGAGCCGGCCGAATTATAAAAAGAAAAGGGAATATTCATTTATTATTTAATTGGGCCGGTCCTTTAATTACTTTGGGCTTTAGAAATTTTAAATTAGGGTTTTGATTTAATTTGTTTTTAAATTTATAATTTCTTTTTAAACCATTGTAATTTTTAGTCGTGTGACTAGGGGACGAACTACGTGGCATAGTTTGATAATTCACAACTCAATGGCTGAGTTGTGGCAGGGTTTTGATCGTAGAGTTAGGATTAGTCGATAGCGGGTGTCGCGAGTTTACGTGTGTAGCGTCTGACTATCTAATTTCTAGTAGAAACCTTGGGGGCAGCACGTAGGCAGGGTTTTGCTGAAGCTGGGTAAATTTGTGTTTTCTGTTTTTATATTCCGCTAATTCTGTGCTGCAATTATTCTGTTGTGATCTGTGTTGAGATTATTTTATAATAACTTCCGCAATAAACAGCCACCTGCATAGTATGGTTCGCGAGAGATTTTTATAATTAATAGTATCACCCTATTCACCCCCCCCCCCTCTAGGGTGAAATTGATCCTACAAGTGGTATCAGAGCTAGGATCAAAAGCCATTTTTGTTTTAAAAAGTTTGATTTTTCAAAGACCAATTTTTTTTACAAATTTGAATTTTTAAAATGGCTACTTTTGCTGTGGGTCGGTCCAGTATTATCTCTCCTATTTTTGATGGAATAGATTTTTTGAATTGGAAATTGAAAATGGAATTTTATTTAAAATCTGTTAATGTTAAATGTTGGGATATTATTAAAAATGGGTGTGATATAACAGACGAGAAAATTATCTCGATTAATGCTCTTGCTATGCATATAATATATTCTCATATTAATCAAGATAGTTTTAACTCTATCTCTCATTGTGAAAATGCACAAGAAATCTAGAATACTTTTGATGCAATATATAGCGCAAAAGTCAACAGCAATGAGAAATCCTCCATAACCGACTCAGTTAAAGAAATGTGCTTAACAGGATTGATAATAGGCAGTTGTGATGAGGATGATGATGATGGAGCAGCTGAGCCGGCGTTACTAATGAAGAGATTCAAAAGGTGGAACCGAAAATATAGAAATCCAGCTCTACATCAAAAATTGAAAAGCAGAATAGTTAAAGCACTAGACAACCCAGAAGAACGGGAGATCATTTGTCACAAGTGTAACAGACCCGGTCATATCAAGCCCAATTGTCCCAGAAATCAACATGGCCAAGAAAAGAAATCGAAAAGAAGAAATTATTCAGCCACGTGGAATAAAAGTGATGATGATTATAAAAGCACTAGCAGTGAGAGTGAGAAAGCAGATCTGTGCCTTTGAGGTGATATAATTGATAGCGATGATGATGATGAGCCAAGCGAGGTATCAAAACTTACTCACTCAGAATTACTTATATATTTCCACGAAGTAAATGGCTTTTTTGAATGACTTAGGGAAAGATACGCTAAAATTGAATCACAAAGAGATACTTTGATAGATTTAAATAAACAGCTTGATCAATTAGTTAAAAACTATCAAAGTAAGATCTCTAAGTGTGATAGGTGTCCATCACTCGAAGAAGAGATTAAAAAATCAGAAATTAAAATTAAATCGCTTGAAAATGAAATTCTAATTTTGAAAAAGAGTGAAAATAATAGGAGAGAGAATTCTATTAAAAAGTGCACACAATTGTTGAACGAAAATGAATCACTGAAAACACAAGTCCAACAACTGTCAACGACTTTAGGAAAATTTTCCAAAAGTGAAAAATCGTTGAATATGCTATTAGGAAAACAAACTATTAATACAGTTAGACAAGGACTTGGATATAATCAATCTGAAAATGTCAGAAACAAAATTAATCAAGTCAATTACATGTGCACAATTTGTAGAAATTTTGGAAACAATCAAAATAATTGTTGATATAGACCCAAACACGTGAAAACTATTCCAATTTGGGTTCCAAAAGGCACAAATATAAAATCCCTTAAAGTTAAACAAATCTGGGTGCCAAAAGGAACGGTTATAAATAGTTTTGGGTCTCTACAAACATATTTTTCGAAATCTATTGCCATTAACAACCATGGACCTATAAAAACAAATAGTTCACAAAAATCTTTTCTCGTGTAGGTGTGGTGGCAGGCTAAGGATCATCAACTGTGTTACTTGGATTCTGGCTATTCCAGGGACACAACGGGCGACAAATCACAGTTCCTTAGCCTAGTATAAAGGTGACAGAATCACAATAGGCAACAACGGAAAATTATCGTAAAGGTAAAACAGGTAATGGTATATTTATTTTAAACGATTATATTAAATGTGATAATCTGCACCATAATCTGAATTAAATCAGCCAATTATGTGATTATAAAATAAATGTTGATAATGATTCTGACTTTTTTAAAATTGTTGGCCAAATATATTCATATGCCAAGAACACTACATCTTTGAACTAATTCATATAAATTTGTTTGGTCAAATGATGGTGTTTTGTTGATTGCTGATTACTCATGCTACAAGTGGATATATTTGTTTATCTTATCTTACACTATGTTCATTACTTGTTTATTTCCACGGTTTCAATTCGAATTCAAAAGAAATTCATTCAAAAGCTGTTAAATGATTTTAAGATATTTTGTTGAACACATCACGGTTTGGTCTATAACATTCAACTAATGATAATCCCGAGTGAAGGAAAAATTCAGATGCAGATTACACTGGTAATCTAGTTGATAGAAAAATTACTAGTGGAACGTGATTTATGTTGAGACGTTCAGTAGCTGCATCATTTTTCAAAGAAAATATCTGCATATTTTTCACTTGAAATAATTTTTCAAATAGCAGACAATTTTCTAAAACCCCTTCTAGAAAATCATTTTTGTCGACCTTGTTTCAGATTAGTCATTTTGAAAAATTTGATAATTATTTTTGAATTTGATTTTAAATGACTACATTAACTAATCTGACCCCTTACTAATTATTGAAAAGATAAATAGTGATTGAAAAAGTGATGAGTGTTGATATTAATCATATATTATAACTCGAGACAGTATATTTAGTAAATTTCTTTAGAAATTTAAACAAGAGTTATAAAAACTTTTTGTTGCCAAATTCCATGACCATTTCTATTTCTATCATATTTCTATCAACCATCACTCATCAAAATCCAATATAGTATGTCAATATTTGGTATTTTAAACGGGAATCATTCGTTTTTCATTTTATTATATTTTTAACAAATAAAAACATCCAAAGTATTCACTCTCATTTAAAAGTCCTCACGGTTATGCATGGGTGAATTACTTGGATTTTTGATTATGTGCTTCCATGCTCATTTAAAAGTCCTCACGGTTATGCATGTATAGAACGCATATCAAAATTGATTAATTAAATAGACAAGTTGATTCTAATCCCATTTAAAAGTCCTCACGGTTATGCGTGGTTAGAAGATACTTGAATTCATTTATTTTTTTAAATTTTGGAATACTACTAATCTCATTTAAAAGTCCTAACGGTTATGCATGGTTAGTAGATATTCAAATTCCTGATATAAATATACCACAAATAGACACAACTATATGGTTTTATATGATGACATTATCCATATCATTCTAAAGTGGAATATGCGTCAAACAGAGTATTTATGATTTTTGTTTGATTTTTTTATTGAAATTTAATATTTATACTCGATTGAGTATTAATGTAGTATTAATATCTATAACTTTATCTCTAATTTTCTAACACTATTACACTTTTGCTGATAACAAAAGGGGGAGAGAAAAGTTAAGATTTTGGAAAATAAAGGTCAAATATTTTCTATTTTCATCAAGGCTCATTTGAATATTTATTAACATGCATATATGAAGGGGGAGCCTTTGTGTAAAGAGGGAGCATTCAAATAGGGGGAGCAAATTGAATGATCAAATACATTTAATAAAATCAAAATCTTAAATATATGTTTGTTATCATCAAAAAGGGGAGATTGTTGAATATGCGACTATATGATTTTTGTTTGATGATAATAAACATATATATATTCATTTAAATGTATTTGTTAATGTACTATTTTATTTTCACAGATTAAATAAATATTTGCTGAATAAAATAAATAACATAGAATTTAAAGTCAAACGGATATTTTATTCAAACAAATATTTATTACAATTTTGAATAGTACAAATTCAAGCTCTCACTATATATATACAATTTTCAATTACAATATACATTTGACTACATCAATTATTCATTTACAAATGCACCTCACTACATATCACTCGTTCACCCAAAATTATCATCAACTTCATTCCAGCTTGAATCCAGCATCTGAGCAATCTGCAAAATAAACACTAACACAGTAAAATTGAAAAGAAAATATTTTGCAGTGTAAAATAAAAAGTGATTTTGAAAATATTATTTGCCTCAGTTATTTGGGTTGTTCGTCAACATTTAATTTTGAATTCATCATATACGAACAGCTTGTGACATGCACAGTGTATTACTGTACATGCCACAAGGCCGTGCACACCGATATATACACTTGATAAAATTATAGGGACAGGTGAGCACAAGGTCAAACCCAAATCAAAAGCCCGGTTCAACACAAATAAAGTCACGACACGAGCACAAGGTCAAACCCGAGCTTTAAACTGGATTCAACTCAGGTGCACTACAAAACATCACAAAACTATCGAGCACAAGAATTCAAATAAGAACTCAAATACAATCAAACAAGAACACAGTCTCGACCAAAACAGCACCAGACTCGATCAAGTCATACGCATGAAAACAACGACTATGATCAATATACATGCATAATACCACTGCTTCATATACATGACAACCAGAGTGCATGGATGAGTTCAACTGCATGAACACACAACTCAAAGGCATGAAGAAATACAAAGGCAGTTCAGTAATCAAGTGCAGTCACAACTAAACAAAACCAGACTACACAGTGAAGACATGTACATGAAGACAACAACTACACATAAGGTTCAAGGTGAAGTCAAAATGAAACTCAAGGCAAATACAACATGAATGTACAGATTCAAGTTGAATCGAAAGACAAGCTAATCCAGACAGCAAGTATACATATATGCAACCAGACTTTGAGTCGAGCAGTGGATAGGAAACTCAACAAAGAACAAGTGAAGTCATATCAATAATCAACAACAGTTCATATGAACCCAGAAAACAGCATACATCATAACAATATGGCTACAAAACTTATAAACAGTTCAATAAGCCAATACATCAAGCCAGATAAGAATACACAGACTCGAGTGAAACAAGTGATACCATAAACATGTACAAATATGCGTACAGTTGCAAATACAAGTCAATGAGCACTAATACATATACACCAGTGGCAACCGGTTGTTATAACAAATTCAGGCCGAAGTCAATTCTCATCGCATAATTCAAATCAAGGCCAAAGTCAAATTAAACAAAGAACGAAATCGAACAGTTTAAAATCAAGCCGTGGCAGCCAAGGAATCAATGCATAAGCAAAATCGAAGCCGTGGGTATCAAGTAATAAAGCAACGAAAATATAGGAATTGAAAAGGTCGGAAATCATCACAAACATCAAAACAAAATCAAATGGCCGAGATAAATTAGTTGATGAATTCAAATAAATTCAGACGAACGAAAACAAAGGGATTCGAACCCTATATAAAGGTTCAACATCATCGGCAGAGAATTCATTCGAGTTCAAGCATATCACAGATCACAACATCAATGAGAAACTCGAATCAAGTCGAGTATAGTATACATCGAAGAAGGAACGAACGTACCAATTTTCACAACAGACAAACTCGACGCAAAATGAAGCAGCCGTGTGTGCAAAGTAGAAGATACAATCGATCGTCAAACAATCACGAGAACAACCCACCTGATCGATCAACAAGTCGGCGACTTCAATTTTAGAAAACCCTAATTTCAGAGCGAAGAGGAAGGAACGAATCGAGGAAGCCATTGCTTTTCATCTCACAAAAGAGCCGGCAGAATTATACAAAGAAAAGGGAATATTCATTTATTATTTAATTGGGCCGGTCCTTTAATTACTTTAGGCTTTAGAAATTTTAAATTAGGGTTTTGATTTTAATTTGTTTTTAAATTTGTAATTTCTTTTTAAACCATTGTAATTTCTAGTCGTGTGACTAGGGGACAAATTACGTGGCGTAGTTTGAGAATTCGCAACTCAGTGGCTGAGTTGTGGCAGGGTTTTGAGCGTAGAGTTAGGATTATTCGATAGTGGGTGTCGCGAGTTTACATGTGTAAGCGTTTGACTATCTAATTTCTAGTAGAAACCTTAGGGGCAGCACGTAGGCAGGGTATTGCCGAAGCTGGGTAAATTTGTGTGTTCTGTTTTTATATTCCGCTATATCTGTGCTGCTATTATTCTGCTGTGATCTGTGTTGAGATTATTTTATAAAAACTTCCGCAATAATTTTTATAATTAATAGTATCACCCTATTCACCCCCTCTAGAGTGAAATCGATCCTACACTTAACGCTATTTTAATAGTTTACTTTACTATAGACATATTATAATAGCGTATATTACTACATAGTAGATAGTTCCACGGATCTTTAGAGGATGGAAATCCCAAATATCCTTTAAGTTACTTGTATTTCAGTTTACATTTCACTTGAGTTGAATTTATTAATATAAGAATGTTAATCCTGACTCGAGTGTTTTGTGTTTTGATTTATGCTCGGGTCAGACTGAGTGTCACAGCATTGGAGACTCACCATTGGAGATTGGAGCTTTGCTTAGAGATCCACCTATCTATCCAGCTTTCAGTTATTTCAGTATATTCCAGTCATTTATGTTCAGACTGGTCAGTTGCTTATGTATTAGAGGTTCATTGTATTTGAGATTCTATTGTATTTTGTTTCAGACTCTGATGTTTATATAGTAGCTTCATGAACTACTATTTATCTATTCCGCTGCTTATTGTTGTATTATTCTGTATCTGTAATTGATTTATTTACTATATATGCTGAGTTTTGCCAAATATAAATTAACAATATGATATTCTGAGAAATTCAAGTCTAACATGTGTGTCTGCTTATGCACTTGGCGGGTGCAGCATGATAGGGGGTTCTCGCATTTGGGTTTGGTAGCGAGCGGATGACTCTTACTCCTACATGTCCCGCGGGGTTGGTGCAGACGAGAGGCTGGCCGTAAAAGCAGAGCAAAGGTACCATTGTATGCTACGGTGGGCGTTACCCCACTGGCGTTGTCCCGTTACAGTTGGTATCGGAGCTCTGGTTTAGGCAAAACTCAGCATATGAAGTAAAAAAATTAATCATAGAACCATATTCGTTCGGGCTTGAATTCCTTCGTTAGGATTCTCTTTGCCTAGGATTTCTTTCGGATTTTGGAACTCTCCCCTTTGTTCTGAAATCTATTCTTGTCTCTCCCTATTCGTGTTCTTCTTGATACTGGGGCATCCCATAGCTTCATTCTGTTTCGACAACCTTGGTATGATTTGTAAAGGGGTGAAATCCTTTACAACAAGCGTCGATTCACCGGAGATTTCTATTTCCTCGGATTACGATGCTGTTATTCCTTGCAAAGCCCGAATTGTTCTCTAGTAAACGACCCGAGAAAAATCTTTTGTTATCGAATGTCGAATGCCTTCGGTTATGCAGGCAGTTCTACCTTCCGTTTGATACTCAGCTTAGTGATCTTGACTTCCCCGATAGTCAGGGATTATCCTGATGTTTTGGTAAAGTCGCTTCTCTTCCCTTCAAGCAAGAAATTGAAATTTCCGCATCAATCTTATTCCTAGAATCTCGGTTGACCCGGTTAAGGTCGCCGCGAGAAAAAAATAAGTCTATCCATTTCTTCTTCTGTAATTTAATTATCTTATCTTCCTTTCGAGCCTATCTATCTTCAAATTAGAATTTTCCTTGACTAGGGTTCATCTAAATTTGGATCTCTATCTTTGTTTTGAAATACATTATTGAATCAATGTGTGAGGGAGTGTATTTGTTATTAATATAAATTGTTTTATATTATGTTGTTTGGGTTGTTAAGTTTGAATTTTGGGGTTCGATCGATTCGTCTGGCCAACGCTATCGATAGGAATTCCAAAACACTTGAACAGAGCAAACTGTCACAATATTGTTTTCAAAATTGGTAAATGAAATAAATTTTTGTATGATTATATTATATATATATATATAAGTATAACTTTCTGAAATTTTATATTTAATTAAATTGGTTGTTATAAATGATAATACTATATTATCATTTATTTTTTTGTCAACATTCTGAACCATTAACTATTATTATATGTTATGAGGAGTTGAAATTTTAAATCTGATTTGCAAATGAAATGAATTTAAATTAAAGATTTGAGAATTTAATTTCCGGTACTATTCAAAAATTTGGTTTTTAAAGTTTTGGAAAATATATCATATGAAAGTATTTTTGAATGGAAATTGCTTTTCAAAGAATTTTAAAGGAGGTAAGTCAGTGCTCTCCTCTTTTGTCGCTGAAAAATAATTTTGGTGATGACTGCAACATTGTCGACATTCATTTTCGAGTCTCAAAGCGGAGAGGCCACTTAGTAGCTTCGCTACACTTTTATTTTGAAGATGGATTTAATTGAATTTCTTAAATAAGATATGATGTATAAAACATATATATGTATATTTATTTCAAATGGTGGGAAGTGAAACCGAAAATTTAATTCTTAAATTCTGTATTAAGTTAGGGTTTTCAATCATTGAAATAAATCAAAAATTTTGAAATATTTGATGTGTTTAAAATTTAAATTGGAATTTAAAATAACTTGGGATAGTTAAACTAAAGTAAAATAATTTGTATAATACTCAATTGCATTCTAATATATATAACTTACCTAAAATATTCAAAGGATAAAATGTTAGGATGAATATATAATTGAAGGTTATACAGAAAAAAAACTTAAAGTAATAAAGTGTTTAAACTAAAATCTGGCTTAATACAATGTTGTAAATAAAAGGAAAATTTGTATAGTATTTAATTTCACTCAGAAGCTTAATATAACTTACCTAGAAATAGTTAAATGTTAATGAGAATAGGTAGCTGAATAATATACTATATAAATGTGAGCAATAGGATATCAAAAATGAAATTTTGATAAGGGAAATTATAAATAAAAATTTGATTGTTATAATGAATTTTTTTCATTTAATTAATATTATAAGAAATGCGAGTGAAATAAATTGAATAATAAAAGAAAAATACTATTTAAGTAAATAAATATGGACTTAAGAATAGTTGAAATTGAATTTTAAGTGGAATCAACTTAACTGGAGATAAGTGAGGTCGAATTGATTAAATAAATAAGTTAAACAAAATAAATTTTGTTTTGAAAGAAATTTTTGTAGCAAATGTAATAAATTGTAAGCAAATTAACCGAATGAAAATATCTTGATTTGAAATGAACTAAATGCGAAAACATTGAATATTATTAATTGAATAAAATGGTTTGAACCCAAATTTGTTGTATATTAATCAGTTTAAAACCAATGAAATTTATATGGTTTTAAATTAATTGTTGTATTTTGTATTTCAATCTATCATTTCTTCTGGTTGTTTCTATTCTCCTATCTCGTTCCTTTTCGGGGACGAAAAGTTTTGAGTGGGCGAGAGTGTAACAACCCGGAAATTTTAACGGTTTTATAACGTAATTAACTAAAAAAATTTCTTGAAAATAAACAATTAAATTTAGCAATGGAAGTTTGATATTTGGAATGCGCCTATTTCAACGTAGCAAATAGTAAATTTTCATTGGAAAATATGGAAGTAAATTTTGTTGTGTAATTTTCAATTTAATATCAGTTAATTTGGTGAAAATAAAATGTTTTCGAAATCTGAATATTTTTGTATAATAAATTTGTAAATTATTTTCTGGGTGAGACGTCATATTTTGTTTCTTCAAATTTGGATTCCTCTAGCCTCGTTTATCTTATTTTCAGCAAATTAGCAGTAGTTTGTCAGCGAATATCGACTTTTGATAGAATAGTCGTATCGCTGATATCTGTGTACCATTCTATTCGTCTCGTCGTGCTGATCTCCACAGTATATTCAATTGTCAACTTTGATGTCCGGTGCACGACGAAATTTGTGAAATATATAACCGTATCGGAACCCGTTTGTGCCTTTCGTTTCCTGTGTCCATTCAAATTTGCCAACGGTTGAAGGTCAAACGGGCATCTGCCTTTAATACTTCCTTAATTAGCGTGCTTGACTATTTCTATTCCCACTTTTCAATAAATGTGGGTTTGCCCTTTCAAGTCCTTTTGGTTCATTATTTATTTCAAAAGAAAAATATATAAAGTTTTGTTCCTGTAGCTTGCTTTATCTTCCACCTTCTTTCATTTGTATATGCGATGCTCATCTCCATAGCCTTCTGATCTCCTTTTACACGTTCCTTCAATATTTATGGCCAAAGCCTTGTAGCAGCTCGCCCAACACCTTTTTCTCCTCCGCCTTCCTATCAACCACCAGCCGTGACCACGCAAGCCATCCCTGCCCTTCCAAAGCCGCCACCCATCGCCTCTCCTCCCTTTTTCCGTTTCACGCCACCCAGTACCCACATGAGCAGCCATCCCCTCTGGCCGAGCTGCCCTCTTCTTCCCATGCACGCAACAGAGCAAACCCCTCACCTCATTCCCTCCTAGCGGTGGCCGCCATCTTCAAAGCATAGCCGAACCACCAGTCTCCGACCTCACTCTCTCTCCCACATCTCCTTTTCCTCTCCCTAGCCTTGCTTCCTCTTCCACTTCCTTTGCCGAACCTGTAACCGCTTCCTCCCCTCCACCCATACTCCCCGCAACCCACACATCAACTTGCCAAACCTGCTATCCTGTCTCCCAGAGCATCTCTCGATTCGTTTTTATGGTTTGTATATATATTAGTTTTTTTAATACTTTTTTTGGTCTGTTGATTTATATACCATCGGTTTGCTTATATATATAAGATTTTATATAAGTTGTATATATAAGTATATGAAGTATTTGGCAGTCGTTCCTCTGTCAGATCCACACCTTAACAATCTACTTCATTCGCGGTCTCCAAACCTTAACAATCTACGGTCAGATCTAGCGCTTCGGGATTCCGAGGGGTTGCCCCCTTATTTCCTCCTTATCCTTTGCAGATGACATTGTCATTTTCTCTAATGGCAGTCGTTCCTCTGTCCGGCGACTCCTTAGTTTCCTCCATAATTACGAGAGGTCCTCGGGCCAACTCGTTAACCCTTCCAAAAGTTGCTTTGTCCATGCGAAGGACTTGTCTCCCTCTCGAGCTTCCTGGATCGAGACTATCTCGGGCTTCAAGGAAGCATCCCTTCCTCTACCATACCTGGGTATTGTCCTGTACCAAGGTAGGAAGATCAATGCTTTCTTCGATCCCTTGGCAGACAAAGTGAGAGGTAAGATCTTACGATGGAATGCGTCTCTTCTTTCACAGGCCGATAGGCTGGTTCTTATCAAGTCAGTTTTAGACTCGATGGGAACTCATATAT
Source organism: Allium fistulosum (assembly GCA_030737815.1). Taxonomy (NCBI): domain Eukaryota; kingdom Viridiplantae; phylum Streptophyta; class Magnoliopsida; order Asparagales; family Amaryllidaceae; genus Allium; species Allium fistulosum. Next base: position 142,529,281 of record CM060902.1, on the reverse strand, counting down.
TCGCGCCTATGACCCCTACCTCTTCCTTCTTCCGGTCGTATCGGTCTTTGGCCTCGTCCTTCTTCTGGGGCAACAGGGACAACGCTCGTCGTCACCACTGGGTGTCGTGGGACGCGGTTTGTCATCCCAAAAGCGAAGGTGGCTTGGGTCTGTGTAATCCTAAGGACCTTTGTGCGGCTTTTGCCTGTAAGTTGTGGTATAGATTTGGGGCTAACAACTCTTTATGGGAGTCGTTCCTCCATGCAAAGTACCAAAGGCTTGCGGGCTCTAATTTCACGGGTTCTCCGTCCTATGCTAGAGAGACCTGGAAGCACATGTGTAACGACCCGACTTCCCACTCCCGGAAAATCGCATCGACAGTAAGAAAGAAAGGGGTGAGAAGTAGAAAAGAGAAGAAGAGAAAAGAAACAAACACAAATACTCACGGCGGAAACGGAATAAAATATAATATATCACATAACTATTACATAGTATCATATATATCATCTATCAGAGTTACACAGATTACACATCATATACTAGACAGTTATAAACATCTGTCTAGTTATTACATCTCAATACAAAACAAAGATCTAAACAAGATCAACACAACGGAAACTACTATCTATATCTACAACGCTGAAGCCTCCTGCTCCGTTGCTCCTCCAGATTACTCGTCAAAGCTAAACCTGAATCCCTTGGCTACTCGTAAAAATTTGAGTACCCAAGAGTTTATAAAACAGAAATAAACAACTTGGGTCAGACATGGGTCTGGTGTGAGTAACAGGTTAAACTTGTTTAACTTCAAAACCTTTTTGAAAGAAAAGGTATCACGTAAGACTCCCCACAAATAAACATGGGTAAGTTTTTTACCTTACGCTAACCAAAACATTTGATAGGAAATTCGATTGTATTATAATAGGGTCTAGGGTTTTCAAATAAATATGAAATAGCTGAAATTGTTACATTATTAAATTCCAGCATACTAGCCAACAAAGTGGGTTATACAATCAAGTCCGTTATCACTTATTGGAAATTGGATTCCATACAATGGCAGGGCTACCGGGGTACCGCCCATCACAGTACGTGGCCTAGATCACCGTACCGAGGATCACTCCCAATCCCCTACAACACAAGGTCGGAACATCCCTTACTGGATAATTCCCGCACAAGATACCTCACGGTTGGGATCAGCAACCGCACCACTAAGTCGAAAATAGAAAGGGACATCTAGACAGAGGTAACCTTGTCCTACTTGGGTGCTACCCACTAACCTTGCTGCACCTCCCCTGTTTTAGCCATTCCCGGTTTGTGAGGCTTGAGGTCACGATTACCTTTAAAAAGAACACATCTATCTTAGAATGCTCATCGTCCACCTGACGATGTTCTGAAAGCATTCAATCCATACAAGTTCGTTCCGGGTTCGAACGAAACCGAAGGCATTATCTCGTTACACTCGTTTTGGAATCACCCTCAGAGTTAACGACAATAACCCTTGCACTCTGAATCTTCATCTTCACTTGATTCACGACCTATCGTTAATTTGGATCGATGTGGTATTCGGGTCTCCAGACCTGGAAATCCGGTATACGGAAACCCGATCCCGGTCTCATCGAAATCCAAAGCGTATCTTTTAAGGCCAAGTTGTTTTAAAGGTAAAAACAATTTAATTCATTATCTTTATACACAAAGAAAGATAATTCACAACAGATAATCAACATTATCAGATAATCCATACAATTCAACTAACATCCATATCATACAGCATATATCTCATCAGAGATATCAATCAATGCCAAGTATTCAATACTATCACTCATTCATAAGTAATGATTTACACTATCTCTAATTAATTTAAAGTGAATTAAATTAATTACTTTATTTTATAAATCCTTCTTACTTAACCATTAATTAATTACAATTTAATTAATTAATTATCTTCTAATATTTCATTTCAATTAATCATCTTTGATTAATTATCTTTTAATTACATCCAAGTAATTTATCCTCAATTAATTTCTCAAATTAATTATCCTTAACTACTTATAGTAATTAACCTTTAATTACTTCATTAATTAATTAACTAAAATTAATTAACTTAATCAACTATAATTAATTACATTAATCCTTAATTAATTACATTGATTAATCACTTCATTTATTAATTATTACTTAATTAATCAATCTTAATTACATCATTAATTATATTAATTAATGATCCTTAATTACAACTTAATTATTAATTAAACAACATTTATTTATCACCTTGATTAATCTTTAAATCAGTAATTAACTACCCTTAATTACTTTCACTACTAAATTAATTACTCCTTAATTAATTCCTTAATTAATCTCTTGATTAATTATTCAAAGTAATTAACTCAAATTACTTCTATTAATAAAATCATTATTCAACTAATTACTTCTAGTAATTATATATTATTTACTTCCCTAAATAATCATACCTTAATAATTACATTAAGTAATTATTTATCAAATCAATCCATTTGATTATTCTAAATTAATTAAACTTAATTAATTAACTTAACTAAATCAATTTAACTTAATTAATTACAATAAGTAATTAATTTCTTAATTACTTCCATTAAGTAATTCATTTAAAACAAATTCTATAATTGATTATCTTTAAATTAATTAATTTAATTAATTATTAAAATTAATCACATTAATTAATTATTTAATAATCCATAGTTAATGACCTTCATTAACTATTAACAATTATTTAATTACTTTTCTTAAGTAATTATCTTAGATTAATTATTATTAATTTCAAATTAATAAATCTTAATAACCAATTAATTAAACATTAATTATTTAATTGATTAAGTATTAACCCTACTTAATTAATATTTAATTACTCTATTAATTAATTCTTAACCATTAATTAATATCCTAATTCATAATCCTTAATTACAAATTAATTATCCCTAATTAATAAATCTTAATCATAAATAAATTAGTTTAAACCTTTAATTACTTATTTAATTAATCCAAATGATTAATTAATCAAACAAATTAATTATCCATTAAATTTCCTAATTAATTTAATGAACACAAATCTTTAATTACTTTAAGATAAACTTTGTTCTTATTGAAAATCAAGTTATCATTTACAAAGTATTTTAAATCAATTTACTTAAATTTTATCTTCAAAATTTCATTTTAAATTTAAAGATTTAAAATGAATACAAATTATCTTTAACAACGTTTTAAACATCATTTCTAAAACTCTTTTATTTACAAGTTAAAGAAATACTCATCTTATAAAAGAACTTAAAGAATTTAAATTAAATTTACTTTTAAATTCTAACCATATAATATACATTTTAAATAATTAAAATTATTAAAACAATTTAATTTAAAAACTTTCTTCCATTTCAAATCTGAGATCTAGATTTAAATTAGATTCCAGATTACACTTAGATTTAAACTTATTTTCAAATTAAATTTAGTTTAATTTAAACTGACAGGTTTTAATAAAAACAGGCAACACAAAAGCACTCGAGCCTACCATAATTTACTTCGAGTCGCCTGCCTAAAAACTTCGAGCCTCTCACGCAATAACACTTGAAAATCTCGAGACCTTCCTCTCCTCAAAACCCAGACTTCACCCATACACATTCACGATCGCGTGCACGTGCACATCCACCAGCGTCAGCTCCGACCATCCACGACTTCCCCCACCAGTCGACGATCATCCCTACACCAGAATTCAACCATTCGAACATCGAAACTAGATCGAAATCGAAATCGAGCCTAAAGACCAAAACTGGAACAGGAACTACCCATTTCTCCCAAACCTGACATCGCCAAGATCACGGTCCTCCGACCACCGAAAATCCAACAACTCCGGCTGCGACTTCAACTATGGCCAAGCTTCCATCTGCCCAATTTTCATCGAACTCGATCATCTCTACAGGTAGTACTGACCAAAACGAACTACCTAGCTTAAACTAGGGCTACAGGTAACAATTCATCACCACTGTCTCCATGTTGATTTACATCAACAACAATTATTTTTTCAATCATCAATGGTTACTCTTCTACCCACAAATTGAACCCAGATCCCTCAATATAGATAGATCATAAGAAATCCTTTAATTCCCCTTTTCTGTTCTTCACAGAACTGCACTCTTATTACCAAACTAAGAATTATGATTTTAATGTTAAAAATCATGTTATAGCTTATATATTCAATACATATACTTGAATTTATAAATTACCAAGTTTAAGTTTTACTTTATTTTGACATGCATTGATATTTTAGGCTTCCAGAGACTCTCAGATTTCAATTTGCCTTAACTAAAAATTTTAAACCTTAGTTTATGATAAAACAAACTTATTTTGTTTTAAAACTTAAGTCTATCAGAGATCAGATAAGGAGATAGAGATTTATATCAAGAATCTGAGCTTAAAGAAGATATACAACAGGGATATCATACAAAACAGACATGCACATATATATATATCAATACATCCACATATATATACAAGAAGAATTTCACAATACACATATATATATACAGAACTATCTACAAACATTCATATGAAATCAGTTTATAGACTAGGACTTAACATGAAATCATTAATTTTGATCAATATCTGAAACTGGCATTTGATAACAGGCAAGAACATACCAAAATCAACATGCATTCAAAACCAAGCAGAATACAGAGAATTGCATCATTTATTTACTGTAAACATGATTATCAGATGAAGAAATCAAGCAACTTATTTAGGTTATTTTAAATAAAATTGTTACTCACCTGTTCAAAGATGAAACAGAGGCAGTTTAGCTTCTGAAGGCTGTAAACTTGCATGCTTGTTTGAACTTGATTTTTAAACTTTAGTTGTTGAAGCTTTAAATTGATTTTAACACATGCATGTTGCTTCCAGTTTGAAGAATGAATGCAGACAGTATGAATTCCTTCCAGAGATGAAAAGAAAGAATGCAGACTGTTGCTCTGAGTTGATTCCAGATTTGAGAAAATGAATTTGGTTTTGAGGAAGATGCTCACTGATCTCAGATTTTGAAGCATTTGATTTCAGGTTTCTTTTTGAAAATGGAGAAATGCATGAAAGCTGAAGAGTTGATTTGGAAAAGAGAATTACAGGGGTTTGATTTCAGATTTTAGTTAGAGAAAGATTATTGATTTCTCTTGTTTATTTCCACGGTTTCAATTCGAATTCAAAAGAAATTCATTCAAAAGTTGTTAAATGATTTTAAGATATTTTGTTGAACACATCACGGTTTGGTCTATAACATTCAACTAATGATAATCCCGAGTGAAGGAAAAATTCAGATGCAGATTACACTGGTAATCTAGTTGATAGAAAAATTACTAGTGGAACGTGATTTATGTTGAGACGTTCAGTAGCTGCATCATTTTTCAAAGAAAATATCTGCATATTTTTCACTTGAAATAATTTTTCAAATAGCAGACAATTTTCTAAAACCCCTTCTAGAAAATCATTTTTGTCGACCTTGTTTCAGATTAGTCATTTTGAAAAATTTGATAATTATTTTTGAATTTGATTTTAAATGACTACATTAACTAATCTGACCCCTTACTAATTATTGAAAAGATAAATAGTGATTGAAAAAGTGATGAGTGTTGATATTAATCATATATTATAACTCGAGACAGTATATTTAGTAAATTTCTTTAGAAATTTAAACAAGAGTTATAAAAACTTTTTGTTGCCAAATTCCATGACCATTTCTATTTCTATCATATTTCTATCAACCATCACTCATCAAAATCCAATATAGTATGTCAATATTTGGTATTTTAAACGGGAATCATTCGTTTTTCATTTTATTATATTTTTAACAAATAAAAACATCCAAAGTATTCACTCTCATTTAAAAGTCCTCACGGTTATGCATGGGTGAATTACTTGGATTTTTGATTATGTGCTTCCATGCTCATTTAAAAGTCCTCACGGTTATGCATGTATAGAACGCATATCAAAATTGATTAATTAAATAGACAAGTTGATTCTAATCCCATTTAAAAGTCCTCACGGTTATGCGTGGTTAGAAGATACTTGAATTCATTTATTTTTTTAAATTTTGGAATACTACTAATCTCATTTAAAAGTCCTAACGGTTATGCATGGTTAGTAGATATTCAAATTCCTGATATAAATATACCACAAATAGACACAACTATATGGTTTTATATGATGACATTATCCATATCATTCTAAAGTGGAATATGCGTCAAACAGAGTATTTATGATTTTTGTTTGATTTTTTTATTGAAATTTAATATTTATACTCGATTGAGTATTAATGTAGTATTAATATCTATAACTTTATCTCTAATTTTCTAACACTATTACACTTTTGCTGATAACAAAAGGGGGAGAGAAAAGTTAAGATTTTGGAAAATAAAGGTCAAATATTTTCTATTTTCATCAAGGCTCATTTGAATATTTATTAACATGCATATATGAAGGGGGAGCCTTTGTGTAAAGAGGGAGCATTCAAATAGGGGGAGCAAATTGAATGATCAAATACATTTAATAAAATCAAAATCTTAAATATATGTTTGTTATCATCAAAAAGGGGAGATTGTTGAATATGCGACTATATGATTTTTGTTTGATGATAATAAACATATATATATATTCATTTAAATGTATTTGTTAATGTACTATTTTATTTTCACAGATTAAATAAATATTTGCTGAATAAAATAAATAACACAGAATTTAAAGTCAAACGGATATTTTATTCAAACAAATATTTATTACAATTTTAAATAGTACAAATTCAAGCTCTCACTATATATATACAATTTTCAATTACAATATACATTTGACTACATCAATTATTCATTTACAAATGCACCTCACTACATATCACTCGTTCACCCAAAATTATCATCAACTTCATTCCAGCTTGAATCCAGCATCTGAGCAATCTGCAAAATAAACACTAACACAGTAAAATTGAAAAGAAAATATTTTGCAGTGTAAAATAAAAAGTGATTTTGAAAATATTATTTGCCTCAGTTATTTGGGTTGTTCGTCAACATTTAATTTTGAATTCATCATATACGAACAGCTTGTGACATGCACAGTGTATTACTGTACATGCCACAAGGCCGTGCACACCGATATATACACTTGATAAAATTACAGGGACAGGTGAGCACAAGGTCAAACCCAAATCAAAAGCCCGGTTCAACACAAATAAAGTCACGACACGAGCACAAGGTCAAACCCGAGCTTTAACCTGGATTCAACTCAGGTGCACTACAAAACATCACAAAACTATCGAGCACAAGAATTCAAATAAGAACTCAAATACAATCAAACAAGAACACAGTCTCGACCAAAACAGCACCAGACTCGATCAAGTCATACGCATGAAAACAACGACTATGATCAATATACATGCATAATACCACTGCTTCATATACATGACAACCAGAGTGCATGGATGAGTTCAACTGCATGAACACACAACTCAAAGGCATGAAGAAATACAAAGGCAGTTCAGTAATCAAGTGCAGTCACAACTAAACAAAACCAGACTACACAGTGAAGACATGTACATGAAGACAACAACTACACATAAGGTTCAAGGTGAAGTCAAAATGAAACTCAAGGCAAATACAACATGAATGTACAGATTCAAGTTGAATCGAAAGACAAGCTAATCCAGACAGCAAGTATACATATATGCAACCAGACTTTGAGTCGAGCAGTGGATAGGAAACTCAACAAAGAACAAGTGAAGTCATATCAATAATCAACAACAGTTCATATGAACCCAGAAAACTGCATACATCATAACAATATGGCTACAAAACTTATAAACAGTTCAATAAGCCAATACATCAAGCCAGATAAGAATACACAGACTCGAGTGAAACAAGTGATACCATAAACATGTACAAATATGCGTACAGTTGCAAATACAAGTCAATGAGCACTAATACATATACACCAGTGGCAACCGGTTGTTATAACAAATTCAGGCCGAAGTGAATTCTCATCGCATAATTCAAATCAAGGCCAAAGTCAAATTAAACAAAGAACGAAATCGAACAGTTTAAAATCAAGCCGTGGCAGCCAAGGAATCATTGCATAAGCAAAATCGAAGCCGTGGGTATCAAGTAATAAAGCAACGAAAATATAGGAATTAAAAAGGTCGGAAATCATCACAAACATCAAAACAAAATCAAATGGCCGAGATAAATTAGTTGATGAATTCAAATAAATTCAGACGAACGAAAACAAAGGGATTCGAACCCTATATAAAGGTTCAACATCATCGGCAGAGAATTCATTCGAGTTCAAGCATATCACAGATCACAACATCAATGAGAAACTCGAATCAAGTCGAGTATAGTATACATCGAAGAAGGAACGAACGTACCAATTTTCATAACAGACAAACTCGACGCAAAATGAAGCAGCCGTGTGTGCAAAGTAGAAGATACAATCGATCGTCAAACAATCACGAGAACAACCCACCTGATCGATCAACAAGTCGGCGACTTCAATTTTAGAAAACCCTAATTTCAGAGCGAAGAGGAAGGAACGAATCGAGGAAGCCATTGCTTTTCATCTCACAAAAGAGCCGGCCGAATTATACAAAGAAAAGGGAATATTCATTTATTATTTAATTGGGCCGGTCCTTTAATTACTTTAGGCTTTAGAAATTTTAAATTAGGGTTTTGATTTTAATTTGTTTTTAAATTTGTAATTTCTTTTTAAACCATTGTAATTTCTAGTCGTGTGACTAGGGGACAAATTACGTGGCGTAGTTTGAGAATTCGCAACTCAGTGGCTGAGTTGTGGCAGGGTTTTGAGCGTAGAGTTAGGATTATTCGATAGTGGGTGTCGCGAGTTTACATGTGTAAGCGTTTGACTATCTAATTTCTAGTAGAAACCTTAGGGGCAGCACGTAGGCAGGGTATTGCCGAAGCTGGGTAAATTTGTGTGTTCTGTTTTTATATTCCGCTATATCTGTGCTGCTATTATTCTGCTGTGATCTGTGTTGAGATTATTTTATAAAAACTTCCGCAATAATTTTTATAATTAATAGTATCACCCTATTCACCCCCTCTAGAGTGAAATCGATCCTACACTTAACGCTATTTTAATAGTTTACTTTACTATAGACATATTATAATAGCGTATATTACTACATAGTAGATAGTTCCACGGATCTTTAGAGGATGGAAATCCCAAATATCCTTTAAGTTACTTGTATTTCAGTTTACATTTCACTTGAGTTGAATTTATTAATATAAGAATGTTAATCCTGACTCGAGTGTTTTGTGTTTTGATTTATGCTCGGGTCAGACTGAGTGTCACAGCATTGGAGACTCACCATTGGAGATTGGAGCTTTGCTTAGAGATCCACCTATCTATCCAGCTTTCAGTTATTTCAGTATATTCCAGTCATTTATGTTCAGACTGGTCAGTTGCTTATGTATTAGAGGTTCATTGTATTTGAGATTCTATTGTATTTTGTTTCAGACTCTGATGTTTATATAGTAGCTTCATGAACTACTATTTATCTATTCCGCTGCTTATTGTTGTATTATTCTGTATCTGTAATTGATTTATTTACTATATATGCTGAGTTTTGCCAAATATAAATTAACAATATGATATTCTGAGAAATTCAAGTCTAACATGTGTGTCTGCTTATGCACTTGGCGGGTGCAGCATGATAGGGGGTTCTCGCATTTGGGTTTGGTAGCGAGCGGATGACTCTTACTCCTACATGTCCCGCGGGGTTGGTGCAGTCGAGAGGCTGGCCGTAAAAGCAGAGCAAAGGTACCATTGTATGCTACGGTGGGCGTTACCCCACTGGCGTTGTCCCGTTACAGTTGGTATCGGAGCTCTGGTTTAGGCAAAACTCAGCATATGAAGTAAAAAAATTAATCATAGAACCATATTCGTTCGGGCTTGAATTCCTTCGTTAGGATTCTCTTTGCCTAGGATTTCTTTCGGATTTTGGAACTCTCCCCTTTGTTCTGAAATCTATTCTTGTCTCTCCCTATTCGTGTTCTTCTTGATACTGGGGCATCCCATAGCTTCATTCTGTTTCGACAACCTTGGTATGATTTGTAAAGGGGTGAAATCCTTTACAACAAGCGTCGATTCACCAGAGATTTCTATTTCCTCGGATTACGATGCTGTTATTCCTTGCAAAGCCCGAATTGTTCTCTAGTAAACGACCCGAGAAAAATCTTTTGTTATCGAATGTCGAATGCCTTCGGTTATGCAGGCAGTTCTACCTTCCGTTTGATACTCAGCTTAGTGATCTTGACTTCCCCGATAGTCAGGGATTATCCTGATGTTTTGGTAAAGTCGCTTCTCTTCCCTTCAAGCAAGAAATTGAAATTTCCGCATCAATCTTATTCCTAGAATCTCGGTTGACCCGGTTAAGGTCGCCGCGAGAAAAAAATAAGTCTATCCATTTCTTCTTCTGTAATTTAATTATCTTATCTTCCTTTCGAGCCTATCTATCTTCAAATTAGAATTTTCCTTGACTAGGGTTCATCTAAATTTGGATCTCTATCTTTGTTTTGAAATACATTATTGAATCAATGTGTGAGGGAGTGTATTTGTTATTAATATAAATTGTTTTATATTATGTTGTTTGGGTTGTTAAGTTTGAATTTTGGGGTTCGATCGATTCGTCTGGCCAACGCTATCGATAGGAATTCCAAAACACTTGAACAGAGCAAACTGTCACAATATTGTTTTCAAAATTGGTAAATGAAATAAATTTTTGTATGATTATATTATATATATATATATATGTATATAAGTATAACTTTCTGAAATTTTATATTTAATTAAATTGGTTGTTATAAATGATAATACTATATTATCATTTATTTTTTTGTCAACATTCTGAACCATTAACTATTATTATATGTTATGAGGAGTTGAAATTTTAAATCTGATTTGCAAATGAAATGAATTTAAATTAAAGATTTGAGAATTTAATTTCCGGTACTATTCAAAAATTTGGTTTTTAAAGTTTTGGAAAATATATCATATGAAAGTATTTTTGAATGGAAATTGCTTTTCAAAGAATTTTAAAGGAGGTAAGTCAGTGCTCTCCTCTTTTGTCACTGAAAAATAATTTTGGTGATGACTGCAACATTGTCGACATTCATTTTCGAGTCTCAAAGCGGAGAGGCCACTTAGTAGCTTCGCTACACTTTTATTTTGAAGATGGATTTAATTGAATTTCTTAAATAAGATATGATGTATAAAACATATATATGTATATTTATTTCAAATGGTGGGAAGTGAAACCGAAAATTTAATTCTTAAATTCTGTATTAAGTTAGGGTTTTCAATCATTGAAATAAATCAAAAATTTTGAAATATTTGATGTGTTTAAAATTTAAATTGGAATTTAAAATAACTTGGGATAGTTAAACTAGAGTAAAATAATTTGTATAATACTCAATTGCATTCTAATATATATAACTTACCTAAAATATTCAAAGGATAAAATGTTAGGATGAATATATAATTGAAGGTTATACAGAAAAAAAACTTAAAGTAATAAAGTGTTTAAACTAAAATCTGGCTTAATACAATGTTGTAAATAAAAGGAAAATTTGTATGGTATTTAATTTCACTCAGAAGCTTAATATAACTTACCTAGAAATAGTTAAATGTTAATGAGAATAGGTAGCTGAATAATATACTGTATAAATGTGAGCAATAGGATATCAAAAATGAAATTTTGATAAGGGAAATTATAAATAAAAATTTGATTGTTATAATGAATTTTTTTCATTTAATTAATATTATAAGAAATGCGAGTGAAATAAATTGAATAATAAAAGAAAAATACTATTTAAGTAAATAAATATGGACTTAAGAATAGTTGAAATTGAATTTTAAGTGGAATCAACTTAACTGGAGATAAGTGAGGTCGAATTGATTAAATAAATAAGTTAAACAAAATAAATTTTGTTTTGAAAGAAATTTTTGTAGCAAATGTAATAAATTGTAAGCAAATTAACCGAATGAAAATATCTTGATTTGAAATGAACTAAATGCGAAAACATTGAATATTATTAATTGAATAAAATGGTTTGAACCCAAATTTGTTGTATATTAATCAGTTTAAAACCAATGAAATTTATATGGTTTTAAATTAATTGTTGTATTTTGTATTTCAATCTATCATTTCTTCTGGTTGTTTCTATTCTCCTATCTCGTTCCTTTTCGGGGACGAAAAGTTTTGAGTGGGCGAGAGTGTAACAACCCGGAAATTTTAACGGTTTTATAACGTAATTAACTAAAAAAATTTCTTGAAAATAAACAATTAAATTTAGCAATGGAAGTTTGATATTTGGAATGCGCCTATTTCAACGTAGCAAATAGTAAATTTTCATTGGAAAATATGGAAGTAAATTTTGTTGTGTAATTTTCAATTTAATATCAGTTAATTTGGTGAAAATAAAATGTTTTCGAAATCTGAATATTTTTGTATAATAAATTTGTAAATTATTTTCTGGGTGAGACGTCATATTTTGTTTCTTCAAATTTGGATTCCTCTAGCCTCGTTTATCTTATTTTCAGCAAATTAGCAGTAGTTTGTCAGCGAATATCGACTTTTGATAGAATAGTCGTATCGCTGATATCTGTGTACCATTCTATTCGTCTCGTCGTGCTGATCTCCACAGTATATTCAATTGTCAACTTTGATGTCCGGTGCACGACGAAATTTGTGAAATATATAACCGTATCGGAACCCGTTTGTGCCTTTCGTTTCCTGTGTCCATTCAAATTTGCCAACGGTTGAAGGTCAAACGGGCATCTGCCTTTAATACTTCCTGAATTAGCGTGCTTGACTATTTCTATTCCCACTTTTCAATAAATGTGGGTTTGCCCTTTCAAGTCCTTTTGGTTCATTATTTATTTCAAAAGAAAAATATATAAAGTTTTGTTCCTGTAGCTTGCTTTATCTTCCACCTTCTTTCATTTGTATATGCGATGCTCATCTCCATAGCCTTCTGATCTCCTTTTACACGTTCCTTCAATATTTATGGCCAAAGCCTTGTAGCAGCTCGCCCAACACCTTTTTCTCCTCCGCCTTCCTATCAACCACCAGCCGTGACCACGCAAGCCATCCCTGCCCTTCCAAAGCCGCCACCCATCGCCTCTCCTCCCTTTTTCCGTTTCACGCCACCCAGTACCCACATGAGCAGCCATCCCCTCTGGCCGAGCTGCCCTCTTCTTCCCATGCACGCAACAGAGCAAACCCCTCACCTCATTCCCTCCTAGCGGTGGCCGCCATCTTCAAAGCATAGCCGAACCACCAGTCTTCGACCTCACTCTCTCTCCCGCATCTCCTTTTCCTCTCCCTAGCCTTGCTTCCTCTTCCACTTCCTTTGCCGAACCTGTAACCGCTTCCTCCCCTCCACCCATACTCCCCGCAACCCACACATCAACTTGCCAAACCTGCTATCCTGTCTCCCAGAGCATCTCTCGATTCGTTTTTATGGTTTGTATATATATTAGTTTTTTTAATACTTTTTTTGGTCTGTTGATTTATATACCATCGGTTTGCTTATATATATATAAGATTTTATATAAGTTGTATATATAAGTATATGAAGTATTTGGCAGTCGTTCCTCTGTCAGATCCACACCTTAACAATCTACTTCATTCGCGGTCTCCAAACCTTAACAATCTACGGTCAGATCTAGCGCTTCGGGATTCCGAGGGGTTGCCCCCTTATTTCCTCCTTATCCTTTGCAGATGACATTGTCATTTTCTCTAATGGCAGTCGTTCCTCTGTCCGGCGACTCCTTAGTTTCCTCCATAATTACGAGAGGTCCTCGGGCCAACTCGTTAACCCTTCCAAAAGTTGCTTTGTCCATGCGAAGGACTTGTCTCCCTCTCGAGCTTCCTGGATCGAGACTATCTCGGGCTTCAAGGAAGCATCCCTTCCTCTACCATACCTGGGTATTGTCCTGTACCAAGGTAGGAAGATCAATGCTTTCTTCGATCCCTTGGCAGACAAAGTGAGAGGTAAGATCTTACGATGGAATGCGTCTCTTCTTTCACAGGCCGATAGGCTGGTTCTTATCAAGTCAGTTTTAGACTCGATGGGAACTCATATATTCGCGCCTATGACCCCTACCTCTTCCTTCTTCCGGTCGTATCGGTCTTTGGCCTCGTCCTTCTTCTGGGGCAACAGGGACAACGCTCGTCGTCACCACTGGGTGTCGTGGGACGCGGTTTGTCATCCCAAAAGCGAAGGTGGCTTGGGTCTGTGTAATCCTAAGGACCTTTGTGCGGCTTTTGCCTGTAAGTTGTGGTATAGATTTGGGGCTAACAACTCTTTTGGGAGTCGTTCCTCCATGCAAAGTACCAAAGGCTTGCGGGCTCTAATTTCACGGGTTCTCCGTCCTATGCTAGAGAGACCTGGAAGCACATGTTGTAACGACCCGACTTTCCACTCCCGGAAAATCGCATCGACAGTAAGAAAGAAAGGGGTGAGAAGTAGAAAAGAGAAGAAGAGAAAAGAAACAAACACAAATACTCACGGCGGAAACGGAATAAAATATAATATATCACATAACTATTACATAGTATCATATACATCATCTATCAGAGTTACACAGATTACACATCATATACTAGACAGTTATAAACATCTGTCTAGTTATTACATCTCAATACAAAACAAAGATCTAAAAAGGATCAACACAGCGGAAACTACTATCTATATCTACAACGCTGAAGCCTCCTGCTCCGTTGCTCCTCCAGATTACTCGTCAAAGCTAAACCTGAATCCCTTGGCTACTCGTAAAAATTTGAGTACCCAAGAGTTTATAAAACAGAAATAAACAACTTGGGTCAGACATGGGTCTGGTGTGAGTAACAGGTTAAACTTGTTTAACTTCAAAACCTTTTTGAAAGAAAAGGTATCACGTAAGACTCCCCACAAATAAACATGGGTAAGTTTTTTACCTTACGCTAACCAAAACATTTGATAGGAAATTCGATTGTATTATAATAGGGTCTAGGGTTTTCAAATAAATATGAAATAGCTGAAATTGTTACATTATTAAATTCCAGCATACTAGCCAACAAAGTGGGTTATACAATCAAGTCCGTTATCACTTATTGGAAATTGGATTCCATACAATGGCAGGGCTACCGGGGTACCGCCCATCACAGTACGTGGCCTAGATCACCGTACCGAGGATCACTCCCAATCCCCTACAACACAAGGTCGGAACATCCCTTACTGGATAATTACCGCACAAGATACCTCACGATTGGGATCAGCAACCGCACCACTAAGTCGAAAATAGAAAGGGACATCTAGACAGAGGTAACCTTGTCCTACTTGGGTGCTACCCACTAACCTTGCTGCACCTCCCCTGTTTTAGCCATTCCCGGTTTGTGAGGCTTGAGGTCACGATTACCTTTAAAAAGAACACATCTATCTTAGAATGCTCATCGTCCACCTGACGATGTTCTGAAAGCATTCAATCCATACAAGTTCGTTCCGGGTTCGAACGAAACCGAAGGCATTATCTCGTTACACTCGTTTTGGAATCACCCTCAGAGTTAACGACAATAACCCTTGCACTCTGAATCTTCATCTTCACTTGATTCACGACCTATCGTTAATTTGGATCGATGTGGTATTCGGGTCTCCAGACCTGGAAATCCGGTATACGGAAACCCGATCCCGGTCTCATCGAAATCCAAAGCGTATCTTTTAAGGCCAAGTTGTTTTAAAGGTAAAAACAATTTAATTCATTATCTTTATACACAAAGAAAGATAATTCACAACAGATAATCAACATTATCAGATAATCCATACAATTCAACTAACATCCATATCATACAGCATATATCTCATCAGAGATATCAATCAATGCCAAGTATTCAATACTATCACTCATTCATAAGTAATGATTTACACTATCTCTAATTAATTTAAAGTGAATTAAATTAATTACTTTATTTTATAAATCCTTCTTACTTAACCATTAATTAATTACAATTTAATTAATTAATTATCTTCTAATATTTCATTTCAATTAATCATCTTTGATTAATTATCTTTTAATTACATCCAAGTAATTTATCCTCAATTAATTTCTCAAATTAATCATCCTTAACTACTTATAGTAATTAACCTTTAATTACTTCATTAATTAATTAACTAAAATTAATTAACTTAATCAACTATAATTAATTACATTAATCCTTAATTAATTACATTGATTAATCACTTCATTTATTAATTATTACTTAATTAATCAATCTTAATTACATCATTAATTATATTAATTAATGATCCTTAATTACAACTTAATTATTAATTAAACAACATTTATTTATCACCTTGATTAATCTTTAAATCAGTAATTAACTACCCTTAATTACTTTCACTACTAAATTAATTACTCCTTAATTAATTCCTTAATTAATCCCTTGATTAATTATTCAAAGTAATTAACTCAAATTACTTCTATTAATAAAATCATTATTCAACTAATTACTTCCAGTAATTATATATTATTTACTTCCCTAAATAATCATACCTTAATAATTACATTAAGTAATTATTTATCAAATCAATCCATTTGATTATTCTAAATTAATTAAACTTAATTAATTAACTTAACTAAATCAATTTAACTTAATTAATTACAATAAGTAATTAATTTCTTAATTACTTCCATTAAGTAATTCATTTAAAACAAATTCTATAATTGATTATCTTTAAATTAATTAATTTAATTAATTATTAAAATTAATCACATTAATTAATTATTTAATAATCCATAGTTAATGACCTTCATTAACTATTAACAATTATTTAATTACTTTTCTTAAGTAATTATCTTAGATTAATTATTATTAATTTCAAATTAATAAATCTTAATAACCAATTAATTAAACATTAATTATTTAATTGATTAAGTATTAACCCTACTTAATTAATATTTAATTACTCTATTAATTAATTCTTAACCATTAATTAATATCCTAATTCATAATCCTTAATTACAAATTAATTATCCCTAATTAATAAATCTCAATCATAAATAAATTAGTTTAAACCTTTAATTACTTATTTAATTAATCCAAATGATTAATTAATCAAACAAATTAATTATCCATTAAATTTCCTAATTAATTTAATGAACACAAATCTTTAATTACTTTAAGATAAACTTTGTTCTTATTGAAAATCAAGTTATCATTTACAAAGTATTTTAAATCAATTTACTTAAATTTTATCTTCAAAATTTCATTTTAAATTTAAAGATTTAAAATGAATACAAATTATCTTTAACAACGTTTTAAACATCATTTCTAAAACTCTTTTATTTACAAGTTAAAGAAATACTCATCTTATAAAAGAACTTAAAGAATTTAAATTAAATTTACTTTTAAATTCTAACCATATAATATACATTTTAAACAATTAAAATTATTAAAACAATTTAATTTAAAAACTTTCTTCCATTTCAAATCTGAGATCTAGATTTAAATTAGATTCCAGATTACACTTAGATTTAAACTTATTTTCAAATTAAATTTAGTTTAATTTAAACTGACAGGTTTTAATAAAAACAGGCAACACAAAAGCACTCGAGCCTACCATAATTTACTTCGAGTCGCCTGCCTAAAAACTTCGAGCCTCTCACGCAATAACACTTGAAAATCTCGAGACCTTCCTCTCCTCAAAACCCAGACTTCACCCATACACATTCACGATCGCGTGCACGTGCACATCCACCAGCGTCAGCTCCGACCATCCACGACTTCCCCCACCAGTCGACGATCATCCCTACACCAGAATTAAACCATTCGAACATCGAAACTAGATCGAAATCGAAATCGAGCCTAAAGACCAAAACTGGAACAGGAACTACCCATTTCTCCCAAACCTGACATCGCCAAGATCACGGTCCTCCGACCACCGAAAATCCAACAACTCCGGCTGCGACTTCAACTATGGCCAAGCTTCCATCTGCCCAATTTTCATCGAACTCGATCATCTCTACAGGTAGTACTGACCAAAACGAACTACCTAGCTTAAACTAGGGCTACAGGTAACAATTCATCACCACTGTCTCCATGTTGATTTACATCAACAACAATTATTTTTTCAATCATCAATGGTTACTCTTCTACCCACAAATTGAACCCCGATCCCTCAATATAGATAGATCATAAGAAATCCTTTAATTCCCCTTTTCTGTTCTTCACAGAACTGCACTCTTATTACCAAACTAAGAATTATGATTTTAATGTTAAAAATCATGTTATAGCTTATATATTCAATACATATACTTGAATTTATAAATTACCAAGTTTAAGTTTTACTTTATTTTGACATGCATTGATATTTTAGGCTTCCAGAGACTCTCAGATTTCAATTTGCCTTAACTAAAAATTTTAAACCTTAGTTTATGATAAAACAAACTTATTTTGTTTTAAAACTTAAGTCTATCAGAGATCAGATAAGGAGATAGAGATTTATATCAAGAATCTGAGCTTAAAGAAGATATACAACAGGGATATCATACAAAACAGACATGCACATATATATATCAATACATCCACATATATATACAAGAAGAATTTCACAATACACATATATATATACAGAACTATCTACAAACATTCATATGAAATCAGTTTATAGACTAGGGCTTAACATGAAATCATTAATTTTGATCAATATCTGAAACTGGCATTTGATAACAGGCAAGAACATACCAAAATCAACATGCATTCAAAACCAAGCAGAATACAGAGAATTGCATCATTTATTTACTGTAAACATGATTATCAGATGAAGAAATCAAGCAACTTATTTAGGTTATTTTAAATAAAATTGTTACTCACCTGTTCAAAGATGAAACAGAGGCAGTTTAGCTTCTGAAGGCTGTAAACTTGCATGCTTGTTTGAACTTGATTTTTAAACTTTAGTTGTTGAAGCTTTAAATTGATTTTAACACATGCATGTTGCTTCCAGTTTGAAGAATGAATGCAGACAGTATGAATTCCTTCCAGAGATGAAAAGAAAGAATGCAGACTGTTGCTCTGAGTTGATTCCAGATTTGAGAAAATGAATTTGGTTTTGAGGAAGATGCTCACTGATCTCAGATTTTGAAGCATTTGATTTCAGGTTTCTTTTTGAAAATGGAGAAATGCATGAAAGCTGAAGAGTTGATTTGGAAAAGAGAATTACAGGGGTTTGATTTCAGATTTTAGTTAGAGAAAGATTATTGATTTCTCTTGGCTTTTGAAAAATGAGAAGATTAGAAAAGAATGGGAAATGAAGAAATGCAATGTTTATATACATGTATATTTATGATTTTATAAAATAAAAATAAATAAGGACACTTGTCCTATACATTTGTTTATTTAATTACACATGTTATTCAAAGGGTTTAGATAAATGACACATGTCTTATAAGTAATTACTCATATTTCTATTTATTTTAAAAGTAAATGAAAAGCCCTTTTCTTATTTATTTAAACTTAAGTAAAATATATCTTAACCAATTAAAAGATTTATCTAAAGTATATTTAAAACTAAAATGTTATTTATTTAAATAACTTTAAAAAGTCCAGATTAAATTAAATATAAATTTCCAATTTACCAAAGCTTCTATTTACAATATATATAAATAAATATATATATATATATTCAAATAGAAAATATCTTATTAACTTTTAAAAGATAAAATCATCAATTAATACTAATTTAATCAGATTATTAAATTAAATTCAAATCTTATCATCAAAGATTATCCATATCAATTTAATTATTTAACAGATTATTAAATTGATATTGTTAAAATTTCTGGGATATTACATTCCTCCCCCCTTAAAATAATTTCGTCCCCGAAATTTAAAAAAAGGTAATTTAATAATCTTATTAAAGATTTAAATTTAAAACATAAGCATATACTATCATCCATATGCTAACAACCATAACAGCCAAATCATCCAATCAAACAATTCTAACTATCTAGACTAAATTCTAGATAAAATTCCTCGAGTTTCCCCAAGTATATATATACCGGGATACTCGCTCTACAAACAATCTAAACTACTAAGCTATAGATCTCCTACTCATCTAGATTTACAGAACTAAACAGACTATCAGACTACAGACGAGTCTGACTCAACTACCAAACTTCCCAAACTGCAGATTCTAAAACCAAAGATAGATCAAATACGTATTCCCTCAGAGATACGTAAAACTCAATGAATTCCAATTATCCAAACTGACAATTCAACCAAGTAGACCAATTACTTATCCAAATCAGAACACAGACGAGATCCACACATAACTCTACTTCACAACTATCAGTAGATTCCAAACTTACTTCTCCCATCCAGAGATACACTCCAAACTGCTTTCGCTGCTCAACTCTGACCTGAGGTAGGACACAAACACAGACTGGACAACTCATTTCTAGAAATAAGGTTCACTGATCCATAAATAAAACTCAGATACTCCATCAAAACTTGAGTTGTTTCACCAACTCCATCTCTAGGAAACATCCTTCCACTAGACTGAACCATCGGTATCACTCCTGGAATCTAGTCGATAAGAAAACTCAACCTTCAGATGCGGACAAACTTCTGACTTCTCTGAAGACATCCAGAAAAATTCTGACAACCCAAGAGAACACTCAGACAATCGCAAGTCACTTTTGCGATCAACCCATCCTAATTCCAAATAAAAACTGTTCCTCTTTACACAATCCGAACAGCTCATACTTAACTATCCAATCCATCGAAGAAATGGATTTACTCTTACTGCTTCTGAACTTCACCTTCAGAAAAACTGCTCAGCCAGAAAACTTCCTGCCATCACAGAACACTCCGAGCTGCACTGCTGACACTGATGCTCTTATCCAAAGCTCTTCGAGAAACTCGGACTCCAAACCAAAGCAGAAACTTCATGCTGAACTCAGCCACAATACCAAAGCATACACACTTCCTTAATCTTGTTCCAAAGAAAACATCTTCAGGAACATCCATCGTCACTGTATCTCATCATACAGCTACTATTACCTGAGGTATCAAGGTACCATCACTCACTTCTGCCTCATCGACAGATCCAACTCTACTCATCCACACTTCAAAGATAAACTCCGAACCATTACAGTTTCCTTCGGAGATCGATGAAATCCTTCACCACAGCAAAGCTTACTCGAGACGGTATTGGGTCTACAGTCTCGACAGATACACTTCCAACCTCAACATTCAAACTCCAACCATTGGTAGTCGTGTTACACACACCACTACCCTATCTACCTTTATATCCTATATTGGAAAACCTGTACGGGTAACCCAACAAATAGGTAGAATATATATATAGTTATATAAAAATTACAAATACGCTCTCTCACGATAGACACCACTCCAGAGCTTAGGTATTCACTCAACCTAATGCTCTGATACCACGTGTGACGACCCGACTTTCCACTCCCGGAAAATCGCATCGACAGTAAGAAAGAAAGGGGTGAGAAGTAGAAAAGAGAAGAAGAGAAAAGAAACAAACACAAATACTCACAGCGGAAACGGAATAAAATATAATATATCACATAACTATTACATAGTATCATATACATCATCTATCAGAGTTACACAGATTACACATCATATACTAGACAGTTATAAACATCTGTCTAGTTATTACATCTCAATACAAAACAAAGATCTAAACAAGATCAACACAGCGGAAACTACTATCTATATCTACAACGCTGAAGCCTCCTGCTCCATTGCTCCTCCAGATTACTCGTCAAAGCTAAACTTGAATCCCTTGGCTACTCGTAAAAATTTGAGTACCCAAGAGTTTATAAAACAGAAATAAACAACTTGGGTCAGACATGGGTCTGGTGTGAGTAACAGGTTAAACTTGTTTAACTTCAAAACCTTTTTGAAAGAAAAGGTATCACGTAAGACTCCCCACAAATAAACATGGGTAAGTTTTTTACCTTACGCTAACCAAAACATTTGATAGGAAATTCGATTGTATTATAATAGGGTCTAGGGTTTTCAAATAAATATGAAATAGCTGAAATTGTTACA
This sequence comes from Allium fistulosum, assembly GCA_030737815.1. Classification (NCBI taxonomy): domain Eukaryota; kingdom Viridiplantae; phylum Streptophyta; class Magnoliopsida; order Asparagales; family Amaryllidaceae; genus Allium; species Allium fistulosum. The sequence continues at coordinate 142,507,170 of CM060902.1, read as the reverse complement.
TTATTAAATTCCAGCATACTAGCCAACAAAGTGGGTTATACAATCAAGTCCGTTATCACTTATTGGAAATTGGATTCCATACAATGGCAGGGCTACCGGGGTACCGCCCATCACAGTACGTGGCCTAGATCACCGTACCGAGGATCACTCCCAATCCCCTGCAACACAAGGTCGGAACATCCCTTACTGGATAATTCCCGCACAAGATACCTCACGGTTGGGATCAGCAACCGCACCACTAAGTCGAAAATAGAAAGGGACATCTAGACAGAGGTAACCTTGTCCTACTTGGGTGCTACCCACTAACCTTGCTGCACCTCCCCTGTTTTAGCCATTCCCGGTTTGTGAGGCTTGAGGTCACGATTACCTTTAAAAAGAACACATCTATCTTAGAATGCTCATCGTCCACCTGACGATGTTCTGAAAGCATTCAATCCATACAAGTTCGTTCCGGGTTCGAACGAAACCGAAGGCATTATCTCGTTACACTCGTTTTGGAATCACCCTCAGAGTTAACGACAATAACCCTTGCACTCTGAATCTTCATCTTCACTTGATTCACGACCTATCGTTAATTTGGATCGATGTGGTATTCGGGTCTCCAGACCTGGAAATCCGGTATACGGAAACCCGATCCCGGTCTCATCGAAATCCAAAGCGTATCTTTTAAGGCCAAGTTGTTTTAAAGGTTAAAACAATTTAATTCATTATCTTTATACACAAAGAAAGATAATTCACAACAGATAATCAACATTATCAGATAATCCATACAATTCAACTAACATCCATATCATACAGCATATATCTCATCAGAGATATCAATCAATGCCAAGTATTCAATACTATCACTCATTCATAAGTAATGATTTACACTATCTCTAATTAATTTAAAGTGAATTAAATTAATTACTTTATTTTATAAATCCTTCTTACTTAACCATTAATTAATTACAATTTAATTAATTAATTATCTTCTAATATTTCATTTCAATTAATCATCTTTGATTAATTATCTTTTAATTACATCCAAGTAATTTATCCTCAATTAATTTCTCAAATTAATCATCCTTAACTACTTATAGTAATTAACCTTTAATTACTTCATTAATTAATTAACTAAAATTAATTAACTTAATCAACTATAATTAATTACATTAATCCTTAATTAATTACATTGATTAATCACTTCATTTATTAATTATTACTTAATTAATCAATCTTAATTACATCATTAATTATATTAATTAATGATCCTTAATTACAACTTAATTATTAATTAAACAACATTTATTTATCACCTTGATTAATCTTTAAATCAGTAATTAACTACCCTTAATTACTTTCACTACTAAATTAATTACTCCTTAATTAATTCCTTAATTAATCCCTTGATTAATTATTCAAAGTAATTAACTCAAATTACTTCTATTAATAAAATCATTATTCAACTAATTACTTCTAGTAATTATATATTATTTACTTCCCTAAATAATCATACCTTAATAATTACATTAAGTAATTATTTATCAAATCAATCCATTTGATTATTCTAAATTAATTAAACTTAATTAATTAACTTAACTAAATCAATTTAACTTAATTAATTACAATAAGTAATTAATTTCTTAATTACTTCCATTAAGTAATTCATTTAAAACAAATTCTATAATTGATTATCTTTAAATTAATTAATTTAATTAATTATTAAAATTAATCACATTAATTAATTATTTAATAATCCATAGTTAATGACCTTCATTAACTATTAACAATTATTTAATTACTTTTCTTAAGTAATTATCTTAGATTAATTATTATTAATTTCAAATTAATAAATCTTAATAACCAATTAATTAAACATTAATTATTTAATTGATTAAGTATTAACCCTACTTAATTAATATTTAATTACTCTATTAATTAATTCTTTACCATTAATTAATATCCTAATTCATAATCCTTAATTACAAATTAATTATCCCTAATTAATAAATCTTAATCATAAATAAATTAGTTTAAACCTTTAATTACTTATTTAATTAATCCAAATGATTAATTAATCAAACAAATTAATTATCCATTAAATTTCCTAATTAATTTAATGAACACAAATCTTTAATTACTTTAAGATAAACTTTGTTCTTATTGAAAATCAAGTTATCATTTACAAAGTATTTTAAATCAATTTACTTAAATTTTATCTTCAAAATTTCATTTTAAATTTAAAGATTTAAAATGAATACAAATTATCTTTAACAACGTTTTAAACATCATTTCTAAAACTCTTTTATTTACAAGTTAAAGAAATACTCATCTTATAAAAGAACTTAAAGAATTTAAATTAAATTTACTTTTAAATTCTAACCATATAATATACATTTTAAACAATTAAAATTATTAAAACAATTTAATTTAAAAACTTTCTTCCATTTCAAATCTGAGATCTAGATTTAAATTAGATTCTAGATTACACTTAGATTTAAACTTATTTTCAAATTAAATTTAGTTTAATTTAAACTGACAGGTTTTAATAAAAACAGGCAACACAAAAGCACTCGAGCCTACCATAATTTACTTCGAGTCGCCTGCCTAAAAACTTCGAGCCTCTCACGCAATAACACTTGAAAATCTCGAGACCTTCCTCTCCTCAAAACCCAGACTTCACCCATACACATTCACGATCGTGTGCACGTGCACATCCACCAGCGTCAGCTCCGACCATCCACGACTTCCCCCACCAGTCGACGATCATCCCTACACCAGAATTCAACCATTCGAACATCGAAACTAGATCGAAATCGAAATCGAGCCTAAAGACCAAAACTGGAACAGGAACTACCCATTTCTCCCAAACCTGACATCGCCAAGATCACGGTCCTCCGACCACCGAAAATCCAACAACTCCGGCTGCGACTTCAACTATGGCCAAGCTTCCATCTGCCCAATTTTCATCGAACTCGATCATCTCTACAGGTAGTACTGACCAAAACGAACTACCTAGCTTAAACTAGGGCTACAGGTAACAATTCATCACCACTGTCTCCATGTTGATTTACATCAACAACAATTATTTTTTCAATCATCAATGGTTACTCTTCTACCCACAAATTGAACCCCGATCCCTCAATATAGATAGATCATAAGAAATCCTTTAATTCCCCTTTTCTGTTCTTCACAGAACTACACTCTTATTACCAAACTAAGAATTATGATTTTAATGTTAAAAATCATGTTATAGCTTATATATTCAATACATATACTTGAATTTATAAATTACCAAGTTTAAGTTTTACTTTATTTTGACATGCATTGATATTTTAGGCTTCCAGAGACTCTCAGATTTCAATTTGCCTTAACTAAAAATTTTAAACCTTAGTTTATGATAAAACAAACTTATTTTGTTTTAAAACTTAAGTCTATCAGAGATCAGATAAGGAGATAGAGATTTATATCAAGAATCTGAGCTTAAAGAAGATATACAACAGGGATATCATACAAAACAGACATGCACATATATATATCAATACATCCACATATATATACAAGAAGAATTTCACAATACACATATATATATACAGAACTATCTACAAACATTCATATGAAATCAGTTTATAGACTAGGACTTAACATGAAATCATTAATTTTGATCAATATCTGAAACTGGCATTTGATAACAGGCAAGAACATACCAAAATCAACATGCATTCAAAACCAAGCAGAATACAGAGAATTGCATCATTTATTTACTGTAAACATGATTATCATATGAAGAAATCAAGCAACTTATTTAGGTTATTTTAAATAAAATTGTTACTCACCTGTTCAAAGATGAAACAGAGGCAGTTTAGCTTCTGAAGGCTGTAAACTTGCATGCTTGTTTGAACTTGATTTTTAAACTTTAGTTGTTGAAGCTTTAAATTGATTTTAACACATGCATGTTGCTTCCAGTTTGAAGAATGAATGCAGACAGTATGAATTCCTTCCAGAGATGAAAAGAAAGAATGCAGACTGTTGCTCTGAGTTGATTCCAGATTTGAGAAAATGAATTTGGTTTTGAGGAAGATGCTCACTGATCTCAGATTTTGAAGCATTTGATTTCAGGTTTCTTTTTGAAAATGGAGAAATGCATGAAAGCTGAAGAGTTGATTTGGAAAAGAGAATTACAGGGGTTTGATTTCAGATTTTAGTTAGAGAAAGATTATTGATTTCTCTTGGCTTTTGAAAAATGAGAAGATTAGAAAAGAATGGGAAATGAAGAAATGCAATGTTTATATACATGTATATTTATGATTTTATAAAATAAAAATAAATAAGGACACTTGTCCTATACATTTGTTTATTTAATTACACATGTTATTCAAAGGGTTTAGATAAATGACACATGTCTTATAAGTAATTACTCATATTTCTATTTATTTTAAAAGTAAATGAAAAGCCCTTTTCTTATTTATTTAAACTTAAGTAAAATATATCTTAACCAATTAAAAGATTTATCTAAAGTATATTTAAAACTAAAATGTTATTTATTTAAATAACTTTAAAAAGTCCAGATTAAATTAAATATAAATTTCCAATTTACCAAAGCTTCTATTTACAATATATATAAATAAATATATATATATATTCAAATAGAAAATATCTTATTAACTTTTAAAAGATAAAATCATCAATTAATACTAATTTAATCAGATTATTAAATTAAATTCAAATCTTATCATCAAAGATTATCCATATCAATTTAATTATTTAACACATTATTAAATTGATATTGTTAAAATTTCCGGGATATTACACATGTAGTCGGTGAAGTCGTTCTCTGACTCTCATGGCGGATCAACAGGCTGGGATGGCGCTTCGTTTTCCATTCTGAAAGCTTGGACTTCGGTTAGAATTCCAAGCCCCATTCATCCTGTGTTTTCGTTCATTTGGGATTCTCGTATTCCCCCCAAGGTCTCTCTATTGATGTGGCGAATCCTGCATGATAGGTTGCCACTAGACGAGAATCTCCAAAAGATCGGCATCCCCTCTGTTTCCCGTTGTAGACGCTGTGACAATGGGGAAACGGAATCCTTGAACCATTTGTTTTTTGTTGGTTTTTCGGCCAGAGCGTGATGGAATTACTTTGGGAGCCTTGTTGGTGTTTGAGGTATTGCCAGATCTCCTATTGAACTCCAGAGTACCTGGTGGGCTGGGATCTCTGGGAAATCACTTCGTTCGATCGTGTTCCGCTTGATTCCTTGTCTCATCTGTTGGCACCTCTGGTGTGCGCGGAATAAGGTTACCTTCGAGAGCTCTCCTATGGATCCTTCATCCATTATTCGGCGTGTGAGGAATGACGTCTTCCTAGCTTTCCGTGGTAGACCATGCAGGGGACCCATAGGCCCCCGTTCTGGGCGGCTAGTGGGTCTTCTTTCTATTTCGTGTGTTCTGACTTCCGCTAGACTGGGAGTTGGTTGAATCCTTTCGGTTGGGCGTTGGCCTTCACCCATCGCTCCCGTTCCCCCCTGCTTTTCTTTTAATGTGGTTGCTAGTTTTCCTGATCCAGGTGTCTTTGGTGTCTTCCAAGGCCTGGAGTTCACTTTGGTTGGCTATGACTGGTGATTTCTGGTATTGCTTGTCTTGTGGGCATCTTGTTCTGTGGGATTCTCCTGTGCGCTTCTCCGGGTGATTGGTTGTATAGTTGCTTGGGTGGTTCTGGCTGTGTTTGGTTTCTTGGGCTGCTCGTTCTGGTTTTCTATCGTCTTGTACGAGCGGCGATCCTTTCCCTCTGTTGTGATTGGTTAGAGCATGAGTTGCTTGGGTTGCGGTTCCCCTTTTCTGATTTTGGCATTCTCTGTGGTTCTCTCCGTTTGATTTAGTGGGCCCTTGCTTCCTCTATGGTGTTAGCCTAGACTATCTTCTGACACCACCATTGGGCGGTGGCCTTGCTAGAGCTCGATGGTGTTGTCAGTTGGGCGGATTTCTTTGGCTCCGTATGGGATGGTAGCTCCTCTGGTGGACTGGCTTATACCTGTTCGGTTGCGGCGGGATTGTTGGTTGTGTGGGTGGTGCTTCTTTTGCTATGTTTCCTTTGGTTCTCCAGGCTTCTGTCATTCGGTGGAGTTTGTGGTGGTTATAGCGTGGTTGCTTTGCTGCTCAGGCTGGGTTTTGTTTCTTTTTCCAGTTCTCTTTGGCTCGGTGTGCGATTGTAGCGTCTCTGGTGGACTGGCCTATACCTATTCGGTTGTGGCGGGGTTGGTGGTTGTGTGGGTTGTTTTGTTCTTTTTTTTGTTGGTTTATCCTGGCTGCTGTGAGTCAGTGGGGTTTTATTTTCTTTTACTAAAAAAAAGTAGATGAAGTATTTGGTGTACTTAATTACTGAGATATATATATTTGCCTAAGGCATTTACGAAACATATATATATATATATTATATATATATATATTGATCTATACATTTTATATAGATGTTATAGTACGAAAGAAGTATATATGTTGCAGTATATTATACTAGAAAAGAAAATATATATAGTTTTTAAAACAATAGTTTGCAGTTTGTATAAATGGTAGCTTATATAAGTTATATATTTTGACAGCTCAAAAATGTACAAAGGTTAGTTTATATAAGTTACATAATAGGTTGTGTATATATATATAAGTTTTCATAGGATCTGCTTGGGATTTTTATACATTATAATAAAGTAAGCTTATGACTTTATAATATTGATTTATATATATATATATATATATATATATATATATATATATATCTGAGGCATTATATATATATATATAAAGATATGTTATATAAAAAGTTTATATATCAGTTTGTACACAATTTGTTATAAGTCTATATAGGCCATATATATAACCTGGTTGTTTGTATATATTAGATAAGAAAGTTATATAAGTTTATAACCTGTTTACTTGTATATATGGGTTTACATAAGTTTTTACATGATCTGTTGAGTTAAATATATTATATAGAGTAAGTTTATATCGTTTTTAAATAGATATTGAGTTTAAAATGTAATGCGCATGTAAGTCTACATATATGTTATACAATAGCTTATACATATAAGTATATATGTAAGTTCATACGTTGGGTTATATATGTATCTTAGTATAAGAGTTTTCTATTGTCTGCATGTGTTACATATTTTGGTTTGCATGCATATATAGGCTGCGTATTGGTTTAAGTAGCTGCATTTATAATGCTTTCACACCTATGTTGTCTGCATATATTATATGAATATATTTTTTCGATAATATACTTGTTTATTAAACATTGATATTTAAATACATAGATATATTATAAAGTTGGTTACAATGTATAGGTCATATAAGTTGGATAGGATCTGTTTGTTGTACATAAGTTTACATAAGCTAATATATAAAATCTGTTGGAGTTTAAACATATATTATTATAAACTAAGTTTATATTGATTTTTAGAATAAATATTGATTTTGAATATAATAGGTATGAAAGTTTATATATACTTGAGTCTAGTTTCGTATATTTATAGTGGTTACTTTATAGATGTTTTAAATTTAATATTGATTTTAGAGAAAATATAACGATAAAATATACATTCCTTTTGTTATATCAAACTGGTTTAATTTGTTTCATCGATTCCATTTATGAGCCTTGCCCGTCAAATCCGTGTTTAGCTTACTTCGCTTTGAGATTTGTTGTTGGATCGGTCGATTGTCTAGATCATGATTCAAATCGTAGCTTGTCGTGTTATCTATTTTCTCTAGCCTCGAAAGGTGAGCAATCACTCATGATTGACATTCTTATATTCAATAAATTTGATTTCACTTGAAATGACAATTGAAATATGCTGTTAAATTTGAACTGTTAATTATTTAATTGCTATATATGATATGCCATTATCTGTAATCATTCACCTATGACATCTGATACCATAATCTGTTATTTAGATTTTTATTTAATTTTGTTACTGATGATATATGCCTGTTGTTGATATGTTATATTATTATCACAATTGTTCTCACTCTCAAATTCCCTGTTAGTTTAAAATCCCTATGGGTTGAAATGATACATACCCGAACGATTTTGTAGAATAGGGGAAAATCGTTATAGGTTGAAATGATAAACCCAAGCGATTTTCATTGATTTTAAATTTTTGGGATTGCGGGTTGAAATGATATATACCCATAAATGTTTAAATTGTGGATTGAAATGATAAATATCTGTATCACTTGACCATAGGATAGAAAATTATATACGGACACCGTTGGTCTATATTTTGATAATGATTTCCAAAGTTTTGAAAGGAAATATATGGGTTTAATAAATATTGTTTTTACATAATATATAAATGCTATTTTTATATATGTATAAAAATTTATATTTTAAATAATATGTGTTGGAAATTTTAATTTATAAGTTAATTTTGGAAAATATAAAATTTAAGATTTTCTTATATTTTATTATTTTAAAATTATAAAAAATAAGATTTAATACAAAATACATTTAATAAAAAGATTTAATTTAACAAAATTTAATATAAATTATATAATATGTTTAAGTATTTATTTAAATTTATATTAATGTTTTTGTAACGACCCGTAAATTTCGACCATTTAATTTGTTAATTTAGATTGATTTTTGTAATTTAATGTAGAAAGAAATGAAAATCTTATAATTTATATTGGAGCGAATGTTAGGAATTAAAGGTTGCATTGGTAAATAAAATAAATTCTTGACAATTGGAATGAAATCCAATTGAAGAAACAGTGGAAACCATTGTAATTGGTTAATTAAACTTGATAGACAAATAAACATTTTAAATTGTTTTAAATATAATTGGATATATAAATTTTAGTCAAAACCTAAAAATAGGGACCAAATTTTCATAATCTTTTTGGGAGGGACTTTTCTTCCATCATCTTCCAACTCTAGGGACTAAACACCCGTTCCTTGTTTTAAGTATATATTTATCTATTATTTTAAAATGATTTGAAATTTAACCCGGTATTTAATTCTTAAGTTTCCATTAATTAATAGTTTCAATTAGTGTAGAAAATGGAAGTTAATTAATAATTGGAACCTTTAATTAAAATAAGAGATTAAATGCAAGGTTATAAATGGAATTAAAGGAAAGTTGAAATTGTAATCTTATAAAACGAAAGATAGTTATTGAAAAAATATATGAGAAAACTTGTATAAGTTTCAATTACATCCTTAAAAGCATATATATAACTTACCCAAATAATAAAAGTTGAAATGTTAATAAGAAAATGTAATAAATATTATACAAATAATGAACTTATGGTAATAAAGGTAATTAATGAATTCTTTAATAAATAAGAATTGATGTGTAGTTGTATGAACTTAAGTTTAAATTGGAAGATCATTAATTAAATAGAAAGGTAAGTATTATAAATGGAATTTAGTAACAAATGAAAGTAAATGAATGATAATAAACGTAAGGTAAACAGTTGAAGCTATTTATAAATAAAATAAGTAGGAAAATGAATACTGTAAATAAGAGAAATTAAGTAAGGAATAAAAGAATGTTATGCAATATAAGAAATTGCGGTATATATGGATGAGTGAAAACTGTAAGAAATAAAATGTAAAACAAAAGATAAATCATTATACGAATAAAAAGGAAGGATCAAACAATAAATGTATGAAATGAAATTAATAAGAATGAACTAAATTTTGTTTGGAATTGTTGTTGTTTGGTTTATGGTTGTTGGGTAAGGATACTTTAAGATTGTTGGATATATAAATAATCTATTTAGTTTCATCTAAGACTGTTGAGTAATTGATGCGCTTAGTAGTTTATTTTTCATTCTATACAAGTTGAAGTTTGAACCCGGACAACTATTTGTCTTGTTTGATATGAATGAAAGATTGCTTTGTGTTGATTTTATATGATGGTTGTATGTTGTTTGTTGCAAATTGATTGTTGTCGTATTGGCTATTGTTTGGGGGTTGAAACCACCTTAAATATTTCATTTTATATAATTGTTAATCTTTTAGATCATATAAGTGAAATGCAGGTTATGGATTGGTTTCATAAATTAAGCGTTAATTGCCCGACAAATAGGTACGTTCTCGGATTACGGTTTTATAGCGCCATTTTATATATTCTCTCGTATTGGGATATAATATTTTGGATACTATATATGATATTTTGTTATATTTGATATTACATTTTCTCCCGAGCCTCTCCGTATAAAGGAGACTCTGCCGAAATTTTCCGTAAAATTTTGGCTTAGAAAATATTTTGAAAATGTTTTCCAAACTTTATTTATTTATGTATAAAAAGATTTAATGATTATAAAATGGGTATATTTTATTTAAAGTAATAGCTTTGGTAAATTATTGTTTATAAAGTTAATATTTTAAATAGGATGTATGGTTTATTTAATTATTCTTTCCCTTTTTTTCCTTTTCGGGGACGAAAAGTTTTGAGTGGGGGAGAGTGTAACGACCCGTAAATTTCGACCATTTAATTTGTTAATTTAGATTGATTTTTGTAATTTAATGTAGAAAGAAATGAAAATCTTATAATTTATATTGGAGCAAATGTTAGGAATTAAAGGTTGCATTGGTAAATAAAATAAATTCTTGACAATTGGAATGAAATCCAATTGAAGAAACAGTGGAAACCATTGTAATTGGTTAATTAAACTTGATTGTGTAATTAATACTGGAAGGAATAAATTGGAAATGGTATTAATGAAATAATAACTGAATTGAATTGCAGCTATATAAATGGAAGTAAATTTGATTAAGTGGATGTCGATATTGAATAAATTAATGGAAATAAAATCAAAATGAATGTTTAGATAGAACATAAGTGAATGCAATCGGTAGTATGGGAATAAATGACAACTTGTAGTTGTAATTGAATATGAGAGATAAAGGAAAGGATTAAACTGATTGATGCAATAAAACATTGTAACAGTATTTGTTCGTAAATTTAGGTAATAAGGTAGTAAGTTATTTGGAAATAAATTTAAGGGTAGAATAACAACTATTATAAATCACCTAATTAATTGGCAATGAATTTATTTAGAATTTAAGTTCATCTAAATGGTAAGTAATTATGATGTTATTATTCATAATAAACGTTACTCTAATAATTAATAATATAGTAACGGAAGTGGGAATGTAAATTTTTAGTAGCGTAAAGTATTTTAAAACCTTAATTAATGCATTTAATTGATAGAAGTACATTTAGGAATATAATATTTATTCTAATTAATGTAAATAGGTGTATATTAATGCAAGGAAATAAATTTAGCGTCATATATTGGATAGGGTAGTTATTTCACAAAAAGTGGAAATAAAAGAGTTAATACGAATAAAGGTGAAATTGGAAGATTTATGTAACAAAACACAACCAAAGGTTAAATATGTTTATAGGATAATAATTTGTTTGAATAATAAGAATGGGAATTAAGATTTGTTTATTTAATTGAATTTAAATTAGGAAATTTGGTCATTGAAATTAATTGGAATTAAGTGTTAAATTTTACGTTAATAGAGATTTAAACTAAAATTCAAGAATATTAAAATAATAGTTTTGAACCCAACATTGAATCCATCTACTTAAAAATTTATAGATGGAATAATCATTGATATTTAATTTAATAGAAATTTTGGGAACTTAATTTATAATTTTGAATATAATGAAATAGAAGATTTGACACTGCAATTTATAGATTTATCAACTCTAAAATGGACATAAAGATTTGTTTAAATCATTGTAAATAATTGAGAAATATAAGGTGATAAAATTTGTGAGTTTAAAATTTAAAATTTGAAAGTTGATTTAATAATAAATTTTAATTTATTTAATTAATATAAAAATAGCCATTTTGGCCACTGATTCGGATATCGACGAAACCAGTTTCATCGGATCCGTAAGGGTGAATTATAATAATGTTTCAAGTTTTGTAGTGATCGGACTTGTCGTTTGATCGTACGGAATTGAAACGCCTTGAAATTTATGTAATTGAAATCAATTAAAATCAATTTGGAAAATGTTGTTTTAAGCATAACTTCTTCATACGATGGAATTTGAACCTGAAACCTTTTCCATTGAATTTAAATATTTTAAAACACCTATTTCGATATATGGGTTTACCCAATTTCGTTCCGGGGTCAGAACGGGCTTTTTGGACCACGTTGACGTTAGCGCGTGCACATGTTTTATCCATCTATTCTATTTTCAACCTTCTCTATAAATATCCCCGCTAAACCCTAGCCTCCGCCTATTCTCATTTGTCGCGTAAAATTTCTTCAGCTCCTTCTTCTCCTCAATGGCAGACAAAATTTCAGATCCAGATCCATTTCAAAATCAAAGTCAAAAATTCAAAGTCCTCAGAAAAATCTCAAATTAATATATGTTGAAGCTCTCGACGAGCGTAATTCAATGGTGTAATTCGTTTTTCAATTCGACGCATCGTTTGACCAGAAATCACGGTCAAAATTGAATTGGGCGTTTTTGACTGGTGCGTCTGATCGGAAATTCCCTTATGGGTTTTGTAGAGGGGCTAGCACTTTGTTCATCGGCGAAGTTTGGAGGCGAGTTGACGGTCGGATTGGCGGCAAATCACGATTAGGGTTTGGTATAAAAGGTGGTGGAGCGTGGTCAAAGGTGGGCTGACCGTGCGTGTTGGGTCCTACCTTACTGTTGCGTGCGTTCATGAGAGAGGGAAGAAGCAGTGACGTGGCTATAATGTAATGTGTTCCATTCTTTTATTTTTATTTTAATGTTTTCAATCGCATTTATCGTCGCAACTTTTGCATACGAGCTCCGTTTCAGCGCGGTTTCTTTTGTTAGGATCATATTGAAATTCCGGATTTGATGATGCTGGTTTGGACGAATTCTGAGACGGTCAAATTTTTGGGTTTAAATTGGATTTGAATTCAATATAAATTCAAAAGGCGAGTGTTTTAACCCACTCACAACTTCTAAGATTTCTTATGTGTGTTAAATTAAATTTTGATGTGATTTAAAATTTATCTATGATTGTTTGGGCATATATTTAATCATCATCTCAGTTAGATAGCATTTATTTAAACTAAATTGTTATTTAAATTTATTATTGCATATAATTTGACAGTTAAATTTATTTATTATTGCATATAAACTGCCAGTTAAACAGTTATTAATTTTTACTGATTATAAACTATTCGTTGATGCCTGTTATATTTTATATGCTTTATATTGATGTTTTGTTTAAATTGGATGATGATTGTAATAAATGGTTGTTTATTGATATTTGGATGAATGGATGCTATATTTGATATAAACTGCAAGTTATTATGCATTTTCATTCCATTCGGGATTGCGGTTTGAAATGATATATAACCGTAGACCTTTATTTTTAAAATTACGGATTGAAATGATAAATATCTTATCACTTGACCATAGGATAGAAAATTATATACAGTCACCGTGGTCTATATATAAAATATTTTAAAGTGATTTTCTATGGGTTTTGGAAAATAAGGGTTTATATATATACTAATTTGATATTATATAAATATTATTTTATATATGGTTAAATTCAAAATTTAAGCTAAGTAAAATTTGATGACGTTTTAAGTTTGATTTACGAATATTTCAAGTTTGAGCTTTATTTAAGTGATATTGAATTTATTAAATAAATATTTCTAAACTAAATAATAGTAAATTGAATTAAGGTATATATAAGATTATCAGATTTGGTTGGGAATTTTGGAATATTTAAAGTCTTGAAATATATCAAAATTGAAATGTTTTATTGAAATTAAGGTATTATTGTTTTCAAAGTATTGGTTTTCGAAATTGTTATAACTTTGAAAGTAATATGGTTTGGAAAATGAATTTATTTGAAATATAATTTATTTAAGAATTATCTATGAATATATGGATTTGAAACCTATTGAAATTGAAAATTTCGAAATATGACTTCAAAATGTGGTTTGGGTTTAAGATGATTTAAAAGAATATTTCAAGTTATCTAAATTTGAGAAAGATTAGTGATTGGGAATTTGGTTTTATTTAAATGAGATATTATTGAATTGTTTTGGAAATGGAAATGATATATTATTTAATTGAGTTTTGAAATGGAAATAATACATTGATAATTTGGGTTTGAAATAGTAATAATATTTTGGTTTAAAGTATATACTATTTTGAAGTAAAGGATATGTTTTGAAATGGCAAAAAAAAAATATTTTGGTTTTAAGTATATACTATTTGAAATAAAGAATATGTTTTGAAAGGGCAATGATTGTGTTTTAAAAGTATATATATTTTTAAATGACCACGGTGTTATAATAACGTTTGGTTGTTAAAGAGACCGGGATCGGTTATGGACATACTCTCTGTCGATACCGAAAACCACTTTGACAACTGTGTACGCGGTGGAGTTTCCAGAATGAAGTAGGATGGTGGCGACGATCCTAAGGTATATACGTTGACCCAACTCCCGTGAGTTGGCATAAGGTGGCTAAAAAAGGAGCGATCGACGAGCCAAGGAGGTAGCACCTCTTATCGGACACACTTCTTCGATACCATTCTATTACTTGTGATTGATTTGGTGGCCACCCTTGATTTGGGAGTGTTGTTCGAGGTGGGCGGTAGTGGCTGCTATGCGTCACCACCAGTCCGGATGCGTAATTGGTATATCTACCCTGGCATTGCCTTGTGTGCCGTGTCACCTACCATATCGAACCCACTACGATTTTGGTTTAAAGATCCGACCGCGTTAAGGTTCACCATCCCCTTAACGCAATTTTATATATGATTATACTTTACTGATTAGACACTACTGTATATAGCGTATATTACTATATAGTAAATAGTTTAACGGATCCTTAAGAGATGTGAATCCCGAACATTTCTTAAGTTATTGCACTCACGTTAGACACTGGATAGGAGATGTCAAACCCCGTAAACATCTCTGACGCCGTTTACACTCATACTTATTTCATTGATTTAACTTACATAAGATCTTTTAGTTCTGACTCGAGTGTTTTGACTTTTCAATTCGCTCGGGTCAGCCTGAGCATTTCAGGATTTGAAGGCCCTATTACTGAAGGACGAAGGACGAAGACGAAGATTTTATTATTACTATTTGTTATATATTCCACTACACCATTGTATTCCGCTGCATAATTATCATTTTCTGGTATGTGTAACTCTGATATGTATTGTATAAGTACAATCAAATGTTTTGTAAAACAGCTTCATGAACTGTTATTTGATTATTATATTTTATCGTTCCGCTGCAAGATTCTATTTTGTTTCTTTTATTTCTCCACTTTTTCTTATTTACCCCATAACAATCCACCCTTTTGTATGATTAAGTTGGCACGTGTGTCTGCTTAAGCATACAAAAAGGTGGGATGTTACATTTGGTATCGGAGCTTTGGTTTAGCGATAAACCTTAGCCTTGTGGGGTTTGACTCTTTACTAATAGTGTAGTAAAACCCTATGGGAGTCGCTGAGTGTATATATATGAGAGCGTATTTGTTTGTGTTATAAAAAGGTTTTAATATTGTGTTAATCTGTTCCGTTTTGTATTTATAAATTCTGGTTGGTGCATGGGACGCTATGACATCAATAGGGATTTCTAAACACTTAATAGGACAGACCGACATAATATTTGTTTTAATATAGGTGAATGAAATAATTTTGCCTATTATATTTTCTATATATAAAGTAAAATATTTTATATAGATATATATTTGGTTGTTATAGATTGGGTGTTAGGTAATGAAAATATTAATAATAGTTGAAATAAGATTGATAACAAAATGAATAAAAATTGGCAATTTTAGAACTTAAGTTCCGGGGTTTTGAAAATTTCTTTCAAATAAGTTTGGAATATAATAATAATATTTTAAAAGTATTTTCTGATATAAAAATTTCAATATAATTTGGAAGAATTGTTTTAAAGAAAATTTTGAAAAAAATAAGTTCTATACTCCCCTCTTTGTCGCTAGAAAATAATTTCAGTGATGGCGGCCGCATCATCGACATTCATTTTCGAGTTTCGAAGTGGGAAGGCCACTGTAGTAGTTTTACTATAAGATTTTTTGATAGACAAATAAACATTTTAAATTGTTTTAAATATAATTGGATATATAAATTTTAAGTATATATTTATCTATTATTTTAAAATGATTTGAAATTTAACCCGGTATTTAATTCTTAAGTTTCCATTAATTAATAGTTTCAATTAGTGTAGAAAATGGAAGTTAATTAATAATTGGAACCTTTAATTAAAATAAGAGATTAAATGCAAGGTTATAAATGGAATTAAAGGAAAGTTGAAATTGTAATCTTATAAAACGAGAGATAGTTATTGAAAAAAAATATGAGAAAACTTGTATAACTTTCAATTACATCCTTAAAAGCATATATAACTTACCCAAATAATAAAAGTTGAATGTTAATAAGAAAATGTAATAAATATTATACAAATAATGAACTTATGGTAATAAAGGTAATTAATGAAATTCTTTAATAAATAAGAATTGGTGTGTAGTTGTATGAACTTAAGTTTAAATTGGAAGATCATTAATTAAAATAGAAAGGTAAGTATTATAAATGGAATTTAGTAACAAATGAAAGTAAATGAATGATAATAAACGTAAGGTAAACGGTTGAAGCTATTTATAAATAAAATAAGTAGGAAAATGAATACTGTAAATAAGAGAAATTAAGTAAGGAATAAAAGAATGTTATGCAATATAAGAAATTGCGATATATATGGATGAGTGAAAACTGTAAGAAATAAAATGTAAAATAAAAGATAAATCATTATACGAATAAAAAGGAAGGATCAAACAATAAATGTATGAAATGAAATTAATAAGAATGAACTAAATTTTGTTTGGAATTGTTGTTGTTTGGTTTATGGTTGTTGGGTGAGGATACTTTAAGATTGTTGGATATATAAATAATCTATTTAGTTTCATCTAAGACTGTTGAGTAATTGATGCGCTTAGTAGTTTATTTTTCATTCTATACAAGTTGAAGTTTGAACCCGGACAACTATTTGTCTTGTTTGATATGAATGAAAGATTGCTTTGTGTTGATTTTATATGATGGTTGTATGTTGTTTGTTGCAAATTGATTGTTGTCGTATTGGCTATTGTTTGGGGGTTGAAACCACCTTAAATATTTCATTTTATATAATTGTTAATCTTTTAGATCATATAAGTGAAATGCAGGTTATGGATTGGTTTCATAAATTAAGCGTTAATTACCCGACAAATAGGTACGTTCTCGGATTACGGTTTTATAGCGCCATTTTATATATTCTCCCGTATTGGGATATAATATTTTGGATACTATATATGATATTTTGTTATATTTGATATTACATTTTCTCCCGAGCCTCTCCGTACAAAGGAGACTCTGCCGAAATTTTCCGTAAAATTTTGGCTTAGAAAATATTTTGAAAATGTTTTCCAAACTTTATTTATTTAAGTATAAAAAGATTTAATGATTATAAAATGGGTATATTTTATTTAAAGTAATAACTTTTGTAAATTATTGTTTATAAAGTTAATATTTTAAATAGGATGTATGGTTTATTTAATTATTCTTTTCCCTTTTTTTTCCTTTTCGGGGACGAAAAGTTTTGAGTGGGGGAGAGTGTAACGACCCGTAAATTTCGACCATTTAATTTGTTAATTTAGATTGATTTTTGTAATTTAATGTAGAAAGAAATGAAAATCTTATAATTTATATTGGAGCAAATGTTAGGAATTAAAGGTTGCATTGGTAAATAAAATAAATTCTTGAAAATTGGAATGAAATCCAATTGAAGAAACAGTGGAAACCATTATAATTGGTTAATTAAACTTGATTGTGTAATTAATACTGGAAGGAATAAATTGGAAATGGTATTAATGAAATAATAACTGAATTGAATTGCAACTATATAAATGGAAGTAAATTTGATTAAGTGGATGTCGATATTGAATAAATTAATGGAAATAAAATCTAAACGAATGTTTGGATAGAACATAAGTGAATGCAATCGGTAGTATGGGAATAAATGACAACTTGTAGTTGTAATTGAATATGAGAGATAAAGGAAAGGATTAAATTGATTGACGCAATAAAACATTGTAACAGTATTTGTTCGTAAATTTAGGTAATAAGGTAGTACGTTATTTGGAAATAATTTAAGGGTAGAATAACAACTATTATAAATCACCTAATTAATTGGTCAATGAATTTATTTGGAATTTAAGTTCATCTAAATGGTAAGTAGTTATGATGTTATTATTCATAATAAACGTTACTCTAATAATTAATAATATAGTAACGGAAGTGGGAATGTAAATTTTTAGTAGCGTAAAGTATTTTAAAACCTTAATTAATGCATTAATTGATAGAAGTACATTTAGGAATATAATATTTATTCTAATTAATGTAAATAGGTGTATATTAATGCAAGGAAATAAATTTAGCGTCATATATTGGATAGGGTAGTTATTTCACAAAAAGTGGAAATAAAAGAGTTAATACGAATAAAGGTGAAATTGGAAGATTTATGTAACAAAACACAACCAAAGGTTAAATATGTTTATAGGATAATAATTTGTTTGAATAATAAGAATGGGAATTAAGATTTGTTTATTTAATTGAATTTAAATTAGGAAATTTGGTCATTGAAATTAATTGGAATTAAGTGTTAAATTTTACGTTAATAGAGATTTAAACTAAAATTCAAGAATATTAAAATAATAGTTTTGAACCCAACATTGAATCCATCTACTTAAAAATTTATAGATGGAATAATCATTGATATTTAATTTAATAGAAATTTTGGGAACTTAATTTATAATTTTGAATATAATGAAATAGAAGATTTGACACTGCAATTTATAGATTTATCAACTCTAAAATGGACATAAAGATTTGTTTAAATCATTGTAAATAATTGAGAAATATAAGGTGATAAAATTTGTGAGTTTAAAATTTAAAATTTGAAAGTTGATTTAATAATAAATTTTAATTTATTTAATTAATATAAAATAGCCATTTTGGCCACTGATTCGGATTTCGACGAAATCAGTTTCATCGGATCCGTAAGGGTGAATTATAATAATATTTCAAGTTTTGTAGCGATCAGACTTGTCGTTTGATCGTACGGAATTGAAACGCCTTGAAATTTATGTAATTGAAATCAATTAAAATCAATTTGAAAAATGTTGTTTTAAGCATAACTTCTTCATACGATGGAATTTGAACCTGAAACCTTTTCCATTGAATTTAAAATATTTTAAAACACCTATTTCGATATATGGGTTTACCCAATTTCGTTCCGGGGTCAGAACGGGCTTTTTGGACCACGTTGACGTTAGCGCGTGCACATGTTTTATCCATCTATTCTATTTTCAACCTTCTCTATAAATATCCCCGCTAAACCCTAGCCTCCGCCTATTCTCATTTGTCGCGTAAAATTTCTTCAGCTCCTTCTTCTCCTCAATGGCAGACAAAATTTCAGATCCAGATCCATTTCAAAATCAAAGTCAAAAATTCAAAGTACTCAGAAAAATCTCAAATTAATATATGTTGAAGCTCTCGACGAGCGTAATTCAATGGTGTAATTCGTTTTTCAATTCGACGCATCGTTTGACCAGAAATCACGGTCAAAATTGAATTGGGCGTTTTTGACTGGTGCGTCTGATTGGAAATTCCCTTTTGGGTTTTGTAGAGGGGCTAGCGCTTTGTTCATCGGCGAAGTTTGGAGGCGAGTTGACGGTCGGATTGGCGGCAAATCACGATTAGGGTTTGGTATAAAAGGTGGTGGAGCGTGGTCAAAGGTGGGCTGACCGTGCGTGTTGGGTCCTACCTTATTGTTGCGTGCGTTCATGAGAGAGGGAAGAAGCAGTGACGTGGCTATAATGTAATGTGTTCCATTCTTTTATTTTTATTTTAATGTTTTCAATCGCATTTATCATCGCAACTTTTGCATACGAGCTCCGTTTCAGCGCGGTTTCTTTTGTTAGGATCATATTGAAATTCCGGATTTGATGACGCTGGTTTGGACGAATTCTGAGACGGTCAAATTTTTGGGTTTAAATTGGATTTGAATTCAATATAAATTCAAAAGGCGAGTGTTTTAACCCACTCACAACTTCTAAGATTTCTTATGTGTGTTAAATTAAATTTTGATGTGATTTAAAATTTATCTATGATTGTTTGGGCATATATTTAATCATCATCTCAGTTAGATAGCATTTATTTAAACTAAATTGTTATTTAAATTTATTATTGCACATAATTTGACAGTTAAATTTATTTATTATTGCATATAAACTGCTAGTTAAACAGTTATTAATTTTTATTGAATATAAATTATTCGTTGATGCCTGTTATATTTTATATGCTTTATATTGATATTTTGTTTAAATTGGATGATGATTGTAATAAATGGTTGTTTATTGATATTTGGATGAATGGATGCTATATTTGATATAAACTGCAAGTTATTATGCATTTTCATTCCATTCGGGATTGCAGTTTGAAATGATATATAATCGTAGACCTTTATTTTTAAAATTACGGATTGAAATGATAAATATCTGTATCACTTGACCATAGGATAGAAAATTATATACATGCACCGTGGTCTATATATAAAATATTTTAAAGTGATTTTCTATGGGTTTTGGAAAATAAGGGTTTATATATATACTAATTTTGATATTATATAAATATTATTTTATATATGGTTAAATTCAAAATTTAAGCTAAGTAAAATTTGATGACGTTTTAAGTTTGATTTACGAACATTTCAAGTTTGAGCTTTATTTAAGTGATATTGAATTTATTAAATAAATATTTCTAAACTAAATAATAGTAAATTGAATTAAGGTATATATAAGATTATCAGATTTGGTTGGGAATTTTGGAATATTTAAAGTCTTGAAATATATCAAAATTGAAATGTTTTATTGAAATTAAGGTATTATTGTTTTCAAAGTATTGGTTTTCGAAATTGTTATAACTTTGAAAGTAATATGGTTTGGAAAATGAATTTATTTGAAATAGAATTTATTTAAGAATTATCTATGAATATATAGATTTGAAACCTATTGAAATTGAAAATTTCGAAATATGACTTCAAAATGTGGTTTGGGTTTAAGATGATTTAAAAGAATATTTCAAGTTATCTAAATTTGAGAAAGATTAGTGATTGGGAATTTGGTTTTATTTAAATGAGATATTATTGAATTGTTTTGGAAATGGAAATGATATATTATTGAATTGGGATTTGAAATGGAAATAATACATTGATAATTTGGGTTTGAAATAGTAATAATATTTAGGTTTAAAGTATATACTATTTTGAAGTAAAGGATATGTAACAACCCAGTATTTTGCACTTTGTGATTATCGAAATTAGATGATTATAATTGCTATCGAAATTTAAAATCAATTTGAAATTATTTTTATAAAAATGTTAAGTGTTTAATCTGTTGTAAACCCTTTTACAAAAATGAGTTAAAGGGTTGTGGACTTAGAAAATATTAAGCCGGCCCTTCCTTTCTTGGTATTCAACCCGATCCTCTTTCTTTGTTCTGGAAAAATAAATGGCGGCGACGATTCTCTGTTTCTTCGATCTGAAAATTAGGGCTTTGGTGTTTGCTTGTCGTCTGATGCTTTGTCGAGCTTGATTGTCTTGAGATAGTTTCGTTCTCTTCTTCGCTTGCTCCTTGGGACACTGTTACCAATTGAAGCTTCTGCTTCGATCTTTGATTTGAAAATTAGGGCTTGGCCTCGTTCGTTCAGTTCACCGGAAAGATATGGTCTTTGATAATGTCGATCTGTGACTTCGACGTCGCTGTTGCTTATTTGCTTGCGATCGTGTGGTTGCGCTCGTCGAATCTCAGGTGAGGAATTTTATTTCTCACATCTAATTCCTATCTCTAGCTTATTAGTATTTGGTTCTGTGATGACCACCGGCCTCGACTTGTTCATCATATTCTATGATCACGGCTTTGACCATTTGTTGTTCATCACTGTAGTCATTTGAGTCAGTTTGCCGGTGCAATTTCATGTATTTGTTTATAGCCACTTCATTGTTCATATATTAGTGACACTCTGGTTTTGTATCACTTGATGTAACTTACGTATACTATTTCGTGTTGATCGAAGTTCTGATGCCTTTTAATCTCAGCCTCGAGCTCTGTCTTCACTTCTGACCTGTACATTTATGTTTTTGAGGCTGATTTCATACAGTTGCATTTTAGTCTTCATACATGGGTATGCAGTCATGTATGTATATACATCATTTGATATGTATATATGTATATTCGAATTTGCATTCTTTTTGCCCTTGAAGTTATTGACTTGGTTTTGGTTATGTTGTTTAGCACTTCAGTTGTCTGCACTCGCTGTCTTTTGTCTGGGTTCAGTACTGCCCTGTAGTCCGATAAGGTTGTGGTACTATGAAGCACTTTTGTAGTTCACTGCTGCAGTTCTCTGGTCTGCTTGAAATGTCTGACCTGAACTTGATTCACTTGAACTTTTTGTAGTGGATATCTTCACTTGAGTTGCTTTTAGCTAGATGGTTGTTACTGCATTCATATTGGTTTAGATGTGCACTTCAGTCTGCATTTACATTGATCTTGGTAGTCACTGTTGCACTGCTTTATGTCATACTTGTTGATATCTTTGAAGTCTGTTTACAGTCAGTACTTCACTGCCATTATGTCATTCATGTTGTATATTCTCTGAAGCACACTTGAACTTACCTATGCAATTTGCCACTGTTTCATATATAACATTGTAGTTTGCATGCACTTTGTATAGTTACCACTATTTCACTATGGCATTGCTTCACTTGACTTGTTTTTGTGTCACTGCATATATATATACTTTTGATTGCACTGTTGTAGCTGCACTTTTCTTTGTAGCTTTGTTGCATAACTGACTTCATAGATGTTTATCAACTTGAACATATTGCTATTGAATTCACCCCTGACCTGTACATGACTATTGTACTTCACTGCTTCATTGTTCATTTGAGTTACCTTGGTCATTTCCAGTTGCTTGAGCTTCACTTGAGCATCTGATGTTTACCTCTATTGCTACTGATCATTTCTATTGTTTGGTGCCTTCTTGATTCTATGTACATGCTTCCCTTGTTAGCTGTAGTCTGTTTCATTTGTAACCTGTTGGGTTTTAAAGTCCAGTTTCATATGAATTTGGACTTGACTGTTGCATTGCTCCAATGTATTCATGTAGTCTGATCTGATTTCTGGATTTTGAAACTGTATGATTCATTGCATTGCCTCGGGCCTAATCTCTGACTTGATGTACTTGAATTGTATATTCACGTTGGAGTTGTTCGTTGTAGCTTGACCATTTACAAACTGCACTTGCGCTTGATCATGGTTGCAGTTTTCATTTATTCTTCAACATACCATGTTGTCCCGACCTTTGCATATCTTCTCTGAATTGTTGAGCCTGGACACATATTGTTCATGTGTACATATTTCGTATTCTCTTAGTTGAAGCTTTATGCTGCTGCACTGCCTTGTTCTCGAATCTGATACATTGCATTGATGCCTTGTATCATTTGGATTTTTGTCATTTTGCTTCACTGATGACCTTATCTTCTAATGAGGCTGATCTGCGTCTTTTCTGTTGAGTGTTGTAGTGCCATATCTTTGGTGCTCTCGCCTTCAGTTTGCTATTTCCCTGTGCCTTGCTTTGCGACATGTTGAACTTGTTTCACTTGTTGTCTCTTTCACTGGATACACTGTTTCATTTCACTAATGCAGCCTTTCCCTTAAATACAAGTGGTGGCTGCATTTTCGTAGCAGTTTTACCCTTGTCCCTTGTGGTGACTTTATATTCTGTTGTGGCGAGGCGGTGCACGCGTGCGTGCACTGCAGCCACACTAAATTGACAGATTTTAATCGATATTTCTTTTGTTCTTGATTCTTCGACCTGTTGCGTAATTCGTAGGCTGTATTGGCGAGGCAGTACACGTTAGCGTGTACTGCAGCCAATTAGCATTGATGTTTTTAAATTGACATTTCAATTGCTTAAACTGCTTTGGATTTCTGTTTTGTGGATTAACACTGTTTAGTGTTATATCTGCCGTTATCCAATTCTCGTATCGAGAGTTGGATATACGAGATTTCTGTGACTGTCATCTATATTGAGATGGATTATTATTGCTTCTATGCGCTAATAACTGAGTTTGAATTAGACTGATCCGGGTATTATTTTCTTTTGAATGTAATACTCGGGTCAGACCGAGTATTTATAGGTTGTAGATTTTTAGCTTTGGGTTGCTGCTAGAGCTATGAAGACTTTTTATATCATTTGAAGTGGTCTTCGTCTTGTTGTAGTAGTCAGTGTGTCTGTTTTAAGATGATAATGTATTCATGTATATTAGTCGATAATGTACTTGTATATATAATTTCTTGAGTCGACAGTTGTAGTTGTATCATTTGTATTGTGTCAAATGTATTGTAACTGATATCAGTTATTATATATATGAGACTTTTCATTCCATCTTTATTCCGCATTTATGTTATCTGTGTTATTTTTATATCTATTGTCCTAAACTATTATAGCCACTATGTAGTAGCTTTGAGTTTGTATCGGTATGTCGGGTTTCCTCTAAAATTGAAATGCAATGTTTTATTATCTGACATATCGGTGCTCGCACATGGCAATTACATAGATGGTCGCTCCTCAACAGCCTTATTCTCCGTGCTAGTTGACAGCACTACACCGTAGTGTTCTTGGCTAGCGTGGGTATAGAGGTGGGGCGTTACGGCTTGGTATCAGAGCCTGGGGTTTAGGACAATTATAAAACATAACTTAGATGGAACATGTGTTACAACTATTTGTCGATGTTTTATCTCTCATCTTTACATATGACTATTTTCGACTGTTAGGTATGAATTCCTAACGCTTTTTCTTTTGTTTTCGGCTTTGAATTGATTTAGCCGATGTTGATTTTTGCTTTAATTTGGAAAATTAAAGCCATTTTGACTTTTAGACTTTGTTCCACTTTTGTTCTATGCTATGAGTGTCATTGTGTACCTGTTACACTGTGATGAAAAATAGCTGGACCAGTTGCAAATTGAGTGATTTTGATTTCTCATTCACATCTAGTTTGAATCTCAGCGATTTTGAACTTGATATTTTGTGTTTTCCTCATCTTGAATTCCATTCGACTTCGGTCACTTTGTTTTTGAGGAATTGCTAATTTCTTGATTTTCAAGACTCTGATTTTGTTTGCCGTTGGTTTCCTAATTTGATCGATTCTTGATCATTTCCCCGATTTGTTGCTATCATTTATTAGCAACTTTGATGACATTTTCTTCGGGATTTTTATGAACATACTTTCTGATGGATTCAGTATCGATTTCTTTGGATTCCATTCACATCTTCGTATGTGAATTCTTGTGATTGATTGTTTCTACAATCATTTTTGTGATTTGTCACTTTAAAAATATAAAGGTTTTCTATACTAGTAGTAAATATTAAAATCCTTTTCTCCAAACGATTCAAATTTTTTTTACTACAAAGCTCTTTTCCTAAATCATTTTCCAATCTACTAGTATATACAAGCCTTTACTTCACTCGAATGAGAAATCGACTTAAACGACTTAGTAAAACGAGTGGTATGAAACGCTTGCGTTCACTTCGTCGGTTAACTCCCGGACTTGTTCGATTGAACCCTTTGTGACAATTTTCTAGTGAAGATTTACAGTTTGTTCGTAAATATTTGAGTTAAGCTAGTGGTTATGGGACATGAAGCTAAACTCTTATATTCACTAACTTAATGTAATTGACACTTCTTAATGTTCATGACGATCATTTTTATGATTTAGACTAGGCCTCATCGGTGTGATTTCGTCTCACACATATCTCTTGGGCTTTGAGGATTGTCTAGACACCATTGTGTGATTTCGTCTCACACATATTGCACGGTTAGACTAGGCCTCATCGGTGTGATTTCGTCTCACACATATCCCTTGGGCTTTGAGGATTGTCTGGATACTTTTTGTGTGATTTCGTCTCACATATTTCTTTGTCTGCGGGGAGACTATACCCCGTTTATGTGATGTTTCGCCATCACATATCTAGGGTAGCACCCTACGGTCTTCGGGCCATTCCTGTGTGAAAATTTAATGGATAGCTTCCATGAGATAGCTTCTCGTCATGTGTTTACGCGTAGGTGAGTTTTCATGCTCCCATTCATGTGTTAGGCCTTTTCCCCTTTTTATAATTTAGACTAGCGATTGTGCGAAGTCTCTTTGTCTGCGTGGGAGACTATACCCCGTTTATGTGATGTTTCGCCATCACATATGTAGGGTAGCACCCTACGGTCTTCGGGCCATTCCTGTGTGATACACGTAGGTGAGTTTTCATGCTCCCATTCATGTGTTAGGCCTCCCTCCTTATTTATGTGTTTTCTGGATTTCTTGTGATGATTTCTGGAATTTTGTGCTTCACCAATTTTCGTGGTTTCTATTGATATGTTTATCAATTTTTGTGCATTGGTGAATTCATGTATTATTGACTTGTTATGAATACAAGTTTAGGGTATGATATCCCTTTCTATCTTTGAGAAGATTCTTGTGATATTTTTGATGAATGAAAATTCATTTGGTATTATATATCGATGCCAGTTATTTTGATGAGATTTTGACGTGTTAACTTCAGTAACCGTCAATTTTGAAATGGATTTACAAGCGGTTCTCCCGCATTACTGATATTGCTAATTTAATCACGTGTTTTCAAAATTCTTTATTTTTTTAAAAGTTGTTTCAAAAATATAAATTAAAATTGTTTTCAAAATTTTTACAGTTTACAATTTTCAAAAGAACGAGGAAGCGATTTAAACGTTTCAGCAAAATCGAGGACTATGACCCCTTTCTTTTACTGATTCGCTTAATTTTGGACTTGTCCGTTTGAGAATGTGAAATGTTATTTTTAAAACACACAATTCTGCACTTTCAAGAAAACGATAAAGAGATTTAAACGATTTAGCAAAAGTAAGGAGTATGTAACCATACTTTTACTACTTCGGTTAATTCCGGACTCGTTAATTGAATATTTACTACTTTTGATTATCGTTTTTGATAATCGGATGTTTGTGTTTCTGATTATCGTTTTTGATAATCAGATATTTGTGAAATTTGATTATCGTTTGAGATAATTAAATATTTTTCGATTTGATAATCGAATATTTGTGATTTCTGCTTATCGTTTTTGATAATCAGATATTTGTGAAATTTGATTATCGTTTGAGATAATTAAATATTTTTCGATTTGATTAATCGAATGTTTGTGTTCCTGATTATCATTTTTGATAATCATATATTTGTGAAATTTGATTATCGTTTGAGATAATTAAATATTTTTCGATTTGATTAATCGAATATTTGTGATTTCTGATTATCGTTTTTGATAATCAGATATTTGTGAAATTTGATTATCGTTTGAGATAATTAAATATTTTTCGATTTGATTAATCGAATATTTGTGATTTCTGATTATCGTTTTTGATAATCAGATATTTGTGAAATTTGATTATCGTTTGAGATAATTAAATATTTTTCGATTTGATTAATCGAATGTTTGTGTTTCTGATTATCGTTTGAGATAATTAGATATTTGATTTGTTTTCTGATTATCATTTGAGATAATTAAATATTTTTCGATTTGATTAATCGAATATTTATGATTTCTGATTATCGTTTTTGATAATCAGATATTTGTGAAATTTGATTTTCATTTGTGATAATTAAATATTTATTGATTTGAGTATCGTTTGAGATAAGTAAATATTTGCGATTTGAAAATTCGATTATCGTTTTTGATGATTGAATATTTACGATTTTGAGATTTGAGCTTCATCTTTTTCTCTGGCGATTCAAGTGAGTAATTTGATTTACTCACATTCAATTCGTGCAGTACGTGAATTCTGCTCTGTTTTCCTTTTCTTTCAATTGCTGGAACTAGATTGTTCTTGCTTTTGTTAGTCGATGATGATGTCTGGGGTTGTTCATATAGTCATCTGATTTTGATTCCTCGATCCCCACGATGTTGATTCTTTTGATTTGAAGCAGTCGAACCTTTTGATTTCATATTTGACACTTCCTTGATTTCAATACTTCCCTGTTGACCTTTGCTTTGCTTATGCATCCGACATTGCCATGCTCTGTTGGTTGTTACCTTTTATCCATTTATTCCTTATGATTGAAAGGACGCAATTTCTTTAAGGAGGGAAGTTTGTAACAACCTAGTATTTTGCACTTTGTGATTATCGAAATTAGATGATTATAATTGCTATCGAAATTTAAAATCAATTTGAAATTATTTTTATAAAAATGTTAAGTGTTTAATCTGTTGTAAACCCTTTTACAAAAATGAGTTAAAGGGTTGTGGACTTAGAAAATATTAAGCCGGCCCTTCCTTTCTTGGTATTCAACCCGATCCTCTTTCTTTGTTCTGGAAAAATAAATGGCGGCGATGATTCTCTGTTTCTTCGATCTGAAAATTAGGGCTTTGGTGTTTGCTTGTCGTCTGATGCTTTGTCGAGCTTGATTGTCTTGAGATAGTTTCGTTCTCTTCTTCGCTTGCTCCTTGGGACACTATTACCAATTGAAGCTTCTGCTTCGATCTTTGATTTGAAAATTAGGGCTTGGCCTCGTTCGTTCAGTTCACTGGAAAGATATGGTCTTTGATAATGTCGATCTGTGACTTCGACGTCGCTGTTGCTTATTTGCTTGCGATCGTGTGGTTGCGCTCTTCGAATCTCAGGTGAGGAATTTTATTTCTCACATCTAATTCCTATCTCTAGCTTATTAGTATTTGGTTCTGTGATGACCACCGGCCTCGACTTGTTCATCATATTCTATGATCACGGCTTTGACCATTTGTTGTTCATCACTGTAGTCATTTGAGTCAGTTTGCCGGTGCAATTTCATGTATTTGTTTATAGCCACTTCATTGTTCATATATTAGTGACACTCTGGTTTTGTATCACTTGATGTAACTTACGTATACTATTTCATGTTGATCAAAGTTCTGATGCCTTTTAATCTCAGCCTCGAGCTCTGTCTTCACTTCTGACCTGCACATTTATGTTTTTGAGGCTGATTTCATACAGTTGCATTTTAGTCTTCATACATGGGTATGCAGTCATGTATGTATATACATCATTTGATATGTATATATGTATATTCGAATTTGCATTCTTTTTGCCTTTGAAGTTATTGACTTGGTTTTGGTTATGTTGTTTAGCACTTCAGTTGTCTGCACTCGCTGTCTTTTGTCTGGGTTCACTACTGCCCTGTAGTCCGATAAGGTTGTGGTACTATGAAGCACTGTTGTAGTTCACTGCTGCAGTTCTCTGGTCTGCTTGAAATGTCTGACCTGAACTTGATTCACTTGAACTTTTTGTAGTTGATATCTTCACTTGAGTTGCTTTTAGCTAGATGGTTGTTACTGCATTCATATTGGTTTAGATGTGCACTTCAGTCTGCATTTACATTGATCTTGGTAGTCACTGTTGCACTGCTTTATGTCATACTTGTCGATATCTTTGAAGTCTGTTTACAGTCAGTACTTCACTGCCATTATGTCATTTGTGTTGTATATTCTCTGAAGCACACTTGAACTTACCTATGCAATTTGCCACTGTTTCATATATAACATTGTAGTTTGCATGCACTTTGTATAGTTACCACTATTTCACTATGGCATTGCTTCACTTGACTTGTTTTTGTGTCACTGCATATATATATACTTTTGATTGCACTGTTGTAGCTGCACTTTTCTTTGTAGCTTTGTTGCATAACTGACTTCATAGATGTTTATCAACTTGAACATATTGCTATTGAATTCACCCCTGACCTGTACATGACTATTGTACTTCACTGCTTCATTGTTCATTTGAGTTACCTTGGTCATTTCCAGTTGCTTGAGCTTCACTTGAGCATCTGATGTTCACCTGTATTGCTACTGATCATTTCTATTGTTTGGTGCCTTCTTTATTCTGTGTACATGCTTCCCTTGTAACGACCCGTATTTTTACGGATCGACAAGTTCGACAGAATCGGGAATTTTAGCATTTTTGAGCCATTTCAGATTTTAGGCAATATTTGGCTAAGTCCTAAGTCGTTCATGACTTAGCATAAGTCGTAAGTCGTATACGACTTAGGAGATAGGAGTGACCCAGGACTTAGAGTTAAGTCGTTTGAACGACTTAAGAGTTGGAATGTTTGGAGCCTAGGTCGTGTAGGAAGTAAGTCGTGGGATGGCTTAAATTGACTGACCGACTTAAGGAGTGTTGGGGTTAGGATGTGAGCGACCTAAGTCTAGCAGTTAAGTCGTTGCCTAGATAAGTCGAAGTCCCTGTTTAGTTATGAGCCGTAAACTGGGGGTTTTGATAAGTCGTAACTTGTGAACGACTTATGAGTGTTAAGTCGTAGATGACTTAAGTGTTTGTGGGTGAGTCGTATACCCAGTTAAGTCGTAGACGACTTAAGAGTTTAACCCGGTTATTTGATAAGTCGTAGGATGAGCCCTTTGTTAAGTCGTATCTTCTGTTGAGTCGTGAGCGACTTAAGAGTTAGCGGTCATAAGTCGTAACCAGTTAACTGTTAACTCGTAGCCTGGTTAAGTCGCGCGTAGGTGTTAACTCGTGCAAGTGGATGAGTCATAGCCTTTGTGTTAAGTCGTAGACGACTTAGTAGTTGAGTCGTCTAACCAGTTAAGGCGCGTGCGCATTAAGTCGTAGGTGCGTGTGTTGAGTCGGAAGAGGCTATAAGTCGGAGACGACTTAGGAGATAGCTGTTTTGTCGTGAGTCATAGGCAGAAGTATGTTAAGTCGTTGAAGCCAGAAGTTAAGTCGTAGGGGTGATAAGTCGTAAGTCGTGAACGACTTATAGAGGCGGACGAGTTACGACTTAGGGTATTTTCTGCTATAAATAAGAGAGCTTCTCTTCATTTTTGGGATCCGGATTTTGAAGCGACGAAGTGCTGCCATTTTGAGAGCTCGACTTCTACACTTCTTCACTTCTTTTCTCCACTCTAATCTAGTGATTCCTTTCATCCAAATCGAAGATCAAGATTGAAGATTCAAGAGCTAAAGTTGAAGATCTTCATCTTTTCAAGTGAGATTTCTTCGTTTGAAGCGGATTCGTGATAGATCAAGCTTGATCCTTCGCTGTCCAGATCTGAAGCGTGTTGATTTGAGGTTGTTTTGGTGATTTGGTGAGTGATGATTATCTCTCACACGGATCCAAAGGAGTATATCGTATTGTTGGCTCGATTTGGTGTTAAAATAGTGATTTCCATGCATTTTCTTCATCCTAAGTGTAGATCCATGTAGATCCATTGTTCATGATGATGTTACATCCATTTTATCACATGTTAACCTATGCAAGTTCATTCATCAAGTTTGTAGAGATATTGTTCATGTTTCCATGCTCATTGGACTTTCAACTCTTTAATTACGAAAATGCCATTATTGTTATAATTGTCTACTTAGATCATATTTGAATGCTTGATTATTTGGATTAATGTTTGATTTGATTGATTGCTATGAATTAGATGATTGATGGTTTGATTTAGACCAAAGGTGATTCAAAAGCTAAGGGAAAGGCTCTTGAATTGGGGAAAGCTGCTCGTGGCATATGTAGCGGGATGATGAAGCTCTTATGCATAGATTTGATGATGTGATGTTGAGATGCGGCTTTGCGAGGATGTAATGAAGCGAGGCATCATGTGATGAAGACTTGGTCTAATCCAGACGGGATCATTCCAAGCATGTTGATAACTCGGTGATATGATTCGAGTTGAGGATAATGAATGGATATAAGAATAGTCATTGAGGAGGATGACTAGGAGGTTTGGATAGCATCGTTGTTGAAGGTTCTAGCATGCTCTAAGCAAGAGTACGTTTGGGCAGATTCGATAGTCCCAACGACTAATTGTTGATGGTCGAGTACTCTGGGCAGATTCGATAGTCCTAGGCACGGGTTGCGACGACGTGCGGGAGTTATGTCTAGAACCGGGGTTTCCATTAACCCTTGACGGACGGCTGAAAGAATGTGCCGGTCATTCAATTAACGGTGATATCGAAGCAATGATAATAGTGATAGCCAGAGTCATGGATGTTTGTTTGTATCGTCATTCGGACTCAAGAGCGGTATTTTCTGGGTGCTTATCTGATTTAGGCCTTGGTACTTGGAAAACATCGCCCTTGACTCGAGTGATAGTAGCTTTACTTTAAATTGTATGCTCAGCTATGTTTGCTTCTGCTTAGTGTGTGTCTGGGGGCTATCACTGTAGAATGAGGTTGGAGTGGGAGGATTGTATTCCTATTCCTTTTCCTTTATGCTCTTTTGGTATGTTGTTAGTTAATTTACTGCTCACTAAGACTGTTGTCTGACTCAAGGCTTTATGTTTTAATTCTTATTGCCTTGGGCTGTTCGTCCATTTTGGGACGGGCAGACTAGGTAGCAGGTGACAGGTGTTGTTCTCTTCTCACGATGCTGATATCGAAGACGAGCTTGAGGGTTGCATATTATCTTCTTATTATATGTACTGGATATTCCGCTGTTTTGTATTCTCTGAGAGATATGTAGTGAGGCTTGATGTATTGACTATGTGGATGCTTGTATTCAACTATTATGGAGTTTTATATGATGTCATTTTGTTCTGTAAAGCTTCACTATACATATGTTCTATTGTATTTTGTCCATGCGCTGTGAGTAATACGATAGATTCTGTTGTTTTAATCTTACCTTGACAATCGTCCATGGTCGCCTGGCACACTTTACAGCGCTCTATCTTTAGATTCGGTGCAGGGGTCATGGGTGGTCGTCACATTTGGTATCAGAGCATTGGTTAATCGATTTTACCCAACGCTCGCTGACGTAACTACGTATGAGAGACGTAATTGTATTTTGATGGATGATTACTATATATAATATAGTAGTTTAGCAGTAAGTTAGTCCTTTATGCAGTTGTTTCTCTAGATGTTCTGATCATTCCTTTTTATAGATATTGAGAATGAGTCGAAGAGGGAGACCAGCTGCTAGGGAAGGCCGTGCTACTGAAGAGACTGCTGATTATGCAGCCATGTTCGAAGCTATGATGACTTCGATCATGAGAAGGATACCAGTTCCGGGGGCGGCAGTTGATGTTGGAGTTCAGGTTCAGACTCCGAAACCAGTGGATTTTGCTAAGCTGTGCAAGGACTATACTGCTCTTGGAGGGAAGGTTTTCTTGGGGACAGAATCAACTATTGAGGTCCAGAGGTGGATAGATGCTTGTAGAAGGATCTTTAGTGATTTGGGAATTGATGATGCAACTAAGAGGAAGTTGGCATCAAGGCAGCTTCAAGGGAGAGCTTCTGATTGGTGGAACTCTATTACCATCGATACTCCGGAGGAAGAGATTACTTGGGAGCAATTCCAAGTTAGGTTTGAAGCTAAGTTCATTTCTACAGCTCAGAAGTCTGTTCTGTTCAAGAAGTTTGTGGAGCTCAAGCAAGGTGGAAGATCTGT
Organism: Allium fistulosum; assembly: GCA_030737815.1. Classification (NCBI taxonomy): domain Eukaryota; kingdom Viridiplantae; phylum Streptophyta; class Magnoliopsida; order Asparagales; family Amaryllidaceae; genus Allium; species Allium fistulosum. Next base: position 142,473,623 of record CM060902.1, on the reverse strand, counting down.
TCTTGAGTATGTTTCTGAGTTTGAAGCTTTGTCCAAGTATGCTCGGTCATATATTGAATCTGCTTACCAGAAGAATGAGAAGTTTGTGACCGGCTTGGATAGTTATCTTAGGAGACAGTTGGTGGATCATTTGGACGATTCATTTGAGAAGCTTGTGGAGAAAGCTCTTAGGCATGAGAGTCTGTTTCCTAAGGAAGGACCTGTTGTTGCTGTTGCTAGGGGAGAGTCTAAACCACAGCAGGGTGGAAACCAGAAGAGGAAGCAACAGCAGCAGCAGAAGGGTAAGGATGGCCAGAAGAAGCCGAAAGGCGAGGTGACTTGCTACAATTGTCAGCAGAAGGGCCATTTCTCTAAGGATTGTAAGAATCCGAAGGTGCCAATGAAGTGTCACAACTGTGACAAGCCAGGGCACATCAGGAAGAATTGTCCAGAACCGAGGAAGGACAAGCAGATTGTGCAAGCTTATGCTTTGGGAGCTGTTCCGTCGTCTTCAAAAGCTCCTACTGCTGAAGAGAAGGGAAAGAGTGTGGTTGTTCAAGGTACTCTTTTCCTATGTGGTGTTCCGGTTAGAGTTCTGTTTGATACTGGAGCGTCGCATTCGTTTGTTTGTAATGATCTCGTAGGCCGGTTAGGTTTGGAACCGGATATTGTTGATAGGCCATTGGTTGTGACTAATCCAGTTGGGGGTTCGTCTTGTTTGTGTATGTTATGCCGTGTTCTAGTTGTGTCGAGTCATGGTTGCTCTTTTGTTTGTGATTGCTTTGTTCTGAACTTTGCGGGGTTCGGAATTATCTTGGGTATGGACTGGCTTAGGAAGTATGCGGCAAAGGTTGATTGCGAAAGGCTGGAAGTGACAGTCGAGAATGTGGAGGGGCGAAAGGTTGTAATACGATGTAAGCATGAGGAAGGCGTCTTCATGAGCTTCATGTATTCGCTGGTTGTTCCACGGGATGGACTGTCATCGGTGCCAATCGCTAATGGATTCGAGGATGTCTTTGACGAAGTCAGAGGGTTACCGCCGCATAGAGAGATCGAGTTTCGTATAGATCTAGTTGAAGGAGCCAGACCTGTTGTGATGCCTCTAAGGCGGATGGCGCCTAGGGAACAGCAAGAGTTGAGGGTGCAAGTTGATGACCTTTTACAGAAAGGATTCATTCGGCGTAGTGTGTCCGAGTGGGGTGCACCAGTCGTGTTTGCAACCAAGGCAGATGGGTCGTTGAGATTGTGTGTGGATTATCGTGAGCTGAATAAGGTGACTAAGAAGAACAAGTATCCATTGCCGAGAATAGATGACTTGTTTGATCAGCTTCACGAAGCCAAGGTGTTTTCTCAAATGGATTTGGCAACGGGATTTCACCAGTTGAGAGTAGCTAAGGATAGTGTGCCGAAGACTGCTTTTCGAACACCATCCGGTTTCTTTGAGTGGCTGGTAATGCCGTTTGGGTTGACTAACGCGCCAGCATATTTTGTGGATCTTATGAATAGAGTGTTCAGAGATCAGTTGAACAAGTTCGTACTTGTGTTCGTGGATGATATTCTGATTTATTCCAGAACGGAAGAAGAGCACAAGACGCACTTGCGTACTGTTTTGGAAATCTTGCGGAAACATCAGCTGAAGGCTAAGTTTTCGAAGTGTCACTTCTGGAAGAGTGAAGTGAGGTTCTTAGGCCATGTTATTTCTGGAAGTGGAATAGCGGTTGATCCCGCTAAGGTGGCAGCAATCCAGGATTGGGTTAGACCTAAGAATGCATCTGATGTGAGAAGTTTTCTTGGATTAGCAGGATACTATCGACGGTTTATCAAAGACTTCTCCAAGATAGCTGCACCATTAACAGGATTGACGAAAAAGAACCAAGTGTTCAGTTGGGATGCTAAGTGTGAGCAAGCTTTCGGAATCCTGAAAGAGCGATTGACGAGTGCTCCTGTTTTGACTATTCCAAGTGGGAATGAGGAGATGGTGGTTTACACCGACGCATGTGGTACTGGACTTGGAGCAGTGCTAATGCAGAGAGATAAAGTTGTTGCGTATGCCAGTCGACAACTGAAGCCGCATGAAAGGAATTAACCGACTCATGATTTGGAGTTAGCGGCGATTGTTTTTGCTCTGAAGATGTGGAGACATTATCTATTGGGAGTTCGATTTGAGTTGTTTACGGATCACAAGTCATTGAAGTATCTTTTCTCCCAAAAGGATTTGAATCTTCGGCAGCAACGATGGCTAGAGTTTTTGGCATCGTATGATTTTGGTATAGCTTATACTCCGGGAAAAGGTAACGCAGTAGCAGATGCGTTAAGTCGAAGACATGCAGGATTGGGAGTCATGTTTTCTGAATGGAAGAATCTCGAGTATTTAGCTGGATTTGACTTCAGGCCTAGATGTGAATTGGAACCTGAGATGTTGGCAAACTTATCGATAAGACCTTCTCTTATGGAAAGGATTGGCGAGAGCCAAAAGCGAGATGATAAGCTTGTCAAGATTATCCATGATTTGGAATCTGGATTGGATCCAGAAAAGGATAAAGGATTCGAGGTCGATCGAGAGGGTTGGCTTCGAAAGCAAGGACGACTAGTTGTTCCCGATATAGATGAATTGAGGAGTGAAGTTCTGAAGGAAAGTCATCACTCGAAGTTGACAATTCATCCAGGTGGAAATAAGATGTATCGGGATATGAAGAGAACCTACTATTGGGAAGGCATGAAGAAGGATGTTGGAAATTTTATTTCCAAGTGTATGAACTGCCAGTTGGTTAAAGCCGAGCAGAAGAAGCCAAGTGGATTGCTTCAGCCATTAGAAGTTCCTACATGGAAGTGGGAACAAGTGTCGATGGATTTTATCGATGGATTGCCTAGAACCAGAACGGGAAATGAAGGGATTTGGGTCATTGTGGATCGTCTGACTAAGAGTGCACGATTCATCCCTGTTCGATCAACTAGGACTGCATCAAAGTTGGCTGAGTTGTATGCTAAGTGGATAGTTCGATTCCATGGTATTCCGAAGAGTATAGTGAGCGATCGAGATCCATTGTTCACTAGTGGATTTTGGAAGAGCTTCCAGGAAGTCTTGGGAACCGAGTTGTGTTTGAGTACAGCTTATCACCCTCAAACAGATGGTCAGACCGAGAGAGTCCACCGAGTTTTGGAAGATCTTCTTAGAGCATGTGTTTTGGACTTCAGAGGATCATGGGAAGATCACCTTCATTTGGTGGAGTTTGCATACAACAATAGTTTCCAGTCTAGTATTGGTATGGCACCGTATGAGGCATTGTATGGAAGACCGTGTAACTCTCCGACATGTTGGTTGGAAACTGGAGAAAAGCTGATACTTGGGCCAGAGATGATTCGGCAGACTTCAGATTGCATAGAGATCATTCGGCAACGAATGAAGGCAGCCCAAGACCGTCAGAAGAGTTATGCCGATAAGCGTCGTAAGGATGTGGAATTCGACGTAGGAGATATGGTTTTTGTGAAGATTTCTCCACTGAAGAATGTTATTCGATTCGGGAAGAAAGGAAAATTGACTCCGAGATTTGTTGGACCATTCCCGATCATCGAGCGAATTGGAAAGCTCGCCTATAGGTTGGAGTTACCTGAGAAGATGTCGGGTATGCACAATGTTTTTCATGTATCATATCTACGGAAGTATGTGCACGACTCGAATACAGTGGTTTCTGCTGATACCTGTGAAGACTTCGAAGTTGATCCAGTCGATAGAAGACCTCGTAAGCCGCTTTGTGTTGTTGAAACCGACACGAAACAGCTTAGGAGGAAGGTAGTTAAGTTGCTCAAGATACAATGGAGTGACGATGATAACGACTGTATGTGGGAGGTGGAAGAGAGGATGAAAGCAGCTCATCCTGAACTCTTCAAGGTATGGCCCTAAGGTGTCGTGTCATCTCGCGATATTGTAACTTGTTCTAATTTTAGAATTCTATACGCTAAGCTAGAATTGGATGCATGGTTTACTGATTGTTATGGTTGGTAGGCGTACAGAATAGTCTTTGATTGCTTTGTTTGTTTGGAATTTCGGGGGCGAAATTCCTAAGGGGGAGAGAATGTAACGACCCGTATTTTTACGGATCGACAAGTTCGACAGAATCTGGAATTTTAGCATTTTTGAGCCATTTCAGATTTTAGGCAATATTTGGCTAAGTCCTAAGTCGTTCACGACTTAGCATAAGTCGTAAGTCGTATACGACTTAGGAGATAGGAGTGACCAAGGACTTGGAGTTAAGTCGTTTGAACGACTTAAGAGTTGGAATGTTTGGAGCCTAGGTCGTGTAGGAAGTAGGTCGTGGGATGGCTTAAATTGACTGACCGACTTAAGGAGTGTTGGGGTTAGGATGTGAGCGACCTAAGTCTAGCAGTTAAGTCGTTGCCTAGATAAGTCGAAGTCCCTGTTTAGTTATGAGCCGTAAACTGGGGGTTTTGATAAGTCGTAACTTGTGAACGACTTATGAGTGTTAAGTCGTAGATGACTTAAGTGTTTGTGGGTGAGTCGTATACCCAGTTAAGTCGTAGACGACTTAAGAGTTTAACCCGGTTATTTGATAAGTCGTAGGATGAGCCCTTTGTTAAGTCGTATCTTCTGTTGAGTCGTGAGCGACTTAAGAGTTAGCGGTCATAAGTCGTAACCAGTTAATTGTTAACTCGTAGCCTGGTTAAGTCGTGCGTAGGTGTTAACTCGTGCAAGTGAATGAGTCGTAGCCTTTGTGTTAAGTCGTAGACGACTTAGTAGTTGAGTCGTCTAACCAGTTAAGGCGCGTGCGCATTAAGTCGTAGGTGCGTGTGTTGAGTCGGAAGAGGCTATAAGTCGGAGACGACTTAGGAGATAGCTATTTTGTCGTGAGTCATAGGCAGAAGTATGTTAAGTCGTTGAAGCCAGAAGTTAAGTCGTAGGGGTGATAAGTCGTAAGTCGTGAACGACTTATAGAGGCGGACGAGTTACGACTTAGGGTATTTTCTGCTATAAATAAGAGAGCTTCTCTTCATTTTTGGGATCCGGATTTTGAAGCGACGAAGTGCTGCCATTTTGAGAGCTCGACTTCTACACTTCTTCACTTCTTTTCTCCACTCTAATCTAGTGATTCCTTTCATCCAAATCGAAGATCGAGATTGAAGATTCAAGAGCTAAAGTTGAAGATCTTCATCTTTTCAAGTGAGATTTCTTCGTTTGAAGCGGATTCGTGATAGATCAAGCTTGATCCTTCGCTGTCCAGATCTGAAGCGTGTTGATTTGAGGTTGTTTTGGTGATTTGGTGAGTGATGATTATCTCTCACACGGATCCAAAGAAGTATATCGGATTGTTGGCTCGATTTGGTGTTAAAATAGTGATTTCCATGCATTTTCTTCATCCTAAGTGTAGATCCATGTAGATCCATTGTTCATGATGATGTTACATCCATTTTATCACATGTTAACCTATGCAAGTTCATTCATCAAGTTTGTAGAGATATTGTTCATGTTTCCATGCTCATTGGACTTTCAACTCTTTAATTACGAAAATGCCATTATTGTTATAATTGTCTACTTAGATCATATTTGAATGCTTGATTGTTTAGATTAATGTTTGATTTGATTGATTGCTATGAATTAGATGATTGATGGTTTGATTTAGACCAAAGGTGATTCAAAAGCTAAGGGAAAGGCTCTTGAATTGGGGAAAGCTGCTCGTGGCATATGTAGCGGGATGATGAAGTTCTTATGCATAGATTTGATGATGTGATGTTGAGATGCGGCTTTGCGAGGATGTAATGAAGCGAGGCATCATGTGATGAAGACTTGGTCTAATCCAGACGGGATCATTCCAAGCATGTTGATAACTCGGTGATATGATTCGAGTTGAGGATAATGAATGGATATAAGAATAGTCGTCGAGGAGGATGACTAGGAGGTTTGGATAGCATCGTTGTTGAAGGTTCTAGCATGCTCTAAGCAAGAGTACGTTTGGGCAGATTCGATAGTCCCAACGACTAATTGTTGATGGTCGAGTACTCTGGGCAGATTCGATAGTCCTAGGCACGGGTTGCGACGACGTGCGGGAGTTATGTCTAGAACCGGGGTTTCCATTAGCCCTTGACGGACGGCTGAAAGAATGTGCCGGTCATTCAATTAACGGTGATATCGAAGCAATGATAACAGTGATAGCCAGAGTCATGGATGTTTGGTTGTATCGTCATTCGGACTCAAGAGCGGTATTTTCTGGGTGCTTATCTGATTTAGGCCTTGGTACTTGGAAAACATCGCCCTTGACTCGAGTGATAGTAGCTTTACTTTAAATTGTATGCTCAGCTATGTTTGCTTCTGCTTAGTGTGTGTCTGGGGCTATCACTGTAGAATGAGGTTGGAGTGGGAGGGTTGTATTCCTATTCCTTTTCCTTTATGCTCTTTTGGTATGTTGTTAGTTAATTTACTGCTCACTAAGACTGTTGTCTGACTCAAGGCTTTATGTTTTAATTCTTATTGCCTTGGGCTGTTCGTCCATTTTGGGACGGGCAGACTAGGTAGCAGGTGACAGGTGCTGTTCTCTTCTCACGATGCTGATATCGAAGACGAGCTTGAGGGTTGCATATTATCTTCTTATTATATGTACTGGATATTCCGCTGTTTTGTATTCTCTGAGAGATATGTAGTGAGGCTTGATGTATTTACTATGTGGATGCTTGTATTCAACTATTATGGAGTTTTATATGATGTCATTTTGTTCTGTAAAGCTTCACTATACATATGTTCTATTGTATTTTGTCCATGCGCTGTGAGTAATACGATAGATTCTGTTGTTTTAATCTTACCTTGACAATCGTCCATGGTCGCCTGGCACACTTTACAGCGCTCTATCTTTAGATTCGGTGCAGGGGTCATGGGCGGTCGTCACATCCCTTGTTAGCTGTAGTCTGTTTCATTTGTAACCTGTTGGGTTTTAAAGTCCAGTTTCATATGAATTTGGACTTGACTGTTGCATTGCTCTAATGTATTCATGTAGTCTGATCTGATTTCTGGATTTTGAAACTGTATGATTCATTGCATTGCCTCGGGCCTAATCTCTGACTTGATGTACTTGAATTGTATATTCACGTTGGAGTTGTTCGTTGTTGCTTGACCATTTACAAACTGCACTTGCGCTTGATCATGGTTGCAGTTTTCATTTATTCTTCAACATACCATGTTGTCCCGACCTTTGCATATCTTCTCTGAATTGTTGAGCCTGGACACATATTGTTCATGTGTACATATTTCGTATTCTCTTAGTTGAAGCTTTATGTTGCTGCACTGCCTTGTTCTCGAATCTGATACATTGCATTGATGCCTTGTATCATTTGCATTTTTGTCATTTTGCTTCACTGATGACCTTATCTTCTAATGAGGCTGATCTGCGTCTTTTCTGTTGAGTGTTGTAGTACCATATCTTTGGTGCTCTCGCCTTCAGTTTGCTATTTCCCTGTGCCTTGCTTTGCGACATGTTGAACTTGTTTCAATTGTTGTCTCTTTCACTGGATACACTGTTTCATTTCACTGATGCAGCCTTGCCCTTAAATACAAGTGGTGGCTGCATTTTCGTAGCAGTTTTACCCTTGTCCCTTGTGGTGACTTTATATTCTGTTGTGGCAAGGCGGTGCACGCGTGCGTGCACTGCAGCCACACTAAATTGATAGATTTTAATCGATATTTCTTTTGTTCTTGATTCATCGACCTGTTGCGTAATTCGTAGGCTGTATTGGCGAGGCAGTACACGTTAGCGTGTACTGCAGCCAATTAGCATTGATGTTTTTAAATTGACATTTCAATTGCTTAAACTGCTTTGGATTTCTGTTTTGTGGATTAACACTGTTTATTGTTATATCTGCCGTTATCCAATTCTCGTATCGAGAGTTGGATATACGAGATTTCTGTGACTGTCATCTATATTGAGATGGATTATTATTACTTCTATGCGCTAATAACTGAGTTTGAATTAGACTGATCCGGGTATTATTTTCTTTTAAATGTAATACTCGGGTCAGACCGAGTATTTACAGGTTGTAGATTTTTAGCTTTGGGTTGCTGCTAGAGCTATGAAGACTTTTTATATCATTTGAAGTGGTCTTCGTCTTGTTGTAGTAGTCAGTGTGTCTGTTTTAAGATGATAATGTATTCATGTATATTAGTCGATAATGTACTTGTATATATAATTTCTTGAGTCGACAGTTGTAGTTGTATCATTTGTATTGTGTCAAATGTATTGTAACTGATATCAGTTATTATATATATGAGACTTTTCGTTCCATCTTTATTCCGCATTTATGTTATCTGTGTTATTTTTATATCTGTTGTCCTAAACTATTATAGCCACTGTGTAGTAGCTTTGAGTTTGTATCGGTATGTCGGGTTTCCTCTAAAAATGAAATGCAATGTTTTATTATCTGACATATCGGTGCTCGCACATGGCAATTACATAGATGGTCGCTCCTCAACAGCCTTATTCTCCGTGCTAGTTGACAGCACTACACCGTAGTGTTCTTGGCTAGCGTGGGTATAGAGGTGGGGCGTCATAGGATATGTTTTGAAATGGCAAAAAAAAAATATTTTGGTTTTAAGTATATACTATTTGAAATAAAGAATATGTTTTGAAAGGGCAATGATTGTGTTTTAAAAGTATATATATTTTTAAATGACCACGGTGTTATAATAACGTTTGGTTGTTAAAGAGACCGAGATCGGTTATGGACATACTCTCTGTCGATACCGAAAACCACTTTGACAACTGTGTACGCGGTGGAGTTTCCAGAATGAAGTAGGATGGTGGCGACGATCCTAAGGTATATACGTTGACCCAACTCCCGTGAGTTGGCATAAGGTGGCTAAAAAAGGAGCGATCGACGGGCCAAGGAGGTAGCACCTCTTATCGGACACACTTCTTCGATACCATTCTATTACTTGTGATTGATTTGGTGGCCACCCTTGATTTGGGAGTGTTGTTCGAGGTGGGCGGTAGTGGCTGCTATGCGTCACCACCAGTCTGGATGCGTAATTGGTATATCTACCCTGGCATTGCGTTGTGTGCCGTGTCACCTACCATATCGAACCCACTACGATTTTGGTTTAAAGATCCGACCGCGTTAAGGTTCACCATCCCCTTAACGCTATTTTCTATATGATTATACTTTACTGATTAGACACTACTGTATATAGCGTATATTACTATATAGTAAATAGTTTAACGGATCCTTAAGAGATGTGAATCCCGAACATTTCTTAAGTTACTGCACTCATGTTAGACACTGGATAGGAGATGTCAAACCCCGTAAACATCTCTGACGCCGTTTACACTCATACTTATTTCATTGATTTAACTTACATAAGATCTTTTAGTTCTGACTCGAGTGTTTTGACTTTTCAATTCGCTCGGGTCAGCCTGAGCATTTCAGGATTTGAAGGCCCTATTACTGAAGGACGAAGACGAAGATTTTATTATTACTATTTGTTATATATTCCACTACACCATTGTATTCCGCTGCATAATTATCATTTTCTGGTATGTGTAACTCTGATATGTATTGTATAAGTACAATCAAATGTTTTGTAAAACAGCTTCATGAACTGTTATTTGATTATTATATTTTATCGTTCCGCTGCAAGATTCTATTTTGTTTCTTTTATTTCTCCACTTTTTCTTATTTACCCCATAACAATCCACCCTTTTGTATGATTAAGTTGGCATGTGTGTCTGCTTAAGCATACAAAAAGGTGGGATGTTACATTTGGTATCGGAGCTTTGGTTTAGCGATAAACCTTAGCCTTGTGGGGTTTGACTCTTTACTAATAGTGTAGTAAAACCCTATGGGAGTCGCTGAGTGTATATATATGAGAGCGTATTTGTTTGTGTTATAAAAAGGTTTTAATATTGTGTTAATCTGTTCTGTTTTGTATTTATAAATTCTGGTTGGTGCATGGGACGCTATGACATCAATAGGGATTTCTAAACACTTAATAGGACAGACCGACATAATATTTGTTTTAATATAGGTGAATGAAATAATTTTGCCTATTATATTTTCTATATATAAAGTAAAATATTTTATATAGATATATATTTGGTTGTTATAGATTGGGTGTTAGGTAATGAAAATATTAATAATAGTTGAAATAAGATTGATAACAAAATGAATAAAAATTGGCAATTTTAGAACTTAAGTTCCGGGGTTTTGAAAATTTCTTTCAAATAAGTTTGGAATATAATAATAATATTTTAAAAGTATTTTCTGATATAAAAATTTCAATATAATTTGGAAGAATTGTTTTAAAGAAAATTTTGAAAAAAATAAGTTCTATACTCCCCTCTTTGTCGCTAGAAAATAATTTCGGTGATGGCGGCCGCATCATCGACATTCATTTTCGAGTTTCGAAGTGGGAAGGCCACTGTAGTAGTTTTACTACAAGATTTTTTGATAGACAAATAAACATTTTAAATTGTTTTAAATATAATTGGATATATAAATTTTAAGTATATATTTATCTATTATTTTAAAATGATTTGAAATTTAACCCGGTATTTAATTCTTAAGTTTCCATTAATTAATAGTTTCAATTAGTGTAGAAAATGGAAGTTAATTAATAATTGGAACCTTTAATTAAAATAAGAGATTAAATGCAAGGTTATAAATGGAATTAAAGGAAAGTTGAAATTGTAATCTTATAAAACGAGAGATAGTTATTGAAAAAAAATATGAGAAAACTTGTATAACTTTCAATTACATCCTTAAAAGCATATATAACTTACCCAAATAATAAAAGTTGAATGTTAATAAGAAAATGTAATAAATATTATACAAATAATGAACTTATGGTAATAAAGGTAATTAATGAAATTCTTTAATAAATAAGAATTGATGTGTAGTTGTATGAACTTAAGTTTAAATTGGAAGATCATTAATTAAAATAGAAAGGTAAGTATTATAAATGGAATTTAGTAACAAATGAAAGTAAATGAATGATAATAAACGTAAGGTAAACGGTTGAAGCTATTTATAAATAAAATAAGTAGGAAAATGAATACTGTAAATAAGAGAAATTAAGTAAGGAATAAAAGAATGTTATGCAATATAAGAAATTGCGGTATATATGGATGAGTGAAAACTGTAAGAAATAAAATGTAAAATAAAAGATAAATCATTATACGAATAAAAAGGAAGGATCAAACAATAAATGTATGAAATGAAATTAATAAGAATGAACTAAATTTTGTTTGGAATTGTTGTTGTTTGGTTTATGGTTGTTGGGTGAGGATACTTTAAGATTGTTGGATATATAAATAATCTATTTAGTTTCATCTAAGACTGTTGAGTAATTGATGCGCTTAGTAGTTTATTTTTCATTCTATACAAGTTGAAGTTTGAACCCGGACAACTATTTGTCTTGTTTGATATGAATGAAAGATTGCTTTGTGTTGATTTTATATGATGGTTGTATGTTGTTTGTTGCAAATTGATTGTTGTCGTATTGGCTATTGTTTGGGGGTTGAAACCACCTTAAATATTTCATTTTATATAATTGTTAATCTTTTAGATCATATAAGTGAAATGCAGGTTATGGATTGGTTTCATAAATTAAGCGTTAATTGCCCGACAAATAGGTACGTTCTCGGATTACGGTTTTATAGCGCCATTTTATATATTCTCCCGTATTGGGATATAATATTTTGGATACTATATATGATATTTTGTTATATTTGATATTACATTTTCTCCCGAGCCTCTCCGTACAAAGGAGACTCTGCCGAAATTTTCCGTAAAATTTTGGCTTAGAAAATATTTTGAAAATGTTTTCCAAACTTTATTTATTTAAGTATAAAAAGATTTAATGATTATAAAATGGGTATATTTTATTTAAAGTAATAACTTTTGTAAATTATTGTTTATAAAGTTAATATTTTAAATAGGATGTATGGTTTATTTAATTATTCTTTTCCCTTTTCTTTCCTTTTCGGGGACGAAAAGTTTTGAGTGGGGGAGAGTGTAACGACCCGTAAATTTCGACCATTTAATTTGTTAATTTAGATTGATTTTTGTAATTTAATGTAGAAAGAAATGAAAATCTTATAATTTATATTGGAGCAAATGTTAGGAATTAAAGGTTGCATTGGTAAATAAAATAAATTCTTGAAAATTGGAATGAAATCCTATTGAAGAAACAGTGGAAACCATTATAATTGGTTAATTAAACTTGATTGTGTAATTAATACTGGAAGGAATAAATTGGAAATGGTATTAATGAAATAATAACTGAATTGAATTGCAACTATATAAATGGAAGTAAATTTGATTAAGTGGATGTCGATATTGAATAAATTAATGGAAATAAAATCTAAATGAATGTTTGGATAGAACATAAGTGAATGCAATCGGTAGTATGGGAATAAATGACAACTTGTAGTTGTAATTGAATATGAGAGATAAAGGAAAGGATTAAATTGATTGACGCAATAAAACATTGTAACAGTATTTGTTCGTAAATTTAGGTAATAAGGTAGTACGTTATTTGGAAATAAATTTAAGGGTAGAATAACAACTATTATAAATCACCTAATTAATTGGTCAATGAATTTATTTGGAATTTAAGTTCATCTAAATGGTAAGTAGTTATGATGTTATTATTCATAATAAACGTTACTCTAATAATTAATAATATAGTAACGGAAGTGGGAATGTAAATTTTTAGTAGCGTAAAGTATTTTAAAACCTTAATTAATGCATTAATTGATAGAAGTACATTTAGGAATATAATATTTATTCTAATTAATGTAAATAGGTGTATATTAATGCAAGGAAATAAATTTAGCGTCATATATTGGATAGGGTAGTTATTTCACAAAAAGTGGAAATAAAAGAGTTAATACGAATAAAGGTGAAATTGGAAGATTTATGTAACAAAACACAACCAAAGGTTAAATATGTTTATAGGATAATAATTTGTTTGAATAATAAGAATGGGAATTAAGATTTGTTTATTTAATTGAATTTAAATTAGGAAATTTGGTCATTGAAATTAATTGGAATTAAGTGTTAAATTTTACGTTAATAGAGATTTAAACTAAAATTCAAGAATATTAAAATAATAGTTTTGAACCCAACATTGAATCCATCTACTTAAAAATTTATAGATGGAATAATCATTGATATTTAATTTAATAGAAATTTTGGGAACTTAATTTATAATTTTGAATATAATGAAATAGAAGATTTGACACTGCAATTTATAGATTTATCAACTCTAAAATGGACATAAAGATTTGTTTAAATCATTGTAAATAATTGAGAAATATAAGGTGATAAAATTTGTGAGTTTAAAATTTAAAATTTGAAAGTTGATTTAATAATAAATTTTAATTTATTTAATTAATATAAAATAGCCATTTTGGCCACTGATTCGGATTTCGACGAAATCAGTTTCATCGGATCCGTAAGGGTGAATTATAATAATGTTTCAAGTTTTGTAGCGATCGGACTTGTCGTTTGATCGTACGGAATTGAAACGCCTTGAAATTTATGTAATTGAAATCAATTAAAATCAATTTGGAAAATGTTGTTTTAAGCATAACTTCTTCATACGATGGAATTTGAACCTGAAACCTTTTCCATTGAATTTAAAATATTTTAAAACACCTATTTCGATATATGGGTTTACCCAATTTCGTTCCGGGGTCAGAACGGGCTTTTTGGACCACGTTGACGTTAGCGCGTGCACATGTTTTATCCATCTATTCTATTTTCAACCTTCTCTATAAATATCCCCTCTAAACCCTAGCCTCCGCCTATTCTCATTTGTCGCATAAAATTTCTTCAGCTCCTTCTTCTCCTCAATGGCAGACAAAATTTCACATCCAGATCCATTTCAAAATCAAAGTCAAAAATTCAAAGTACTCAGAAAAATCTCAAATTAATATATGTTGAAGCTCTCGACGAGCGTAATTCAATGGTGTAATTCGTTTTTCAATTCGACGCATCGTTTGACCAGAAATCACGGTCAAAATTGAATTGGGAATTTTTGACTGGTGCGTCTGATTGGAAATTCCCTTCTGGGTTTTGTAGAGGGGCTAGCGCTTTGTTCATCGGCGAAGTTTGGAGGCGAGTTGACGGTCGGATTGGCGGCAAATCACGATTAGGGTTTGGTATAAAAGGTGGTGGAGCGTGGTCAAAGGTGGGCTGACCGTGCGTGTTGGGTCCTACCTTATTGTTGCGTGCGTTCATGAGAGAGGGAAGAAGCAGTGACGTGGCTATAATGTAATGTGTTCCATTCTTTTATTTTTATTTTAATGTTTTCAATCGCATTTATCGTCGCAACTTTTGCATACGAGCTCCGTTTCAGCGTGGTTTCTTTTGTTAGGATCATATTGAAATTCCGGATTTGATGACGCTGGTTTGGACGAATTCTGAGACGGTCAAATTTTTGGGTTTAAATTGGATTTGAATTCAATATAAATTCAAAAGGCGAGTGTTTTAACCCACTCACAACTTCTAAGATTTCTTATGTGTGTTAAATTAAATTTTGATGTGATTTAAAATTTATCTATGATTGTTTGGGCATATATTTAATCATCATCTCAGTTAGATAGCATTTATTTAAACTAAATTGTTATTTAAATTTATTATTGCATATAATTTGACAGTTAAATTTATTTATTATTGCATATAAACTGCTAGTTAAACAGTTATTAATTTTTATTGAATATAAACTATTCGTTGATGCCTGTTATATTTTATTTGCTTTATATTGATATTTTGTTTAAATTGGATGATGATTGTAATAAATGGTTGTTTATTGATATTTGGATGAATGGATGCTATATTTGATATAAACTGCAAGTTATTATGCATTTTCATTCCATTCGGGATTGCAGTTTGAAATGATATATAATCGTAGACCTTTATTTTTAAAATTACGGATTGAAATGATAAATATCTGTATCACTTGACCATAGGATAGAAAATTATATACATGCACCGTGGTCTATATATAAAATATTTTAAAGTGATTTTCTATGGGTTTTGGAAAATAAGGGTTTATATATATACTAATTTTGATATTATATAAATATTATTTTATATATGGTTAAATTCAAAATTTAAGCTAAGTAAAATTTGATGACGTTTTAAGTTTGATTTACGAACATTTCAAGTTTGAGCTTTATTTAAGTGATATTGAATTTATTAAATAAATATTTCTAAACTAAATAATAGTAAATTGAATTAAGGTATATATAAGATTATCAGATTTGGTTGGGAATTTTGGAATATTTAAAGTCTTGAAATATATCAAAATTGAAATGTTTTATTGAAATTAAGGTATTATTGTTTTCAAAGTATTGGTTTTTGAAATTGTTATAACTTTGAAAGTAATATGGTTTGGAAAATGAATTTATTTGAAATAGAATTTATTTAAGAATTATCTATGAATATATAGATTTGAAACCTATTGAAATCGAAAATTTCGAAATATGACTTCAAAATGTGGTTTGGGTTTAAGATGATTTAAAAGAATATTTCAAGTTATCTAAATTTGAGAAAGATTAGTGATTGGGAATTTGGTTTTATTTAAATGAGATATTATTGAATTGTTTTGGAAATGGAAATGATATATTATTGAATTGGGTTTTGAAATGGAAATAATACATTGATAATTTGGGTTTGAAATAGTAATAATATTTAGGTTTAAAGTATATACTATTTTGAAGTAAAGGATATGTAACAACCTAGTATTTTGCACTTTGTGATTATCGAAATTAGATGATTATAATTGCTATCGAAATTTAAAATCAATTTGAAATTATTTTTATAAAAATGTTAAGTGTTTAATCTGTTGTAAACCCTTTTACAAAAATGAGTTAAAGGGTTGTGGACTTAGAAAATATTAAGCCGGCCCTTCCTTTCTTGGTATTCAACCCGATCCTCTTTCTTTGTTCTGGAAAAATAAATGGCGGCGATGATTCTCTGTTTCTTCGATCTGAAAATTAGGGCTTTGGTGTTTGCTTGTCGTCTGATGCTTTGTCGAGCTTGATTGTCTTGAGATAGTTTCGTTCTCTTCTTCGCTTGCTCCTTGGGACACTGTTACCAATTGAAGCTTCTGCTTCGATCTTTGATTTGAAAATTAGGGCTTGGCCTCGTTCGTTCAGTTCACCGGAAAGATATGGTCTTTGATAATGTCGATCTGTGACTTCGACGTCGCTGTTGCTTATTTGCTTGCGATCGTGTGGTTGCGCTCGTCGAATCTCAGGTGAGGAATTTTATTTCTCACATCTAATTCCTATCTCTAGCTTATTAGTATTTGGTTCTGTGATGACCACCGGCCTCGACTTGTTCATCATATTCTATGATCGCGGCTTTGACCATTTGTTGTTCATCACTGTAGTCATTTGAGTCAGTTTGCCGGTGCAATTTCATGTATTTGTTTATAGCCACTTCATTGTTCATATATTAGTGACACTCTGGTTTTGTATCACTTGATGTAACTTACGTATACTATTTCGTGTTGATCGAAGTTCTGATGCCTTTTAATCTCAGCCTCGAGCTCTGTCTTCACTTCTGACCTGTACATTTATGTTTTTGAGGCTGATTTCATACAGTTGCATTTTAGTCTTCATACATGGGTATGCAGTCATGTATGTATATACATCATTTGATATGTATATATGTATATTCGAATTTGCATTCTTTTTGCCCTTGAAGTTATTGACTTGGTTTTGGTTATGTTGTTTAGCACTTCAGTTGTCTGCACTCGCTGTCTTTTGTCTGGGTTCAGTACTGCCCTGTAGTCCGATAAGGTTGTGGTACTATGAAGCACTTTTGTAGTTCACTGCTGCAGTTCTCTGGTCTGCTTGAAATGTCTGACCTGAACTTGATTCACTTGAACTTTTTGTAGTTGATATCTTCACTTGAGTTGCTTTTAGCTAGATGGTTGTTACTGCATTCATATTGGTTTAGATGTGCACTTCAGTCTGCATTTACATTGATCTTGGTAGTCACTGTTGCACTGCTTTATGTCATACTTGTTGATATCTTTGAAGTCTGTTTACAGTCAGTACTTCACTGCCATTATGTCATTCATGTTGTATATTCTCTGAAGCACACTTGAACTTACCTATGCAATTTGCCACTGTTTCATATATAACATTGTAGTTTGCATGCACTTTGTATAGTTACCACTATTTCACTATGGCATTGCTTCACTTGACTTGTTTTTGTGTCACTGCATATATATATACTTTTGATTGCACTGTTGTAGCTGCACTTTTCTTTGTAGCTTTGTTGCATAACTGACTTCATAGATGTTTATCAACTTGAACATATTGCTATTGAATTCACCCCTGACCTGTACATGACTATTGTACTTCACTGCTTCATTGTTCATTTGAGTTACCTTGGTCATTTCCAGTTGCTTGAGCTTCACTTGAGCATCTGATGTTTACCTCTATTGCTACTGATCATTTCTATTGTTTGGTGCCTTCTTGATTCTATGTACATGCTTCCCTTGTTAGCTGTAGTCTGTTTCATTTGTAACCTGTTGGGTTTTAAAGTCCAGTTTCATATGAATTTGGACTTGACTGTTCATTGCTCCAATGTATTCATGTAGTCTGATCTGATTTCTGGATTTTGAAACTGTATGATTCATTGCATTGCCTCGGGCCTAATCTCTGACTTGATGTACTTGAATTGTATATTCACGTTGGAGTTGTTCGTTGTAGCTTGACCATTTACAAACTGCACTTGCGCTTGATCATGGTTGCAGTTTTCATTTATTCTTCAACATACCATGTTGTCCCGACCTTTGCATATCTTCTCTGAATTGTTGAGCCTGGACACATATTGTTCATGTGTACATATTTCGTATTCTCTTAGTTGAAGCTTTATGCTGCTGCACTGCCTTGTTCTCGAATCTGATACATTGCATTGATGCCTTGTATCATTTGCATTTTTGTCATTTTGCTTCACTGATGACCTTATCTTCTAATGAGGCTGATCTGCGTCTTTTCTGTTGAGTGTTGTAGTGCCATATCTTTGGTGCTCTCGCCTTCAGTTTGCTATTTCCCTGTGCCTTGCTTTGCGACATGTTGAACTTGTTTCACTTGTTGTCTCTTTCACTGGATACACTGTTTCATTTCACTGATGCAGCCTTGCCCTTAAATACAAGTGGTGGCTGCATTTTCGTAGCAGTTTTACCCTTGTCCCTTGTGGTGACTTTATATTCTGTTGTGGCGAGGCGGTGCACGCGTGCGTGCACTGCAGCCACACTAAATTGACAGATTTTAATCGATATTTCTTTTGTTCTTGATTCTTCGACCTGTTGCGTAATTCGTAGGCTGTATTGGTGAGGCAGTACACGTTAGCGTGTACTGCAGCCAATTAGCATTGATGTTTTTAAATTGACATTTCAATTGCTTAAACTGCTTTGGATTTCTGTTTTGTGGATTAACACTGTTTAGTGTTATATCTGCCGTTATCCAATTCTCGTATCGAGAGTTGGATATACGAGATTTCTGTGACTGTCATCTATATTGAGATGGATTATTATTGCTTCTATGCGCTAATAACTGAGTTTGAATTAGACTGATCCGGGTATTATTTTCTTTTGAATGTAATACTCGGGTCAGACCGAGTATTTACAGGTTGTAGATTTTTAGCTTTGGGTTGCTGCTAGAGCTATGAAGACTTTTTATATCATTTGAAGTGGTCTTCGTCTTGTTGTAGTAGTCAGTGTGTCTGTTTTAAGATGATAATGTATTCATGTATATTAGTCGATAATGTACTTGTATATATAATTTCTTGAGTCGACAGTTGTAGTTGTATCATTTGTATTGTGTCAAATGTATTGTAACTGATATCAGTTATTATATATATGAGACTTTTCGTTCCATCTTTATTCCGCATTTATGTTATCTGTGTTATTTTTATATCTATTGTCCTAAACTATTATAGCCACTATGTAGTAGCTTTGAGTTTGTATCGGTATGTCGGGTTTCCTCTAAAATTGAAATGCAATGTTTTATTATCTGACATATCGGTGCTCGCACATGGCAATTACATAGATGGTCGCTCCTCAATAGCCTTATTCTCCGTGCTAGTTGACAGCACTACACCGTAGTGTTCTTGGCTAGCGTGGGTATAGAGGTGGGGCGTTACAGCTTGGTATCAGAGCCTGGGGTTTAGGACAATTATAAAAGATAACTTAGATGGAACATGTGTTACAACTATTTGTCGATGTTTTATCTCTCATCTTTACATATGACTATTTTCGACTGTTAGGTATGAATTCCTAACGCTTTTTCTTGTGTTTTCGGCTTTGAATTGATTTAGCCGATGTTGATTTTTGCTTTAATTTTGAAAATTAAAGCCATTTTGACTTTTGGACTTTGTTCCACTTTTGTTCTATGCTATGAGTGTCATTGTGTACCTGTTACACTGTGATGAAAAATAGCTGGACCAGTTGCAAATTGAGTGATTTTGATTTCTCATTCACTTCTAGTTTGAATCTCAGCGATTTTGAACTTGATATTTTGTGTTTTCCTCATCTTGAATTCCATTCGACTTCGGTCACTTTGTTTTTGAGGAATTGCTAATTTCTTGATTTTCAAGACTCTGATTTTGTTTGCCGTTGGTTTCCTAATTTGATCGATTCTTGATCATTTCCCCGATTTGTTGCTATCATTTATTAGCAACTTTGATGACATTTTCTTCGGGATTTTTATGAACATACTTTCTGATGGATTCAGTATCGATTTCTTTGGATTCCATTCACATCTTCGTATGTGAATTCTTGTGATTGATTGTTTCTACAATCATTTTTGTGATTTGTCACTTTAAAAATATAAAGGTTTTCTATACTAGTAGTAAATATTAAAATCCTTTTCTCCAAACGATTCAAATTTTTTTTACTACAAAGCTCTTTTCCTAAATCATTTTCCAATCTACTAGTATATACAAGCCTTTACTTCACTCGAATGAGATATCGACTTAAACGACTTAGTAAAACGAGTGGTATGAAACGCTTGCGTTCACTTCGTCGGTTAACTCCCGGACTTGTTCGATTGAACCCTTTGTGACAATTTTCTAGTGAAGATTTACAGTTTGTTCGTAAATATTTGAGTTAAGCTAGTGGTTATGGGACATGAAGCTAAACTCTTATATTCACTAACTTAATGTAATTGACACTTCTTAATGTTCATGACGATCATTTTTATGATTTAGACTAGGCCTCATCGGTGTGATTTCGTCTCACACATATCTCTTGGGCTTTGAGGATTGTCTAGACACCATTGTGTGATTTCGTCTCACACATATTGCATGGTTAGACTAGGCCTCATCGGTGTGATTTCGTCTCACACATATCCCTTGGGCTTTGAGGATTGTCTGGATACTTTTTGTGTGATTTCGTCTCACATATTTCTTTGTCTGCGGGGAGACTATACCCCGTTTATGTGATGTTTCGCCATCACATATCTAGGGTAGCACCCTACGGTCTTCGGGCCATTCCTGTGTGAAAATTTAATGGATAGCTTCCATGAGATAGCTTCTCGTCATGTGTTTACGCGTAGGTGAGTTTTCATGCTCCCATTCATGTGTTAGGCCATTTCCCCTTTTTATAATTTAGACTAGCGATTGTGCGAAGTCTCTTTGTCTGCGTGGGAGACTATACCCCGTTTATGTGATGTTTCGCCATCACATATGTAGGGTAGCACCCTACGGTCTTCGGGCCATTCCTGTGTGATACACGTAGGTGAGTTTTCATGCTCCCATTCATGTGTTAGGCCTCCCTCCTTATTTATGTGTTTTCTGGATTTCTTGTGATGATTTCTGGAATTTTGTGCTTCACCAATTTTCGTGGTTTCTATTGATATGTTTATCAATTTTTGTGCATTGGTGAATTCATGTGTTATTGACTTGTTATGAATACAAGTTTAGGGTATGGTATCCCTTTCTATCTTTGAGAAGATTCTTGTGATATTTTTGATGAATGAAAATTCATTTGGTATTATATATCGATGCCAGTTATTTTGATGAGATTTTGACGTGTTAACTTCAGTAACCGTCAATTTTGAAATGGATTTACAAGCGGTTCTCCCGCATTACTGATATTGCTAATTTAATCACGTGTTTTCAAAATTCTTTATTTTTTTAAAAGTTGTTTCAAAAATATAAATTAAAATTGTTTTCAAAATTTTTACAGTTTACAATTTTCAAAAGAACGAGGAAGCGATTTAAACGTTTCAGCAAAATCGAGGACTATGACCCCTTTCTTTTACTGATTCGCTTAATTTTGGACTTGTCCGTTTGAGAATGTGAAATGTTATTTTTAAAACACACAATTCTGCACTTTCAAGAAAACGATAAAGAGATTTAAACGATTTAGCAAAAGTAAGGAGTATGTAACCATACTTTTACTACTTCGGTTAATTCCGGACTCGTTAATTGAATATTTACGACTTCTGATTATCGTTTTTGATAATCGGATGTTTGTGTTTCTGATTATCGTTTTTGATAATCAGATATTTGTGAAATTTGATTATCGTTTGAGATAATTAAATATTTTTCGATTTGATAATCGAATATTTGTGATTTCTGCTTATCGTTTTTGATAATCAGATATTTGTGAAATTTGATTATCGTTTGAGATAATTAAATATTTTTCGATTTGATTAATCGAATGTTTGTGTTCCTGATTATCATTTTTGATAATCATATATTTGTGAAATTTGATTATCGTTTGAGATAATTAAATATTTTTCGATTTGATTAATCGAATATTTGTGATTTCTGATTATCGTTTTTGATAATCACATATTTGTGAAATTTGATTATCGTTTGAGATAATTAAATATTTTTCGATTTGATTAATCGAATATTTGTGATTTCTGATTATCGTTTTTGATAATCAGATATTTGTGAAATTTGATTATCGTTTGAGATAATTAAATATTTTTCGATTTGATTAATCGAATGTTTGTGTTTCTGATTATCGTTTGAGATAATTAGATATTTGATTTGTTTTCTGATTATCGTTTGAGATAATTAAATATTTTTCGATTTGATTAATCGAATATTTATGATTTCTGATTATCGTTTTTGATAATCAGATATTTGTGAAATTTGATTTTCATTTGTGATAATTAAATATTTATTGATTTGAGTATCGTTTGAGATAAGTAAATATTTGCGATTTGAAAATTCGATTATCGTTTTTGATGATTGAATATTTACGATTTTGAGATTTGAGCTTCATCTTTTTCTCTGGCGATTCAAGTGAGTAATTTGATTTACTCACATTCAATTCGTGCAGTACGTGAATTCTGCTCTGTTTTCCTTTTCTTTCAATTGCTGGAACTAGATTGTTCTTGCTTTTGTTAGTCGATGATGATGTCTGGGGTTGTTCATATAGTCATCTGATTTTGATTCCTCGATCCCCACGATGTTGATTCTTTTGATTTGAAGCAGTCGAACCTTTTGATTTCATATTTGACACTTCCTTGATTTCAATACTTCCCTGTTGACCTTTACTTTGCTTATGCATCCGACATTGCCATGCTCTGTTGGTTGTTACCTTTTATCCATTTATTCCTTATGATTGCGAGGACGCAATTTCTTTAAGGAGGGAAGTTTGTAACAACCCAGTATTTTGCACTTTGTGATTATCGAAATTAGATGATTATAATTGCTATCGAAATTTAAAATCAATTTGAAATTATTTTTATAAAAATGTTAAGTGTTTAATCTGTTGTAAACCCTTTTACAAAAATGAGTTAAAGGGTTGTGGACTTAGAAAATATTAAGCCGGCCCTTCCTTTCTTGGTATTCAACCCGATCCTCTTTCTTTGTTCTGGAAAAATAAATGGCGGCGACGATTCTCTGTTTCTTCGATCTGAAAATTAGGGCTTTGGTGTTTGCTTGTCGTCTGATGCTTTGTCGAGCTTGATTGTCTTGAGATAGTTTCGTTCTCTTCTTCGCTTGCTCCTTGGGACACTGTTACCAATTGAAGCTTCTGCTTCGATCTTTGATTTGAAAATTAGGGCTTGGCCTCGTTCGTTCAGTTCACCGGAAAGATATGGTCTTTGATAATGTCGATCTGTGACTTCGACGTCGCTGTTGCTTATTTGCTTGCGATCGTGTGGTTGCGCTCGTCGAATCTCAGGTGAGGAATTTTATTTCTCACATCTAATTCCTATCTCTAGCTTATTAGTATTTGGTTCTGTGATGACCACCGGCCTCGACTTGTCCATCATATTCTATGATCACGGCTTTGACCATTTGTTGTTCATCACTGTAGTCATTTGAGTCAGTTTGCCGGTGCAATTTCATGTATTTGTTTATAGCCACTTCATTGTTCATATATTAGTGACACTCTGGTTTTGTATCACTTGATGTAACTTACGTGTACTATTTCGTGTTGATCGAAGTTCTGATGCCTTTTAATCTCAGCCTCGAGCTCGGTCTTCACTTCTGACCTGCACATTTATGTTTTTGAGGCTGATTTCATACAGTTGCATTTTAGTCTTCATACATGGGTATGCAGTCATGTATGTATATACATCATTTGATATGTATATATGTATATTCGAATTTGCATTCTTTTTGCCCTTGAAGTTATTGACTTGGTTTTGGTTATGTTGTTTAGCACTTCAGTTGTCTGCACTCGCTGTCTTTTGTCTGGGTTCACTACTGCCCTGTAGTCCGATAAGGTTGTGGTACTATGAAGCACTTTTGTAGTTCACTGCTGCAGTTCTCTGGTCTGCTTGAAATGTCTGACCTGAACTTGATTCACTTGAACTTTTTGTAGTTGATATCTTCACTTGAGTTGCTTTTAGCTAGATGGTTGTTACTGCATTCATATTGGTTTAGATGTGCACTTCAGTCTGCATTTACATTGATCTTGGTAGTCACTGTTGCACTGCTTTATGTCATACTTGTCGATATCTTTGAAGTCTGTTTACAGTCAGTACTTCACTGCCATTATGTCATTTGTGTTGTATATTCTCTGAAGCACACTTGAACTTACCTATGCAATTTGCCACTGTTTCATATATAACATTGTAGTTTGCATGCACTTTGTATAGTTACCACTATTTCACTATGGCATTGCTTCACTTGACTTGTTTTTGTGTCACTGCATATATATATACTTTTGATTGCACTGTTGTAGCTGCACTTTTCTTTGTAGCTTTGTTGCATAACTGACTTCATAGATGTTTATCAACTTGAACATATTGCTATTGAATTCACCCCTGACCTGTACATGACTATTGTACTTCACTGCTTCATTGTTCATTTGAGTTACCTTGGTCATTTCCAGTTGCTTGAGCTTCACTTGAGCATCTGATGTTCACCTCTATTGCTACTGATCATTTCTATTGTTTGGTGCCTTCTTTATTCTGTGTACATGCTTCCCTTGTAACGAACCGTATTTTTACGGATCGACAAGTTCGACAGAATCTGGAATTTTAGCATTTTTGAGCCATTTCAGATTTTAGGCAATATTTGGCTAAGTCCTAAGTCGTTCATGACTTAGCATAAGTCGTAAGTCGTATACGACTTAGGAGATAGGAGTGACCCAGGACTTGGAGTTAAGTCGTTTGAACGACTTAAGAGTTGGAATGTTTGGAGCCTAGGTCGTGTAGGAAGTAAGTCGTGGGATGGCTTAAATTGACTGACCGACTTAAGGAGTGTTGGGGTTAGGATGTGAGCGACCTAAGTCTAGCAGTTAAGTCGTTGCCTAGATAAGTCGAAGTCCCTGTTTAGTTATGAGCCGTAAACTGGGGGTTTTGATAAGTCGTAACTTGTGAACGACTTATGAGTGTTAAGTCGTAGATGACTTAAGTGTTTGTGGGTGAGTCGTATACCCAGTTAAGTCGTAGACGACTTAAGAGTTTAACCCGGTTATTTGATAAGTCGTAGGATGAGCCCTTTGTTAAGTCGTATCTTATGTTGAGTCGTGAGCGACTTAAGAGTTAGCGGTCATAAGTCGTAACCAGTTAACTGTTAACTCGTAGCCTGGTTAAGTCGCGCGTAGGTGTTAACTCGTGCAAGTGGATGAGTCATAGCCTTTGTGTTAAGTCGTAGACGACTTAGTAGTTGAGTCGTCTAACCAGTTAAGGCGCGTGCGCATTAAGTCGTAGGTGCGTGTGTTGAGTCGGAAGAGGCTATAAGTCGGAGACGACTTAGGAGATAGCTGTTTTGTCGTGAGTCATAGGCAGAAGTATGTTAAGTCGTTGAAGCCAGAAGTTAAGTCGTAGGGGTGACAAGTCGTAAGTCGTGAACGACTTATAGAGGCGGACGAGTTACGACTTAGGGTATTTTCTGCTATAAATAAGAGAGCTTCTCTTCATTTTTGGGATCCGGATTTTGAAGCGACGAAGTGCTGCCATTTTGAGAGCTCGACTTCTACACTTCTTCACTTCTTTTCTCCACTCTAATCTAGTGATTCCTTTCATCCAAATCGAAGATCAAGATTGAAGATTCAAGAGCTAAAGTTGAAGATCTTCATCTTTTTAAGTGAGATTTCTTCGTTTGAAGTGGATTCGTGATAGATCAAGCTTGATCCTTCGCTGTCCAGATCTGAAGCGTGTTGATTTGAGGTTGTTTTGGTGATTTGGTGAGTGATGATTATCTCTCACACGGATCCAAAGGAGTATATCGTATTGTTGGCTCGATTTGGTGTTAAAATAGTGATTTCCATGCATTTTCTTCATCCTAAGTGTAGATCCATGTAGATCCATTGTTCATGATGATGTTACATCCATTTTATCACATGTTAACCTATGCAAGTTCATTCATCAAGTTTGTAGAGATATTGTTCATGTTTCCATGCTCATTGGACTTTCAACTCTTTAATTACGAAAATGCCATTATTGTTATAATTGTCTACTTAGATCATATTTGAATGCTTGATTATTTGGATTAATGTTTGATTTGATTGATTGCTATGAATTAGATGATTGATGGTTTGATTTAGACCAAAGGTGATTCAAAAGCTAAGGGAAAGGCTCTTGAATTGGGGAAAGCTGCTCGTGGCATATGTAGCGGGATGATGAAGCTCTTATGCATAGATTTGATGATGTGATGTTGAGATGCGGCTTTGCGAGGATGTAATGAAGCGAGGCATCATGTGATGAAGACTTGGTCTAATCCAGACGGGATCATTCCAAGCATGTTGATAACTCGGTGATATGATTCGAGTTGAGGATAATGAATGGATATAAGAATAGTCATCGAGGAGGATGACTAGGAGGTTTGGATAGCATCGTTGTTGAATGTTCTAGCATGCTCTAAGCAAGAGTACGTTTGGGCAGATTCGATAGTCCCAACGACTAATTGTTGATGGTCGAGTACTCTGGGCAGATTCGATAGTCCTAGGCACGGGTTGCGACGACGTGCGGGAGTTATGTCTAGAACCGGGGTTTCCATTAACCCTTGACGGACGGCTGAAAGAATGTGCCGGTCATTCAATTAACGGTGATATCGAAGCAATGATAATAGTGATAGCCAGAGTCATGGATGTTTGTTTGTATCGTCATTCGGACTCAAGAGCGGTATTTTCTGGGTGCTTATCTGATTTAGGCCTTGGTACTTGGAAAACATCGCCCTTGACTCGAGTGATAGTAGCTTTACTTTAAATTGTATGCTCAGCTATGTTTGCTTCTGCTTAGTGTGTGTCTGGGGGCTATCACTGTAGAATGAGGTTGGAGTGGGAGGGTTGTATTCCTATTCCTTTTCCTTTATGCTCTTTTGGTATGTTGTTAGTTAATTTACTACTCACTAAGACTGTTGTCTGACTCAAGGCTTTATGTTTTAATTCTTATTGCCTTGGGCTGTTCGTCCATTTTGGGACGGGCAGACTAGGTAGCAGGTGACAGGTGCTGTTCTCTTCTCACGATGCTGATATCGAAGACGAGCTTGAGGGTTGCATATTATCTTCTTATTATATGTACTGGATATTCCGCTGTTTTGTATTCTCTGAGAGATATGTAGTGAGGCTTGATGTATTGACTATGTGGATGCTTGTATTCAACTATTATGGAGTTTTATATGATGTCATTTTGTTCTGTAAAGCTTCACTATACATATGTTCTATTGTATTTTGTCCATGCGCTGTGAGTAATACGATAGATTCTGTTGTTTTAATCTTACCTTGACAATCGTCCATGGTCGCCTGGCACACTTTACAGCGCTCTATCTTTAGATTCGGTGCAGGGGTCATGGGCGGTCGTCACATTTGGTATCAGAGCATTGGTTAATCGATTTTACCCAACGCTCGCTGACGTAACTACGTATGAGAGACGTAATTGTATTTTGATGGATGATTACTATATATAATATAGTAGTTTAGCAGTAAGTTAGTCCTTTATGCAGTTGTTTCTCTAGATGTTCTGATCATTCCTTTTTATAGATATTGAGAATGAGTCGAAGAGGGAGACCAGCTGCTAGGGAAGGCCGTGCTACTGAAGAGACTGCTGATTATGCAGCCATGTTCGAAGCTATGATGACTTCGATCATGAGAAGGATACAAGTTCCGGGGGCGGCAGTTGATGTTGGAGTTCAGGTTCAGACTCCGAAACCAGTGGATTTTGCTAAGCTGTGCAAGGACTATACTGCTCTTGGAGGAAAGGTTTTCTTGGGGACAGAATCAACTATTGAGGTCCAGAGGTGGATAGATGCTTGTAGAAGGATCTTTAGTGATTTGGGAATTGATGATGCAACTAAGAGGAAGTTGGCATCAAGGCAGCTTCAAGAGAGAGGTTCTGATTGGTGGAACTCTATTACCATCGATACTCCGGAGGAAGAGATTACTTGGGAGCAATTCCAAGTTAGGTTTGAAGCTAAGTTCATTTCTACAGCTCAGAAGTCTGTTCTATTCAAGAAGTTTGTGGAGCTCAAGCAAGGTGGAAGATCTGTTCTTGAGTATGTTTCTGAGTTTGAAGCTTTGTCCAAGTATGCTCGGTCATATATTGAATCTGCTTACCAGAAGAATGAGAAGTTTGTGACCGGCTTGGATAGTTATCTTAGGAGACAGTTGGTGGATCATTTGGACGATTCATTTGAGAAGCTTGTGGAGAAAGCTCTTAGGCATGAGAGTCTGTTTCCTAAGGAAGGACCTGTTGTTGCTGTTGCTAGGGGAGAGTCTAAACCACAGCAGGGTGGAAACCAGAAGAGGAAGCAACAGCAGCAGCAGCAGAAGGGTAAGGATGGCCAGAAGAAGCCGAAAGGCGAGGTGACTTGCTACAATTGTCAGCAGAAGGGCCATTTCTCTAAGGATTGTAAGAATCCGAAGGTGCCAATGAAGTGTCAC
This sequence comes from Allium fistulosum, assembly GCA_030737815.1. Taxonomy (NCBI): domain Eukaryota; kingdom Viridiplantae; phylum Streptophyta; class Magnoliopsida; order Asparagales; family Amaryllidaceae; genus Allium; species Allium fistulosum. Next base: position 142,445,323 of record CM060902.1, on the reverse strand, counting down.
AACTGTGACAAGCCAGGGCACATCAGGAAGAATTGTCCAGAACCGAGGAAGGACAAGCAGATTGTGCAAGCTTATGCTTTGGGAGCTGTTCCGTCGTCTTCAAAAGCTCCTACTGCTGAAGAGAAGGGAAAGAGTGTGGTTGTTCAAGGTACTCTTTTCCTATGTGGTGTTCCGGTTAGAGTTCTGTTTGATACTGGAGCGTCGCATTCGTTTGTTTGTAATGATCTCGTAGGCCGGTTAGGTTTGGAACCGGATATTGTTGATAGGCCATTGGTTGTGACTAATCCAGTTGGGGGTTCGTCTTGTTTGTGTATGTTATGCCGTGGTCTAGTTGTGTCGAGTCATGGTTGCTCTTTTGTTTGTGATTGCTTTGTTCTGAACTTTGCGGGGTTCGGAATTATCTTGGGTATGGACTGGCTTAGGTAGTATGCGGCAAAGGTTGATTGCGAAAGGCTGGAAGTGACAGTCGAGAATGTGGAGGGGCGAAAGGTTGTAATACGATGTAAGCATGAGGAAGGCGTCTTCATGAGCTTCATGTATTCGCTGGTTGTTCCACGGGATGGACTGTCATCGGTGCCAATCGCTAATGGATTCGAGGATGTCTTTGACGAAGTCAGAGGGTTGCCGCCGCATAGAGAGATCGAGTTTCGTATAGATCTAGTTGAAGGAGCCAGACCTGTTGTGATGCCTCTAAGGCGGATGGCGCCTAGGGAACAGCAAGAGTTGAGGGTGCAAGTTGATGACCCTTTACAGAAAGGATTCATTCGGCGTAGTGTGTCCGAGTGGGGTGCACCAGTCGTGTTTGCAACCAAGGCAGATGGGTCGTTGAGATTGTGTGTGGATTATCGTGAGCTGAATAAGGTGACTAAGAAGAACAAGTATCCATTGCCGAGAATAGATGACTTGTTTGATCAGCTTCACGAAGCCAAGGTGTTTTCTCAAATGGATTTGGCAACGAGATTTCACCAGTTGAGAGTAGCTAAGGATAGTGTGCCGAAGACTGCTTTTCGAACACCATCCGGTTTCTTTGAGTGGCTGGTAATGCCGTTTGGGTTGACTAACGCGCCAGCATATTTTGTGGATCTTATGAATAGAGTGTTCAAAGATCAGTTGAACAAGTTCGTACTTGTGTTCGTGGATGATATTCTGATTTATTCCAGAACGGAAGAAGAGCACAAGACGCACTTGCGTACTGTTTTGGAAATCTTGCGGAAACATCAGCTGAAGGCTAAGTTTTCGAAGTGTCACTTCTGGAAGAGTGAAGTGAGGTTCTTAGGCCATGTTATTTCTGGAAGTGGAATAGCGGTTGATCCCGCTAAGGTGGCAGAAATCCAGGATTGGGTTAGACCTAAGAATGCATCTGATGTGAGAAGTTTTCTTGGATTAGCAGGATACTATCGACGGTTTATCAAAGACTTCTCCAAGATAGCTGCACCATTAACAGGATTGACAAAAAAGAACCAAGTGTTCAGTTGGGATGCTAAGTGTGAGCAAGCTTTCGGAATCCTGAAAGAGCGATTGACGAGTGCTCCTGTTTTGACTATTCCAAGTGGGAATGAGGAGATGGTGGTTTACACCGACGCATGTGGTACTGGACTTGGAGCAGTGCTAATGCAGAGAGATAAAGTTGTTGCGTATGCCAGTCGACAACTGAAGCCGCATGAAAGGAATTAACCGACTCATGATTTGGAGTTAGCGGCGATTGTTTTTGCTCTGAAGATGTGGAGACATTATCTATTGGGAGTTCGATTTGAGTTGTTTACGGATCACAAGTCATTGAAGTATCTTTTCTCCCAAAAGGATTTGAATCTTCGGCAGCAACGATGGCTAGAGTTTTTGGCATCGTATGATTTTGGTATAGCTTATACTCCGGGAAAAGGTAATGCAGTAGCAGATGCGTTAAGTCGAAGACATGCAGGATTGGGAGTCATGTTTTCTGAATGGAAGAATCTCGAGTATTTAGCTGAATTTGACTTCAGGCCTAGATGTGAATTGGAACCTGAGATGTTGGCAAACTTATCGATAAGACCTTCTCTTATGGAAAGGATTGGCGAGAGCCAAAAGCGAGATGATAAGCTTGTCAAGATTATCCATGATTTGGAATCTGGATTGGATCCAGAAAAGGATAAAGGATTCGAGGTCGATCGAGAGGGTTGGCTTCGAAAGCAAGGACGACTAGTTGTTCCCGATATAGATGAATTGAGGAGTGAAGTTCTGAAGGAAAGTCATCACTCGAAGTTGACAATTCATCCAGGTGGAAATAAGATGTATCGGGATATGAAGAGAACCTACTATTTGGAAGGCATGAAGAAGGATGTTGGAAATTTTATTTCCAAGTGTATGAACTGCCAGTTGGTTAAAGCCGAGCAGAAGAAGCCAAGTGGATTGCTTCAGCCATTAGAAGTTCCTACATGGAAGTGGGAACAAGTGTCGATGGATTTTATCGATGGATTGCCTAGAACCAGAACGGGAAATGAAGGGATTTGGGTCATTGTGGATCGTCTGACTAAGAGTGCACGATTCATCCCTGTTCGATCAACTAGGACTGCATCAAAGTTGGCTGAGTTGTATGTTAAGTGGATAGTTCGATTCCATGGTATTCCGAAGAGTATAGTGAGCGATCGAGATCCATTGTTCACTAGTGGATTTTGGAAGAGCTTCCAGGAAGTCTTGGGAACCGAGTTGTGTTTGAGTACAGCTTATCACCCTCAAACAGATGGTCAGACCGAGAGAGTCAACCGAGTTTTGGAAGATCTTCTTAGAGCATGTGTTTTGGACTTCAGAGGATCATGGGAAGATCACCTTCATTTGGTGGAGTTTGCATACAACAACAGTTTCCAGTCTAGTATTGGTATGGCACCGTATGAGGCATTGTATGGAAGACCGTGTAACTCTCCGACATGTTGGTTGGAAACTGGAGAAAAGCTGATACTTGGGCCAGAGATGATTCGGCAGACTTCAGATTGCATAGAGATCATTCGGCAACGAATGAAGGCAGCCCAAGACCGTCAGAAGAGTTATGCCGATAAGCGTCGTAAGGATTTGGAATTCGACGTAGGAGATATGGTTTTTGTGAAGATTTCTCCACTGAAGAATGTTATTCGATTCGGGAAGAAAGGAAAATTGACTCCGAGATTTGTTGGACCATTCCCGATCATCGAGCGAATTGGAAAGCTTGCCTATAGGTTGGAGTTACCTGAGAAGATGTCGGGTATGCACAATGTTTTTCATGTATCATATCTACGGAAGTATGTGCACGACTCGAATACAGTGGTTTCTGCTGATAGCTGTGAAGACTTCGAAGTTGATCCAGTCGATAGAAGACCTCGTAAGCCGCTTCGTGTTGTTGAAACCGACACGAAACAGCTTAGGAGGAAGGTAGTTAAGTTGCTCAAGATACAATGGAGTGACCATGATAACGACTGTACGTGGGAGGTGGAAGAGAGGATGAAAGCAGCTTATCCTGAACTCTTCAAGGTATGGCCCTAAGGTGTCGTGTCATCTCGCGATATTGTAACTTGTTCTAATTTTAGAATTCTATACGCTAAGCTAGAATTGGATGCATGGTTTGCTGATTGTTATGGTTGGTAGGCGTACAGAATAGTCTTTGATTGCTTTGTTTGTTTGGAATTTCGGGGCCGAAATTCCTAAGGGGGAGAGAATGTAACGACCCGTATTTTTACGGATCGACAAGTTCGACAGAATCTGGAATTTTAGCATTTTTGAGCCATTTCAGATTTTAGGCAATATTTGGCTAAGTCCTAAGTCGTTCACGACTTAGCATAAGTCGTAAGTCGTATACGACTTAGGAGATAGGAGTGACCAAGGACTTGGAGTTAAGTTGTTTGAACGACTTAAGAGTTGGAATGTTTGGAGCCTAGGTCGTGTAGGAAGTAAGTCGTGGGATGGCTTAAATTGACTGACCGACTTAAGGAGTGTTGGGGTTAGGATGTGAGCGACCTAAGTCTAGCAGTTAAGTCGTTGCCTAGATAAGTCGAAGTCCCTGTTTAGTTATGAGCCGTAAACTGGGGGTTTTGATAAGTCGTAACTTGTGAACGACTTATGAGTGTTAAGTCGTAGATGACTTAAGTGTTTGTGGGTGAGTCGTATACCCAGTTAAGTCGTAGACGACTTAAGAGTTTAACCCGGTTATTTGATAAGTCGTAGGATGAGCCCTTTGTTAAGTCGTATCTTCTGTTGAGTCGTGAGCGACTTAAGAGTTAGCGGTCATAAGTCGTAACCAGTTAATTGTTAACTCGTAGCCTGGTTAAGTCGCGCGTAGGTGTTAACTCGTGCAAGTTAATGAGTCATAGCCTTTGTGTTAAGTCGTAGACGACTTAGTAGTTGAGTCGTCTAACCAGTTAAGGCGCGTGCGCATTAAGTCGTAGGTGCGTGTGTTGAGTCGGAAGAGGCTATAAGTCGGAGACGACTTAGGAGATAGCTATTTTGTCATGAGTCATAGGCAGAAGTATGTTAAGTCGTTGAAGCCAGAAGTTAAGTCGTAGGGGTGATAAGTCGTAAGTCGTGAATGACTTATAGAGGCGGACGAGTTACGACTTAGGGTATTTTCTGCTATAAATAAGAGAGCTTCTCTTCATTTTTGGGATCCGGATTTTGAAGCGACGAAGTGCTACCATTTTGAGAGCTCGACTTCTACACTTCTTCACTTCTTTTCTCCACTCTAATCTAGTGATTCCTTTCATCCAAATCGAAGATCAAGATTGAAGATTCAAGAGCTAAAGTTGAAGATCTTCATCTTTTCAAGTGAGATTTCTTCGTTTGAAGCGGATTCGTGATAGATCAAGCTTGATCCTTCGCTGTCCAGATCTGAAGCGTGTTGATTTGAGGTTGTTTTGGTGATTTGGTGAGTGATGATTATCTCTCACACGGATCCAAAGGAGTATATCGGATTGTTGGCTCGATTTGGTGTTAAAATAGTGATTTCCATGCATTTTCTTCATCCTAAGTGTAGATCCATGTAGATCCATTGTTCATGATGATGTTACATCCATTTTATCACATGTTAACCTATGCAAGTTCATTCATCAAGTTTGTAGAGATATTGTTCATGTTTCCATGCTCATTGGACTTTCAACTCTTTAATTACGAAAATGCCATTATTGTTATAATTGTCTACTTAGATCATATTTGAATGCTTGATTGTTTGGATTAATGTTTGATTTGATTGATTGCTATGAATTAGATGATTGATGGTTTGATTTAGACCAAAGGTGATTCAAAAGCTAAGGGAAAGGCTCTTGAATTGGGGAAAGCTGCTCGTGGCATATGTAGCGGGATGATGAAGCTCTTATGCATAGATTTGATGATGTGATGTTGAGATGCGGCTTTGCGAGGATGTAATGAAGCGAGGCATCATGTGATGAAGACTTGGTCTAATCCAGACGGGATCATTCCAAGCATGTTGATAACTCGGTGATATGATTCGAGTTGAGGATAATGAATGGATATAAGAATAGTCGTCGAGGAGGATGACTAGGAGGTTTGGATAGCATCATTGTTGAAGGTTCTAGCATGCTCTAAGCAAGAGTACGTTTGGGCAGATTCGATAGTCCCAACGACTAATTGTTGATGGTCGAGTACTCTGGGCAGATTCGATAGTCCTAGGCACGGGTTGCGACGACGTGCGGGAGTTATGTCTAGAACTGGGGTTTCCATTAGCCCTTGACGGACGGCTGAAAGAATGTGCCGGTCATTCAATTAACGGTGATATCGAAGCAATGATAACAGTGATAGCCAGAGTCATGGATGTTTGGTTGTATCGTCATTCGGACTCAAGAGCGGTATTTTCTGGGTGCTTATCTGATTTAGGCCTTGGTACTTGGAAAACATCGCCCTTGACTCGAGTGATAGTAGCTTTACTTTAAATTGTATGCTCAGCTATGTTTGCTTCTGCTTAGTGTGTGTCTGGGGCTATCACTGTAGAATGAGGTTGGAGTGGGAGGGTTGTATTCCTATTCCTTTTCCTTTATGCTCTTTTGGTATGTTGTTAGTTAATTTACTGCTCACTAAGACTGTTGTCTGACTCAAGGCTTTATGTTTTAATTCTTATTGCCTTGGGCTGTTCGTCCATTTTGGGACGGGCAGACTAGGTAGCAGGTGACAGGTGCTGTTCTCTTCTCACGATGCTGATATCGAAGACGAGCTTGAGGGTTGCATATTATCTTCTTATTATATGTACTGGATATTCCGCTGTTTTATATTCTATGAGAGATATGTAGTGAGGCTTGATGTATTTACTATGTGGATGCTTGTATTCAACTATTATGGAGTTTTATATGATGTCATTTTGTTCTGTAAAGCTTCACTATACATATGTTCTATTGTATTTTGTCCATGCGCTGTGAGTAATACGATAGATTCTGTTGTTTTAATCTTACCTTGACAATCGTCCATGGTCGCCTGGCACACTTTACAGCGCTCTATCTTTAGATTCGGTGCAGGGGTCATGGGCGGTCGTCACATCCCTTGTTAGCTGTAGTCTGTTTCATTTGTAACCTGTTGGGTTTTAAAGTCCAGTTTCATATGAATTTGGACTTGACTGTTGCATTGCTCCAATGTATTCATGTAGTCTGATCTGATTTCTGGATTTTGAAACTGTATGATTCATTGCATTGCCTCGGGCCTAATCTCTGACTTGATGTACTTGAATTGTATATTCACGTTGGAGTTGTTCGTTGTAGCTTGACCATTTACAAACTACACTTGCGCTTGATCATGGTTGCAGTTTTCATTTATTCTTCAACATACCATGTTGTCCCGACCTTTGCATATCTTCTCTGAATTGTTGAGCCTGGGCACATATTGTTCATGTGTACATATTTTGTATTCTCTTAGTTGAAGCTTTATGCTGCTGCACTGCCTTGTTCTCGAATCTGATACATTGCATTGATGCCTTGTATCATTTGCATTTTTGTCATTTTGCTTCACTGATGACCTTATCTTCTAATGAGGCTGATCTGCGTCTTTTCTGTTGAGTGTTGTAGTGCCATATCTTTGGTGCTCTCGCCTTCAGTTTGCTATTTCCCTGTGCCTTGCTTTGCGACATGTTGAACTTGTTTCAATTGTTGTCTCTTTCACTGGATACACTGTTTCATTTCACTGATGCAGCCTTGCCCTTAAATACAAGTGGTGGCTGCATTTTCGTAGCAGTTTTACCCTTGTCCCTTGTGGTGACTTTATATTCTGTTGTGGCAAGGCGGTGCACGCGTGCGTGCACTGCAGCCACACTAAATTGATAGATTTTAATCGATATTTCTTTTGTTCTTGATTCATCGACCTGTTGCGTAATTCGTAGGCTGTATTGGCGAGGCAGTACACGTTAGCGTGTACTGCAGCCAATTAGCATTGATGTTTTTAAATTGACATTTCAATTGCTTAAACTGCTTTGGATTTCTGTTTTGTGGATTAACACTGTTTAGTGTTATATCTGCCGTTATCCAATTCTCGTATCGAGAGTTGGATATACGAGATTTCTGTGACTGTCATCTATATTGAGATGGATTATTATTACTTCTATGCGCTAATAACTGAGTTTGAATTAGACTGATCCGGGTATTATTTTCTTTTGAATGTAATACTCGGGTCAGACCGAGTATTTACAGGTTCCAGATTTTTAGCTTTGGGTTGCTGCTAGAGCTATGAAGACTTTTTATATCATTTGAAGTGGTCTTCGTCTTGTTGTAGTAGTCAGTGTGTCTGTTTTAAGATGATAATGTATTCATGTATATTAGTCGATAATGTACTTGTATATATAATTTCTTGAGTCGACAGTTGTAGTTGTATCATTTGTATTGTGTCAAATGTATTGTAACTGATATCAGTTATTATATATATGAGACTTTTCGTTCCATCTTTATTCCGCATTTATGTTATCTGTGTTATTTTTATATCTGTTGTCCTAAACTATTATAGCCACTGTGTAGTAGCTTTGAGTTTGTATCGGTATGTCGGGTTTCCTCTAAAAATGAAATGCAATGTTTTATTATCTGACATATCGGTGCTCGCACATGGCAATTACATAGATGGTCGCTCCTCAACAGCCTTATTCTCCGTGCTAGTTGACAGCACTACACCGTAGTGTTCTTGGCTAGCGTGGGTATAGAGGTGGGGCGTCACAGGATATGTTTTGAAATGGCAAAAAAAAAATTTGGTTTTAAGTATATACTATTTGAAATAAAGAATATGTTTTGAAAGGGCAATGATTGTGTTTTAAAAGTATATATATTTTTAAATGACCACGGTGTTATAATAACGTTTGGTTGTTAAAGAGACCGAGATCGGTTATGGACATACTCTTTGTCGATACCGAAAACCACTTTGACAACTGTGTACGCGGTGGAGTTTCGAGAATGAAGTAGGATGGTGGCGACGATCCTAAGGTATATACGTTGACCCAACTCTCGTGAGTTGGCATAAGGTGGCTAAAAAAGGAGCGATCGACGGGCCAAGGAGGTAGCACCTCTTATCGGACACACTTCTTCGATACCATTCTATTACTTGTGATTGATTTGGTGGTCACCCTTGATTTGGGAGTGTTGTTCGAGGTGGGCGGTAGTGGCTGCTATGCGTCACCACCAGTCTGGATGCGTAATTGGTATATCTACCCTGGCATTGCCTTGTGTGCCGTGTCACCTACCATATCGAACCCACTACGATTTTGGTTTAAAGATCCGACCGCGTTAAGGTTCACCATCCCCTTAACGCTATTTTCTATATGATTATACTTTACTGATTAGACACTACTGTATATAGCGTATATTACTATATAGTAAATAGTTTAACGGATCCTTAAGAGATGTGAATCCCGAACATTTCTTAAGTTACTGCACTCATGTTAGACACTGGATAGGAGATGTCAAACCCCGTAAACATCTCTGACGCCGTTTACACTCATACTTATTTCATTGATTTAACTTACATAAGATCTTTTAGTTCTGACTCGAGTGTTTTGACTTTTCAATTCGCTCGGGTCAGCCTGAGCATTTCAGGATTTGAAGGCCCTATTACTGAAGGACGAAGACGAAGATTTTATTATTACTATTTGTTATATATTCCACTACACCATTGTATTCCGCTGCATAATTATCATTTTCTGGTATGTGTAACTCTGATATGTATTGTATAAGTACAATCAAATGTTTTGTAAAACAGCTTCATGAACTGTTATTTGATTATTATATTTTATCGTTCCGCTGCAAGATTCTATTTTGTTTCTTTTATTTCTCCACTTTTTCTTATTTACCCCATAACAATCCACCCTTTTGTATGATTAAGTTGGCACGTGTGTCTGCTTAAGCATACAAAAAGGTGGGATGTTACATTTGGTATCGGAGCTTTGGTTTAGCGATAAACCTTAGCCTTGTGGGGTTTGACTCTTTACTAATAGTGTAGTAAAACCCTATGGGAGTCGCTGAGTGTATATATATGAGAGCGTATTTGTTTGTGTTATAAAAAGGTTTTAATATTGTGTTAATCTGTTCTGTTTTGTATTTATAAATTCTGGTTGGTGCATGGGACGCTATGACATCAATAGGGATTTCTAAACACTTAATAGGACAGACCGACATAATATTTGTTTTAATATAGGTGAATGAAATAATTTTGCCTATTATATTTTCTATATATAAAGTAAAATATTTTATATAGATATATATTTGGTTGTTATAGATTGGGTGTTAGGTAATGAAAATATTAATAATAGTTGAAATAAGATTGATAACAAAATGAATAAAAATTGGCAATTTTAGAACTTAAGTTCCGGGGTTTTGAAAATTTCTTTCAAATAAGTTTGGAATATAATAATAATATTTTAAAAGTATTTTCTGATATAAAAATTTCAATATAATTTGGAAGAATTGTTTTAAAGAAAATTTTGAAAAAAATAAGTTTTATACTCCCCTCTTTGTCGCTAGAAAATAATTTCGGTGATGGCGGCCGCATCATCGACATTCATTTTCGAGTTTCGAAGTGGGAAGGCCACTGTAGTAGTTTTACTACAAGATTTTTTGATAGAAAAATAAACATTTTAAATTGTTTTAAATATAATTGGATATATAAATTTTAAGTATATATTTATCTATTATTTTAAAATGATTTGAAATTTAACCCGGTATTTAATTCTTAAGTTTCCATTAATTAATAGTTTCAATTAGTGTAGAAAATGGAAGTTAATTAATAATTGGAACCTTTAATTAAAATAAGAGATTAAATGCAAGGTTATAAATGGAATTAAAGGAAAGTTGAAATTGTAATCTTATAAAACGAGAGATAGTTATTGAAAAAAAATATGAGAAAACTTGTATAACTTTCAATTACATCCTTAAAAGCATATATAACTTACCCAAATAATAAAAGTTGAATGTTAATAATAAAATGTAATAAATATTATACAAATAATGAACTTATGGTAATAAAGGTAATTAATGAAATTCTTTAATAAATAAGAATTGATGTGTAGTTGTATGAACTTAAGTTTAAATTGGAAGATCATTAATTAAAATAGAAAGGTAAGTATTATAAATGGAATTTAGTAACAAATGAAAGTAAATGAATGATAATAAACGTAAGGTAAACGGTTGAAGCTATTTATAAATAAAATAAGTAGGAAAATGAATACTGTAAATAAGAGAAATTAAGTAAGGAATAAAAGAATGTTATGCAATATAAGAAATTGCGGTATATATGGATGAGTGAAAACTGTAAGAAATAAAATGTAAAATAAAAGATAAATCATTATACGAATAAAAAGGAAGGATCAAACAATAAATGTATGAAATGAAATTAATAAGAATGAACTAAATTTTGTTTGGAATTGTTGTTGTTTGGTTTATGGTTGTTGGGTGAGGATACTTTAAGATTGTTGGATATATAAATAATCTATTTAGTTTCATCTAAGACTGTTGAGTAATTGATGCGCTTAGTAGTTTATTTTTCATTCTATACAAGTTGAAGTTTGAACCCGGACAACTATTTGTCTTGTTTGATATGAATGAAAGATTGCTTTGTGTTGATTTTATATGATGGTTGTATGTTGTTTGTTGCAAATTGATTGTTGTCGTATTGGCTATTGTTTGGGGGTTGAAACCACCTTAAATATTTCATTTTATATAATTGTTAATCTTTTAGATCATATAAGTGAAATGCAGGTTATGGATTGGTTTCATAAATTAAGCGTTAATTGCCCGACAAATAGGTACGTTCTCGGATTACGGTTTTATAGCGCCATTTTATATATTCTCCCGTATTGGGATATAATATTTTGGATACTATATATGATATTTTGTTATATTTGATATTACATTTTCTCCCGAGCCTCTCCGTACAAAGGAGACTCTGCCGAAATTTTCCGTAAAATTTTGGCTTAGAAAATATTTTGAAAATGTTTTCCAAACTTTATTTATTTAAGTATAAAAAGATTTAATGATTATAAAATGGATATATTTTATTTAAAGTAATAACTTTTGTAAATTATTGTTTATAAAGTTAATATTTTAAATAGGATGTATGGTTTATTTAATTATTCTTTTCCCTTTTTTTTCCTTTTCGGGGACGAAAAGTTTTGAGTGGGGGAGAGTGTAACGACCCGTAAATTTCGACCATTTAATTTGTTAATTTAGATTGATTTTTGTAATTTAATGTAGAAAGAAATGAAAATCTTATAATTTATATTGGAGCAAATGTTAGGAATTAAAGGTTGCATTGGTAAATAAAATAAATTCTTGAAAATTGGAATGAAATCCAATTGAAGAAACAGTGGAAACCATTATAATTGGTTAATTAAACTTGATTGTGTAATTAATACTGGAAGGAATAAATTGGAAATGGTATTAATGAAATAATAACTGAATTGAATTGCAACTATATAAATGGAAGTAAATTTGATTAAGTGGATGTCGATATTGAATAAATTAATGGAAATAAAATCTAAACGAATGTTTGGATAGAACATAAGTGAATGCAATCGGTAGTATGGGAATAAATGACAACTTGTAGTTGTAATTGAATATGAGAGATAAAGGAAAGGATTAAATTGATTGACGCAATAAAACATTGTAACAGTATTTGTTCGTAAATTTAGGTAATAAGGTAGTACGTTATTTGGAAATAAATTTAAGGGTAGAATAACAACTATTATAAATCACCTAATTAATTGGTCAATGAATTTATTTGGAATTTAAGTTCATCTAAATGGTAAGTAGTTATGATGTTATTATTCATAATAAACGTTACTCTAATAATTAATAATATAGTAACGGAAGTGGGAATGTAAATTTTTAGTAGCGTAAAGTATTTTAAAACCTTAATTAATGCATTAATTGATAGAAGTACATTTAGGAATATAATATTTATTCTAATTAATGTAAATAGGTGTATATTAATGCAAGGAAATAAATTTAGCGTCATATATTGGATAGGGTAGTTATTTCACAAAAAGTGGAAATAAAAGAGTTAATACGAATAAAGGTGAAATTGGAAGATTTATGTAACAAAACACAACCAAAGGTTAAATATGTTTATAGGATAATAATTTGTTTGAATAATAAGAATGGGAATTAAGATTTGTTTATTTAATTGAATTTAAATTAGGAAATTTGGTCATTGAAATTAATTGGAATTAAGTGTTAAATTTTACGTTAATAGAGATTTAAACTAAAATTCAAGAATATTAAAATAATAGTTTTGAACCCAACATTGAATCCATCTACTTAAAAATTTATAGATGGAATAATCATTGATATTTAATTTAATAGAAATTTTGGGAACTTAATTTATAATTTTGAATATAATGAAATAGAAGATTTGACACTGCAATTTATAGATTTATCAACTCTAAAATGGACATAAAGATTTGTTTAAATCATTGTAAATAATTGAGAAATATAAGGTGATAAAATTTGTGAGTTTAAAATTTAAAATTTGAAAGTTGATTTAATAATAAATTTTAATTTATTTAATTAATATAAAATAGCCATTTTGGCCACTGATTCGGATTTCGACGAAATCAGTTTCATCGGATCCGTAAGGGTGAATTATAATAATGTTTCAAGTTTTGTAGCGATCGGACTTGTCGTTTGATCGTACGAAATTGAAACGCCTTGAAATTTATGTAATTGAAATCAATTAAAATCAATTTGGAAAATGTTGTTTTAAGCATAACTTCTTCATACGATGGAATTTGAACCTGAAACCTTTTCCATTGAATTTAAAATATTTTAAAACACCTATTTCGATATATGGGTTTACCCAATTTCGTTCCGGGGTCAGAACGGGCTTTTTGGACCACGTTGACGTTAGCGCGTGCACATGTTTTATCCATCTATTCTATTTTCAACCTTCTCTATAAATATCCCCTCTAAACCCTAGCCTCCGCCTATTCTCATTTGTCGCATAAAATTTCTTCAGCTCCTTCTTCTCCTCAATGGCAGACAAAATTTCACATCCAGATCCATTTCAAAATCAAAGTCAAAAATTCAAAGTACTCAGAAAAATCTCAAATTAATATATGTTGAAGCTCTCGACGAGCGTAATTCAATGGTGTAATTCGTTTTTCAATTCGACGCATCGTTTGACCAGAAATCACGGTCAAAATTGAATTGGGCGTTTTTGACTGGTGCGTCTGATTGGAAATTCCCTTCTGGGTTTTGTAGAGGGGCTAGCGCTTTGTTCATCGGCGAAGTTTGGAGGCGAGTTGACGGTCGGATTGGCGGCAAATCACGATTAGGGTTTGGTATAAAAGGTGGTGGAGCGTGGTCAAAGGTGGGCTGACCGTGCGTGTTGGGTCCTACCTTATTGTTGCGTGCGTTCATGAGAGAGGGAAGAAGCAGTGACGTGGCTATAATGTAATGTGTTCCATTCTTTTATTTTTATTTTAATGTTTTAAATCGCATTTATCGTCGCAACTTTTGCATACGAGCTCCGTTTCAGCGCGGTTTCTTTTGTTAGGATCATATTGAAATTCCAGATTTGATGACGCTGGTTTGGACGAATTCTGAGACGGTCAAATTTTTGGGTTTAAATTGGATTTGAATCCAATATAAATTCAAAAGGCGAGTGTTTTAACCCACTCACAACTTCTAAGATTTCTTATGTGTGTTAAATTAAATTTTGATGTGATTTAAAATTTATCTATGATTGTTTGGGCATATATTTAATCATCATCTCAGTTAGATAGCATTTATTTAAACTAAATTGTTATTTAAATTTATTATTGCATATAATTTGACAGTTAAATTTATTTATTATTGCATATAAACTGCTAGTTAAACAGTTATTAATTTTTATTGAATATAAACTATTCGTTGATGCCTGTTATATTTTATCTGCTTTATATTGATATTTTGTTTAAATTGGATGATGATTGTAATAAATGGTTGTTTATTGATATTTGGATGAATGGATGCTATATTTGATATAAACTGCAAGTTATTATGCATTTTCATTCCATTCGGGATTGCAGTTTGAAATGATATATAATCGTAGACCTTTATTTTTAAAATTACGGATTGAAATGATAAATATCTGTATCACTTGACCATAGGATAGAAAATTATATGCATGCACCGTGGTCTATATATAAAATATTTTAAAGTGATTTTCTATGGATTTTGGAAAATAAGGGTTTATATATATACTAATTTTGATATTATATAAATATTATTTTATATATGGTTAAATTCAAAATTTAAGCTAAGTAAAATTTGATGACGTTTTAAGTTTGATTTACGAACATTTCAAGTTTGAGCTTTATTTAAGTGATATTGAATTTATTAAATAAATATTTCTAAACTAAATAATAGTAAATTGAATTAAGGTATATATAAGATTATCAGATTTGGTTGGGAATTTTGGAATATTTAAAGTCTTGAAATATATCAAAATTGAAATGTTTTATTGAAATTAAGGTATTATTGTTTTCAAAGTATTGGTTTTCGAAATTGTTATAACTTTGAAAGTAATATGGTTTGGAAAATGAATTTATTTGAAATAGAATTTATTTAAGAATTATCTATGAATATATAGATTTGAAACCTATTGAAATTGAAAATTTCGAAATATGACTTCAAAATGTGGTTTGCGTTTAAGATGATTTAAAAGAATATTTCAAGTTATCTAAATTTGAGAAAGATTAGTGATTGGGAATTTGGTTTTATTTAAATGAGATATTATTGAATTGTTTTGGAAATGGAAATGATATATTATTGAATTGGGTTTTGAAATGGAAATAATACATTGATAATTTGGGTTTGAAATAGTAATAATATTTAGGTTTAAAGTATATACTATTTTGAAGTAAAGGATATGTAACAACCCAGTATTTTGCACTTTGTGATTATCGAAATTAGATGATTATAATTGCTATCGAAATTTAAAATCAATTTGAAATTATTTTTATAAAAATGTTAAGTGTTTAATCTGTTGTAAACCCTTTTACAAAAATGAGTTAAAGGGTTGTGGACTTAGAAAATATTAAGCCGGCCCTTCCTTTCTTGGTATTCAACCCGATCCTCTTTCTTTGTTCTGGAAAAATAAATGGCGGCGACGATTCTCTGTTTCTTCGATCTGAAAATTAGGGCTTTGGTGTTTGCTTGTCGTCTGATGCTTTGTCGAGCTTGATTGTCTTGAGATAGTTTCGTTCTCTTCTTCGCTTGCTCCTTGGGACACTGTTACCAATTGAAGCTTCTGCTTTGATCTTTGATTTGAAAATTAGGGCTTGGCCTCGTTCGTTCAGTTCACCGGAAAGATATGGTCTTTGATAATGTCGATCTGTGACTTCGACGTCGCTGTTGCTTATTTGCTTGCGATCGTGTGGTTGCGCTCGTCGAATCTCAGGTGAGGAATTTTATTTCTCACATCTAATTCCTATCTCTAGCTTATTAGTATTTGGTTCTGTGATGACCACCGGCCTCGACTTGTTCATCATATTCTATGATCACGGCTTTGACCATTTGTTGTTCATCACTGTAGTCATTTGAGTCAGTTTGCCGGTGCAATTTCATGTATTTGTTTATAGCCACTTCATTGTTCATATATTAGTGACACTCTGGTTTTGTATCACTTGATGTAACTTACGTATACTATTTCGTGTTGATCGAAGTTCTGATGCCTTTTAATCTCAGCCTCGAGCTCTGTCTTCACTTCTGACCTGTACATTTATGTTTTTGAGGCTGATTTCATACAGTTGCATTTTAGTCTTCATACATGGGTATGCAGTCATGTATGTATTTACATCATTTGATATGTATATATGTATATTCGAATTTGCATTCTTTTTGCCCTTGAAGTTATTGACTTGGTTTTGGTTATGTTGTTTAGCACTTCAGTTGTCTGCACTCGCTGTCTTTTGTCTGGGTTCAGTACTGCCCTGTAGTCCGATAAGGTTGTGGTACTATGAAGCACTTTTGTAGTTCACTGCTGCAGTTCTCTGGTCTGCTTGAAATGTCTGACCTGAACTTGATTCACTTGAACTTTTTGTAGTTGATATCTTCACTTGAGTTGCTTTTAGCTAGATGGTTGTTACTGCATTCATATTGGTTTAGATGTGCACTTCAGTCTGCATTTACATTGATCTTGGTAGTCACTGTTGCACTGCTTTATGTCATACTTGTTGATATCTTTGAAGTCTGTTTACAGTCAGTACTTCACTGCCATTATGTCATTCATGTTGTATATTCTCTGAAGCACACTTGAACTTACCTATGCAATTTGCCACTGTTTCATATATAACATTGTAGTTTGCATGCACTTTGTATAGTTACCACTATTTCACTATGGCATTGCTTCACTTGACTTGTTTTTGTGTCACTGCATATATATATACTTTTGATTGCACTGTTGTAGCTGCACTTTTCTTTGTAGCTTTGTTGCATAACTGACTTCATAGATGTTTATCAACTTGAACATATTGCTATTGAATTCACCCCTGACCTGTACATGACTATTGTACTTCACTGCTTCATTGTTCATTTGAGTTACCTTGGTCATTTCCAGTTGCTTGAGCTTCACTTGAGCATCTGATGTTTACCTCTATTGCTACTGATCATTTCTATTGTTTGGTGCCTTCTTGATTCTATGTACATGCTTCCCATGTTAGCTGTAGTCTGTTTCATTTGTAACCTGTTGGGTTTTAAAGTCCAGTTTCATATGAATTTGGACTTGACTGTTGCATTGCTCCAATGTATTCATGTAGTCTGATCTGATTTCTGGATTTTGAAACTGTATGATTCATTGCATTGCCTCGGGCCTAATCTCTGACTTGATGTACTTGAATTGTATATTCACGTTGGAGTTGTTCGTTGTAGCTTGACCATTTACAAACTGCACTTGCGCTTGATCATGGTTGCAGTTTTCATTTATTCTTCAACATACCATGTTGTCCCGACCTTTGCATATCTTCTCTGAATTGTTGAGCCTGGACACATATTGTTCATGTGTACATATTTTGTATTCTCTTAGTTGAAGCTTTATGCTGCTGCACTGCCTTGTTCTCGAATCTGATACATTGCATTGATGCCTTGTATCATTTGCATTTTTGTCATTTTGCTTCACTGATGACCTTATCTTCTAATGAGGCTGATCTGCGTCTTTTCTGTTGAGTGTTGTAGTGCCATATCTTTGGTGCTCTCGCCTTCAGTTTGCTATTTCCCTGTGCCTTGCTTTGCGACATGTTGAACTTGTTTCACTTGTTGTCTCTTTCACTGGATACACTGTTTCATTTCACTGATGCAGCCTTGCCCTTAAATACAAGTGGTGGCTGCATTTTCGTAGCAGTTTTACCCTTGTCCCTTGTGGTGACTTTATATTCTGTTGTGGCGAGGCGGTGCACGCGTGCGTGCACTGCAGCCACACTAAATTGACAGATTTTAATCGATATTTCTTTTGTTCTTAATTCTTCGACCTGTTGCGTAATTCGTAGTCTGTATTGGCGAGGCAGTACACGTTAGCGTGTACTGCAGCCAATTAGCATTGATGTTTTTAAATTGACATTTCAATTGCTTAAACTGCTTTGGATTTCTGTTTTGTGGATTAACACTGTTTAGTGTTATATCTGCCGTTATCCAATTCTCGTATCGAGAGTTGGATATACGAGATTTCTGTGACTGTCATCTATATTGAGATGGATTATTATTGCTTCTATGTGCTAATAACTGAGTTTGAATTAGACTGATCCGGGTATTATTTTCTTTTGAATGTAATACTCGGGTCAGACCGAGTATTTACAGGTTGTAGATTTTTAGCTTTGGGTTGCTGCTAGAGCTATGAAGACTTTTTATATCATTTGAAGTGGTCTTCGTCTTGTTGTAGTAGTCAGTGTGTCTGTTTTAAGATGATAATGTATTCATGTATATTATTCGATAATGTACTTGTATATATAATTTCTTGAGTCGACAGTTGTAGTTGTATCATTTGTATTGTGTCAAATGTATTGTAACTGATATCAGTTATTATATATATGAGACTTTTCGTTCCATCTTTATTCCGCATTTATGTTATCTGTGTTATTTTTATATCTGTTGTCCTAAACTATTATAGCCACTGTGTAGTAGCTTTGAGTTTGTATCGGTATGCTGGGTTTCCTCTAAAATTGAAATGCAATGTTTTATTATCTGACATATCGGTGCTCGCACATGGCAATTACATAGATGGTCGCTCCTCAACAGCCTTATTCTCCGTGCTAGTTGACAGCACTACACCGTAGTGTTCTTGGCTAGCGTGGGTATAGAGGTGGGGCGTTACAGTTTGGTATCAGAGCCTGGGATTTAGGACAATTATAAAACATAACTTAGATGGAACATGTGTTACAACTATTTGTCGATGTTTTATCTCTCATCTTTACATATGACTATTTTCGACTGTTAGGTATGAATTCCTAACGCCTTTTCTTGTGTTTTCGGCTTTGAATTGATTTAGCCGATGTTGATTTTTGCTTTAATTTGGAAAATTAAAGCCATTTTGACTTTTGGACTTTGTTCCACTTTTGTTCTATGCTATGAGTGTCATTGTGTACCTGTTACACTGTGATGAAAAATAGCTGGACCAGTTGCAAATTGAGTGATTTTGATTTCTCATTCACATCTAGTTTGAATCTCAGCGATTTTGAACTTGATATTTTGTGTTTTCCTCATCTTGAATTCCATTCGACTTCGGTCACTTTGTTTTTGAGGAATTGCTAATTTCTTGATTTTCAAGACTCTGATTTTGTTTGCCGTTGGTTTCCTAATTTGATCGATTCTTGATCATTTCCCCGATTTGTTGCTATCATTTATTAGCAACTTTGATGACATTTTCTTCGGGATTTTTATGAACATACTTTCTGATGGATTCAGTATCGATTTCTTTGGATTCCGTTCACATCTTCGTATGTGAATTCTTGTGATTGATTGTTTCTACAATCATTTTTGTGATTTGTCACTTTAAAAATATAAAGGTTTTCTATACTAGTAGTAAATATTAAAATCCTTTTCTCCAAACGATTCAAATTTTTTTTACTACAAAGCTCTTTTCCTAAATCATTTTCCAATCTACTAGTATATACAAGCCTTTACTTCACTCGAATGAGAAATCGACTTAAACGACTTAGTAAAACGAGTGGTATGAAACGCTTGCGTTCACTTCGTCGGTTAACTCCTGGACTTGTTCGATTGAACCCTTTGTGACAATTTTCTAGTGAAGATTTACAGTTTGTTCGTAAATATTTGAGTTAAGCTAGTGGTTATGGGACATGAAGCTAAACTCTTATATTCACTAACTTAATGTAATTGACACTTCTTAATGTTCATGACGATCATTTTTATGATTTAGACTAGGCCTCATCGGTGTGATTTCGTCTCACACATATCTCTTGGGCTTTGAGGATTGTCTAGACACCATTGTGTGATTTCGTCTCACACATATTGCACGGTTAGACTAGGCCTCATCGGTGTGATTTCGTCTCACACATATCCCTTGGGCTTTGAGGATTGTCTGGATACTTTTTGTGTGATTTCATCTCACATATTTCTTTGTCTGCGGGGAGACTATACCCCGTTTATGTGATGTTTCGCCATCACATATCTAGGGTAGCACCCTACGGTCTTCGGGCCATTCCTGTGTGAAAATTTAATGGATAGCTTCCATGAGATAGCTTCTCGTCATGTGTTTACGCGTAGGTGAGTTTTCATGCTCCCATTCATGTGTTAGGCCTTTTCCCCTTTTTATAATTTAGACTAGCGATTGTGCGAAGTCTCTTTGTCTGCGTGGGAGACTATACCCCGTTTATGTGATGTTTCGCCATCACATATGTAGGGTAGCACCCTACGGTCTTCGGGCCATTCCTGTGTGATACACGTAGGTGAGTTTTCATGCTCCCATTCATGTGTTAGGCCTCCCTCCTTATTTATGTGTTTTCTGGATTTCTTGTGATGATTTCTGGAATTTTGTGCTTCACCAATTTTCGTGGTTTCTATTGATATGTTTATCAATTTTTGTGCATTGGTGAATTCATGTGTTATTGACTTGTTATGAATACAAGTTTAGGGTATGGTATCCCTTTCTATCTTTGAGAAGATTCTTGTGATATTTTTGATGAATGAAAATTCATTTGGTATTATATATCGATGCCAGTTATTTTGAGGAGATTTTGACGTGTTAACTTCAGTAACCGTCAATTTTGAAATGGATTTACAAGCGGTTCTCCCGCATTACTGATATTGCTAATTTAATCACGTGTTTTCAAAATTCTTTATTTTTTTAAAAGTTGTTTCAAAAATATAAATTAAAATTGTTTTCAAAATTTTTACAGTTTACAATTTTCAAAAGAACGAGGAAGCGATTTAAACGTTTCAGCAAAATCGAGGACTATGACCCCTTTCTTTTACTGATTCGCTTAATTTTGGACTTGTCCGTTTGAGAATGTGAAATGTTATTTTTAAAACACACAATTTTGCACTTTCAAGAAAACGATAAAGAGATTTAAACGATTTAGCAAAAGTAAGGAGTATGTAACCATACTTTTACTACTTCGGTTAATTCCGGACTCGTTAATTGAATATTTACGACTTCTGATTATCGTTTTTGATAATCGGATGTTTGTGTTTCTGATTATCGTTTTTGATAATCAGATATTTGTGAAATTTGATTATCGTTTGAGATAATTAAATATTTTTCGATTTGATAATCGAATATTTGTGATTCTTGCTTATCGTTTTTGATAATCAGATATTTGTGAAATTTGATTATCGTTTGAGATAATTAAATATTTTTCGATTTGATTAATCGAATGTTTGTGTTCTTGATTATCATTTTTGATAATCATATATTTGTGAAATTTGATTATCGTTTGAGATAATTAAATATTTTTCGATTTGATTAATCGAATATTTGTGATTTTTGATTATCGTTTTTGATAATCAGATATTTGTGAAATTTGATTATCGTTTGAGATAATTAAATATTTTTCGATTTGATTAATCGAATATTTGTGATTTCTGATTATCGTTTTTGATAATCAGATATTTGTGAAATTTGATTATCGTTTGAGATAATTAAATATTTTTCAATTTGATTAATCGAATGTTTGTGTTTCTGATTATCGTTTGAGATAATTAGATATTTGATTTGTTTTCTGATTATCGTTTGAGATAATTAAATATTTTTCGATTTGATTAATCGAATATTTATGATTTCTGATTATCGTTTTTGATAATCAGATATTTGTGAAATTTGATTTTCATTTGTGATAATTAAATATTTATTGATTTGTGTATCGTTTGAGATAAGTAAATATTTGCGATTTGAAAATTCGATTATCGTTTTTGATGATTGACAATTTACGATTTTGAGATTTGAGCTTCATCTTTTTCTCTGGCGATTCAAGTGAGTAATTTGATTTACTCACATTCAATTCGTGCAGTACGTGAATTCTGCTCTGTTTTCCTTTTCTTTCAATTGCTGGAACTAGATTGTTCTTGCTTTTGTTAGTCGATGATGATGTCTGGGGTTGTTCATATAGTCATCTGATTTTGATTCCTTGATCCCCACGATGTTGATTCTTTTGATTTGAAGCAGTCGAACCTTTTGATTTCATATTTGACACTTCCTTGATTTCAATACTTCCCTGTTGACCTTTGCTTTGCTTATGCATCCGACATTGCCATGCTCTGTTGGTTGTTACCTTTTATCCATTTATTCCTTATGATTGCGAGGACGCAATTTCTTTAAGGAGGGAAGTTTGTAACAACCCAGTATTTTGCACTTTGTGATTATCGAAATTAGATGATTATAATTGCTATCGAAATTTAAAATCAATTTGAAATTATTTTTATAAAAATGTTAAGTGTTTAATCTGTTGTAAACCCTTTTACAAAAATGAGTTAAAGGGTTGTGGACTTAGAAAATATTAAGCCGGCCCTTCCTTTCTTGGTATTCAACCCGATCCTCTTTCTTTGTTCTGGAAAAATAAATGGCGGCGATGATTCTCTGTTTCTTCGATCTGAAAATTAGGGCTTTGGTGTTTGCTTGTCGTCTGATGCTTTGTCGAGCTTGATTGTCTTGAGATAGTTTCGTTCTCTTCTTCGCTTGCTCCTTGGGACACTGTTACCAATTGAAGCTTCTGCTTCGATCTTTGATTTGAAAATTAGGGCTTGGCCTCGTTCGTTCAGTTCACTGGAAAGATATGGTCTTTGATAATGTCGATCTGTGACTTCGACGTCGCTGTTGCTTATTAGCTTGCGATCGTGTGGTTGCGCTCATCGAATCTCAGGTGAGGAATTTTATTTCTCACATCTAATTCCTATCTCTAGCTTATTAGTATTTGGTTCTATGATGACCACCGGCCTCGACTTGTTCATCATATTCTATGATCACGGCTTTGACCATTTGTTGTTCATCACTGTAGTCATTTGAGTCAGTTTGCCGGTGCAATTTCATGTATTTGTTTATAGCCACTTCATTGTTCATATATTAGTGACACTCTGGTTTTGTATCACTTGATGTAACTTACGTATACTATTTCGTGTTGATCGAAGTTCTGATGCCTTTTAATCTCAGCCTCGAGCTCTGTCTTCACTTCTGACCTGCACATTTATGTTTTTGAGGCTGATTTCATACAGTTGCATTTTAGTCTTCATACATGGGTATGCAGTCATGTATGTATATACATCATTTGATATGTATATATGTATATTCGAATTTGCATTCTTTTTGCCCTTGAAGTTATTGACTTGGTTTTGGTTATGTTGTTTAGCACTTCAGTTGTCTGCACTCGCTGTCTTTTGTCTGGGTTCACTACTGCCCTGTAGTCCGATAAGGTTGTGGTACTATGAAGCACTTTTGTAGTTCACTGCTGCAGTTCTCTGGTCTGCTTGAAATGTCTGACCTGAACTTGATTCACTTGAACTTTTTGTAGTTGATATCTTCACTTGAGTTGCTTTTAGCTAGATGGTTGTTACTGCATTCATATTGGTTTAGATGTTCACTTCAGTCTGCATTTACATTGATCTTGGTAGTCACTGTTGCACTGCTTTATGTCATACTTGTCGATATCTTTGAAGTCTGTTTACAGTCAGTACTTCACTGCCATTATGTCATTTGTGTTGTATATTCTCTGAAGCACACTTGAACTTACCTATGCAATTTGCCACTGTTTCATATATAACATTGTAGTTTGCATGCACTTTGTATAGTTACCACTATTTCACTATGGCATTGCTTCACTTGACTTGTTTTTGTGTCACTGCATATATATATATACTTTTGATTGCACTGTTGTAGCTGCACTTTTCTTTGTAGCTTTGTTGCATAACTGACTTCATAGATGTTTATCAACTTGAACATATTGCTATTGAATTCACCCCTGACCTGTACATGACTATTGTACTTCACTGCTTCATTGTTCATTTGAGTTACCTTGGTCATTTCCAGTTGCTTGAGCTTCACTTGAGCATCTGATGTTCACCTCTATTGCTACTGATCATTTCTATTGTTTGGTGCCTTCTTTATTCTGTGTACATGCTTCCCTTGTAACGACCCGTATTTTTACGGATCGACAAGTTCGACAGAATCTGGAATTTTAGCATTTTTGAGACATTTCAGATTTTAGGCAATATTTGGCTAAGTCCTAAGTCGTTCATGACTTAGCATAAGTCGTAAGTCGTATACGACTTAGGAGATAGGAGTGACCCAGGACTTGGAGTTAAGTCGTTTGAACGACTTAAGAGTTGGAATGTTTGGAGCCTAGGTCGTGTAGGAAGTAAGTCGTGGGATGGCTTAAATTGACTGACCGACTTAAGGAGTGTTGGGGTTAGGATGTGAGCGACCTAAGTCTAGCAGTTAAGTCGTTGCCTAGATAAGTCGAAGTCCCTGTTTAGTTATGAGCCGTAAACTGGGGGTTTTGATAAGTCGTAACTTGTGAACGACTTATGAGTGTTAAGTCGTAGATGACTTAAGTGTTTGTGGGTGAGTCGTATACCCAGTTAAGTCGTAGACGACTTAAGAGTTTAACCCGGTTATTTGATAAGTCGTAGGATGAGCCCTTTGTTAAGTCGTATCTTCTGTTGAGTCATGAGCGACTTAAGAGTTAGCGGTCATAAGTCGTAACCAGTTAACTGTTAACTCGTAGCCTGGTTAAGTCGCGCGTAGGTGTTAACTCGTGCAAGTGGATGAGTCATAGCCTTTGTGTTAAGTCGTAGACGACTTAGTAGTTGAGTCGACTAACCAGCTAAGGCGCGTGCGCATTAAGTCGTAGGTGCGTGTGTTGAGTCGGAAGAGGCTATAAATCGGAGACGACTTAGGAGATAGCTGTTTTGTCGTGAGTCATAGGCAGAAGTATGTTAAGTCGTTGAAGCCAGAAGTTAAGTCGTAGGGGTGACAAGTCGTAAGTCGTGAACGACTTATAGAGGTGGACGAGTTACGACTTAGGGTATTTTCTGCTATAAATAAGAGAGCTTCTCTTCATTTTTGGGATCCGGATTTTGAAGCGACGAAGTGCTGCCATTTTGAGAGCTCGACTTCTACACTTCTTCACTTCTTTTCTCCACTCTAATCTAGTGATTCCTTTCATCCAAATCGAAGATCAAGATTGAAGATTCAAGAGCTAAAGTTGAAGATCTTCATCTTTTCAAGTGAGATTTCTTCGTTTGAAGCGGATTCGTGATAGATCAAGCTTGATCCTTCGCTGTCCAGATCTGAAGCGTGTTGATTTGAGGTTGTTTTGGTGATTTGGTGAGTGATGATTATCTCTCACACGGATCCAAAGGAGTATATCGTATTGTTGGCTCGATTTGGTGTTAAAATAGTGATTTCCATGCATTTTCTTCATCCTAAGTGTAGATCCATGTAGATCCATTGTTCATGATGATGTTACATCCATTTTATCACATGTTAACCTATGCAAGTTCATTCATCAAGTTTGTAGAGATATTGTTCATGTTTCCATGCTCATTGGACTTTCAACTCTTTAATTACGAAAATGCCATTATTGTTATAATTGTCTACTTAGATCATATTTGAATGCTTGATTATTTGGATTAATGTTTGATTTGATTGATTGCTATGAATTAGATGATTGATAGTTTGATTTAGACCAAAGGTGATTCAAAAGCTAAGGGAAAGGCTCTTGAATTGGGGAAAGCTGCTCGTGGCATATGTAGCGGGATGATGAAGCTCTTATGCATAGATTTGATGATGTGATGTTGAGATGCGGCTTTGCGAGGATGTAATGAAGCGAGGCATCATGTGATGAAGACTTGGTCTAATCCAGACGGGATCATTCCAAGCATGTTGATAACTCGGTGATATGATTCGAGTTGAGGATAATGAATGGATATAAGAATAGTCATCGAGGAGGATGACTAGGAGGTTTGGATAGCATCGTTGTTGAAGGTTCTAGCATGCTCTAAGCAAGAGTACGTTTGGGCAGATTAGATAGTCCCAACGACTAATTGTTGATGGTCGAGTACTCTGGGCAGATTCGATAGTCCTAGGCACGGGTTGTGACGACGTGCGGGAGTTATGTCTAGAACCGGGGTTTCCATTAACCCTTGACGGACGGCTGAAAGAATGTGTCGGTCATTCAATTAACGGTGATATCGAAGCAATGATAATAGTGATAGCCAGAGTCATGGATGTTTGTTTGTATCGTCATTCGGACTCAAGAGCGGTATTTTCTGGGTGCTTATCTGATTTAGGCCTTGGTACTTGGAAAACATCGCCCTTGACTCGAGTGATAGTAGCTTTACTTTAAATTGTATGCTCAGCTATGTTTGCTTCTGCTTAGTGTGTGTCTGGGGGCTATCACTGTAGAATGAGGTTGGAGTGGGAGGGTTGTATTCCTATTCCTTTTCCTTTATGCTCTTTTGGTATGTTGTTAGTTAATTTACTGCTCACTAAGACTGTTGTCTGACTCAAGGCTTTATGTTTTAATTCTTATTGCCTTGGGCTGTTCGTCCATTTTGGGACGGGCAGACTAGGTAGCAGGTGACAGGTGCTGTTCTCTTCTCACGATGCTGATATCGAAGACGAGCTTGAGGGTTGCATATTATCTTCTTATTATATGTACTGGATATTCCGCTGTTTTGTATTCTCTGAGAGATATGTAGTGAGGCTTGATGTATTGACTATGTGGATGCTTGTATTCAACTACTATGGAGTTTTATATGATGTCATTTTGTTCTGTAAAGCTTCACTATACATATGTTCTATTGTATTTTGTCCATGCGCTGTGAGTAATACGATAGATTCTGTTGTTTTAATCTTACCTTGACAATCGTCCATGGTCGCCTGGCACACTTTACAGCGCTCTATCTTTAGATTCGGTGCAGGGGTCATGGGCGGTCGTCACATTTGGTATCAGAGCATTGGTTAATCGATTTTACCCAACGCTCGCTGACGTAACTACGTATGAGAGACGTAATTGTATTTTGATGGATGATTACTATATATAATATAGTAGTTTAGCAGTAAGTTAGTCCTTTATGCAGTTGTTTCTCTAGATGTTCTGATCATTCCTTTTTATAGATATTGAGAATGAGTCGAAGAGGGAGACCAGCTGCTAGGGAAGGCCGTGCTACTGAAGAGACTGCTGATTATGCAGCCATGTTCGAAGCTATGATGACTTCGATCATGAGAAGGATACCAGTTCCGGGGGCGGCAGTTGATGTTGGAGTTCAGGTTCAGACTCCGAAACCAGTGGATTTTGCTAAGCTGTGCAAGGACTATACTGCTCTTGGAGGGAAGGTTTTCTTGGGGACAGAATCAACTATTGAGGTCCAGAGGTGGATAGATGCTTGTAGAAGGATCTTTAGTGATTTGGGAATTGATGATGCAACTAAGAGGAAGTTGGCATCAAGGCAGCTTCAAGGGAGAGCTTCTGATTGGTGGAACTCTATTACCATCGATACTCCGGAGGAAGAGATTACTTGGGAGCAATTCCAAGTTAGGTTTGAAGCTAAGTTCATTTCTACAGCTCAGAAGTCTGTTCTGTTCAAGAAGTTTGTGGAGCTCAAGCAAGGTGGAAGATCTGTTCTTGAGTATGTTTCTGAGTTTGAAGCTTTGTCCAAGTATGCTCGGTCATATATTGAATCTGCTTACCAGAAGAATGAGAAGTTTGTGACCGGCTTGGATAGTTATCTTAGGAGACAGTTGGTGGATCATTTGGACGATTCATTTGAGAAGCTTGTGGAGAAAGCTCTTAGGCATGAGAGTCTGTTTCCTAAGGAAGGACCTGTTGTTGCTGTTGCTAGGGGAGAGTCTAAACCACAGCAGGGTGGAAACCAGAAGAGGAAGCAACAGCAGCAGCAGAAGGGTAAGGATGGCCAGAAGAAGCCGAAAGGCGAGGTGACTTGCTACAATTGTCAGCAGAAGGGCCATTTCTCTAAGAATTGTAAGAATCCGAAGGTGCCAATGAAGTGTCACAACTGTGACAAGCCAGGGCACATCAGGAAGAATTGTCCAGAACCGAGGAAGGACAAGCAGATTGTGCAAGCTTATGCTTTGGGAGCTGTTCCGTCATCTTCAAAAGCTCCTACTGCTGAAGAGAAGGGAAAGAGTGTGGTTGTTCAAGGTACTCTTTTCCTATGTGGTGTTCCGGTTAGAGTTCTGTTTGATACTGGAGCGTCGCATTCGTTTGTTTGTAATGATCTCGTAGGCCGGTTAGGTTTGGAACCGGATATTGTTGATAGGCCATTGGTTGTGACTAATCCAGTCGGGGGTTCGTCTTGTTTGTGTATGTTATGCCGTGGTCTAGTTGTGTCGAGTCATGGTTGCTCTTTTGTTTGTGATTGCTTTGTTCTGAACTTTGCGGGGTTCGGAATTATCTTGGGTATGGACTGGCTTAGGAAGTATGCGGCAAAGGTTGATTGCGAAAGGCTGGAAGTGACAGTCGAGAATGTGGAGGGGCGAAAGGTTGTAATACGATGTAAGCATGAGGAAGGCGTCTTCATGAGCTTCATGTATTCGCTGGTTGTTCCACGGGATGGACTGTCATCGGTGCCAATCGCTAATGGATTCGAGGATGTCTTTGACGAAGTCAGAGGGTTGCCGCCGCATAGAGAGATCGAGTTTCGTATAGATCTAGTTGAAGGAGCCAGACCTGTTGTGATGCCTCTAAGGTGGATGGCGCCTAGGCAACAGCAAGAGTTGAGGGTGCAAGTTGATGACCTTTTACAGAAAGGATTCATTCGGCGTAGTGTGTCCGAGTGGGGTGCACCAGTCGTGTTTGCAACCAAGGCAGATGGGTCGTTGAGATTGTGTGTGGATTATCGTGAGCTGAATAAGGTGACTAAGAAGAACAAGTATCCATTGCCGAGAATAGATGACTTGTTTGATCAGCTTCACGAAGCCAAGGTGTTTTCTCAAATGGATTTGGCAACGGGATTTCACCAGTTGAGAGTAGCTATGGATAGTGTGCCGAAGACTGCTTTTCGAACACCATCCGGTTTCTTTGAGTGGCTGGTAATGCCGTTTGGGTTGACTAACGCGCCAGCATATTTTGTGGATCTTATGAATAGAGTGTTCAGAGATCAGTTGAACAAGTTCGTACTTGTGTTCGTGGATGATATTCTGATTTATTCCAGAACGGAAGAAGAGCACAAGACGCACTTGCGTACTGTTTTGGAAATCTTGCGGAAACATCAGCTGAAGGCTAAGTTTTCGAAGTGTCACTTCTGGAAGAGTGAAGTGAGGTTCTTAGGCCATGTTATTTCTGGAAGTGGAATAGCGGTTGATCCCGCTAAGGTGGCAGCAATCCAGGATTGGGTTAGACCTAAGAATGCATCTGATGTGAGAAGTTTTCTTGGATTAGCAGGATACTATCGACGGTTTATCAAAGACTTCTCCAAGATAGCTGCACCATTAACAGGATTGACGAAAAAGAACCAAGTGTTCAGTTGGGATGCTAAGTGTGAGCAAGCTTTCGGAATCCTGAAAGAGCGATTGACGAGTGCTCCTGTTTTGACTATTCCAAGTGGGAATGAGGAGATGGTGGTTTACACCGACGCATGTGGTACTGGACTTGGAGCAGTGCTAATGCAGAGAGATAAAGTTGTTGCGTATGCCAGTCGACAACTGAAGCCGCATGAAAGGAATTAACCGACTCATGATTTGGAGTTAGCGGCGATTGTTTTTGCTCTGAAGATGTGGAGACATTATCTATTGGGAGTTCGATTTGAGTTGTTTACGGATCACAAGTCATTGAAGTATCTTTTCTCCCAAAAGGATTTGAATCTTCGGCAGCAACGATGGCTAGAGTTTTTGGCATCGTATGATTTTGGTATAGCTTATACTCTGGGAAAAGGTAACGCAGTAGCAGATGCGTTAAGTCGAAGACATGCAGGATTGGGAGTCATGTTTTCTGAATGGAAGAATCTCGAGTATTTAGCTGGATTTGACTTCAGGCCTAGATGTGAATTGGAACCTGAGATGTTGGCAAACTTATCGATAAGACCTTCTCTTATGGAAAGGATTGGCGAGAGCCAAAAGCGAGATGATAAGCTTGTCAAGATTATCCTTGATTTGGAATCTGGATTGGATCCAGAAAAGGATAAAGGATTCGAGGTCGATCGAGAGGGTTGGCTTCGAAAGCAAGGACGACTAGTTGTTCCCGATATAGATGAATTGAGGAGTGAAGTTCTGAAGGAAAGTCATCACTCGAAGTTGACAATTCATCCAGGTGGAAATAAGATGTATCGGGATATGAAGAGAACCTACTATTGGGAAGGCATGAAGAAGGATGTTGGAAATTTTATTTCCAAGTGTATGAACTGCCAGTTGGTTAAAGCCGAGCAGAAGAAGCCAAGTGGATTGCTTCAGCCATTTGAAGTTCCTACATGGAAGTGGGAACAAGTGTCGATGGATTTTATCGATGGATTGCCTAGAACCAGAACGGGAAATGAAGGGATTTGGGTCATTGTGGATCGTCTGACTAAGAGTGCACGATTCATCCCTGTTCGATCAACTAGGACTGCATCAAAGTTGGCTGAGTTGTATGTTAAGTGGATAGTTCGATTCCATGGTATTCCGAAGAGTATAGTGAGCGATCGAGATCCATTGTTCACTAGTGGATTTTGGAAGAGCTTCCAGGAAGTCTTGGGAACCGAGTTGTGTTTGAGTACAGCTTATCACCCTCAAACAGATGGTCAGACCGAGAGAGTCAACCGAGTTTTGGAAGATCTTCTTAGAGCATGTGTTTTGGACTTCAGAGGATCATGGGAAGATCACCTTCATTTGGTGGAGTTTGCATACAACAACAGTTTCCAGTCTAGTATTGGTATGGCACCGTATGAGGCATTGTATGGAAGACCGTGTAACTCTCCGACATGTTGGTTGGAAACTGGAGAAAAGCTGATACTTGGGCCAGAGATGATTCGGCAGACTTCAGATTGCATAGAGATTATTCGGCAACGAATGAAGGCAGCCCAAGACCGTCAGAAGAGTTATGCCGATAAGCGTCGTAAGGATTTGGAATTCGACGTAGGAGATATGGTTTTTGTGAAGATTTCTCCACTGAAGAATGTTATTCGATTCGGGAAGAAAGGAAAATTGACTCCGAGATTTGTTGGACCATTCCCGATCATCGAGCGAATTGGAAAGCTCGCCTATAGGTTGGAGTTACCTGAGAAGATGTCGGGTATGCACAATGTTTTTCATGTATCATATCTACGGAAGTATGTGCACGACTCGAATACAGTGGTTTCTACTGATAGCTGTGAAGACTTCGAAGTTGATCCAGTCGATAGAAGACCTCGTAAGCCGCTTCGTGTTGTTGAAACCGACACGAAACAGCTTAGGAGGAAGGTAGTTAAGTTGCTCAAGATACAATGGAGTGACGATGATAACGACTGTACGTGGGAGGTGGAAGAGAGGATGAAAGCAGCTCATCCTGAACTCTTCAAGGTATGGCCCTAAGGTGTCGTGTCATCTCGCGATATTGTAACTTGTTCTAATTTTAGAATTCTATACGCTAAGCTAGAATTGGATGCATGGTTTGCTGATTGTTATGGTTGGTAGGCATACAGAATAGTCTTTGATTGCTTTGTTTGTTTGGAATTTCGGGGGCGAAATTCCTAAGGGGGAGAGAATGTAACGACCCGTATTTTTACGGATCGACAAGTTCGACAGAATCTGGAATTTTAGCATTTTTGAGCCATTTCAGATTTTAGGCAATATTTGGCTAAGTCCTAAGTCGTTCACGACTTAGCATAAGTCGTAAGTCGTATACGACTTAGGAGATAGGAGTGACCAAGGACTTGGAGTTAAGTCGTTTGAACGACTTAAGAGTTGGAATGTTTGGAGCCTAGGTCGTGTAGGAAGTAAGTCGTGGGATGGCTTAAATTGACTGACCGACTTAAGGAGTGTTGGGGTTAGGATGTGAGCGACCTAAGTCTAGCAGTTAAGTCGTTGCCTAGATAAGTCGAAGTCCCTGTTTAGTTATGAGCCGTAAACTGGGGGTTTTGATAAGTCGTAACTTGTGAACGACTTATGAGTGTTAAGTCGTAGATGACTTAAGTGTTTGTGGGTGAGTCGTATGCCCAGTTAAGTCATAGACGACTTAAGAGTTTAACCCGGTTATTTGATAAGTCGTAGGATGAGCCCTTTGTTAAGTCGTATCTTCTGTTGAGTCGTGAGCGACTTAAGAGTTAGCGGTCATAAGTCGTAACCAGTTAATTGTTAACTCGTAGCCTGGTTAAGTCGCGCGTAGGTGTTAACTCGTGCAAGTGAATGAGTCGTAGCCTTTGTGTTAAGTCGTAGACGACTTAGTAGTTGAGTCGTCTAACCAGTTAAGGCGCGTGCGCATTAAGTCGTAGGTGCGTGTGTTGAGTCGGAAGAGGCTATAAGTCGGAGACGACTTAGGAGATAGCTATTTTGTCGTGAGTCATAGGCAGAAGTATGTTAAGTCGTTGAAGCCAGAAGTTAAGTCGTAGGGGTGACAAGTCGTAAGTCGTGAACGACTTATAGAGGCGGACGAGTTACGACTTAGGGTATTTTCTGCTATAAATAAGAGAGCTTCTCTTCATTTTTGGGATCCGGATTTTGAAGCGACGAAGTGCTGCCATTTTGAGAGCTCGACTTCTACACTTCTTCACTTCTTTTCTCCACTCTAATCTAGTGATTCCTTTCATCCAAATCGAAGATCAAGATTGAAGATTCAAGAGCTAAAGTTGAAGATCTTCATCTTTTTAAGTGAGATTTCTTCGTTTGAAGTGGATTCGTGATAGATCAAGCTTGATCCTTCGCTGTCCAGATCTGAAGCGTGTTGATTTGAGGTTGTTTTGGTGATTTGGTGAGTGATGATTATCTCTCACACGGATCCAAAGGAGTATATCGTATTGTTGGCTCGATTTGGTGTTAAAATAGTGATTTCCATGCATTTTCTTCATCCTAAGTGTAGATCCATGTAGATCCATTGTTCATGATGATGTTACATCCATTT
The DNA here is from genome assembly GCA_030737815.1 of Allium fistulosum. NCBI lineage: Eukaryota > Viridiplantae > Streptophyta > Magnoliopsida > Asparagales > Amaryllidaceae > Allium > Allium fistulosum. The sequence continues at coordinate 142,412,403 of CM060902.1, read as the reverse complement.
TATCACATGTTAACCTATGCAAGTTCATTCATCAAGTTTGTAGAGATATTGTTCATGTTTCCATGCTCATTGGACTTTCAACTCTTTAATTACGAAAATGCCATTATTGTTATAATTGTCTACTTAGATCATATTTGAATGCTTGATTGTTTGGATTAATGTTTGATTTGATTGATTGCTATGAATTAGATGATTGATGGTTTGATTTAGACCAAAGGTGATTCAAAAGCTAAGGGAAAGGCTCTTGAATTGGGGAAAGCTGCTCGTGGCATATGTAGCGGGATGATGAAGCTCTTATGCATAGATTTGATGATGTGATGTTGAGATGCGGCTTTGCGAGGATGTAATGAAGCGAGGCATCATGTGATGAAGACTTGGTCTAATCCAGACGGGATCATTCCAAGCATGTTGATAACTCGGTGATATGATTCGAGTTGAGGATAATGAATGGATATAAGAATAGTCGTCGAGGAGGATGACTAGGAGGTTTGGATAGCATCGTTGTTGAAGGTTCTAGCATGCTCTAAGCAAGAGTACGTTTGGGCAGATTCGATAGTCCCAACGACTAATTGTTGATGGTCGAGTACTCTGGGCAGATTCGATAGTCCTAGGCACGGGTTGCGACGACGTGCGGGAGTTATGTCTAGAACCGGGGTTTCCATTAGCCCTTGACGGACGGCTGAAAGAATGTGCCGGTCATTCAATTAACGGTGATATCGAAGCAATGATAACAGTGATAGCCACAGTCATGGATGTTTGGTTGTATCGTCATTCGGACTCAAGAGCGGTATTTTCTGGGTGCTTATCTGATTTAGGCCTTGGTACTTGGAAAACATCGCCCTTGACTCGAGTGATAGTAGCTTTACTTTAAATTGTATGCTCAGCTATGTTTGCTTCTGCTTAGTGTGTGTCTGGGGCTATCACTGTAGAATGAGGTTGGAGTGGGAGGGTTGTATTCCTATTCCTTTTCCTTTATGCTCTTTTGGTATGTTGTTAGTTAATTTACTACTCACTAAGACTGTTGTCTGACTCAAGGCTTTATGTTTTAATTCTTATTGCCTTGGGCTGTTCGTCCATTTTGGGACGGGCAGACTAGGTAGCAGGTGACAGGTGCTGTTCTCTTCTCACGATGCTGATATCGAAGACGAGCTTGAGGGTTGCATATTATCTTCTTATTATATGTACTGGATATTCCGCTGTTTTGTATTCTCTGAGAGATATGTAGTGAGGCTTGATGTATTTACTATGTGGATGCTTGTATTCAACTATTATGGAGTTTTATATGATGTCATTTTGTTCTGTAAAGCTTCACTATACATATGTTCTATTGTATTTTGTCCATGCGCTGTGAGTAATACGATAGATTCTGTTGTTTTAATCTTACCTTGACAATCGTCCATGGTCGCCTGGCACACTTTACAGCGCTCTATCTTTAGATTCGGTGCAGGGGTCATGGGCGGTCGTCACATCCCTTGTTAGCTGTAGTCTGTTTCATTTGTAACCTGTTGGGTTTTAAAGTCCAGTTTCATATGAATTTGGACTTGACTGTTGCATTGCTCCAATGTATTCATGTAGTCTGATCTGATTTTTGGATTTTGAAACTGTATGATTCATTGCATTGCCTCGGGCCTAATCTCTGACTTGATGTACTTGAATTGTATATTCACGTTGGAGTTGTTCGTTGTAGCTTGACCATTTACAAACTGCACTTGCGCTTGATCATGGTTGCAGTTTTCATTTATTCTTCAACATACCATGTTGTCCCGACCTTTGCATATCTTCTCTGAATTGTTGAGCCTGGACACATATTGTTCATGTGTACATATTTCGTATTCTCTTAGTTGAAGCTTTATGCTGCTGCACTACCTTGTTCTCGAATCTGATACATTGCATTGATGCCTTGTATCATTTGCATTTTTGTCATTTTGCTTCACTGATGATCTTATCTTCTAATGAGGCTGATCTGCGTCTTTTCTGTTGAGTGTTGTAGTGCCATATCTTTGGTGCTCTCGCCTTCAGTTTGCTATTTCCCTGTGCCTTGCTTTGCGACATGTTGAACTTGTTTCAATTGTTGTCTCTTTCACTGGATACACTGTTTCATTTCACTGATGCAGCCTTGCCCTTAAATACAAGTGGTGGCTGCATTTTCGTAGCAGTTTTACCCTTGTCCCTTGTGGTGACTTTATATTCTGTTGTGGCAAGGCGGTGCACGCGTGCGTGCACTTCAGCCACACTAAATTGATAGATTTTAATCGATATTTCTTTTGTTCTTGATTCATCGACCTGTTGCGTAATTCGTAGGCTGTATTGGCGAGGCAGTACACGTTAGCGTGTACTGCAGCCAATTAGCATTGATGTTTTTAAATTGACATTTCAATTGCTTAAACTGCTTTGGATTTCTGTTTTGTGGATTAACACTGTTTAGTGTTATATCTGCCGTTATCCAATTCTCGTATCGAGAGTTGGATATACGAGATTTCTGTGACTGTCATCTATATTGAGATGGATTATTATTACTTCTATGCGCTAATAACTGAGTTTGAATTAGACTGATCCGGGTATTATTTTCTTTTGAATGTAATACTCGGGTCAGACCGAGTATTTACAGGTTGTAGATTTTTAGCTTTGGGTTGCTGCTAGAGCTATGAAGACTTTTTATATCATTTGAAGTGGTCTTCGTCTTGTTGTAGTAGTCAGTGTGTCTGTTTTAAGAAGATAATGTATTCATGTATATTAGTCGATAATGTACTTGTATATATAATTTCTTGAGTCGACAGTTGTAGTTGTATCATTTGTATTGTGTCAAATGTATTGTAACTGATATCAGTTATTATATATATGAGACTTTTCGTTCCATCTTTATTCCGCATTTATGTTATCTGTGTTATTTTTATATCTGTTGTCCTAAACTATTATAGCCACTGTGTAGTAGCTTTGAGTTTGTATCGGTATGTCGGGTTTCCTCTAAAAATGAAATGCAATGTTTTATTATCTGACATATCGGTGCTCGCACATGGCAATTACATAGATGGTCGCTCCTCAACAGCCTTATTCTCCGTGCTAGTTGACAGCACTACACCGTAGTGTTCTTGGCTAGCGTGGGTATAGAGGTGGGGCATCACAGGATATGTTTTGAAATGGCAAAAAAAAATATTTTGGTTTTAAGTATATACTATTTGAAACAAAGAATATGTTTTGAAAGGGCAATGATTGTGTTTTAAAAGTATATATATTTTTAAATGACCACGGTGTTATAATAACGTTTGGTTGTTAACGAGACCGAGATCGGTTATGGACATACTCTCTGTCGATACCGAAAACCACTTTGACAACTGTGTACGCGGTGGAGTTTCCAGAATGAAGTAGGATGGTGGCGACGATCCTAAGGTATATACGTTGACCCAACTCCCGTGAGTTGGCATAAGGTGGCTAAAAAAGGAGCGATCGACGGGCCAAGGAGGTAGCACCTCTTATTGGACACACTTCTTCGATACCATTCTATTACTTGTGATTGATTTGGTGGCCACCCTTGATTTGGGAGTGTTGTTCGAGGTGGGCGGTAGTGGCTGCTATGCGTCACCACCAGTCTGGATGCGTAATTGGTATATCTACCCTGGCATTGCCTTGTGTGCCGTGTCACCTACCATATCGAACCCACTACGATTTTGGTTTAAAGATCCGACCGCGTTAAGGTTCACCATCCCCTTAACGCTATTTTCTATATGATTATACTTTACTGATTAGACACTACTGTATATAGCGTATATTACTATATAGTAAATAGTTTAACGGATCCTTAAGAGATGTGAATCCCGAACATTTCTTAAGTTACTGCACTCATGTTAGACACTGGATAGGAGATGTCAAACCCCGTAAACATCTCTGACGCCGTTTACACTCATACTTATTTCATTGATTTAACTTACATAAGATCTTTTAGTTCTGACTCGAGTGTTTTGACTTTTCAATTCGCTCGGGTCAGCCTGAGCATTTCAGGATTTGAAGGCCCTATTACTGAAGGACGAAGACGAAGATTTTATTATTACTATTTGTTATATATTCCACTACACCATTGTATTCCGCTGCATAATTATCATTTTCTGGTATGTGTAACTCTGATATGTATTGTATAAGTACAATCAAATGTTTTGTAAAACAGCTTCATGAACTGTTATTTGATTATTATATTTTATCGTTCCGCTGCAAGATTCTATTTTGTTTCTTTTATTTCTCCACTTTTTCTTATTTACCCCATAACAATCCACCCTTTTGTATGATTAAGTTGGCACGTGTGTCTGCTTAAGCATACAAAAAGGTGGGATGTTACATTTGGTATCGGAGCTTTGGTTTAGCGATAAACCTTAGCCTTGTGGGGTTTGACTCTTTACTAATAGTGTAGTAAAACCCTATGGGAGTCTGTGACGACCGCCCATGACCCCTGCACTGAATCTAGAGATAGAGCGCTGTAAAGTGTGCCAGGCGACCATGGATGATTGTCAAGGTAAGATTAAAAACAACAGAATCTATCGCATTACTCACAGCGCATGGACAAAATACAATAGAACATATATATAGTGAAGCTTTACAGAACAAAATGACATCATATAAAACTCCATAATAGTTGAATACAAGCATCACATAGTCAATACATCCAGCCTCACTACATATCTCTCAGAGAATACAAAACAGCGGAATATCCAGTACATATAATAAGAAGATAATATGCAACCCTCTAGCTCGTCTTCGATATCAGCATCGTGAGAAGAGAACAGCACCTGTCACCTGCTACCTAGTCTGCCCGTCCCAAAATGGACGAACAGCCCAAGGCAATAAGAATTAAAACATAAAGCCTTGAGTCAGACAACAGTCTTAGTGAGCAGTAAATTATCTAACAACATACCAAAAGAGCATAAAGGAAAAGGAATAGGAATACAACCCTCCCACTCCAACCTCATTCTACAGTGATAGCCCCCAGACACACACTAAGCAGAAACAAACATAGCAGAGCATACAATTTAAAGTAAAACTACTATCACTCGAGTCAAGGGCGATGTTTTCCAAGTACCAAGGCCTAAATCAGATAAGCACCCAGAAAATACCGCTCTTGAGTCCGAATGACGATACAACCAAACATCCATGACTCTGGCTATCACTGTTATCATTGCTTCGATATCACCGTTAATTGAATGACCGGCACATTCTTTCAGCCGTCCGTCAAGGGCTAATGGAAACCCCGGTTCTAGACATAACTCCTGCACGTCGTCGCAGCCCGTGCCTAGGACTATCGAATCTGCCCAGAGTACTCGACCATCAACAGTTGGCCGTTGGGACTATTGAATCTGCCCAAACGTACTCTTGCTTAGAGCATGCTAGAACCTTCAACAACGATGCTATCCAAGCCTCCTAGTCATCCTCCTCGACGACTATTCTCATATCCATTCATTATCCTCAACTCGAATCATATCACCGAGTTATCAACATGCTTGGAATGATCCCGTCTGGATTAGACCAAGTCTTCATCATATGATGCCTCGCTTCATTACATCCTTGCAAAGCTTCATCTCAACTTCACATCATCAAATCTATGCATAAGAGCTTCATCATCCCGCTACATATGCCACGAGCAGCTTTTCCAATTCAAGAGCCTTTCCCTTAGCTTTTGAATCACCTTCGATCTAAATTTAATCATCAATCATCTAGTTCATAACAATCAATCAAATCAAACATCAATCCAAGCAATCAAGCATTCAAATATGATCTAAGTAGACAATTATAACAATAATGGCATTTTCGTAATTAAAGAGTTGAAAGTCCAATAAGCATGAAAACATGGATTATATCTCTACAAACTTGATGAATGAACTTGCATAGGTTAACATATGATAAAATGGATGTAACATCATCATGAACAATGGATCTATATGGATCTATACATAGGATGAAGGAAATGCATAGAAATCACTATTTTAACACCAAATCGGGCCAACAATCCGATATACTCCTTTGGATCCGTGTGAGAGATAATCACCACTCACCAAATCACCTAAACAAACCCAAATCAACACGCTTCAGATCTGGACAGCAAAGGATCAAGCTTGATCTATCACAAATCCGCTTCAAATGAAGAAATCTCTCTTGAAAAGATGAAGATCTTCAATCTAAGCTCTTGAATCTTCAATCTTGATCTTCGATTTGGATGGATGGAAGCACTAGATTAGAGTGGAGAAAAGAAGTGAAGAAGTGTAGAAGTCGAGCTCTCAAAATGGCAGCACTTCGTCGCTTCAAAAATCCGGATCCCAAAAAGTGAGAACAACCCCTCCTATTTATAGCTGAAATCTGTCCTTAAGTCGAAATCTGGCTATCTCCCTAAGTCGCTTCCGGCCTAAGCCTCTCCGACCTAACAGATGTACGACTTAACTCCTCAGCGACCTAACACTTGACGACCTAAAGCAATGCGCTTTCCTTCGACCAATGACTTAGTTGGGTTGCGACCTAACAACTTAGCAACCTACGCGACCTAACAGTTAGATCTACGCGACCTAACAACTTAGCAACCTACGCGACCTAACAGTGATACGACCTAACACATAGCCTAACTCCTAAGGTCGCCAACTTGTTAACTCCTTAGGTCGCTAACCCACCCAGTCGACTTAACTTGGTAACATCTTAACCCTTAGGTCGCTTACGACCTTACCACCCAAGCTACCAGACGACCTAACATATAGCGACCTATCCCTTAACTCGGTTACTACGACCTAACTTAGGTCGTTGCCGACCTAACCACACACCCAGTAACCACTAGGTCGCTAACTCGCCCTGCCGACCTAACACTTAGCTCACCGAAACTCTTAGGTCGCTCCCAATAGTTTCCTTAGGTCAGTCAGTTCTTTAGGTCGTTAACTTCGCCCTGCCGACCTAATACTTAATCAAATCCTAGGTTGCATAATTCTATAGGTCGCTCCAACTAACCCACGATCTAACACTAACTCGCCGAAGTCTTTAACTCGGTCACGACTTAGCTCTTAGGTCGTTCACGACCTAGGACTTAGACAAATCTGCCTAAAAATCTGAAATGACTTAAAAATGCAAAAATTCCAGATTTTGACGAACTTGTCGATCCGTAAAATACGGGTCGTTACATTCTCTCCCCCTTAGGAATTTCGCCCCCGAAATTCCAAGCAATCAAAAACTATTCTGTACGCCTACCATCCATAGCAATCAACAAACCATGCATCCAATTCTAACTTAGCGTACAGAATTCTAAAACTTAGAACAAGTTACAATTTCGCGAGATGACACGACAGCTTAGGGCCATACCTTGAAGAGTTCAGGATGAGCTGCTTTCATCCTCTCTTCCACCTCCCACGTACAGTCGTTATCATCATCACTCCATTGTATCTTGAGCAACTTAACTATCTTCCTCCTAAGCTGTTTCGTGTCAGTTTCAACAACACGAAGCGGCTTACGAGGTCTTCTATCAACTGGATCAACTTCGAAATCTTCACAGCTATCAGCAGAAACCACTGTACTCGAGTCGTGCATATACTTCCGTAGATACGATACATGAAAAACATTGTGCACACCCGACATCTTCTCCGGTAACTCCAATCTGTAGGCGAGCTTTCCAATTCGCTCGATGATCGGGAATGGTCCAACAAATCTCGGAGTCAATTTTCCTTTCTTCCCGAATCGAATAACATTCTTCAGTGGAGAAATCTTCACAAAAACCATATCTCCCACGTCGAATTCCAAATCCTTTCGACGCTTATCAGCATAACTCTTCTGACGGTCTTGGGCTGCCTTCATTCGTTGCCGAATGATTTCTATACAATCTGAAGTCTGACGAATCATCTCTGGCCCAAGCATCAGTTTTTCTCCAGTTTCCAACCAACATGTTGGAGAGTTACACGGTCTTCCATACAATGCCTCATACGGTGCCATACCAATGCTTGACTGGTAACTGTTGTTGTATGCAAACTCCACCAAATGAAGGTGATCTTCCCATGATCCTCGGAAGTCCAAAACACAAGCTCTGAGGAGATCTTCCAAAACTCGGTTGACTCTCTCAGTTTGACCATCTGTTTGAGGGTGATAAGCTGTACTCAAACACAACTCGGTTCCCAAAACTTCCTGGAAGCTTTTCCAAAATCCACTAGTGAACAATGGATCTCGATCACTCACTATACTCTTCGGAATACCATGGAAACGAACTATCCACTTAACATACAACTCAGCCAACTTTGATGCAGTCCTAGTCGATCGAACAGGAATGAATCGTGCACTCTTAGTCAGACGATCCACAATGACCCAAATCCCTTCATTTCCCGTTCTGGTTCTAGGCAGTCCATCAATAAAATCCATTGACACTTGTTCCCACTTCTATGTAGGAACTTCTAATGGCTGAAGCAATCCACTTGGCTTCTTCTGTTCGGCTTTTACCAACTGGCAATTCATACATTTGGAAATAAAATTTCCAACATCCTTCTTCATACCTTCCCAGTAGTAGGTTCTCTTCATATCCCGATACATCTTATTTCCACCTGGATGAATTGTCAACTTCGAGTGATGACTCTCCTTCAGAACTTCACTCCTCAATTCATCTATATCGGGAACAACTAGTCGTCCTTGCTTCCGAAGCCAACCCTCTCGATCGACCTCGAATCCTTTATCCTTTTCTGGATCCAATCCAGATTCCAATTCACGGATAATCTTGACAAGCTTATCATCTCGCTTTTGGCCCTCACCAATCCTTTCCACAAGAGTGGGTCTTATTGATAAGTTTGCCAACATCTCAGGTTCCAACTCACATCTAGGCCTGAAGTCAAATCCAGCTAAATACTCGAGATTCTTCCATTCAGAAAACATGGCTCCTAATCCTGCATGTCTTCTACTTAACGCATCGGCCACTGCATTACCTTTTCCCGGAGTATAAGCTATACCAAAGTCATACGATGCCAAAAACTCTAGCCAACGTTGCTGCCGAAGATTCAAATCCTTTTGGGAGAAAAGATACTTCAACGACTTGTGATCCGTAAACAACTCGAATCGAACTCCCAACAGATAATGCCTCCACATCTTCAGAGCAAATACAATCGCCGCCAATTCCAAATCATGAGTTGGGTAATTCCTTTCATGCGGCTTCAGTTGTCGACTGGCATATGCAACAACTTTATCCTTCTGCATCAACACTGCTCCAAGTCCAGTACCACATGCGTCGGTGTAAACCACCATCTCATCATTCCCACTTGGAATAGTCAAAACAGGAGCACTCGTCAATCTCTCTTTCAGGATTCCGAAAGCTTGCTCACACTTAGCATCCCAACTGAACACTTGGTTCTTCTTCGTCAATCCTGTTAACGGTGCAGCTATCTTGGAGAAGTCTTTGATAAACCGTCGATAATATCCTGCTAATCCAAGAAAACTTCTCACATCTGATGCATTCTTAGGTCTAACCCAATCCTGGATTGCTGCCACCTTAGCGGGATCAACCGCTATTCCATTTCCAGAAATCACATGGCCTAAGAACCTCACTTTACTCTTCCAGAAGTGACACTTCGAAAACTTAGCCTTCAGCTGATGTTTCCGTAAGATCTCCAAAACAATACGCAAGTGCGTCTTGTGTTCTTCTTCCGTTCTGGAATAAATCAGAATATCATCCACGAACACAAGTACGAACTTGTTCAACTGATCTCTGAACACTCTATTCATAAGATCCACAAAGTATGCTGGCGCGTTAGTCAATCCAAACGGCATTACCAGCCACTCATAGAAACCGGATGGTGTCCTAAAAGCAGTCTTCGGCACACTATCCTTCGCTACTCTCAACTGGTGAAATCCCGTTGCCAAATCCATCTGAGAAAACACCTTGGCTTCGTGAAGCTGATCAAACAAGTCATCTATTCTCGGCAATGGATACTTGTTCTTCTTAGTCACCTTATTCAGCTCACGATAATCGACGCACAGTCTTAATGACCCATCTGCCTTGGTTGCAAACACAACTGGTGCACCCCATTCAGACACACTACGCCGAATGAATCCTTTCTGTAAAAGATCATCAACTTGCACCTTCAACTCCTGCTGTTCCCTAGGCGCCATCCGCCTAAGAGGCATCACAACAGGTCTGGCTCCTTCAACTAGTTCTATACGAAACTCGATCTCTCTATGCGACGGCAACCCTTTGACTTCGTCAAAGACATCCTCGAATCCATTAGCGATCGGCACTGATGACAGTCCATCCCGTGGAACAACTAGCGAATACATGAAGCTCATGAAGACGCCTTCTTCATGCTTACATCGTATCACAATCTTTCGCCCCTCCACATTCTCGACTGTCACTTCCAACCTTTCGCAATCAACCTTAGCCGCATACTTCCTGAGCCAGTCCATACCCAAGATAATTCCGAACCCCGCAAAGTTCAGAACAAAACAATCACAAACAAAAGAGCAACCATGACTCGACACAACTAGACCACGGCATAACATACACAAACAAGACGAACCCCCAACTGGATTAGTCACAACCAATGGCCTATCAACAATATCCGGTTCCAAACCTAACCGGCCTACTAGTTCATTACAAACAAATGAATGCGACGCTCCAGTATCAAACAGAACTCTAACTGGAACACCACATAGGAAAAGAGTACCTTGAACAACCACACTCTTTCCCTTCTCTTCAGCAGTAGGAGCTTTCGAAGACGACGGAACAGCTCCTAAAGCATAGGCTTGCACAATCTGCCTGTCCTTCCTTGGTTCTGGACAATTCTTCCTGAAATGCCCTGGCTTGTCACAGTTGTGACACTTCATCGGTGCCTTCGGATTCTTACAATCCTTAGAGAAATGGCCCTTCTGCTGACAATTGTAGCAAGTCACCTCGCCTTTCGGCTTCTTCTGGCCATCCTTACCCTTTTGCTGCTGCTGCTTCCTCTTCTGGTTTCCACCCTGCTGTGGTTTAGATTCTCCCTTGGTAACAGCAACAACAGGTCCTTCCTTAGGAAACAGACTCTCATGCCTAAGTGCTTTCTCCACAAGCTTCTCAAATGAATCGTCCAAATGATCCACCAACTGTCTCCCAAGATAACTATCCAAGCCAGTCACGAACTTCTCATTCTTCTGATAAGCAGATTCAATATATGACCGGGCATACTTGGACAAAGCTTCAAACTCAGAAACATACTCAAGAACAGATCTTCCACCCTGCTTGAGTTCTACAAACTTCTTGAACAGAACAGACTTCTGAGCTGTAGAAATGAACTTAGCTTCAAATCTGACTTGGAATTGCTCCCAAGTAATCTCTTCTTCCGGAGTAGTGATGGTAATAGAGTTCCACCAATCAGAGGCTCTCCCTTGAAGCTGCCTTGATGCCAACTTCCTCTTAGTTGCATCATCAATTCCCAAATCACCAAAGATCCTTCTACAAGCATCTATCCATCTCTGGACCTCGATAGTTGATTCTGTTCCCAAGAAAACCTTCCCTCCAAGAGCAGTATAATCCTTGCACAACTTGGCAAAATCCACTGGTTTCGGAGTTTGGACTTGAACTCCAACATCAACTGCTGCCCCCGGAACTGGTATCCTCCTCATGATCGAAGTCATCATAGCTTCGAACATGGCTGCATAATCAGCAGTCTCTTCAGTAGCACGGCCTTCCCTAGCAGCTGGTCTCCCTCTTCGACTCATTCTCAATATCTATAAAAAGGAATGATTAGAACATCTAGAGAAACAACTGCATAAAGGACTCAACTCACTGCTAAACTACTATACTATATATAGTAATCATCCATCAAAAATACAATTACGTCTCTCATACGTAGTTACGACAGCGAGCGTTGGGTAAAATCGATTAACCTCGCTCTGATACCAAATGTGACGACCGCCCATGACCCCTGCACCGAATCTAGAGATAGAGCGCTGTAAAGTGTGCCAGGAGACCATGGACGATTGTCAAGGTAAGATTAAAAACAACAGAATCTATCGCATTACTCACAGCGCATGGACAAAATACAATAGAACATATATATAGTGAAGCTTTACAGAACAAAATGACATCATATAAAACTCCATAATAGTTGAATACAAGCATCACATAGTCAATACATCCAGCCTCACTACATATCTCTCAGAGAATACAAAACAGCGGAATATCCAGTACATATAATAAGAAGATAATATGCAACCCTCTAGCTCGTCTTCGATATCAGCATCGTGAGAAGAGAACAGCACCTGTCACCTGCTACCTAGTCTGCCCGTCCCAAAATGGACGAACAGCCCAAGGCAATAAGAATTAAAACATAAAGCCTTGAGTCAGACAACAGTCTTAGTGAGCAGTAAATTATCTAACAACATACCAAAAGAGCATAAAGGAAAAGGAATAGGAATACAACCCTCCCACTCCAACCTCATTCTACAGTGATAGCCCCCAGACACACACTAAGCAGAAACAAACATAGCAGAGCATACAATTTAAAGTAAAACTACTATCACTCGAGTCAAGGGCGATGTTTTCCAAGTACCAAGGCCTAAATCAGATAAGCACCCAGAAAATACCGCTCTTGAGTCCGAATGACGATACAACCAAACATCCATGACTCTGGCTATCACTGTTATCATTGCTTCGATATCACCGTTAATTGAATGACCGGCACATTCTTTCAGCCGTCCGTCAAGGGCTAATGGAAACCCCGGTTCTAGACATAACTCCCGCACGTCGTCGTAGCCCGTGCCTAGGACTATCGAATCTGCCCAGAGTACTCGACCATCAACAGTTGGCCGTTGGGACTATCGAATCTGCCCAAACGTACTCTTGCTTAGAGCATGCTAGAACCTTCAACAACGATGCTATCCAAGCCTCCTAGTCATCCTCCTCGACGACTATTCTCATATCCATTCATTATCCTCAACTCGAATCATATCACCGAGTTATCAACATGCTTGGAATGATCCCGTCTGGATTAGACCAAGTCTTCATCATATGATGCCTCGCTTCATTACATCCTTGCAAAGCTTCATCTCAACTTCACATCATCAAATCTATGCATAAGAGCTTCATCATCCCGCTACATATGCCACGAGCAGCTTTTCCAATTCAAGAGCCTTTCCCTTAGCTTTTGAATCACCTTCGATCTAAATCTAATCATCAATCATCTAGTTCATAACAATCAATCAAATCAAACATCAATCCAAGCAATCAAGCATTCAAATATGATCTAAGTAGACAATTATAACAATAATGGCATTTTCGTAATTAAAGAGTTGAAAGTCCAATAAGCATGAAAACATGGATTATATCTCTACAAACTTGATGAATTAACTTGCATAGGTTAACATATGATAAAATGGATGTAACATCATCATGAACAATGGATCTATATGGATCTATACATAGGATGAAGGAAATGCATAGAAATCACTATTTTAACACCAAATCGGGCCAACAATCCGATATACTCCTTTGGATCCGTGTGAGAGATAATCACCACTCACCAAATCACCTAAACAAACCCAAATCAACACGCTTCAGATCTGGACAGCAAAGGATCAAGCTTGATCTATCACAAATCCGCTTCAAATGAAGAAATCTCTCTTGAAAAGATGAAGATCTTCAATCTAAGCTCTTTAATCTTCAATCTTGATCTTCGATTTGGATGGATGGAAAAACTAGATTAGAGTGGAGAAAAGAAGTGAAGAAGTGTAGAAGTCGAGCTCTCAAAATGGCAGCACTTCGTCGCTTCAAAAATCCGGATCCCAAAAAGTGAGAACAACCCCTCCTATTTATAGCTGAAATCTGTCCTTAAGTCGAAATCTGGCTATCTCCCTAAGTCGCTTCCGGCCTAAGCCTCTCCGACCTAAGCCTCTCCGACCTAACAGATGTACGACTTAACTCCTCAGCGACCTAACACTTGACGACCTAAAGCAATGCGCTTTCCTTCGACCAATGACTTAGTTGGGTTGCGACCTAACAACTTAGCAACCTACGCGACCTAACAGTTAGATCTACGCGACCTAACAACTTAGCAACCTACGCGACCTAACAGTGATACGACCTAACACATAGCCTAACTCCTAAGGTCGCCAACTTGTTAACTCCTTAGGTCGCTAACCCACCCAGTCGACTTAACTTGGTAACATCTTAACCCTTAGGTCGCTTACGACCTTACCACCCAAGCTACCAGACGACCTAACATATAGCGACCTATCCCTTAACTCGGTTACTACGACCTAACTTAGGTCGTTGCCGACCTAACCACACACCCAGTAACCACTAGGTCGCTAACTCGCCCTGCCGACCTAACACTTAGCTCACCGAAACTCTTAGGTCGCTCCCAATAGTTTCCTTAGGTCGGTCAGTTCTTTAGGTCGTTAACTTCGCCCTGCCGACCTAATACTTAATCAAATCCTAGGTTGCATAATTCTATAGGTCGCTCCAACTAACCCACGATCTAACACTAACTCGCCGAAGTCTTTAACTCGGTCACGACTTAGCTCTTAGGTCGTTCACGACCTAGGACTTAGACAAATCTGCCTAAAAATCTGAAATGACTTAAAAATGCAAAAATTCCAGATTTTGACGAACTTGTCGATCCGTAAAATACGGGTCGTTACAGAGTCGCTGAGTGTATATATATGAGAGCATATTTGTTTGTGTTATAAAAAGGTTTTAATATTGTGTTAATCTGTTCTGTTTTGTATTTATAAATTCTGGTTGGTGCATGGGACGCTATGACATCAATAGGGATTTCTAAACACTTAATAGGACAGACCGACATAATATTTGTTTTAATATAGGTGAATGAAATAATTTTGCCTATTATATTTTCTATATATAAAGTAAAATATTTTATATAGATATATATTTGGTTGTTATAGATTGGGTGTTAGGTAATGAAAATATTAATAATAGTTGAAATAAGATTGATAACAAAATGAATAAAAATTGGCAATTTTAGAACTTAAGTTCCGGGGTTTTGAAAATTTCTTTCAAATAAGTTTGGAATATAATAATAATATTTTAAAAGTATTTTCTGATATAAAAATTTCAATATAATTTGGAAGAATTGTTTTAAAGAAAATTTTGAAAAAAATAAGTTCTATACTCCCCTCTTTGTCGCTAGAAAATAATTTCGGTGATGGCGGCCGCATCATCGACATTCATTTTCGAGTTTCGAAGTGGGAAGGCCACTGTAGTAGTTTTACTACAAGATTTTTTGATAGACAAATAAACATTTTAAATTGTTTTAAATATAATTGGATATATAAATTTTAAGTATATATTTATCTATTATTTTAAAATGATTTGAAATTTAACCCGGTATTTAATTCTTAAGTTTCCATTAATTAATAGTTTCAATTAGTGTAGAAAATGGAAGTTAATTAATAATTGGAACCTTTAATTAAAATAAGAGATTAAATGCAAGGTTATAAATGGAATTAAAGGAAAGTTGAAATTATAATCTTATAAAACGAGAGATAGTTATTGAAAAAAAATATGAGAAAACTTGTATAACTTTCAATTACATCCTTAAAAGCATATATAACTTACCCAAATAATAAAAGTTGAATGTTAATAAGAAAATGTAATAAATATTATACAAATAATGAACTTATGGTAATAAAGGTAATTAATGAAATTCTTTAATAAATAAGAATTGATGTGTAGTTGTATGAACTTAAGTTTAAATTGGAAGATCATTAATTAAAATAGAAAGGTAAGTATTATAAATGGAATTTAGTAACAAATGAAAGTAAATGAATGATAATAAACGTAAGGTAAACGGTTGAAGCTATTTATAAATAAAATAAGTAGGAAAATGAATACTGTAAATAAGAGAAATTAAGTAAGGAATAAAAGAATGTTATGCAATATAAGAAATTGCGGTATATATGGATGAGTGAAAACTGTAAGAAATAAAATGTAAAATAAAAGATAAATCATTATATGAATAAAAAGGAAGGATCAAACAATAAATGTATGAAATGAAATTAATAAGAATGAACTAAATTTTGTTTGGAATTGTTGTTGTTTGGTTTATGGTTGTTGGGTGAGGATACTTTAAGATTGTTGGATATATAAATAATCTATTTAGTTTCATCTAAGACTGTTGAGTAATTGATGCGCTTAGTAGTTTATTTTTCATTCTATACAAGTTGAAGTTTGAACCCGGACAACTATTTGTCTTGTTTGATATGAATGAAAGATTGCTTTGTGTTGATTTTATATGATGGTTGTATGTTGTTTGTTGCAAATTGATTGTTGTCGTATTGGCTATTGTTTGGGGGTTGAAACCACCTTAAATATTTCATTTTATATAATTGTTAATCTTTTAGATCATATAAGTGAAATGCAGGTTATGGAAGCAATTGCTACTGCATTTGGTTTCATAAATTAAGCGTTAATTGCTCGACAAATAGGTACGTTCTCGGATTACGGTTTTATAGCGCCATTTTATATATTCTCCCATATTGGGATTTAATATCTTGGATACTATATATGATATTTTGTTATATTTGATATTACATTTTCTCCCGAGCCTCTCCGTACAAAGGAGACTCTGCCGAAATTTTCCGTAAAATTTTGGCTTAGAAAATATTTTGAAAATGTTTTCCAAACTTTATTTATTTAAGTATAAAAAGATTTAAATATTATAAAATGGGTATATTTTATTTAAAGTAATAACTTTGGTAAATTATTGTTTATAAAGTTAATATTTTAAATAGGATGTATGGTTTATTTAATTATTCTTTTCCCTTTTTTTTCCTTTTCGGGGACGAAAAGTTTTGAGTGGGGGAGAGTGTAACGACCCGTAAATTTCGACCATTTAATTTGTTAATTAAGATTGATTTTTGTAATTTAATGTAGAAAGAAATGAAAATCTTATAATTTATATTGGAGCAAATGTTAGGAATTAAAGGTTGCATTGGTAAATAAAATAAATTCTTGACAATTCGAATGAAATCCAATTGAAGAAACAGTGGAAACCATTATATTGGTTAATTAAACTTGATTGTGTAATTAATACTGGAAGGAATAAATTGGAAATAGTATTAATGAAATAATAACTGAATTGAATTGCAACTATATAAATGGAAGTAAATTTGATTAAGTGGATGTCGATATTGAATAAATTAATGGAAATAAAATCTAAACGAATGTTTGGATAGAACATAAGTGAATGCAATCGGTAGTATGGGAATAAATGACAACTTGTAGTTGTAATTGAATATGAGAGATAAAGGAAAGGATTAAATTGATTGATGCAATAAAACATTGTAACAGTATTTGTTCGTAAATTTAGGTAATAAGGTAGTACGTTATTTGGAAATAAATTTAAGGGTAGAATAACAACTATTATAAATCACCTAATTAATTGGTCAATGAATTTATTTGGAATTTAAGTTCATCTAAATGGTAAGTAATTATGATGTTATTATTCATAATAAACGTTACTCTAATAATTAATAATATAGTAACGGAAGTGGGAATGTAAATTTTTAGTAGCGTAAAGTATTTTAAAACCTTAATTAATGCATTTAATTGATAGAAGTACATTTAGGAATATAATATTTATTCTAATTAATGTAAATAGGTGTATATTAATGCAAGGAAATAAATTTAGCGTCATATATTGGATAGGGTAGTTATTTCACAAAAAGTGGAAATAAAAGAGTTAATACGAATAAAGGTGAAATTGGAAGATTTATGTAACAAAACACAACCAAAGGTTAAATATGTTTATAGGATAATAATTTGTTTGAATAATAAGAATGGGAATTAAGATTTGTTTATTTAATTGAATTTAAATTAGGAAATTTGGTCATTGAAATTAATTGGAATTAAGTGTTAAATTTTACGTTAATAGAGATTTAAACTAAAATTCAAGAATATTAAAATAATAGTTTTGAACCCAACATTGAATCCATCTACTTAAAAATTTATAGATGGAATAATCATTGATATTTAATTTAATAGAAATTTTGGGAACTTAATTTATAATTTTGAATATAATGAAATAGAAGATTTGACACTGCAATTTATAGATTTATCAACTCTAAAATGGACATAAAGATTTGTTTAAATCATTGTAAATAATTGAGAAATATAAGGTGATAAAATTTGTGAGTTTAAAATTTGAAATTTGAAAGTTGATTTAATAATAAATTTTAATTTATTTAATTAATATAAAAATAGCCATTTTGGCCACTGATTCGGATTTCGACGAAACCAGTTTCATCGGATCCGTAAGGGTGAATTATAATAATGTTTCAAGTTTTGTAGCGATCGGACTTGTCGTTTGATCGTACGGAATTGAAACGCCTTGAAATTTATGTAATTGAAATCAATTATAATCAATTTGGAAAATGTTGTTTTAAGCATAACTTCTTCATACGATGGAATTTGAACCTGAAACCTTTTCCATTGAATTTAAAATATTTTAAAACACCTATTTCGATATATGGGTTTACCCAATTTCGTTCCGGGGTCAGAACGGGCTTTTTGGACCACGTTGACGTTAGCGCGTGCACATGTTTTATCCATCTATTCTATTTTCAACCTTCTCTATAAATATCCCCGCTAAACCCTAGCCTCCGCCTATTCTCATTTGTCGCGTAAAATTTCTTCAGCTACTTCTTCTCCTCAATGGCAGACAAAATTTCAGATCCAGATCCATTTCAAAATCAAAGTCAAAAATTCAAAGTCCTCAGAAAAATCTCAAATTAATATATGTTGAAGCTCTCGACGAGCGTAATTCAATGGTGTAATTCGTTTTTCAATTCGACGCATCGTTTGACCAGAAATCACGGTCAAAATTGAATTGGGCGTTTTTGACTGGTGCGTCTGATCGGAAATTCCCTTCTGGGTTTTGTAGACGGGCTAGCGCTTTGTTCATCGGCGAAGTTTGGAGGCGAGTTGACGGTCGGATTGGCGGAAAATCGCGATTAGGGGTTGGTATAAAAGGTGGTGGAGCGTGGTCAAAGGTGGGCTGACCGTGCGTGTTGGGTTCTACCTTACTATTGCGTGTGTTCATGAGAGAGGGAAGAAGCAGTGACGTGGCTATAATGTACTGTGTTCCATTCTTTTATTTTTATTTTAATGTTTTCAATCGCATTTATCGTCGCAACTTTTGCATACGAGCTCCGTTTCACGCGCGGTTTCTTTTGTTAGGATCGTATTGAAATTCCGGATTTGATGATGCTGGTTTGGACGAATTCTGAGATGGTCAAATTTTTGGGTTTAAATTGGATTTGAATTCAATTTAAATTCAAAAGGTGAGTGTTTTAACCCACTCACAACTTCTAAGATTTCTTATGTGTGTTAAATTAAATTTTGATGTGATTTAAAATTTATCTATGATTGTTTGGGCATATATTTAATCATCATCTCAGTTAGATAGCATTTATTTAAACTAAATTGTTATTTAAATTTATTATTGCATATAAACTGCCAGTTAAACAGTTATTAATTTTTATTGAATATAAACTATTCGTTGATGCCTGTTATATTTTATATGCTTTATATTGATGTTTTGTTTAAATTGGATGATGATTGTAATAAATGGTTGTTTATTTATATTTGGATGAATGGATGCTATATTTGATATAAATTGCAAGTTATTATGCATTTTCATTCCATTCGGGATTGCGGTTTGAAATGATATATAACCGTAGACCTTTATTTTTCAAATTACGGATTGAAATGATAAATATCTGTATCACTTGACCATAGGATAGAAAATTATATACAGGCACCGTGGTCTATATATAAAATATTTTAAAGTGATTTTCTATGGGTTTTGGAAAATAAGGGTTTATATATATACTAATTTTGATATTATATAAATATTATTTTATATATGGTTAAATTTCAAAATTTAAGCTAATTAAAATTTGATGATGTTTTAAGTTTGATTTACGAATATTTCAAGTTTGAGCTTTATTTAAGTGATATTGAATTTATTAAATAAATATTTCTAAACTAAATAATAGTAAATTGAATTAAGGTATATATAAGATTATCAGATTTGGTTGGGAATTTTGGAATATTTAAAGTCTTGAAATATATCAAAATTGAAATGTTTTATTGAAATTAAGGTATTATTGTTTTCAAAGTATTGGTTTTCGAAATTGTTATAACTTTGAAAGTAATATGGTTTGGAAAATGAATTTATTTGAAATAGAATTTATTTAAGAATTATCTGTGAATATATGGATTTGAAACCTATTGAAATTGAAAATTTCGAAATATGACTTCAAAATGTGGTTTGGGTTTAAGATGATTTAAAAGAATATTTCAAGTTATCTAAATTTGAGAAAGATTAGTGATTGGGAATTTGGTTTTATTTAAATGAGATATTATTGAATTGTTTTGGAAATGGAAATGATATATTATTGAATTGGGTTTTGAAATGGAAATAATACACTGATAATTTGGGTTTGAAATAGTAATAATATTTTTGTTTAAAGTATATACTATTTTGAAGTAAAGGATATGTTTTGAAATGGAAAAAAAAATATTTTGGTTTTAAGTATACACTATTTGAAAAAATGAATATGTTTTGAAAGGGGATTGATTGTGTTTTAAAAGTATATATAATTTTAAATGACCATGGTGTTATAATAACTTTTGGTTCTTAAAGAGACCGGGATCGGTTATGGACATACTCTCTGTCGATACCAAAAACCACTTTGACAACTGTGTACGCGGTGGAGTTTCCAGAATGAAGTAGGATGGTGGCGACGATCCTAAGGTATATACGTGGACCCAACTCCCGTGAGTTGGCATAAGGTGGCTAAAACAGAAGCGATCGACGGGCCAAGGAGGTAGCACCTCTGATCGGACACACTTCTTCGATACCATTCTATTACTTGTGATTGATTTGGTGGCTACCCTTGATTTGGGAATGTTATTCGAGGTGGGCGGTAGTGGCTGCTATACGTCACCACCAGTTCGGATGCGTAATTGGTATATCTACCCTGGCATTGCCTTATGTGCCGTGTCACCTACCATATCGAACCCACTACGATTTTGGTTTAAAGATCCGACCGCGTTAAGGTTCACCATCCCCTTAACGCTATTTTCTATATGATTATACTTTACTGATTAGACACTACTGTATATAGCGTATATTACTATATGGTAAATAGTTTAACGGATCCTTAAGAGATGTGAATCCCGAACATTTCTTAAGTTACTGCACTCACGTTAGACACTGGATAGGAGATGTCAAACCCCGTAAACATCTCTGACGCCGTTTACACTCATACTTATTTCATTGATTTAACTTACATAAGATCTTTTAGTTCTGACTCGAGTGTCTTGTCTTTTCAATTCGCTCGGGTCAGCCTGAGCATTTCAGGATTTGAAGGCCCTATTTCTGAAGGACGAAGACGAAGACGAAGATTTTATTATTACTATTTGTTATATATTCCACTACACCATTGTATTCCGTTGCATAATTATCATTCTCTGGTATGTGTAACTCTGATATGTATTGTATAAGTATAATCAAATGTTTTGTAAAACAGCTTCATGAACTGTTATTTGATTATTATATTTTATCGTTCCGCTGCAAGATTCTATTTTGTTTCTTTTATTTCTCCACTTTTTCTTATTTACCCCATAACAATCCACCCTTCTGTATGATTAAGTTGGCACGTGTGTCTGCTTAAGCATACAAAAAGGTGGGATGTTACAGTTTTAAAATAGATTTTTTTATAACTTTAATAATAAAGGTTAGGAAGATAAATTAATGTTGACTTGGAATTTAAATTGGTTAATAATTGAATTTAAATAAGAATTTATTTGAACTTATTGATTTTGAGATTTGAAAAATATGATTTATAGCTTGATTTGATAAAAAGTAATTAAATGAATATTCTCAATTTTAAATAAAATTGAGATTGAATATTTAATATTGATTTAATATATATAAATTAAGATTCAAATAAATAGTTATTAAATGGTTAAGTGAATATTTTCCAATTTAAAATTTAAGTTAAATGTTGAAATATAAATGAAATTTATATTGAAAATGTTTAAATATTTAAACATGAATCTTTAAACTTTAAATTGAAATGGTTAAACTGGAATTGATTTAAATTGAATTTTGGAATTTAAGATGATTTGAATCGATTTGTGAAATTGGAGGAAACCAATTTTATTATATAAAGTATTTTAATATATAAACTATTTTAATTTATAACTATTTTAATATATATACTATTTTCAATACCTAAACTGTTTAAGTCGGAAGTGTTTGATTTCAAAAGTGCTATGATTTCAAGTGTTATGATTTCGAAAGTGCTATAATTTTGAAAGTGTTACAATTCTGGAGATGCATATTATTTAAAGTGAATAATGATATCGAAATTGATATGGTTTTGAAATGAATATGATATTTTGATATGAAGTATGAACTATTTGAAATGAAATGACCACGGTGTGAAATAAGCGTTTGGTTGTTAAAGAGACCGGGATCTGATATTGTCATACTCTCTACCAATACCGAAAACCACTTTAACAACTGTGTACGTAGTGGAGATTCCAGAAT
Source organism: Allium fistulosum (assembly GCA_030737815.1). Lineage (NCBI taxonomy): Eukaryota > Viridiplantae > Streptophyta > Magnoliopsida > Asparagales > Amaryllidaceae > Allium > Allium fistulosum. Next base: position 142,389,859 of record CM060902.1, on the reverse strand, counting down.
GAAGTAGGATGGTTTGGCGACGATTCTATATGGTATTTACGTAGCCCTGACTCCCATGAGTCAGCTTGATGTGGCTAAAACAGGAGCCACGCCGAGCCAAGTGAGGTTATTCCTCTGATCGGACACATTTCTTCGATACCATTCTATTGCTTTTGTGATTTGATTGGGTGCACCCTTTGATTTGGGAGTGTGTCACGAGGTGGGCGGTAGTAGCTGCTATGCGTTACTACCAGTCTGGATCCGCAAACAGTATATCTACCCTGGCATTGCCTCGCGTGCCTTGTCACATGCCATATCGTGCCTTCTACGAATTTGTTTTGTGTCGTACCTATGGAATGCTCCCTGATAGCCCACCTACGGGTGGAGTTTATAGTATCTGTATAGACTACGACATTATAAAAATGTGTTAAGGGGGATATGGGTAACGCCTTAACGCTATTTTAATAGTTTACTTTACCATAGACATATTATAATAGCATATATTACTATATAGTAGATAGTTCCGCGGATCCTTAGAAGATGGAAATCCTAAACATCCTTTAAGTTACTTGTATTTTAGTTGACATTTCACTTGAGTTGAATTTATTAATATAAGAATGTTAATCATGACTCGAGTGTTTTGTGTTTTGATTTATGCTTAGGTCAAACTGAGTGTCACAGCATTTGAGACTCACCTTTGGAGATTGGAGCTTCGCTTGGAGATCCACATATCTATCCAGCTTTCAGTTATTTCAGTTTATTCTAGTCATTTATGTTCAGACTCGTCAGTTGCTTATGTATTAGAGATTCATTGTATTTGAGATTCTGTTGTATTTTGTTTCAGACTCTGATGTTTATATAGTAGCTTCATGAACTACTATTTATCTATTCCGCTGCTTATTGTTGTATTACTCTATGTCTGTGATTCTGTGATTGATTTATTTACTGTATATGCTGAGTTTTGCCAAATATAAATTAACAGTCTGATATTTTGAGCAATTCAAGTCCGACATGTGCGGATGCGAACGGTTCGAAATACCGGGTCATTACATTCCCTATTATTACCAAATTGTGTTTTTTCACTCTCCGCAAACTGAATTGATTCGGAAGCATTATTGTGAAAAAATTAACAATGATGAAAAACGAGATGGAGTATAAATGCAATTGGAATATCTCAAATTAATCAAAGGTAAACAATTTAATTGTTAATATTTTTTTGTTTTAGATCCCAAAGTAGTTCTTATTTCCCACAAAAATAATCACAGTTGAACTTAGAAAATTAAATATTTATGAGAAAAAGCTTAATGGTAATCAGTCTCTCCTCTCTCTCTCAAGGTTCTGGTATTATAATTATTTAAATTTTTGTGTCCTTTTGTGTCTTTCTTCTCCAACTATAGCTTCAAATTATCTGTCGTTCTGTGTTTAATTAAACTTTTCATTATCAAATATATAAGATCCATTATAATTTCATGTGTTTTCCTATATTCTATGATTGTATAACAATAAATAAATTCATAATATTTGTAAACTTCATGTGTTTTCAACTTATTGTTTATTAGTAAAACAATAAACTCCACAATTATATTATGCGTTTCCAATAATGCTTTTTGTTTGAATGAGACCAAATACAATATGTAGGATATTCTTACTATTTTTAGTGTTTCCAATATCATTAAACTTTTATAATCCACACGTATTTATTGCTATGGCAACTATAACCTTTATATACTCTGACTACCATCCATGCTCCATGAAAGTAACCAATCTTCTCTTAATCCACAAAAGTTGTAAATTGGATGTCACCATTGGTTGCATCAATCGTACTCGCTCAACATGCTAGAATACACAGTTAATTACTTTTTTATCCTACAAATATTGATCAGTGTTCATTGGAAGTTTCTTTAAAGTTCCTATGATTTAGATCTACGCTTGCCATCACCTTTTATTTGATCTTATCAATCCTATGAACTAAGAAATCAATAAATTTTGATTTAGGATAAAATGAATTTGATCCAGTTTATGCAATTTTTGTTAGATTAGTAATAAAATCAAATTGGTCCAATATGACTACAATTTATTCTAATTATGTTTATACATACTGGAATCTTTGCACCCCCCAATTCTAATTGAATTTTGTGTTGCATTTTCATGTTTAAATACTGAAAACTACAGTGCTGTCTGCTTTTTTCAAATTTGATACCAGCAAAAAGTTCATCAAAAGGAAGCATTGAATATCATTATAGTAGGCAAAAGCTAGATGGATACTTATTGAAAAGGAGGAGATAATGAAAGCTTTATAAAAAAACAACAAATTTTTATGATTTAATGGAAAATTTTGGCATGAAAATTAGTGAGTTTATCTTCTTTACCACATAACTACTATTGCCTTTAATATGGTTTTTTATTTTAGTCAGTTTATTAAAGTGAATTTGAAGTACTAGAGCTATGAGTTGTTTAATCTCATTAATTAACAAGCAATATGTAGTAACATTGTAACATTTAGATGGGTATATACGTATATTGCACCCTTCATATCACTTTTGATTACTAAATGAGCTTTTGGAGTCACTTAATTTTTTTTTTAAATAAGTGATTAGGGGTTGATTATTTGCCAAAAATCAACACATGATGCCATGAATGATTTTCAAAACGCTGGCCCTTACCAAGTCTTCTACTTGAAAGGGATTTAAAAATATCATAACATATTTTATGGTTATAAAACAATTAATCCAAAATCCGTAAATCCAAAATAAAATAGCAAAGGAATATAAATTTTACAGTTCTGAAATGAAGACATCTTTAGGCGGAAGCGTTAATACTAATCTTCAACGGCTTTCCTAAGATCTAATGGTGGAGATTTTTTTGCGGTTTATTTTTCTTCTTTCCATTTGTAAACTTATTAGACTAATAAAACATTTCAAAACTCTAGGCGGAAGCGTTAATACTAATATTCAATGGTTTCCAATGGTTTTCTTTAAATCTGATGATGGAGATCCTTTTGCGTTTTCTTTTTCTTCTTTCCATTTATAAACTTATTGGACTTAAAAAACGTTTCAGAAATGATCCCTTAAATACAAAATGGGCAGAAGAACGTTTGAATTTTGAAATATCATCAATCCAAATAGAGATGGGGTCTTTATATATTCTGAGGCAACCGTTGAGACCAGTATAATTATTAATAGCAATATGAATTTTTCCATCAAAAATTCTGATGCCTTTTAATTAATTCTTTAAATGAATTTGTGCACAATTATACCATAGGCCACATAATAAATAAGACTAACATTCTTCCACTTGGCCGTATTGTTATAACATAATAAAGTTCACGTTCAAAATTGGCCAATATAGTGTTTGTTAACCCTAAACCTGTTCAATTAGAAATACCAAACCAAACTAATGTAATTAGAATAAAAAATATCGTTATTTGATCGTCATTAATTATAACATTGGTACTCTTTCCGACAATGATTAATAATCTTCATTCGGTCCTCATAAGTAATTTGCTAAGATTAAATAAAATTATGTGCATCATATTAAGCAAATTTATAAATTCAAATTCAATACATAGCTAAAGACTTAGTACATAGCATTATATATATAGTTTGCAACACCAAAATCATAATACATTAACTAAACCCATGCCGCAACATGCTCTTTGTGAAAAGTGGGTGAAAGCGCTTTTGTTAGAGAATCAACTAACATGGCTCTTGTGTTAATATGTTGTATCATAGTAGCACCATCTTTGACTCTGTCTCTAATAATAAGATATTTGATGTCAATCCACTTAGATGCACCATTTGATTTGTTATTCGTAGAGAAGAAAATAGTAGTTTCGTCATCATAAAATAAGGCTAATGGTCTCACAATACTATCAATTACTTGAAAATCCTAGTATAAAATTCTTTAACCAAAATGCTTGACCAGTAGCATGATAACATGCCATAAATTCTGCTTGCATAGTGAAAGATGTCCTTATAGACTACTTAGCACTATTCTATGGAATAGGTCCTCATGCAACCATAAATATGTAACCTAACATGGATTTCTTACTATCAACACATTCAGAAAAAACTGAATCAGAATAACCAATAACTTCAAGGTTATTTGACTTCATGTAAGTAAGCATATAATCTTTTGTACCTTGCAAATAGCGTAAAACTTTCTTGGCACCTTTCCAATGTTCCATTCCTGAATTAGTTTGATATCAGCAAAGCATACCAACAACAAAAGTAATATCAGGACGTGTACAAACTTGAGCATATAAGAGACTCCCTACTACCGAAGCATAAGGAATCTGCTTTATTTGAACATGTTATATTTCATTTTAGGACATTGAAACTTGCTGAATTTATCGCCTTGATAATAGGAGCAATATTAGGAGAGCAATTGTGCATGTCATATCTTTTAAGCATTTTCTCAATATATGCTTTTTGAGATAAGCCTAAGATCCCATGAGACTGATCTCGATAAATATAAATTCCTATAATATACGAGGCTTCACCAAGATCCTTTATTTCAAATTTAGTTGATAGAAAAAGTTTTGTCTCATATAACATATCTAAATCACTACTTGCTAATAAAATATCACCCACATACAAAATGAGAAAGATAAATTTACTCCCACCAATCTTGAGGTATATGTATTGATCTATTAGATTTTCTTTAAATCCAGATTTTATTATTACCTCATCAAACTTGAGATACCACTGTGAAGCTTGTTTTAACCCATATATTGAATGATTTAACCTATATGTCATATGCTCCTTGCCTTTTACAACAAACCCTTTAGGTTATTTCATAAAAACTTCTTCATGCAAGTTACCATTCAGAAATGCAGTTTTTACATCCGTTTGATGTAGTTCTAAATCATAATAAGCTACGAGGTCTAAAACAATTCTTAATGAATCTTTCTTTGAGACGTGAGAAAATGTATTATCAAAATGCACACCTTCTTGTTGTGTAAATCCTTTAGCGGCTGGTCTAGCCTTAAATCTTTCAATGTTACCTCTGGAATTAGTTTTAGTTTTATAGACCCATTTACAGCCTATTGGTTTAACCTCGACAAGTAACTCAACAAGATCCCAAACTTCATTAATTTCCACAGATTTCATCTCGTCATTCATGGCTTCTGACCATTTAGATGATTTATCACCCATAATAGCTTGCTTGATTGAGATATTATCATCTCCATTACTTATTTCACATCCTTCCTTGGTAAAGTATATAATATAATCATCAGGTATGGCAGATCTTCTCTCTTTTTGTGATCTTCGTAAGGTTTCTTGTGGCAGCATAGGAGCTTTATCAACATTAGAAACATCATGAACATGATTTTCTTCATTAGCCTCTTAAACAAGAGGTATAGCATTTGCAACCTCTCGAATTATTGGAATTGGAATATAAGTCCTATTTTCTTCAAGGTTTACTATTCTATTTAAATAACTCCCACTTGCGTTGCCATTTTCAAAAAATATAACATGTCTACCCTCTACCATTCTAGTGGTATGTGATAGGCAATAAAATTTGAAACCATTGGATCGCTCTGAATGGCCAATAAAATAACAACTAATAGTTCTGGAATCAAGTTTCATTAGTTGCGGATTACAGACTTTTTATTCAGCAAGACAGTCCCACATAAACAAGTACCCTAATTGCGATTTTTTCCCAGTCCAGAGCTCATAAGGTGTTTTTGGAACAGATTTACTAGGGACCCAATTTAGAATATCTATGGCTGTTTTAAAACTTCTGTCCACAAAAAATATGACAATATGGCATTGCATATCATACTTCATACGATATACACTAGTGTATGATTATGTCTTTCAGCAACTCTATTCAGTCGAGGATCTCCTAGCATAGAGTACTGATGAACAATGCCTTTTTCTTGAAGAAATAAAGCGATTGGGCTTGGACTTTGACCAAGGTCGGTCTGTCTACCGTAATATTCACCGCCTCTATCTAATCGCACTATTTTAATTTTAAGGTTATGGTGATTCTCAAATTATGCCTTATAATTTTTGAGTTTATCTAGTGTTTCAAATTTTCATTAATCAGATACACATAACTATAGCGAGAGTAATAGTCAATGAAAGTAATAAACGATTTATGTCGGTTAATACCCAGAGTAGGAAACGAACCATATATATGAAATGACCCTCCTATTTTTCCCCTAATTTTCATAAGAATCTTTTTTTTTTAGAAATGATATATAGATATATCATTCATTACAAATACATTTCCCAGGGTCATTTTCTTTTTCCAATAAACAAAATATATCCAGGATCTTTCACAATATAAAAATATTGTTTTAAGTCTAAATCATCCCTAACATACATATATGAAGATATCTATGTTATATTCTACTAGAATCAGAGCATGTTAATATGTAAGTAGAATTCCTTTTAAATCTATTAAAATGTGATAATTCCTTAAAAAGATTAATTATTGTAATCTGATTTTTGACCATAGAATCCACTGGAAACATGTACTATAGCCTGTTATTCTAATTGAGAAGTGATCAAGCAATAATCAGTGGAAAGCAAGCTTTTTATATGGATGATTGTGTTAAAGTCTACACAGTGTCAAACTCAGGCTAAAAGAAAGTGGATCCTAAGTGAACACAAGCAACATCTAGGCGTAATGGAAACGCGCCTAACTAACACATGAGAGGTCACGAGTTCGAGTGCTATGCTGGTCGGTTCAAACCCAATTTTTGTTTTTTTTTTCTCCTGTGAACAAGATTGTCTGAACCTAATATATACTTTGGCTATGAAACAGCTCCAAACTTTTTAATTTAAATCCTTAGTTGTTGGCTTGACCCAGGCTCAAGAAAAGGGCTATGTTAGCCTTGTTCTGGTTTGCACTACTCAGTTACATAATACATGCTATATTATTTTCTTTTTGAAGCAATTCAAACTCTTTCTATCAGATTTTATTTTTGACTTGAACATGAATTTTCCTATGCCAGTTCTATAGATATACTTACAAACCACAAATTCTTTCAATCTCTGATTTTCTACCATTATAGCCTAACTGTTCTTGAAGCTTAAAATCCATTTTTCATAGCAAAGCATTTAACAAAACAAAGCACATAGTTCAGCTGAGACATATAAGTTCAACAACTACAAAACAGTAATTAACCATACATTGGTTTCTCAAAGTAATTTTAAACAATAGGTCTTAATCTAGTTCATCATAAAGGTGTAGTTTACTTCAGCAAAGTCTTTTAAAAACATAGCATCCAAATCTTAAGCAGTTTAACATCCAAGCCTGATCAAAGCAATTCCTATTTCCCTGCAAAACCACCATGAACTGCCCCATATGAATATGAGACACCCAATGGTGCATAAACACAAAAGGGTCAGACTATTTGTCTGGTATGAATAATCCAACTAAAAGCATGATCTCATACAATTTTCTTTATAAACAAACTTTACATGAATAAGAAACTCAGTATCTTCCTTATGCTTGTTTTTGTGAAGCATGTTCCTTCATCTCAGTGTTAACAGATTATTTACACCTATAATCACCATGACTTGATTCATAGAAAAACAATCATAAGATTCATCCATAAAAAGCACCAAAACAACCAAATACAAACATTAATTCAGTTATCATCTCCTTTTCAACTTTACTGGCCATCAGGGATTTTGCCCAGGCCTTTCCTGAATCTATTCCTAGAATTCATTATCACATATAACAGGGTCTTTAGCTACTTTCTTCTTTTTAAACACACACTGCCTGGGACATTTCTCTGTTAACCCAGCACACTCAGGCCCCTGGGTATAAATATACCATGTGTGAACTTGCAATATTCCCCTTGCCAAGTTATACTTTGGTAGCCCTAAGATCCCAAGTCCTTAGTTAAATTACTAAGTGTTATTATTATTTTTCATAGCAGTGCTAATCCCTTCTGCATCTTACTTCTTAATCAGAGAAATATAAATAATGCAAGCAACATGTATTCATCCAGAGTTTGGTAAGTTATACTCTCAGAAACAAACATTTTATCATGAAAGAGGGAGGTGACTTCTTAGCACATTATTTTGCCTATGGGTTTCACTGGATCCAGATGTAAGTATATGGTCCTGAGTAATTTGCTAGATGTATATATTTTCCCTTACCTCTGGTTCAATCAGATTCATGATCTGGCTAAACCACAAGTATATTTGATTTGGGTGTTTCATAAAACATAGAAGCTCAGCACATGTACAACATTGCACTTCTACATTTTCTTTTGTTTTACTTAATATGAGACATAAGCAACAACACAATGTTACAGCCCATATTTCTTTTTACCTTCAGATCATATACCCACTACTTGAATCCGGGGATTTTTATAAACAACTTATAAAGAAAACTTATAAAGAAAACACTTAATCTCAAAGCTAACCCATATCTCAGACAAACATTTTAGTTCATGTATCCATGACTCTTATTTTTCTGGGTAAACCAGATAGAGGTTTTACCCTTAAACAAATCATTAACAAACCAAAGTCATCCAAACATAAAACATAATTTGTAAAAGAAAATTAGTTCAAACTGGCTGCCTCAATATTCAGGTCTTAATGCCAAAGTTTTCAGTGAGGTTACTCACCTTAATCCTTCTTCTTCCTATGCCTTATGAACCCCTTTTAGTCTTCTGCCTTCTCCTATTTTCTCTGGTTTATGCCTTGTATATTTTTCTCTTTAGGTTAATGAAGAACAAAAACATATGGTCTTACTATACTAGGCCTTTTATATAAATCTTGGCTGTCACTAGGGTTTATGGACTTACCCAATGTCAGTTCTACCCCATCCCAAACATAGCCTGCCTCTGGTTTGATTCAAGAAAATAAAAGGGTATGTGGTCCTTGTCTTCTTTTCCAGAAATTAGTTTTTCTCTTTTAATTTTCCCTGGTCATGTCATATGCATGACTTCCTATTATCATTGTTATTATTTTCTTAATAAAAGAAATTACTGAGAATAGATAAAGTGCTGTTTAGGGACTCATGCTATTTTCATGCAATTTCTGTTTCTTTCCAGAGATTGATTGACTGTATACATGTATAACTTATGTATACCTAAGCCTTTTATTTTTTTCTTTCTTTAAATAATTTTAAGTTTATTTCAGCCTAGCTTTTCCTATTTTCTTTGTACTCTATTTTATTTAAAGACAAAATTCTATCTTTATGCATATGTATTTCTAAATCAGTTATTTCATTTTATCTATTAATTTCTGCCAAATTTTGTTACACAGAAATCTGTGTGCATGTGTACACTGTCTTGTGCACATGTACATGTTTTATATTTTGTATCTGCAAATCAATTTCCTATTCCTATTTTTTTCCAATGCAATTTCAAACAAATACAAACTATATAAAATCATGAAATTACTCACAAAAATCAGGGTTATCACATATACCCCTCCTTTTAGGAATTGTGTCCCACAATTCTTTCATACTTAACTTAAGTATCATCTCTTCAGAAAAATGAATTTTTCTGATTTCAAAACCATTTTCAAACCAATCACCTATTAAGCACTATGCATATCAACACAAGATAAAAAAAATCACAATGCATATTCAACCAACACATTCATTAGTATGTATATATATATATAGATTTACCTTTTCTTCAATCAAACAGCTGGGGATAATCATTTCTGATTTTATCCTCCACTTCCCATGTGCAATCATTTGGGTCTAGACTCCATTGTACTTTTACTAATTTAATTTCTTTGTTTCTCAATTTCTTGGTTTCTCTAGAAACTATGCCCACTGGTTCCTTTTCATAGATCATTCTAGGATCAATCTGTACATCCTTAGAGGATTCTAGTATTGCTTCTTTATCATGAACCCACCTCCTTAGTTGAGACACATGAAAGACATCATGCATTGCTCTCATTTCTTCTGGCAATTCTAATTTATAGGCTACTGTCCCTATTCTTTCTAGAATTTTATATGGTCCTATATATCTAGGAATCAACTTTCCTTGTTTCCCAAACCTTAGAACCTTTTTCATGGGTGATATCTTGATGAACACATAATCCCCAACATCATATTGCACTGCCTTCCTTCTTTGATCTGCATATTTCTTTTGCCTATCTTGGGCAGAGGCAATTCTTTTTCTGATCAAGGCTACCTTTTCAGAAGTCTCCTTCACATTTTCTGGTCCTAAGACCACTTTTTCTCCAGACTCATGCCAACTTGAAGGTGATAAACATGGCCTTCCATAGAGAGCTTCAAAGGGGGCCATGCCTATGCTACTGTGATGGGTGTTATTGTATGCAAATTCAGCTAGATATATGTAATCTTCCCAGCTTCCTCCCCAATCCAATACACATGCTCTCAACATGTCTTCAAGCAATTTGTTCACAATTTCTGTTTGACCATCAGATTGAGGATGGTATGCTGTACTCAAACATAAATCAGTCCCCATTGCCTTGTGAAAACTCTGCCAAAATTTTGAAGTGAAGATGGTATCTCTATCACTTACTATAGTCTTTGGTATACCATGCAGTCTGACTACTTCTTTAATAAACAACTGGGCTAGGGTATTAGCATTTCTTTCTGATTTCACTGGTATAAAGTGGGCTGACTTGGTTAACCTATCAACCATTACCCAAATACTATCATTTCCCCTCCTAGTTCTAGGCAAACCATCAATAAAATCCATTGATATGTCTTCCCATTTCCACTGTGGTATTTGTAAAGGTTGAAGCATCCCTGAGGGTTTTTGATACTCAGCCTTCACCTGCTGGCAAACCATACATTTTGATACATAGGTTGCCACTGCACTCTTCATACCACTCCACCAATAATCTCTCTTGAGGTTGTGATATATTCTTGTGCTTCCTGGGTGTATAGTATATTTGCTTTTGTGGTAAGCATCCAAAATTTCTTGCTTCAACTCATCCATTGCTGGAACACATATTCTTTCTCCTTTCTTCAGATGGCCCTGATCATCCAACTGAAAACCTTCTACTGTCTCACCATTTAATATTTGTGTCTTCTTTCCAAATAAAAATGGATCTTGGTTTTGTAGCATTGCAACTTTATTTTTCAATTCTGATCCCAGAGTAATAAAACTTAATTTTCCCATCTCTACCTTCCCACTGCATAAGCTCATGTTTTCTATGTTATCACTTTTTATCTCTGAATCAATTAATAATGATAAAGTGTTAAACTCTTCTATCATTAATCTAGCCACTTTAGCATGTTGTCTACTTAGGGCATCTGCTACTTTATTAGCCTTACCTGGTGTGTATAATATTTCAAAATCATATGAGGCTAAGAGTTCAATCCATCTTTGCTGCCTCATATTTAATTCTTTTTGTGAAAACAAATATTTGAGTGATTTATGGTCTGTATATACTTCAAATTTTGCCCCTAACAAGTAGTGTCTCCATAGCTTAAGGGCATACACTACAGCAGCCAATTCAAGGTCATGAGTAGCATACCTTACTTCACTTGATTTCAACTGCCTAGAAGCATAAGCTATTACCTGATGTTGTTGCATCAATACTGCTCCAAGCCCTTGTCCACTTGCATCAGTATACACCACCAAGTTTTCATTCCCCTCAGGTACTTTAAGAATTGGAGCTTGTACCAGTGCTTCTTTTAGTTTCCCAAAGGCATTTTCACATTCCTCAGTCCAAGTGAACACTTGATTTTTCCTAGTCAATCTGGTTAATGGAATTGAGATTTTTGCAAAATCTTTTATAAATCTTCTATAGTAACCAACCATTCCCATGAATGATCTGACTTCAGTGACATTAGTAGGCCTTTTCCAAGCTTGCACTGCAATGACTTTATTGGAGTCCACAGCTATTCCTTTTTTTGATATAATATGGCCTAGAAAGTTCACTTCATTCTGCCAAAAAGTGCATTTTGAAAACTTTGCTTTCAAGTCTTCCTGTCTCAATTTCTCAAATACTATATGCAAATGGTTCTCATGCTCTCTAACTGACTTAGAATAAATTAGTATATCATCAATAAATATTAATACAAACTTATCCAAGTATTCTCTGAAAATCCTATTCATCAAATCAACAAAATAGGAAGGAGCATTTGTTAAGCCAAATGGCATCACCAAAAATTCATAAAGTCCATATCTGGTGTTAAAGGCTGTATACTTAATGCTTTCCTCTTCTACTTTCATCTGATGAAAGCCTGAAGCTAAATCAAGCCTGGAGAATATCTTTGCACCACTCAATTGATCAAAGAGATCATCAATTCTTGGTAAGGGGTATTTATTTTTAATTGTGACTTTATTTAATTCCCTATAGTCAATACATAATCTCAGGGATCCATCATGTTTCTTAACAAAGACTACTGGTGCTCCCCATGATGAGCTACTGGGTCTAATAAAACCTTTTTCTTCTAGTTCAACTAATTGCTTTTTCAACTCCATCAATTCCTTAGGCCCCATTCTGGTTGGTCTTTTAACCACTGGGCTAGCTCCTGGAATTATTCTAATTGAAAATTCAACTGGCCTGTGATTAGGAACTCCTCTTACTTCCCCAAACACATCATCATATTGATTAACTATGGGGATCTCTTCTAATGCAGGCATGGGTTTTTCATTTGACAATGCAGAAAGGTTGGCTGTACTTCTATTTTTGTTTGCCTCACAAAGAACAATTATTCTTTGTCCATCAGAAACCTTCAATGATATGGTGGATGTTTCCATATTTATGATAGCCTTATATCTACTCAACCAATCAACTCCTAAAATAATTCCTATGTCTGGATATTGCAACACATATAGGTTTGACTCAAACACATGTCCTCCTATATTTAATCCCAGTTGCATGCACATCATACCCATGACACATGAACTACCTATAGGGCTTCTAATTAGCAGTGGTTTATCAACAATCATACAGTTCAGTTTTAATTGTTGTGCAATATCATGAGAGATCAATGAGTGTGTAGCCCCAGTATCATATACTACTGTTAAAGGTATTGAATGGATAAGCAAAGTACCTTCAACTTGACCATGCTTTTCAACATTTGATCCCTCAGCTGCCTTGCCTTTCCCTTCCAAAGCCCCTAATTTTCCTTGCTTAAAATCTGGGCAGTTCCTCTTTATGTGACCTTCCTTCCCACAATGGTGACAATTGAAGGATGCTGGTCTAGGATTGGTGCACCTATTTTTCATGTGCCCCTCTTGTCCACAGTTGTAACAAGTGATCCTTTTCTTAACTTCAGCAGTTCTGGCTTCTTCTGGTTTCTTGGTGGAAGTTATGTCTGTTTTCTTCATATCATAAGGGTGAAATTTACCCTTTCCCTTCTTGTTTTGATTATTTTTGAATGCCCTGAAATTTTCTCTAGCTTTATCATGTTGTTCAATGCTCAGAGTCAAATCCAAAACTTGATCAAAAGTTTTATCCTTATATGGTAGCATGGCTCTACTAAGGCTAGAGTTCAATCCTTGGATATATCTGCCATTCTTAGCTTCCTCAGTAGTGATGAGTACTGCACCATACTTTGCCAATGATTCAAACTTCTGAGTGTACTCAGTGACACTCATAGTCCCTTGCCTCAATTTGATGAATTCCTCCAGTAAAGATTCCTTAGCTGATGCAGGGATAAATCTGCCTTCCAACATTGCTTTAAACTGATCCCATGTTACTTCTCCTTCAGGTCTTCCAGCTATGATAACCTCCCACCAATCCAAAGCTGCTCCTCTCAATTGCCTGGATGCAATTTGCCTCTTCCTTTGGTCTTCAACTTGCATGTCTGCAAAGATTCTTTCCAAAATTCTAAGCCAATTTTGAACCCCCATAACTCCTTCTGTGCCATCAAAGGTTTTGCCTCCAAGATTGGTAAAAGTCTTGAGTAGCTTGGAAAGTTCCTCATGTGGATTTTCCTGCCTGTTGCCTACTCCATCTCTTATGGCCCTCATGAATTCTTGCACATTCACCATGGGTGGTTCACTTGTTCCTACATTTTGATGTCTGGGTCCTACCATAGCTCTATGGATATAACACTTAGGTGAGTCTGTTTTGCCTAATGCTCTATAGATTAATTCATTTTAATTTATCACTTATTCTGTCATAATAGATATCAATAGTGTAAATAAAAAAACAAAACATCCAAAGCAGTAAACACTTCTATACATTCAATGCAAACAAATTCATACAAAATTTTTGCTATGTTATTTAACAACATAGCTCTGATACCAACTGAAATGACCCTCCTATTTTTCCCCTAATTTTCATAAGAATCTTTTTTTTTTAGAAATGATATATAGATATATCATTCATTACAAATACATTTCCCAGGGTCATTTTCTTTTTCCAATAAACAAAATATATCCAGGATCTTTCACAATATAAAAATATTGTTTTAAGTCTAAATCATCCCTAACATACATATATGAAGATATCTATGTTATATTCTACTAGAATCAGAGCATGTTAATATGTAAGTAGAATTCCTTTTAAATCTATTAAAATGTGATAATTCCTTAAAAAGATTAATTATTGTAATCTGATTTTTGACCATAGAATCCACTGGAAACATGTACTATAGCCTGTTATTCTAATTGAGAAGTGATCAAGCAATAATCAGTGGAAAGCAAGCTTTTTATATGGATGATTGTGTTAAAGTCTACACAGTGTCAAACTCAGGCTAAAAGAAAGTGGATCCTAAGTGAACACAATCAACATCTAGGCGTAATGGAAACGCGCCTAACTAACACATGAGAGGTCACGAGTTCGAGTGCTATGCTGGTCGGTTCAAACCCAATTTTTGTTTTTTTTTCTCCTGTGAACAAGATTGTCTGAACCTAATATATACTTTGGCTATGAAACAGCTCCAAACTTTTTAATTTAAATCCTTAGTTGTTGGCTTGACCCAGGCTCAAGAAAAGGGCTATGTTAGCCTTGTTCTGGTTTGCACTACTCAGTTACATAATACATGCTATATTATTTTCTTTTTGAAGCAATTCAAACTCTTTCTATCAGATTTTATTTTAGGTGACACGGCACAACTAGGCAATGCCAGGGTAGATATACCAATTACGCATCTGGACTAGTGGTGACGCATAGCAGCCACTACCGCCCACCTCGAACAACACTCCCAATCAAGGGTGGCCACCAAATCAATCACAAGTAATAGAATGGTATCGAAGAAGTGTGTCCGATCAGAGGTGCTACCTCATTGGTCCGTCAATCGCTCCTGTTTTAGCCACCTTATGCCAACTCACGGGAGTTGGGTCCACGTATATACCTTAGGATCGTCGCCACCATCCTACTTCATTCTGGAATCTCCACCGCGTACACGGTTGTCAAAGTGGTTTTCGGTATCGACAGAGAGTATGTCCATATCCGATCCCGGTCTCTTTGCCAACCAATCGTTATTATAACCCGTGGTTATAACTTTTAAAAACAATACTTTACTTCAAAATAAAATATCATTTCAAACCATATCTTTATCAAAATAAAGATTTATCATTTCCAAATCATTTCAATATTCCAAAATATCGTATCCTTTCAAACTTCTTTTCAAATCATTTCAATATATCAAAATATCATATCTTCCAAAAACTTAAATTTCAAATCATCTCAATCTCAAAATATCATATCTTTGATAGTTATACTTCGAAACCAAAAATCATTTTTATTTCAATACTATACCCATTTCAAAACAATATCATTTCCATTTCAAACATATATTCACCTTTCAAATAGTCTATACTTTCAAAGTTATAATTCTTTTGAAATAAAACATTTGAAATCATTTTACTTTAAAAATCACAACATTTCGAAAACATATATTTGAAATCATCTTTTAATTCTACAAATTTACAAATTTATTAAATTAAACCCAAATTTCAAATTTTAATTTTCATTTCAAACCATCATTTTCAACTCAAATTCAGTTTACTAACAAACCATTTCAAATCTTATAAATTTCAAATATAGGTTTAATTCACAAAATACAATATTCAATCTTTAGTATATTTCAAAGCTTAAATATCCCACATTTCATAAATTCAAAATCATATATATACATTTCAAAATATCAAAATATTATTCAAAACATCATTCATTTATATATCATTTAAATATCATTTGAATCCATTCTTTTTATTAAATTTAAATACCATTTTAAACTCACATAAAAATCAAATTCTTCCATTTAAAACCATTTAAATGTCTCTTCATTATCTTTAGCATTTTTAACATTTTATTTCCAAAATTATATCATTTTCCAATGATTATTTTTCACTAAAATTTATTAAAACAACAAAATATAGTTTCCGTAGCACTTACAAAATGCTATGTAAAGTTATAGTTTAAAATAGTTCATTTAACAAAACGACAGCACTTAAATGCTGTAATATATTTCCATTAATATTAAAATAAACTTAAATGTTAAGTTTAACCACTACAGCACTTACAAAGTGCTATAATAGCCTTTATTCCAAATTAACTCTTTAGTTCATTTAAACAACTACAGCAATTACAAAATGCTGTAATATCTTTTACATACATTTCAAAAATACTGTCAAATCAAATTTAGAGCTTAATTACCATTTCACAAATTTAACTAAATTTCCAATTTATTTAATTAACTTAAACCTTTAATTAAAACCAAATTTCACATTTCCTAGTCAAGTTATATTTTAAAAGATCACCTTTAAACATTCATTTATTTAACCACTTAAATTCATAGAAAAATCAATAATACTTTAATAAATCACTTAAATTCAAATTTAATCAAATTATCATATTTACCATTTCCAAATAAAATTTAATATCCATTTTATTTATATAACTTAAAATATCATTTTTAACCAAATTCCAAATTTCCAACTTAAGTTATATTTCAAAAATCCAGTTAAACCATTCATAAATTACATTTTTAACACATAGAAAAATCATAATTTCTTTATTTTAAAACATTTCAAAAATCTATTTAAATCAAATTTCATAAATTTATAATTTTTAAAATACTTAAAAATATCCAAAACACTTTATAAAATAACCACGGGCCTGTATATAATTTTCTAACTTAGGTCAAGTGATACGGATATGTATCATTTCAATCCGCAGTTAAAAAGAAAAATCCGGGTTCTATCATTTCAAACCCGCAATCCCAAGTTAAAATAATTTAAATAAAAATCGTTCAGGCCTATCATTTCAGCCCATAATGATTTTTCCCTATTCTAAAGTCCGTTCGGGTATGTATAATTTCAACCCATAGTGATTCTAATCTACAGGGAACTTGCAATGGTGATAACAGATATAAATAACAGAATAACATTAAATAACAGTAACATATGATATAACAGGTGTAATAACAGGTGTGAACATCATATGATAATAATATAAGCATATATAACATGATAATATATTTCTATAGATTCACAGGGTGTCAATTTACTAGTTATATAGGTACATATTGTCCAGTGAGAATAACTCACCTGTATTGAGCTGGAGATGACAACTAACACACACATCATAGAATCCACAAAGGCACGAGAGTATGATAGTGATTTGAGTGTGGGAGAGACAAGACTAAATGCCTTGAATACATGAAACAAACCAATACAATATACATGAATAAACACTACACAACAATTTAAATAACTTGTATATTCAAGCACAAATCAATTCCAAACCAATTGCACTTGCCTCCATCTAGCATAGGCTCAGCCATGGATGGAAAATACATGAATAAGGCTTGCTCTAAGGTCTGGTTGTGGACCTATAGGGGTCGGCCTAACCTAGAGAAGGTGGTGGACAAGTTTGTGAAGCAAAAATCTAATATTACAACGCAAAAGCATTGAATTCAAGGCAACTAAAGGGCTCGGCCTAGGTCATGGAGGACATGGCTATCTCAGGTGGGGTCAGTAGGTGGTGTGTAGAGGTGTCTCAGGTCTGAAACAGGTTGGTGGTGGTGGTGGTTGGTCGGCCTAGGTGGTGGAGAGAGGTGGTGGAAGGAGGATGTGCTTGGCTATGGGATCTAGGTGATGTTGCATCAAAACTATGGTGGTTCTTCATCACATAGGAGCTAGGCTATGGCATGGGAAAGGGCTGGAGGAGGTGTTGGTCAGAGGGGATGGTGGTGGAGGTGGCCAAGGTGGTGGATGTGGTGTTGGCCGATCCAAAGAAGAGGAGGACAAGTGCAAAATCATGTGAAAACAAAGGAAAACATAGAAAAGAAGAAGGTTTTTACCCAAAATCTTTGCAAATGATGATGGCCATGATTTTTGTGATTGATAAGAGTTTGTATACGGAAATAAAAAGAAAAATAAGCAGCTGAAAGAAAAGTTAAGGTCGGCCAAAGAAATTGAATGAAAAAGGTTGGAAAACGAAGAGACGGGAAAACAAAGAGCCTTGGGCAAACCAAGAGTCACAAACTCTTCAAATTTCCATTATTAATTTAGAAATTTGTAAATACATATAAAAATGATAAATAAAGATAAAACTCAGTAAAGAAAATTAATATATAAAATAAATAATTAAATTTTAATTATATAGCATTTAAATTAAGAAAATGGCTAAAATTTGCAAACTAGGCTTTAAAAATTTAGAAATAACCTCAATACACTTTGGAAACATTTATTTTAATTTGAATACATGTAAAATGAATAAAATAAAGTAAAACACAGAAAATAAGAGTGCATGCATAAAATAAATAAATAAATTTTAATTATATATAATTAAATTAAGAAAATAGCAAAGAAAATAGAAATTAGGCTTTAAAATTAGAAAACAATTTCAGTAGACTTTAGAAAAATTATATTATCATTTGTAAAAATATTAAAAGACAAAATATACATCAAATAACATATTAGCACATATTTAAAATAAAATATAACAAAGAAAAAGTAATTTATACAATTTAAAATAGACAAAATTGCAAAATAAACAATTTATACTCAAAATTGAAATGTACATATCTTTTGCAGTTTAACTCCGTTTTCAACGAAACGAAAAGTAGTATTCATGTTAATAAATCTATTGTCATAATAAAAGATAAAATTTATAATTTCAAATATTTAAAATTTAAATTTAAAAGTCAAAGTTTGACTATTTGACCAAAATTCACATTTTCTGGAAATATTAAATTTAGTCATATTTGGAATGCTAATCCACATCAAAATCAAAGTTTATATTTAAAATAACAAAGTTTATTCTTTTTCATAAATAAAGCTTTTTAACCAGGAAAAATCAATTTAGAAATATTTGTAAAATACAGGGTTGTTACACTCTCCCCCACTCAAAACTTTTCGTCCCCGAAAAGGAACGAGGTACGGGAAAGCACATAAAAAGATAGAATGAAATAGAATTAAGACAAGATGATAAGAAGATTGGAATTACACCTGATAACTATGGTTATAGGTAAGTTTAACAAGGTGGAGATGGTCTTCCCAAGATTCTCCAGAATCAGGAACACAAGTACGAAAAGATCCTCTAGAATCCGATTCACTCTTTCCGCTTGACCGACAGTCTGTGGGTGGAAAGCAGTGCTCAGATTTAAAATGAGTACCAAAGATTATAAAGATTATAGAAAGATTTCTAAGCAAAAAGATTATAGATAGATGCCTATACCAGTCTGTAGCAAGATAAGGAAAAATAAGGACAACTAACATACAGTTTGAAAAACAAAATTAGGTAATAAGTTTGAAAAACAAAATAAGATAATAGGTTTGAAATTTCCATGGTTTCAGCTTAACTGATAATTAATTTTACACAAGTTAAATAAATCTTAACTATCTCTAATTTCATTATCTTATCATCAAATTTTCTTAAACAAACAATCTCTAAAATCATGATTTGATTAAAATTAAGTGTATAACATTCAATAAATTTAATTATTCTTTATTCCTAATTATAATTAAATTTATCCCTCTCAAATATTTTATCACATATGTTAAATATGCTTACACTTATTATAACTGTTTTAATTTATTCCTAATTCCCTTAACATCATTTGTATTGTAAATTATTCAATTAACCTTTTAGTCTATTTACCTGTGTTAATCTTTTTATAACTAAAATTTAAGTGTATAATATTTATTATAACCACTCAAATTTTATTTATAAAAATCTTTTTATATTGTATATTATCCAATTACATTGTTAACTTCTAAAAATTAAGGTAAGTTATATTGGAATGCAATTGAGAATTATACAAATAAAACTTTCTAAATTAATATACACTATAAACATCCTAATTCAATCATTTCAAGCTTGAATCATCTATTCAAAAATTTTGATTTTCTTTTTATACTTGAAGTTATTATTTAAGATAGAATTTAAGAATAAAATCTCTGATTCCTTTCAAACCATTTAGAGATAGATAAATGTATGTACATAATTTGTCAAATCAAATTTAAATCATATATCTATATATTTTATAAACCAATCATATTTTAGAAATTTATATCAATCATGTTTCCAAAAACAAAGCTGTAGCAAGACTACAGAATGGTTTCTTCACTTCGAAACTCGAAAATGAACGTCGATGATGCTGCAGTCATCACCGAAATTATTTTCCAGCGACAAAGAGAAGAGCACTTAATTTTTAAACTTTAAAATCCTTTAGAGACAAAAAAAAAATTTATTCAAAAATACTTTAAATAATATCCTTTTAAAAATTTTAAACACAAGGTTTGAAATCCATCGGAAATTAAACTCTTTAAATTTCTTGTTTTAAATTCATTTCAGTTCCCAAATAAATTTATAAAAAACTATTTATAAATTCCTTTGTAGAACAATAAATGATAAATCAAGTATTATCATTTTAAATAATCAATTTAAACCAATTTATTAAGTTCCATAAATTTACTTATATATTAAAATTAACCAAATTTTAAAATAATATTGTATCGGTTTGTTCTGTCAAATTGTTTTAGAAATCCTATCGATAGCGTTGATCAGACGAATCGATCGGAAACCCAAATCGACATCAACAACTCAAACAACACAATATATAATAAAATATAGATTTAAAAGTACAATTCAAAATGTTGGAGATAGTTTAGAAACAAAGACAAGATGATTAATTAACAAAATATGAAGATGGATAAGCTTAAATAAATCGCAGGCAACCTTAACCGGGTCAACCGTGACTTAATGAATAAGAGCAAATGTGGATTTTCCTGGGGTAAATCTACATCCGATCTCAAGAGATAGAGTTTGGAATAACAAAAGATATTAGCATCTAAACCAAGGATAAATATAAATCTCTGGTGAATCGATGCAAATTTGTAAAGGAGTTTTCCCCCTTTTACAAGTCATTAGAATATTGGCGAGACCACCAATTCACTATAAAGCTCATTCGAAGCGGAGTTATGGGATACTCCAGAATCAAAAGAAGATGAATAGTGAGGGACAAGAATGAATTTTGGAACCGCAGGGAACGTTCCAAAAATTAAAAGGAAATTCGAATCAAGAGGAAAAGATTCAAACTCGAACGAAAGTGATTCTGTAAATAAATCTACTCTATATGCTGAGTTTTGCCTCAAAGCCAAAGCTCTGATACCAACTGTAATGACCCGATATTTTCAACCATTCGCATCCATTATAAGTGTATAGGTAGACACTCATGTCGGAGTTGAATTTCTCAAAATACCGCGTTGTAATTAAAATTTGGCAAATCTCAGAATATATAGTAAATAAATGTAATCACAGATTACAGACATAGAGTAAAATAATGCAGCGGAAGTAAAAGAAATAGTAGTTCATGAAGCTACTATATAAATATAACAAGGTTACATAAGATACAACAGAAGGGATATAGTACAACAGTAGTCTAAATACAATAACCAAGTACAAGCTGAGTAGAACAACAGAACTGAAATAGATAGGACAAGACAAGCATATAATCTCCAGCGATTCAAATCTCCAGAAAATGGAATCCGAATTTGTGAATAACTCAGGCTGACATGAGCGTAAAGCAAAACACAAAACACTCGAGTCAGGACAATATATACTTATATAATGTAAACCAACTCAAGTGAACTGTAATAAAGGTACAAGTAACTTAGAAGATGCTTGGGACCACCCATCCTCTAAGGATCCGTTAAACTATCTACTATGTAGTAATATTCGATATTATAATAGTGTCTAAATAAGTAAAGTATAATCATATAGAAAATAGCGTTAAGGGGATGGAGAACCTTAACGCGGTCGGATCTTAAAATCATAATCGTAGTAAAGCTCGATATGGTAGGTGACACGGCACAACTAGGCAATGCCAGGGTAGATATACCAATTACGCATCCGGACTAGTGGTGACGCATAGCAGCCACTACCGCCCACCTCGAACAACACTCCCAATCAAGGGTGGCCACCAAATCAATCACAAGTAATAGAATGGTATCGAAGAAGTGTGTCCGATCAGAGGTGCTACCTCATTGGTCCGTCAATCGCTCCTGTTTTAGCCACCTTATGCCAACTCACGGGAGTTGGGTCCACGTATATACCTTAGGATCATTGCCACCATCCTACTTCATTCTGGAATCTCCACCGCGTACACGGTTGTCAAAGTGGTTTTCGGTATCGACAGAGAGTATGTCCATATCCGATCCCGGTCTCTTTGCCAACCAATCGTTATTATAACCCGTGGTTATAACTTTTAAAAACAATACTTTACTTCAAAATAAAATATCATTTCAAACCATATCTTTATCAAAATAAAGATTTATCATTTCCAAATCATTTCAATATTCCAAAATATCGTATCCTTTTAAACTTCTTTTCAAATCATTTCAATATATCAAAATATCATATCTTCCAAAAACTTAAATTTCAAATCATCTCAATCTCAAAATATCATATCTTTGATAGTTATACTTCGAAACCAAAAATCATTTTTATTTCAATACTATACCCATTTCAAAACAATATCATTTCCATTTCAAACATATATTCACCTTTCAAATAGTCTATACTTTCAAAGTTATAATTCTTTTGAAACTAAAACATTTGAAATCATTATACTTTAAAAATCACAACATTTCGAAAACATATATTTGAAATCATCTTTTAATTCTACAAATTTATTAAATTAAACCCAAATTTCAAATTTTAATTTTTATTTCAAACCATCATTTTCAACTCAAATTCAGTTTACTAACAAACCATTTCAAATCTTATAAATTTCAAATATAGGTTTAATTCACAAAATACAATATTCAATCTTTAGTATATTTCAAAGCTTAAATATCCCACATTTCATAAATTCAAAATCATATATATACATTTCAAAATATCAAAATATTATTCAAAACATCATTCATTTATATTTCATTTAAATACCATTTGAATCCATTCTTTTTATTAAATTTAAATACCATTTTAAACTCACATAAAAATCAAATTCTTCCATTTAAAACCATTTAAATGTCTCTTCATTATCTTTAGCATTTTTAACATTTTATTTCCAAAATTATATCATTTTCCAAAGATTATTTTTCATTAAAATTTATTAAAACAACAAAATATAGTTTCCGTAGCACTTACAAAATGCTATGTAAAGTTATAGTTTAAAATAGTTCATTTAACAAAACGACGGCACTTAAATGCTGTAATATATTTCCATTAAAATTAAAATAAACTTAAATGTTAAGTTTAACCACTACAGCACTTACAAAGTGCTATAATAGCCTTTATTCCAAATTAACTCTTTAGTTCATTTAAACAACTACAGCAATTACAAAATGCTGTAATATCTTTTACATACATTTCAAAAATACTGTCAAATCAAATTTAGAGCTTAATTACCATTTCACAAATTTAACTAAATTTCCAATTTATTTAGTTAACTTAAACCTTTAATTAAAACCAAATTTCACATTTCCTAGTCAAGTTATATTTTAAAAGATCACCTTTAAACATTCATTTATTTAACCACTTAAATTCATAGAAAAATCAATAATACTTTAATAAATCACTTAAATTCAAATTTAGTCAAATTATCATATTTACCATTTCCAAATAAAATTTAATATCCATTTTATTTATATAACTTAAAATATCATTTTTAACCAAATTCCAAATTTCCAACTTAAGTTATATTTCAAAAATCCAGTTAAACCATTCATAAATTACATTTTTAACACATAGAAAAATCATAATTTCTTTATTTTAAAACATTTCAAAAATCTATTTAAATCAAATTTCATAAATTTATAATTTTTAAAATACTTAAAAATATCCAAAACACTTTATAAAATAACCACGGGCCTGTATATAATTTTCTAACTTAGGTCAAGTGATACGGATATGTATCATTTCAATCCGCAGTTAAAAAGAAAAATCCGGGTTCTATCATTTCAAACCCGCAATCCCAAGTTAAAATAATTTAAATAAAAATCGTTCAGGCCTATCATTTCAGCCCATAATGATTTTTCCCTATTCTAAAGTCCGTTCGGGTATGTATAATTTCAACCCATAGTGATTCTAATCTACAGGGAACTTGCAATGGTGATAACAGATATAAATAACAGAATAACATTAAATAACAGTAACATATGATATAACAGGTGTAATAACAGGTGTGAACATCATATGATAATAATATAAGCATATATAACATGATAATATATTTCTATAGATTCACAGGGTGTCAATTTACTAGTTATATAGGTACATATTGTCCAGTGAGAATAACTCACCTGTATTGAGCTGGAGATGACAACTAACACACACATCATAGAATCCACAAAGGCACGAGAGTATGATAGTGATTTGAGTGTGGGAGAGACAAGACTAAATGCCTTGAATACATGAAACAAACCAATACAATATACATGAATAAACACTACACAACAATTTAAATAACTTGTATATTCAAGCACAAATCAATTCCAAACCAATTGCACTTGCCTCCATCTAGCATAGGCTCAGCCATGGATGGAAAATACATGAATAAGGCTTGCTCTAAGGTCTGGTTGTGGACCTATAGGGGTCGGCCTAACCTAGAGAAGGTGGTGGACAAGTTTGTGAAGCAAAAATCTAATATTACAACGCAAAAGCATTGAATTCAAGGCAACTAAAGGGCTCGGCCTAGGTCATGAAGGACATGGCTATCTCAGGTGGGGTCAGTAGGTGGTGTGTAGAGGTGTCTCAGGTCTGAAACAGGTTGGTGGTGGTGGTGGTTGGTCGGCCTAGGTGGTGGAGAGAGGTGGTGGAAGGAGGATGTGCTTGGCTATGGGATCTAGGTGATGTTGCATCAAAACTATGGTGGTTCTTCATCACATAGGAGCTAGGCTATGGCATGGGAAGGGGCTGGAGGAGGTGTTGGTCAGAGGGGATGGTGGTGGAGGTGGCCAAGGTGGTGGATGTGGTGTTGGCCGATCCAAAGAAGAGGAGGACAAGTGCAAAATCATGTGAAAACAAAGGAAAACATAGAAAAGAAGAAGGTTTTTACCCAAAATCTTTGCAAATGATGATGGCCATGATTTTTGTGATTGATAAGAGTTTGTATACGGAAATAAAAAGAAAAATAAGCAGCTGAAAGAAAAGTTAAGGTCGGCCAAAGAAATTGAATGAAAAAGGTTGGAAAACGAAGAGACGGGAAAACAAAGAGCCTTGGGCAAACCAAGAGTCACAAACTCTTCAAATTTCCATTATTAATTTAGAAATTTGTAAATACATATAAAAATGATAAATAAAGATAAAACTCAGTAAAGAAAATTAATATATAAAATAAATAATTAAATTTTAATTATATAGCATTTAAATTAAGAAAATGGCTAAAATTTGCAAACTAGGCTTTAAAAATTTAGAAATAACCTCAATACACTTTGGAAACATTTATTTTAATTTGAATACATGTAAAATGAATAAAATAAAGTAAAACACAGCAAATAAGAGTAAATGCATAAAATAAATAAATAAATTTTAATTATAAATAATTAAATTAAGAAAATAGCAAAGAAAATAGAAATTTGGCTTTAAAATTAGAAAACAATTTCAGTAGACTTTAGAAAAATTATATTATCATTTGTAAAAATATTAAAAGACAAAATATACATCAAATAACATATTAGCACATATTTAAAATAAAATATAACAAAGAAAAAGTAATTTATACAATTTAAAATAGACAAAATTGCAAAATAAACAATTTATACTCAAAATTGAAATGTACATATCTTTTGCAGTTTAACTCCGTTTTCAACGAAACGAAAAGTAGTATTCATGTTATTAAATCTATTGTCATAATAAAAGATAAAATTTATAATTTAAAATATTTAAAATTTAAATTTAAAAGTCAAAGTTTGACTATTTGACCAAAATTCACATTTTCTGGAAATATTAAATTTAGTCATATTTGGAATGCTAATCCACATCAAAATCAAAGTTTATATTTAAAATAACAAAGTTTATTCTTTTTCATAAATAAAGCTTTTTAACCAGGAAAAATCAATTTAGAAATATTTATAAAATACAGGGTTGTTACACATCCCCCACTTGGAGGCCCAAAAATAACAGCTACGGATGCTGCAGTCATCCATAGTTAATAATTCTAGGTGACCAAAAACGATAATGTTAGATAAATTGATATACCAGAAACACATGGATATGGAAAAAGTTTAAAAACTTCAAAACAACTTTCACATTCCATTCCAAAAACCCATTTCAACATTCTTTACATAATCCCACAACGTTAACCACGTTCAGAAAAATATAATTATTACAATATACTTCAAGAGCGACATATGAAGATGCCCCCTTGGTGATCATAGTATATAATAGGCAATAAACAACTTTGCCTTAACAAAACAACACAAGGGAATCATATGAGAGAGAACTCAAATAACTACATGCCTCCTGCACGACTTCGAAAGCTTATTCATCTTAAGAGGTATCTGAAAACCTCAAATCTCAAGCTATTCAAAATCAATTGAGTAAACGAGAGTTTAAGGGGAAAACATAAACTTTGAGTCAGACATAAAGTCTGATATGAATAATAATCTACCATCTCAAATCATTTAGATATCTAGTGAGACCACGCCACTTAGCGGAACGGGATTCCCCTCACTAGTATCTTAAAAACTTTTATAAACATTTTTCTATGCTCCTGCATCCACAATGGTTAAATCAATTCAAAACATTATTATGTGATGATATGTAAAATAATTGAATTAATCCTGGATTACCAATCCCCATTCATTTTGACTATCTGTCATAGTTATAGTTTCTAGGATTACTATTAACATAATAGTTTTCATGGGCTGACTAATAACTGGTTAAACATTAATGGACTCCCTGTTCACTTATATAGTTTTCATGGGATCTCTATAAACCTATTGGTAACTGCAATATCATTTCTTTTATCCTAGTTTTCATGGGCTGACTAGGATATTGACTAATTGTCAATATCTTTTTTTTACCTTAGTTTTCAGGGGTTAACTAGGAACCTATTGACTATTTGTCAATATTTCATTTTCTTATTCGGATATAGTTTTTCATAGGCTAACTATAAACCTGTCTAACTGACATCTTCAAGCATACATAGTTTTCATAGGCTAACTATGAACCTATTGGCCCTTGCTAATATCCTTTCCCTTACACAGTTTTCATGTGCTAACCGTGAACCTGTTGGCCCCTGCTAATATCTTTAATTTATATTCACTACTGGGTCAACCTAACTGGTTATTCTGCCTTTTCCTAAAGTACCATTTTGGGTTCATTATGAAGTGAATATATATATATATGGAGAAGCAAATAATATAACTTGGTTAATTCTTTTAACCCGTTAAGACTACTTCAAAAATTCCGTTCCAAAATACTTTGTTCATTAATATGCCATGGTTTTGCTTTTAAATGAGATTGGGTTATTTGTTTTGAAAACTATACTTTTGAAATCTTCGAAACCTTGCTTTCATAGTCACTGGATAGCCTCCTTCAAAAGCATATATCTCTTTTCAAAACATTAGACTCCTGCCTTTTAAAATACTTTAAAATCCTTCTTTCAAAACCTTTGAATATAATAAAGTGTTACTTATTAATTATTAGAACCATAGCTTCGAAACCATTGGAAGTATCTCTTCCTAAAGTATTGAAAGTCCCCCTTTCGACATCATTGGGTTTATTTAAAAATATCATTTGGGTCAAAGTAAATATAAACGAAAGTATCTCTTTCGAACCCATTCTTTTCCATATAAAAATATTGGCGAATTTATGATGGTGTCAGAACCATCCTTTTCGACAGAGTCGAAAGCGTATATTAAAAATACCGAAGGATAACTGCGAAACCTCTTCCGAAGCCAGTGCCTTTGAAAGGCAAAAGAATCGGCGGTAGGGCTTCGACTGTGTCGGAACCCCATCTTTCGAAAGAATTGATTTATAATTAAAGGAACTCTTTCGAAAGCCCTTTTTCTTTTAAAACAAACATGGAGACCCCTTCGAAAGCCATTATAAAACTCCTTCTGAAAACATATGTATCGACTAAGTCGAAAGCTTAGTAAAACAAAGGCAACCGCTTAACTTTTTAAAACAATCTAAGGTATCGACTCCATTAGAAGCATGCTTTCGGCACCATACCTTACGCCTTTCTCCAATCCACTACGTACCACCTAGATGATACCCTGTGTATTGGTTAGGGCTTAATTGTAGGATCGTTTTCACCCTAGAATGGGGGTGAATAGGGTAATGCTAATAATAATAAAAATTAATGCGGAAATAAAAATAATAACAGAAAGTAATGCAGTAAAAATCACACACAGATTTACCCGGCTTCGGCATAAACCTACCTACGTGCTACCCCCAAAGTTTCTACTAGATATTAAGTAGTCAGACACTTACAAACAAATGTAAACTTGCGACACCCGCTAACTTGACTAACCTAACACTAAGCTCAAAATCCTGCCACAACTCAGCCACTGAGTTACGAATTCCCGAACTACAAAACCGTAGTCCGTACCTAGTTACACAACTAGAAATTCACCAAAATTTAAAAAGAAAATTACAAATAAAATTAAACAACAAAACCCTATTATTATTTTTTAACTAAAGCCTAAAAAATAAAGACCGACCTACAAAAAAATAAAGACGTCTTCCCCCTTTTCTTTTTCTCTATGAAATGGCTTCGGCCGATTCTTTTATTTGCTCTCAAAAAAATTAGGGTTTTATTTGAAGCACCGCATGAAAATTAGAAGCTCGAATTCTTTGATGCTTTCGTTCCTGTTTCGCTGCTTCTTTTATCAGTGTTCTTTGATTTTCTTTGCAGCCGCTTCACGATCGAGTTTGAATGGAACAGAAATTGGTATGCCCCTTTTCAATTTTACTTATGTTCGACTTGATTGCTCTGTTGATTTGTTTGAACTTGAACTCGATGCTTATTGATGATGATATGGGTTTATTTATAGGGATGAAAACCCTATAATCTTGTTCGTATAATTTGTTTGAATTTTTCATGATGTTCTGCTCGGTCATTCGTTTTTTGATCGTGCGATAAGTATGATTCCTGACTTCTTCATCTTATCATGGTTTGAATTTTGTTTTAGTCGATTCCGTTCTATGCTCCTTTGACTTCGGCATTTGAATTTTTTGAGATAATACATTGGGTTAATTTTGATTGACTGGCTCATCATAGACTTGCTGGCAATTTTCGAACTGCTACTAATAATTGTTGATTAACCACGGCTTCAACTGATAATTTTCGATTTCCTATTACACTTTGAAACTACTCCTTGACTTGTTCAAACTGCTACAGTTAATAACCGTAAACATATGCACTGCTTCACTGTTATACACATGTAACATGCTTCACTGTCTTGTTTTTGATGTGTCATCTCCATGTATATACATACATATATGTATGCATATGTGTGTGATGCCTCGGCTTCAATTCTGGTTGTATTGTGTTGTATGTGTTCATGTGATCATATCTGAGTGCATGCATTTGTGTCTGTTTCATGTGAGCTTGTTACTGTGCTATAGCCTGGTTTGGTTTAAGTTCCATGTTCTCATGTTGGTTTGTATGCATGTGTGTGATCATGAGTCTTCTTGTAGTGTCTTGCATTTGCTTCGAATCCATGTCTGAAATGATTCATGTGTATTTGGAGTCTTCATGTTTCATGTTGAAACTAAGCTTGTTGTTGTTGTGAACATTGAATGCTCTGACTAGTCTGGGTTCTGACATGTTGTATGTGTGTGATCATGTTTGTCTCTGGTCTGGTTCATCTTGCCCATTTCACTCTGCATTGATGACTTTTCTGTTTTGTTACTGCATATATGTATACATGTGTGCATACATGTATATATGTATGCTGTTTCCCTCTGAGTTGCTGTCTTGTTTTGTTCGAGTCATACTTGCTTTATCCTTGTGCACATTTTTGTGTTCTGGGTTCAATTTTGTTGTATGTTAAAGTCTGGTTATTTTGGTGGTCCGGTGCACTTTGTGTCTGGTCTGGTTTTGCACTGAAGTATGTATATGTGTATGGTGCACTTGAAACTGAACTTGTTATGCTTGGACATTCTGCGGGGTTGATCTAGTTGAACTCGAGCTCCATGCTTTTCTTGTTCGAACTGCTTTCATGTTGCCTTTGTATTCTCTAGAGTCTTGTGAAATTTGAAGTGGACATCTCTGTTTCATGTTGCATTGTTGTCTGGTTGCATATATATCGGTGCATTATGGTCTGGTCTATGTTGCATCCCTTGAAATAGTTTGCATTTGTATAGAACTGGTTCTACATGTTGTTTGGTCTGGACATTACTCATTTATGTTTTCTTGTTGATTTAATCTCCATTTCATTGTTTGAGCTGCATGCTCTAATATGTACTTGTGTGTACCTCTTCTGTTCACCAATGCTTATGCATTTGAGTGGTACCTTTTTGTATGCATGTTCATGTTGACTCTATTTGTTTGTGCATTTCTTCTTGCAGTTTGGTTTCATGTTGAAGTTTTGTTTTTTGCTTTGCACCTGAGTTGAATCCAGTCTTTGACTTGGGTTTGAACTTGTGCTCACCTGTCCCTGCAATTTTATCAAGCAAGTGTATATTGGCGTGCACGACCTTGTGACATGTACAGTGATACATTGTGCATGTTACAAGTTTTTCGTGTATGATGAATTAAACAAAAATGACAACGAACAACCCAAATAACTGAGGAAAATAATATATTCAAAATACACTTTATTTTGCACTACAAAATATTTTCTTTTTCCATTTTACTGCGTCAGTGTTTATTTTGCAGATAGTTTAGACGTTGGATACAAGCTGGAACAGAGTTGAAGATCAAATACGAGTGTTGAGTGAATATATGTAGTTAGGTAAACATTGTAAACTGAAAATTGTGTTGTAATTGAAATTGTATTGTAAATGAAAATGTGTAAATGTAGTGAGAGCTCAAATTTGTACTATTTGAATTTGTAATAAAATATTTGTTTAAATATGATTCTGAGTTATTTATTTTATTCAACAAATATTTATTTAATTATGTGAAAAATAAAATAGTACAACAACAAATACATTTAAATGAATATATATATATATATATATGTTTATTATCATCAAACAAAAATCATATACTAGCATATTCTACAATCTCCCCCTTTTGATGATAACAAACATATATTAAGATTTTGACTCTATTAAATGTATTTGTTCTTGATGAATTACATTAGCTCCCCATATTTGAATGCTCCCCCTACAACAAAGCTCTCCCTTCATATATGCATGAAAATTGAATAAAAAATATGCAAATAAAATCTTCTAACTTATTTGCCAAAATCTTAACTTTTCTCTCCCCCTTTTGTTATCAGCAAAAGAGTAACAGTGTTAGAAAAGAGTGATAAAGTGATAGACATTAATAAAACATTAATACCTAATCGAGTATAAATATTAAATTTCAATAAAAAATCAAACAAAAATCATAAATACCCTGTTAGGCGTATATTCCACTTTAGAGTGATAGGGGTGATGTCGGCATAGAAAACCATATAGTCGTATTAATTTATGGTATATTTATGACAGGATATTGTTGAATACTTACTAACCATGCATAACCGTTAGGACTTTTAAATGAGATTAGTAGTATTCCTTAATTTTTATTGAAAAATTAATTTCAAGCATCTTCTAACCACACATAACCGTAAGGACTTTTAAATGGGATTAGAATCAACTCATCTATTTAATAATCAATTTTGATATGTGTTCCATACATGCATAACTGTGAGGACTTTTAAATGAGCATGAAAGCACATAATCAAAGATTCCAAGTAGTTCACCCATGCATAACCGTGAGGACTTTTAAATGAGAGTGAATACTTTTGGATAATTTTATTGCTAATTAAAAAAATGAATAATTTCCCGCTTACATACCACATTTTGACATCCTATATTGAATTTATATGAGTGATAGTCATTAGAAATATGATAGAAATAGAAATGGACATGGAATTTTTACCAACCAAAGTTATTACAAATTTTGTTTAAATTTTTAAAGAAATTTACTAAATATACTGTCTCATGTCATAATATATGATTAATATCAACACTCATCACTTTTTCAATCACTATTTATCTTTTCGATAATCAGTAGGGAGTTAGATTAGTTAATGTAGTCATTTAAGTCAAATCCAAAAATATAAAAACAAATTTCTAAAATGCCTAATCTGAGAAGAAGCGACAAAAAACTATTTTCTCGAAGGGGTCTTGCAAAAATGTCTGCTAATTGACAATCGGTTGAAATGAAATTTATGCAGATATTTTCTTTGGAAATGTGACGCAACTTAACGAATGTCTCAACATAAAACACGTTCCACTAGTACTTTTTCTATCAACTAGACTACCAGCATAATCTGCATCTGATTACCCCTTTAACTCAAAGTTATCATTAGATAGACCAAACCGTGAGGTGTGCAACAAACACCTTATGATCCTTTTTACAGCTTTTAAATGAGATTTTTTTGGATTTGATTGAAACTGTGTACACAAGCAAGTAGAGAACATAATGTTTAGAAGCAATTAGATGAAGAAGTGATCAGTCATACCTTGATATTTCTTTTGATCAGCTACCTTACCATTTTCATCCTTGTCAAATTTAATTGCGGTGCTTAAATTTTCTCAGTTGATCACTGGACGATTGAAATCTGATTATGGTGCAGATATTCAACATATAATACATCGTTTGTTGCTCATTTTGACTCTGCCACCTTTGTACTTCTCTAGGCTAAGGAACTTTGATTTATCGTCCGTCATGTACTTGGAACGGCCAAAATCCAGGTACCATTGTTGTTGTTCCTTAGCCTACCAACACACCTACACGAGAGAAGATTTTTTGACCTATTTGTTTTCATAGGTCCATGATTGTTAGTGATAAAAAATTTTGAAAATTAAGTTTGTGTAGAACCAAGACAGTCTGTGTTTGTTCCTTTTGGCACCCAGATTTGTTTGACTTTAAGGGATTTCACATTCGTGCCTTTAGAAACCCAAATTGGCATGGTTTTCACGTGTTTGGGTCCATACCAGCAATTGTTGTGATTGTGTCCAATTTTTCTACAAATCATGCACTTGGAATTTACATGATTAGTTTCACTTCTAATTCTTTCAGATTAAGTATACCCAAGTCCTTGTCTAATAGTATTAACAGTTCGTTTCCCTAATAGCATATTTAGCGATCTTTCTCCTTTGGAAAATTTTCCTAAAGTTGTAGACAATTGTTGGACTTGTGACTTAAGAGATTCATTTTCATTCAATAACAAAGTGCACTTTTTAATAGAATTTTCTCTCCTAGTATTTTCACTTTCTTTCAAAATCAGAAATTCATTTTCAAGTGATTTAATTTTAATTTTTGATTTTTTTATTTCCTCTTCAAGTGATGGACACTTATCAAACTTAGAGCATTTGTTTCTATAGTTTTTAACCATTTGATCAAGCTGTATATTTAGTTCTGTCAAACTGTCTTTTTATAGTTGGAATAAATTCATAGACTGTGCCAAAGATAGGAAGTAAAAAAAATCCGAAATCCATTTACTTTAGGAAAATATATAAGTAATTAAGAGGGAGTAAGTTTTGATACCTCGCTTGGCTCGTCATCATCGTTGTCGCTTGTATCTCCTCGAAGACACAGATTTTCTTTTTCACTCTCATTGCCAGTGCTTTCATCATTATCCACATCACTTTCTTTCCAAGTTGCTGCAAAAATTCTCCTTTTTGGTTTCTTTCCTTTACTGAATTGATTTTGAGGACAATTTTGCTTGATATGACCAGGTTTATTGTAGTTGTGACAAATGTTCTCCTGCTCTTTGGAATTGTCTAGAACTTTGACAATTCTGTTTTCAGTTGTTGATTTTGAATTGGATTTCCATATTTGCGGTTCCACCGTTTGAATCTCTTTATTATCGGTGCCAATTCAGCTGCTCCTTCATCATCACCATCATCTTCAGTTTCTATTGTACCTTTGAGAGCTATTGATTTCTTTCGTGTATCTCCTCCTTCACGTTCTTCCTTGAATTTGATTTCTACTCATAAGTGGTGAGGTTTCCGATGAGTCCTTCGATTTTAACCTGTTTCAAATCCTTCAATTCTTGAATGGCAGTCTCTTTTGCTTCAAAATTTCGTGGAAGAATTATGAGGATTTTTCAAACTATTTCCAGCTCTGTGTATGGCTTTCCAAGTGATTTTGATTTGTATACTAGATTAGAAAGTCGTCAATACATTTCTTTGACACTTTCATCCTTTGCCATTGTGAAGTATTTGTACTCGCTACTAAGCATGGCAAGGCGAGATTCTTTAACTTGGGAGGTTCCTTCATGATTCACTTCAAGCGTGTGCCAAATTTCCTACGTATTTAGACAATGTGAGACACCATTAAATTCAATTTGATCTAATGAAAAAATAATAGAATTCATAGCTTTAGCATTAGCATTTTACAATTTATTTTCAAGTTCTGTCCATTGATCCATAGGTTTTTCAACTTCTTGATTATCTACCATTATTGTTGGTGTGCTATATCCCGTCTCAATAATATTCCATGCATCTATGGTTTTTATAAAATTTTCATTCTATTTTTCCAATATGCATATTCACCATTGAACATGGGTGATCTAACTATGACTGACCCTCAGCAAAAGCATTATAAAAAGAAGCCATTTAAAAAAAATCAAATTTTTAAAACAAAAATTGGTTTTTGTTCCTAGCTCTGATACCACTTGTAGGATCGTTTTCACCCTAGCGGGGGTGAATAGGGTGATACTAATAATAATAAAAATTAATGCGGAAATAATAATAACAGAAAGTAATGCGGTAAAAATCACACATAGATTTACCCAGCTTCGGCAAAAACCTGTCTACGTGCTGCTCCCAAGGTTTCTACTAGAAATTAAGTAGTCAGACACTTACAAACACACATAAACTTGCGACACCCGCTAACTTGACTAACCTAACTCTAAGCTCAAAACCCTGCCACAACTCAACCACTGAGTTGCGAATTCTCGAACTACAAAACTATAGTTCGTACCTAGTTACACAACTAGAAATTCACCAAAAATTTAAAAAGAAAATTACAAACAAAATTAAACAACAAAACCCTATTATTATTTTTTAACTAAAGCCTAAAAAATAAAGACCAGTCCACTAAAAAAATAAAGAAGTCTTTCCCCTTTTCTTTTTCCTTATGAAATGGCTTCGGCCGATTCTTTTATTTGTTCTCAAAAAAATTAGGGTTTCATTTGAAGCGCCGTATGGAAATTAGAAGCTTGAATTCTTTGATGCTTTCGTTCCTGCTTCGCTGCTTCTTCCATCAGTGTTCTTTGATTTTCTTTGCAGTTGTTTCATGATCGAGTTCGAATGGAATAGAAATTGGTATGCCCCTTTTCCATTTTACTTATGTTCGACTTGGTTTTTTTGTTCATTTATTTGAACTTGAACTCGATGCTTATTGTCGATGATGATATGTAGTTTATTTATAGGGATGAAAACCCTATAATCTCTTTCGTATAATTTGTTTGAATTTTTCATGATGTTCTGCTCGGCCATTCGATTTTTGCATGGGATAAGTATGATTCCTGACTTGTTCATCTTATCATTGTTTGAATTTTGTTTTAATCGATTCCGTTCTATGCTCCTTTGACTTTGGCATTTGAATTTTGAGATAATACATTGGGTTAATTTTGATTGACTGGTTCATCATAGACTTGTTAGCAATTTTCAAAATGCTACTAAAAATTGTTGATTTAGCACGGCTTCAACTGATAATTTTCCATTTCCTATTACACTTTGAAACTGCTCCTTGACTTGTTCGAACTGCTACTAATAACTGTAAACATATGCTCTGCTTCATTGTTATACACATGCAACCTACTTCACTGTCTTGTTTTTGATGTGTCATCTCCATGTATATACATACATATATGTATGTATATGTATGTGTGATGCCTCGGCTTCAATTCTGGTTGTATTGTGTTTTATGTGTTCATGTGATCATATCTGAATGCATGCATTTGTGTCTGGTTTCATGTGAGCTTCCTACTGTGCTGTAGCTTGGTTTGGTTTAAGTTCCATGTTCTCATGTTGGTTTGTATGCATGTGTGTGATCATGAGTCTTCTTGTAGTGTCTTGCATTTGCTTCAAACCATGTCTGAAATGATTCGTGTGTATTTGGAGTCTTTATGTTTCATGTTGAAACTGAGCTTGTTCTTGTTGTTGTGAGCATTGAATGCTCTGACCAGTCTGGGTTCTAACATGTTGTATGTGTGTGTTCATGTTTGTCTCTGGTCTGGTTCATCTTGCTCATTTCAGTCTACATTTATGGCTGTTCTAGTTTGTTACTGCATATATGTATACATGTGTGCATACATGTATATATGTATGTTGTTTCACTCTCAGTTGCTGCCTTGTTTTGCTCGAGTCATATTTGCTTTATCCTTGTGCACATTTTTGTGGTCTGGGTTCAATTTTGTTGTATGTTGAAGTCAGGTTATTTTGGTGGTCTGGTGCACTTGTGTTTGGTCTGGTTTTGCATTGAAGTATGTATATGTGTATGGTGCACTTGAAACTAAACTTGTTATGCTTGGACATTCTACTGGGTTGATCTAGTTGAACTCGAACTCCATGCTTTTCTTGATTTTGTTCGAACTGCTTTCACGTTGCCTTTGTATTCTCTAGTGTCTTGTGAAATTTGAAGTGGTCTTCTCTGTTTCATGTTGCATTGTGGTCTGGTTGCATATATATCAGTGCATTGTGGTCTGGTCTATGTTGCATCCCCTTGAAATAGTTTGCATTTGAAATAGAACTGGTTCTACATGTTGTTTGATCTGGACATTCCACATCCATGTTTTCTTGTTGATTTAATCTTTGTTTCATTGTTTGAGCTGTATGCTCCAATGTGTATTTGTGTGCACCTCTTGTGTTCACCAATGCTTATGGATTTGAGTGGTACCTTTATGTATGCATGTTCATGTTGACTCTGTTTGTTTATGCACTTCTTCTTGCAGTTTGGTTTCATATTGAAGTCTAGTTTTTGCTTTGCACCTGAGATGAATCCAGTCTTTGACTTGGGTTTGACCTTGTGCTCACCTGTCCCTGCAATTTTATCAAGCAAGTGTATATTGGCATGCATGACCTTGTGACATGTACAGTGATACACTATGCATGTTACAAGTAGGTCGTGTATGATGAATCAAACAAAAATGACGACGAACAACCCAAATAACTGAGGCAAATTATATATTCAAAACAAACACTTTATTTTGCACTGCAAAATACTTTCTTTTTCAATTTTACTATG
Organism: Allium fistulosum; assembly: GCA_030737815.1. Classification (NCBI taxonomy): domain Eukaryota; kingdom Viridiplantae; phylum Streptophyta; class Magnoliopsida; order Asparagales; family Amaryllidaceae; genus Allium; species Allium fistulosum. The sequence continues at coordinate 142,352,191 of CM060902.1, read as the reverse complement.
TTAGTGTTTATTTTGCAGATAGTTCATAGGCTGGACATGGGATGGAACAGAGTTGAAGATCAGATACGAGTGTTGAGTGAATATATGTAGTTAGGTGAACATTGTAAAGTGAAAATTGTGTTGTAATTGAAATTGTATTATTAATGAAAAATGTGTAACTGTAGTGAGAGCTCAAATTTTTACTATTTGAATTTGTAAAAATATTTGTTTGAATAAAATATTTGTTTAAATATGAATTCTGAGTTATTTATTTTATTCAACAAATATTTATTTAATTATGTGAAAAGTAAAATAGTACAACAACAAATAAATTGAAACGAATATATATATATATATATATATATGTTTATTATCATCAAACAAAAATCATATACTAGCATAATCTGCATTAATGGGGTTTCGACTTTGTCGAAGGCGAAAGGTAAGGGGTTAAAGGTACCCTTAATAGAGGCGGAACCTATTTTTCTGGGTTAAATGTCAAATTAAACAACTTATCTCAACTAACCTACCTACGTGTAAACTTCTTATTGGCTGCCTTAACTTTTCCTATGCTTTTCAAAACTAACCGCCATATTATTTTGGATAAGTATCAAGCTTAGAATTTTACAGATAAAACCTTCCATTGCAAATACAATTAAATCATTTAGATCCTCTTCTCAAAATAATTAATTTTTATATCAAATCACTTAAGAAATATCCCCAAAAATTACACAAAATTTACTTTGATCATGTTATATAACATATCAAAATTTCAAACCCAAATTCTCAATATATTTTCTGAAATAAATTTATAAACCCAACATGCTATATTTTCATTCAAAATTCATAGTAATCTTTCCAAAGCTTGGAAAATTATCAAACTTAAAACCTAACTATAAAATTATGTTTTGCATGACATATAGTTTTTCCATGGCATTTAAACATTAATATCACACTGTTTTTTTTCTAAAACCGTATGAACCATCATTTAAACAATCTTGTTTAAATTTAAATAAACCATAATTCAAACAAATCATCATCAAACATCATATATTTAGTAAATAGAGATGAAAATTATTAATCACCTTAATCTTTGATGAGGAAAGTGGATTGAGATGAGTTTGATTCCCCTCTTTAATTCTTTAACTTTTTCCTTGAATATCTTCTTCTTTTCTTCCAATTAATGGCTGGCATTCTTTCTTTTGCTTACGTTTATTATTTGTGAAAAAGTGATAATGAATGTGAATGGCTTAGGGGACACACACACACATAGATATAGATATATATATATATATATATATAAGGATGAGAGTCATACGAGGCCAATATATATTATGCCCTTATATAATTTATTTAGTCTATAAACCATTCTTTAAACCCATTTTTATTGTTAGCACCAAACTTGGTCACTAACACCCAAAGAGAGTTTTGTGTAGAGAGATTAATGAAGAAGATAAATTAAAACAGAGGGATGCAAACTAAATTAACTACAGAGAATAAGAACACCAGATTTATAGTGGTTCGGCGTAACTGCCTACGTCCACTTTGAGTTTTAATCTTTATTGCTTTCACAAGTAGTTGAATACAAATACAATCCGTACACTAATGACTTGAATACAAGTTTGAACTGAAAGGAATGAGTCTTGAAAGCGGCAGAGTCTCCCTAGTGTTCTCGAAAAAAGGTCCCTTTCACTGTGCCCCTGCCCTTCTATTTATAGACGAAGATGGGTTGGACTTCCCTCATGGGCCTGGAAACAACGTACCTTGGCCCGTGGTAAGTAACTTCTGCGCATCGAGCCATAGATGCCGAACGGCAATTGCCGAGCAATGGGAGGTGTACCGAGCGAGGCCTCAGTGCCGAACGATGTGAGATGACGAACGACCCTTCAATGCCGAACGACCCTTCAATGCCGAACGAGGCCTTGTGCCGAACGATGCTCTATGCCGAGCGAGGGGAGGTGTACCGAGCGAGGCCTCAGTGCTGAACGAGGTGAGATTCCGAACGACCCTTTAATGCCGGACGACCCTTCAATGCCGAACGAGGCCTTGTGTCAAATGATGCTCTATGCCGAGCGAGGGGAGGTGTACAGTGCCGAACGAGGTGAGATGCCGAACAACCCTTTAATGTCGAACAACCCTTCAATGTCGAACGAGGCCTTATGCTGAACGATGCTCTATGCCGAGCGAGGGGAGGTGTACCGAGCGAGGCCTCAGTGCCGAACGAGGTGAGATGCCGAACGACCCTTTAATGCCGGACGACCTTTCAATGCCGAACGATGCTCTATGCCGAGCAAGGGGAGGTGTGCCGAACGACCCTTCAATGCCGAACGAACCCTCAGTGCTGAGCGATGCTATATGCCGAGCGAGGGGAGGTGTGCTGAACGAGGCCTGTGCCGAGCCTCTTGTTACATGGTCAAACAACCGGGTAACACATTCCCCCCAAAGTGTATCATGTGGATGAACATGATGCGCTTTGAATCATGAGTACTCCGTGTTTTCTTTTAAGCCCCCGTTCTGTCTTTTCGATAGTGTTTTCTTTCGTCCTCCTGAATACTGTGCGAGGTAGTGAATACCGAACGACATACTGATGCCGAGCGACATACTGATGCTGAACGACATCGATGCCGATTGACATTGATGCCGAACGAGGGAGTTGCCTTGACCGGTTCTACCGGTCACTGTCTATTTGCCTTCGTTCTTTCCTATATAACCCAATACTTCTCTTCTTTCCCCCTTTTACCTTTACCTTCACTCTAACATCCTTACGAACTCGTCTTTTTCCAGACTTTCGCCAAAATCTCAACCTCCCTTTAGACTCCTAAATCTTACACGTTACTCCTCGACTACCCTCAACAACAAATCTGAGTGGATTCCACTTCTAAACCGAGCGCCTCTCTAGACTTCGACCCCTTCATCTAGGTACGAACCTTTCACTTGCTCGACTTTCTCCAATTAGGGATTTTGGATAAGACTTGAATTTATGACCTTACTCTAACCCACGAATACGCGTAGATTAGGAAGGTGGATCTGAGGTTTAAGCAAGCCTTAGGATTAAATGGAGAGGAGTATGGAAGACAGCGTCGGTCCAGTAGGAATCGGTGAGGGTTGATATGGTCGGTCGAAGGTGGCATGCGAAGTGGAGTGGTGATCATCTGGCCACCTTGTAGGGTATCACGTTTGTTCGAAGGAGTGAGTTGGAGGAGGACGTATGGTTGTGGCTCGGCATGAATTCCGTATGCCGAACGATGTGAGGGAGTGTTGGAGTGAAGTTGAAGTTGGTTTAGCGTGTCGAGCGAGATGGCTCGTTATGACCATGGCTCGGCATGAGTCCCTTATGCCGAACGGGGTAGTAGGGAGTGCAGGAGAAAAGTAGGAGATAGGTAATGTGCCGGGCGGTGCGGCTCGGCATGACTTGCCGAAGGACTCATCCATGGCGAGCGGTAGAGATGGAGGGTAGGAAGGAAGTTGGAGTTGAGGGCAAAATGCCGAGCGAGGCAGCTCGGCATGACTTCGGTTCGGCATGACTTGCCGCATGCCGAAAGGTGGAGAGGGAAAGAAGGAGAGTGGTGTACAACAACAATACTAGTCGAACACAATGCACTTCTGACTTAACTTACTTTTTACGCCCGAACATATGACAGTGAACAAGAACAAGGACTTAAGCAATTAAGCATATCGGACAATCCAGACTGATAACTCCTCTGTTTTGACAACTATAAACCAAATTTAACTTAATTAAAATGGATAATAACCTTCAACGCATAGTGTTGATGTTGAGTCCAAAACATGAACCATCTTACGACAAGCTCTCGTAAACGGTCAGCGATGACGGTCTTCGAAGATGATAGTTCAAAGCCTTACTTTATTTCACCAACTCTGTGACTTGTAATTCTTTGGCACTTATACTCGAATGGCTGCACTAGTTCACACACCACACGGGGGGAGTATTGTTTTTGTTATGTCTAATGTCGATTGTTTTTCAAGTATAGTTCAAACATGTGTTTCATCAAATCCAACATTCATCGGAGATATCTAGAAAATCCAGTTCTGCCAGAGTCTCAGATAGACATGAGCAAACTTCATGACAGGAAGTAGTTATGTCACGACCCGCAAATCCGTACCCTTGATTAAACACTAAATTCCATTGATTAACTCAAGATGCACGGAAATACGAACCCTGAGGGGTTTTAAGAAAAAGAAATAGAAGAAAAGATAGAAGAAAAGGAGAAGAACAACAGAACAACAATAGAAGCAGAAACAACATCAGAATCTCACATTCGCAGCGGAACAATATATAATAGATAAATGAATAATCTTTAAACAAAGAACTATATCATTTTATACATACATCAATCAGAGTCATATACAACAATGGACAGTTATATAAACTTGTCCTCATACAGAATACACAGCGGAATAAATAATATCAGATACAAATACTACGTCTCGTCCTCCAGCTTGCTTCCAAAGCTCCAGAATATCCAGAATATCCTGATAACATAACTCTAGACTGCCCGTGTGGAAATTGGTGGGCACCCAGAGTTTAGAAGGGAACAATAAACTCCGAGTCAGTCATGGTGACTGGTGTGAGATCGTAAAACAGTTTATCTTTAAAATAAATAGCAGAGAATTTTAAAGTCAATTCGCAATGCTTTTGGAAAATGAAACTACCATAAGACCTCCCACCACACACACAATGCAAACGCAGAATTGGGGGAGATTTCTTCTTATGATAGTCAAAGATGCTTACTACGCAAAATCAAATCATTTTGGATATTATTTTTAGTGCATAGTGTAGAAACATTTAGAAAGTAGAATATAAATCTTAGCCAGCATAGGTACCATTATAGTATGCTTACTATAGCTACCATATTAAATGGCAGGTTCTACAACTAAAACCGTACAAGGCTCGTTTTGTTTCTTTGGATTTCCAACAAATGGTCAGGCTAAGGAACTTCCTATGCCACGATGGGTACGTCCCTGGAATAGACGACCCGAGAACCTAACCGGATCTCTGCCAACACAAGGCCGGGTTACCTCTGCAAAAATAGGTAACTACTGACACGCGTATGCCATCCCCCGATCGTCACCGATCTTCCCGAGGATCCCCGATTTCCAACAAACCACAAAGTAATAAATTTGCAGCAACCACAGAGGTTAAGTATCTGGGCTCCATACCATGATACCACCTTTATCCAGAAGGAATGACATACACTAAGGGGCGCTACTCCCTAGAACCTTGCTGCATCCTTCCTGTTTTGACCATTTCCGGGGTGTGAGGCTCGACGAAGTCTCGTCCACAAAGCTACGCTTTCTACAAAGCCATGCTTCGGGTCAAACAAATGATCAACCTATGATCACAAAGATATAAGATCAAACAAATGATCATATCACAAATGATCAAACACTGATCACTTCACAGCAACACTCAGTATGCCACGTTACCAAATTGGGAGTATATCGCTGATAAATTTCAACTACATAACCTTTGAGCTCGTACGTCTCAGAGAAGGGTGTTAAGCTAAGAGAATAAATTCTCCGCCACCAACAGAAATGTATTTGAAAGAAATCAGCTTTATATCTCAAATTGTAACGTCAGACACACAATCCATACAAGTCTGTTCCGGGATCGAACAGAACCGAAGGCACTTCTCACGAAGCCCTTGCACATCCGGATAAATTTCTAATCACGTCCGGACTTCCCGTCACTAAGGGTGATAAAACCTCTAAACCGGAGATCAGCCGATGTAGAGTAACTCGACGGTAATCCTTCCGTTTTCAAAAATATCCGGTCTTCAACACCGGTCTTCGAATGCAATTCATAACGACGTATCACATATTCGGAATGGGTTATACGACCCCATGGTCCTTTCCCGGCTAACCCGAATAGTGAGCGTTAATTCAAAAATAAGTGTGGCATTCAATTTCATCCAATCACAACAAATACCATTCAGGGTAATTATTGATAGTCGGTTATTTAACTATCAATAAAGATGCGCAACATCATCAGATTCCAAATAAATTTCCCAATTATTTTATCTTCAAAAATATCTTTACTAGATATATAATTTCCACACTTCGAAAATAAATCAACGTTTATTTTTCTAAACAGTTTCCCTTTCCTTTATAAATTCCATGGTGAAATTATATTTTCAAAATATCTACTGATATACGATTCTCAAATCGATTTCAATATTCAATTTCAATTTATCTTTACAAAGATAAATTCTAAAACGTTTCATTTCATATTGGAAAAGCATTTCCTTACTTATTTAATAATAAGTATTTCACAAATCTATTTATTTTCAACATTTGAAAATATTCGAAATACTTAAATCAAATTAAGTATATATTCATTCTTTAAGGAAATCGTTTATTCTAACATCTATTTGAGTCAAAACGAATGTTACGTAAAACATCGTTACGACGACTCGAAATCACTAGTATAGGGATTCGAAATTTTAAGATAGATATATGAAAATCCCAATACTACATAAAACATTTTCTTTTCGAAAATCATTTACTATAACAACAGTGTTATAGTCCATCATTTCCTTATTTCTCGAAAACGCCTATTTCAACAATAAAATGTTAAAATCTATGGTTTCGATATTTCCTACATTTTAAAAACATCTTTAAAATGTTTACTTCATTTTTAATGTCACTTCTTCAAAAATGAATCCATTTTATTCAATAATATATTCACTGTCCAAAATCGTGAATATAATTCACTTAACCCAATTTCAATCATTTCTACACATTTTATTTCAATAAAAATTCGCTATCCAAAAACGCGAATATATCTTCTTTGATAATCTTCTATATTTAATTTATCAAATTCAATTGATTTTGAATTTATAAAACGTTTATAAATTCTATCTCTATTTTCTAACAACTTCGATTTTTATAAATCTCCCTATTTACAATTCGATCAATATTCCATTTAAATGCAAAAATCCAATTTATAAGTTAATCTCTTATAAATCTTTTATTCTACAGTCCATCCATTTTATAATTTCACAATTTATAAATCTATAAATTCCATATCTTCACGATTTATAATTCTATAAATTTCATTTTTAAAACTTATAACTCGTTTTAAAATTCCAATATTTTAAATTTATAAATATCAACTTTTTAAATCTTTTAAATAAACTGTTCACAAAAATTCGAAAATCTCAGTTCAAACCATTTTATAAATTGCTTAAACTATTTATTTCAAAAATCACCTTACGGTCATAATTCACAAAAATCTTAACTTTTATAACATCAAAATTTTAAACGTTTATTTATTTAAAATAAATCAATTCAACAATTCAATAAAACGTCTACTTTAAAAAATTACTTTAAAATCCTTTTAAAGTAAAAGTCGTTATTTTTAAAGTTCAAAACTGAATCCGATGATGCAACAGCACCAATTAGTCAATCACACAACAAACATCATATATCAATATATGATAACAGAATACATCACAATATCTGTAAATAAATAAAAACTGTTGAGGAATCCAGTTGGATCCCTCCAACCTGTTTCCCTACATCCAAAGACGTTAGCACAATACCAATTCCACTTCGAGGTGGAATATCGCGGTATATGGGTTCTGTAAAAGTAATCCGCTTACTAACGGCGCAATAGGGTCTCATCCGCTATACGAGGCGGGAAATCAATCAATCCAATATATACATATGCCAATATGTATATATTGCTATATATATAGATATATCCTACAATATCTAATATCACATCCAATAGCAATCAAATCAATAACTGAAAATTCCACTTTCGATTTGAGTGAGAAAATCTCACCTTTGCTTTTTATTTGCCATCTCATTTTCCATTCCAGATTGATTTTCTTGATTTATACCTTGTATAACAATCATATAAATTTTATCAACATTCGAATTAAATCGAACTATTAAATTATCGTTTGATTTATTTACTTAACCGAAAGTTTTATCTTACCTGATTTAAAATTTTCAAACAAATTTCCCCTTTAATAAAATATTTCCTAATTACCAATATAATCACCTAGGTTAGCAAAATAAATTTATATTCCAAGTTAAAACTCCAGTTAATCCAACCTTTAATATAAATCATTTTATCCAATAAATTAAATCTCTAACAAATCTTCTTTATTAACTTCTTCATTTGAAACTAAAATTTTAATTCAACAAAGATTTAGTTTTAACCAAAAAAATTAAATTTCTTTTACTGTAAAAATTATTAAAACAGATTTTCCAAAGATTTACCTTCTTTATCTTTCTGGATATACATGTTCATATTAAAAACAAAAATAAAGAACATATACCTCAGCCTTACCCTACTGCCAAGGCCCCAACACGACATGAATCTCGCCGAGCTCGCGAACCCCAGCACTGCTCTAGGCGCCGCGACGAAGAAGTCTTCTTCCAATTTTTCCCTAGGCCTCGCGATGACAACTTGATCGAAGCCCATGGTCCCGAGGCAGCTAAACGCCTCCGCGCTCGCGACATCCACCTACATCGACACTTAGGTCCACTTCGATCTGCCACTCCCTACGAAACCGCCTCCACTTCGTGGTGCTCGAAATCGAGCTCTCCAAAATCGCGACATCGTGCTGTCAAAGTCGTCACCTCGAACTAGCCCTTGTCGTTGCCGCCCTCCACCAGTCCTCGCGAGTGCCTGGCCTCGCGCGACCACGATGCAATCAACTCCCATACGCGCGCGAACCTGCTCCGAGCCTCTCCCCCATCGACGCGACCTCGAACTCGCGATTTGATTTTGAGAAGGGGTGGGTTTGATTTTTACTTTCGATTTGAATGACAAGAAGATGTTTTTCTTCGACCATTGTTTTAAATTTGTGAACGAGAGTTTTTTTTTTAAAATTAATCGAAGTGAGGGAGAGGGTTATTTAGAAATGGAAAAAGGATGGGTTGCACGATGAATTTCATGGTCTCGGCGTGATTTTAGGCTGGAACTAAGGGAAGAGAACGTGTAATTTTTATTAATATAAATATAAATTTTAAATCGAATTCGATTTAAATCTCAACACGTCTACCCATCGTACGGTCACATCTCAACTCCGAAAAATACAAAATTCGAAATCCAGTAATAATTCGATATTACGGACCCAATGGAACTGGTTTCGTCTAATTCCGAGGCTGCGCCTCGGACGGCTATATTTTAAATATCGATTCGAACGATAAATTCAAAACTGAGAAAAACAGTTTCAAACTCGATTCTGAAGCTTCTATTATCTTCAGTATCATCAATATAAATTTTAAAAGCTTTCGAAATATTTTTCTTCAACTTTAAATTGAAGATTTAAATTTTTATTCAGTTTCAATAGATTAAATTTTATAATTTAATCGCCAAATTATCCTGATAATTTGAAATTCAAGTCAAACCATCATTCAAATATTTAAAATTAATTAAATATTTCCAATTAAATTCGTTCAAAATTATGGGTCGTTACAAACTTCCCTCCTTAAAAGAATTTCGTCCCGAAATTACAAGTTAGGAAGAAAAGTCCTTAACTCGTCTATCATTTTTCACAATCAATAGTTTTATCAAATTATCGAAAAAAAATCTTTCTACTAAAGATTCGTTATTAATCCAACCAACTTTCTAAACATTTTCATAATCTTCAAACAACATTGTTTACTTCAAAATTCAAATTTAAACTTAAATTCAAATTTCAAACTTTCAAAATTTTCTCAAAAATTTTCTAACACTCGAAATTTTCGAAAAATTTCGCCAGCGTCTCCTTTGCGCGGCTAACACAGCACGACTACAAAACGTCCCTACGGACTCTCAGATTTCAAAAAGAAAAAGAAAAAGCCAAGCGGCTAGACAAGAAATCATCAAATCTCATATTTAAATTTAAATACGTACCTTTTGTTGAGCAATTCAAATTCTCTTCGAAAATCAAAGTTCCAATTCTATTTATAACACCTGTATCCTACTAGCCATAATATCTAGTTACATCATTCAAACTATTTTGCACATTTCACTACAAAAATTTTCAATATATGCTTCTTATATCATCTTTACTTCACTGTTGAAGTTACATATTCATCTTCATTAAATTTTACATTTCAAATTCATTTGAATTCAATTCACCATTTCCATTCAATTTAACTTCTGAATATTGAATTTATCAACTATCTTTTATTCACAACTGTACTATTTTAAATTAGTTCCAATTACTAATTCGTTACAAATTCCAATTCACTTATTCAAATTCGGTTTCAACATTCAGTTTTAATCTTATTTACTTCATTCAATTAGCCTCGCTTACCAATTTTCAGTTTCAATTTCAGTTTCATTAAATCACAATTGTAAATTTATCTATTCATTCACAATTTACTTCCATAATTCAAATTTATTCACTTATACTTACTTTAATTTAACTCCATTCTTTAAGTTAAATTTATTCTATCAAAATTCAAATTGTATAAGTTACCAACTCATCCTTGTTCCCATAAATATTTTAAATAGGATTCCAGAGTCTTTTCAACTTTTTCAAAACCATTTTTGAAAACATGTCAAATTACCCTTTTAATTTCCAAAACAAAACCCAAAATTTCAAACAGCTTTTATTTAAAACAATTTGGCAGCAATTCCTCTTTTGGAAACCCGAAAATGAATTCTAATGATGTGGCCATCATCATCAGGATTATTTTCCAGCGACCTAAAAGAGTTTAGAGCTTTCGCCTCTCCAAAATACTTTTCAAAACCTTCAAAATTTATTTTTAACTCCAAAAATGATTTAAACTTTCCAAATCTCCAAAATTTTCAAATTCTTTTTAAAACATTTCCAAAAACTTCTATGGAATTCCATTTTAAATTACAATTCACATTTACAATTTACATTCTTTAATTTCATTTGTATATGAATTTTATTTCTGAACTTTGGAGTTATAATTCCAATTTCTCATTAAATTTCAATGATAATAGTTTAATATTATCACTTCTAGCAACCATGCAACCATATACTATAGTAATTCATAGAAAAACATTTCTTTTCTATACTAAAATAGTTTTGGGCAAAATTAATTCATTCACCCTATTTAAAACAATATTGTGGCGAATTGTTCTATTCAAGTGTTTAGAGATCCCTATCAATGATCGTTAATTACTCGTATTGACCAGAATCCATATACCACTCAACAAATCAATCATCACAATATAAAACAATTTTTTTATATTCAATAACAAATACGCGCTCATATCTATTATTACACTCAACTCATTCTAGAGCACTACTGACTCTATCTCTAATGAGTAACACCCAACAGAGCAGGGTTGTCGCTTAACCATATGCTCTGATACCAACTGTAACATCCCGAAAATTTTCGACTTTCGAAAATTCGACATCGATACTCCCTTTATCGATTGCCGAGAAATCGAATGCCGGAAACCCGAAATATTATGGTTTAAGAAGAAGAAAAGGTAGAGGTAGAAGAAAAGATAGAAGACAAGAGAAAGAAGAAAACAACAGAACAACAATAGAAGCAGAAACAACATCAGAATCTCACATTCGCAGCGGAACAATATATAATAGATAAATGAATAATCTTTAAACAAAGAACTATATCATTTTATACATACATCAATCAGAGTCATATACAACAATGGACAGTTATATAAACTTGTCCTCATACAGAATACACAGCGGAATAAATAATATCAGATACAAATACTACGTCTCGTCCTCCAGCTTGCTTCCAAAGCTCCAGAATATCCAGAATATCCTGATAACATAACTCTAGACTGCCCGTGTAGAAATTGGTGGGCACCCAGAGTTTAGAAGGGAACAATAAACTCCGAGTCAGTCATGGTGACTGGTGTGAGATCGTAAAACAGTTTATCTTTAAAATAAATAGCAGAGAATTTTAAAGTCAATTCGCAATGCTTTTGGAAAATGAAACTACCATAAGACCTCCCGCCACACACACAATGCAAACGCAGAATTGGGGGAGATTTCTTCTTATGATAGTCAAAGATGCTTACTACGCAAAATCAAATCATTTTGGATATTATTTTTAGTGCATAGTGTAGAAACATTTCGAAAGTAGAATATAAATCTTAGCCAGCATAGGTACCATTATAGTATGCTTACTATAGCTACCATATTAAATGGAAAGTTCTACAACTAAAACCGTACAAGGCTCGTATTGTTTCTTTGGATTTCCAACAAATGGTCAGGCTAAGGAACTTCCTATGCCACGATGGGTACGTCCCTGGAATAGACGACCCGAGAACCTAACTGGATCTCTGCCAACACAAGGCCGGGTTACCTCTGCAAAAATAGGTAACTACTGACATGCGTATGCCATCCCCCGATCGTCACCGATCTTCCCGAGGATCCCCGATTTCCAACAAACCACAAAGTAATAAATTTGCAGCAACCACAGAGGTTAAGTATCTGGGCTCCATACCATGATACCACCTTTATCCAGAAGGAATGACATACACTAAGGGGCGCTACTCCCTAGAACCTTGCTGCATCCTTCCTGTTTTGACCATTTCCGGGGTGTGAGGCTCGACGAAGTCTCGTCCACAAAGCTACGCTTTCTACAAAGCCATGCTTCGGGTCAAACAAATGATCAACCTATGATCACAAAGATATAAGATCAAACAAATGATCATATCACAAATGATCAAACACTGATCACTTCACAGCAACACTCAGTATGCCACGTTACCAAATTGGGAGTATATCGCTGATAAATTTCAACTATATAACCTCTGAGCTCGTACGTCTCAGAGAAGGGTGTTAAGCTAAGAGAATAAATTCTCCGCCACCAACAGAAATGTATTTGAAAGAAATCAGCTTTATATCTCAAATTGTAACGTCAGACACATAATCCATACAAGTCTGTTCCGGGATCGAACAGAACCGAAGGCACTTCTCACGAAGCCCTTGCACATCCGGATAAATTTATAATCACGTCCGGACTTCCCGTCACTAAGGGTGATAAAACCTCTAAACCGGAGATCAGCCGATGTAGAGTAACTCGACGGTAATCCTTCCATTTTCAAAAATATCCGGTCTTCAACACCGGTCTTCGAATGCAATTCATAACGACGTATCACATATTCGGAATGGGTTATACGACCCCATGGTCCTTTCCCGGCTAATCCGAATAGTGAGCGTTAATTCAAAAATAAGTGTGGCATTCAATTTCATCCAATCACAACAAATACCATTCAGGGTAATTATTGATAGTCGGTTATTTAACTATCAATAAAGATGCGCAACATCATCAGATTCCAAATAATTTTCCCAATTATTTTATCTTCAAAAATATCTTTACTAGATATATAATTTCCACACTTCGAAAATAAATCAACGTTTATTTTTCTAAACAGTTTCCCTTTCCTTTATAAATTCCATAGTGAATTTATATTTTCAAAATATCTACTGATATACGATTCTCAAATCGATTTAAATATTCAATTTCAATTATCTTTACAAAGATAAATTCTAAAACGTTTCATTTCATATTGGAAAAGCATTTCCTTACTTATTTAATAATAAGTATTTCACAAATCTATTTATTTTTAACATTTGAAAATATTCGATATACTTAAATCAAATTAAGTATATATTCATTCTTTAAGGAAATCATTTATTCTAACATCTATTTGAGTCAAAACGAATGTTACGTAAAACATCGTTACGACGACTCGAAATCACTAGTATAGGGATTCGAAATTTTAAGATAGATATATGAAAATCCCAATACTACATAAAACATTTTCTTTTCGAAAATCATTTACTATAACAACAGTGTTATAGTCCATCATTTCCTTATTTCTCGAAAACGCCTATTTCAACAATAAAATGTTAAAATCTATGGTTTCGATATTTCCCACATTTTAAAAACATCTTTAAAATGTTTACTTCATTTTTAATGTCACTTCTTCAAAAATGAATCCATTTTATTCAATAATATATTCACTGTCCAAAATCGTGAATATAATCCACTTAACCCAATTTCAATCATTTCTACACATTTTATTTCAATAAAAATTCGCTATCCAAAAACGCGAATATATCTTCTTTGATAATCTTCTATATTTAATTTATCAAATTCAATTGATTTTGAATTTATAAAACGTTTATAAATTCTATCTCTATTTTCTAACAACTTCGATTTTTATAAATCTCCCTATTTACAATTCGATCAATATTCCATTTAAATGCAAAAATCCAATTTATAAGTTAATCTCTTATAAATCTTTTATTCTACAGTTTCATCCATTTTATAACTTCACAATTTATAAATCTATAAATTCCATATCTTCACGATTTATAATTCTATAAATTTCATTTTTAACACTTATAACTCGTTTTAAAATTCCAATATTTTAAATTTATAAATATCAACTTTTTAAATCTTTTAAATAAACTGTTCACAAAAATTCGAAAATCTCAGTTCAAACCATTTTATAAATTGCTTAAACTATTTATTTCAAAAATCACCTTACGGTCATAATTCACAAAAATCTTAACTTTTATAACTTCAAAATTTTAAACGTTTATTTATTTAAAATAAATCAATTCAACAATTCAATAAAACGTCTACTTTAAAAAATTACTTTAAAATCCTTTTAAAGTAAAAGTCGTTATTTTTAAAGTTCAAAACTGAATCCGATGATGCAACAACACCAATTAGTCAATCACACAACAAACATCATATATCAATATATGATAACAGAATACATCACAATATCTGTAAATAAATAAATACTGTTGAGGAATCCAGTTGGATCCCTCCAACCTGTTTCCCTACATCCAAAGACGTTAGCACAATACCAATTCCACTTCGAGGTGGAATATCGCGGTATATGGGTTTTATAAAAGTAATCTGCTTACTAAGGGCGCAATAGGGTCTCATCCGCTATACGAGGCGGGAAATCAATCAATCCAATATATACATATGCCAATATGTTTATATTGCTATATATATAGATATATCCTACAATATCTAATATCACATCCAATAGCAATCAAATCAATAACTGAAAATTCCACTTTCGATTTGAGTGAGAAAATCTCACCTTTGCTTTTTATTTGCCATCTCATTTTCCATTCCAGATTGATTTTCTTGATTTATACCTTGTATAACAATCATATAAATTTTATCAACATTCGAATTAAATCGAACTATTAAATTATCGTTTGATTTATTTACTTAACCGAAAGTTTTATCTTACCTGATTTAAAATTTTCAAACAAATTTCCCCTTTAATAAAATATTTCCTAATTACCAATATAATCACCTAGGTTAGCAAAATAAATTTATATTCCAAGTTAAAACTCCAGTTAATCCAACCTTTAATATAAATCATTTTATCCAATAAATTAAATCTCTAACAAATCTTCTTTATTAACTTCTTCATTTGAAACTAAAATTTTAATTCAACAAAGATTTAGTTTTAACCAAAAAAATTAAATTTCTTTTACTGTAAAAATTATTAAAACAGATTTTCCAAAGATTTACCTTCTTTATCTTCCTGGATATACATGTTCATATTAAAAACAAAAATAAAGAACATATACCTCAGCCTTACCCTACTGCCAAGGCCCCAACACGACATGAATCTCGCCGAGCTCGCGAACCCCACCACTGCTCTAGACGCCGCGACGAAGAAGTCTTCTTCCAATTTTTCCCTAGGCCTCGCGATGACAACTTGATCGAAGCCCATGGTCCCGAGGCAGCTAAACGCCTCCGCGCTCGCGACATCCACCTACATCGACACTTAGGTCCACTTCGATCTGCCACTCCCTACGAAACCGCCTCCACTTCATGGTGCTCGAAATCGAGCTCTCCAAAATCGCGACATCGTGCTGTCAAAGTCGTCACCTCGAACTAGCCCTTGTCGTTGCCGCCCTCCACCAGTCCTCGCGAGTGCCTGGCCTCGCGCGACCACGATGCAATCAACTCCCATACGTGCGCGAACCTGCTCCGAGCCTCTCCCCCATCGACGCGACCTCAAACTCGCGATTTGATTTTGAGAAGGGGTGGGTTTGATTTTTACTTTCGATTTGAATGACAAGAAGATGTTTTTCTTCGGCCATTGTTTTAAATTTGTGAACGAGAGTTTTTTTTTTAAATTAATCGAAGTGAGGGAGAGGGTTATTTAGAAATGGAAAAAGGATGGGTTGCACGATGAATTTCATGGTCTCGGCGTGATTTTAGGCTGGAACTAAGGAAAGAGAACGTGTGATTTTTATTAATATAAATATAAATTTTAAATCGACCGATTTAAATCTCAACACGTCTACCCACCGTACGGTCACATCTCAACTCCAAAAAATACAAAATTCGAAATCCGGTAATAATTCGATATTACGGACCCAATGGAACTGGTTTCGTCTAATTCCGAGGCTGCGCCTTGGACGGCTATATTTTAAATATCGATTCGAACGATAAATTCAAAACTGAGCAAAACAGTTTCAAACTCGATTCTGAAGCTTCTATTATCTTCAGTATCATCAATATAAATTTTAAAAGCTTTCGAAATATTTTTCTTCAACTTTAAATTGAAGATTTAAATTTTTATTCAGTTTCAATAGATTAAATTTTATAATTTAATCGCCAAATTATCCTGATAATTTGAAATTCAAGTCAAACCATCATTCAAATATTTAAAATTAATTAAATATTTCCAATTAAATTCGTTCAAAATTCTGTGTCGTTACAAGTTAGAACTTCGAACCCGTCGACTACTCCTATACAAGATATTCCGAGTTCGGCGATCGCATCCGTCGAATTGGCTCCCGATGCCTTGGAAGCAGCGATCTTTCTAGATAACTCGGTTGATTCTCAAGCTTCGAGAATTAACGAAAGCACTCTTCGTCGCATACGCTCGATTCACGGGATTCCTTTCGATGATGTGTTGGTTCCATCGAGACAAGATCGTCCTCACTTGCCCCCAGTCGGATATACGGCCTGCAATAAATTTATGTGCTGGGTTGGTAGCGTGCCACCATTCAATTCCTTCCTCCGCAACTTGCTACAGTATATTGAGATAGCTCCATCACAGTTACATCCTAACAGTCACGCGTTCGTATACGGCATGTGCATTCTCTACATGAGCATCCTTTTTAGGCTCCCGACTCCTGGCGATATCTGCTATTTTTATCGTTTCAAGAGACGATCTGACAGCCCATCCTTTTTATTTCTTGAGCTGCATAGCAAGTGTCAAATTCTGACTGGGGCGTGGAGCAAATTCGCCCAGTATAAGCAGGAATGGTTCTACGTGCGTTGTCCCCCTGGCTTTGCAAGGAGATGGGTGGAAGGGAGTGAGTCTCTTTTCTAGATCAATACTCGCATTCAGCGAGAGTTGCACCATTTCTAATTCTTTCTCTACTTTTACAGGTATCAGCCCACGTCCTGAAGGCTCCGGGTACTCCGAGGCCATTGAAGCTATCCGAGCTATCCCCGCGGAAGACCGGGATATCAGGTCTATCATTTCTAATGAAATGCTCTCGAAATTCAGCCTGCTGGCGGAAGGTCGCCGAATAAGTCTCCCTCACGGCGTCACTATAACTGGTTCTGCCTTGGATAAAGGTAAAAGGCAAGCTGGGCCTTCAACACGTGATGCCCCTGACACACCTAAGGAGGGGGAGATTAGAGAAGCCAAAATGCTCGAAGTTCCGGGTAAAAATGTTAGTCCTGCTCAGGAGCCGGTAGTTGAGGTTCATGACATTGAAGTAACACCTCCTCCTTCAAAGGGAAAGAAGAAATAGACTTACAAATTGAGGAAAAAGACGGTAGGTGGAACCTCTAAGGTTACAATCACTCCGGGAGAGAGAGCCCTCTCCTCAACACTTAGAGAGTTTATTGAAAGGCTTGTGGGACCTCACTATTCCCAACGATTTGCTTAATTACGGCTTCGATGATCCGGAAGCCTTGAAGCTTCGCTCGCCCGCGAAAGGCGATGAAGATGCTCAAGTCCAAAATCAAGGAGAGAAAACTCCAATTAGTAAAGCTAAAAAAACTGGTCCGTTGGGGGGAAACACTAGGACACACACGATAACACTTACTCTTCACCCTGCACTTAATCTTTAGTCACCATGTGATTCCAGCTAACCCGCGTTCATTTAATTTTTGTGCAGGTGATATGGGGCGTTCTCACGGATTCGACCGCCTCCGCGGTTCCTCTATCTTCATTCATTCTGGACGAGATTCGAGCTCCGGCAAACGTCGGGATAGAGATGATGATAGCAACAAAGATTACCGCTCCCGGGATTCGTCATCCCGAAGGAAAACTTACTATCAGCCTTCATCTCATTACAATTCTCCTTCTCACCCGGAACAAGGCAGGGAGAAATCTGGTCATAAAGGGTCCCAGTCCGATACTCCCCGCGATCAACACTCAGGCTCTTCCAGCAGAAGGCCTCACAAGAAAACTGTGGTTTCAAAACCAACTCCTCCTACTCCCGCACAAGATCCGTCGGTGTCGGAAAAGCTAGCCGAGCTCAAGGCTACGTTCCCTAAAATATGCTTTGATGGTCTGAAGTTCCTTCCTACGATCCATCCCATTCCGGGACACGTCAAGCAAAGCGCCATCGCATGTAACAACGACGTCTACGTCCAACATGATGCATTCGTCCACTTGGTTGAAAAAGTCTCGGAAGTCTCTATTGAGCGTCAACATGAAATCGACCGTCTGAAGCTCGCGACTATTCATGACAAAGACATCATTAAAGCTCAGGATGAAGAGTTCTCTTCATACAAGTCTCGACTCGAATCCGCTCAAAAGAATGCTAAAGACACAGCGGAGGCCGTTAGTCATTTGGAGATGACACATAAGAAATAAATCGACGAAGCGGTTCAGCGTTGCGGGGCCTTAGCTTTAGAGAAAGATTCTGTTCAAAAAGAGAGAGATGCATATGCTCAGCGCGTCAAAGAGTTGGAAGAGCTGCTCTTTAAGGAGAAGGAAGAGAAAATAACTGCTCAGGAGGAGTCCCAACGATATTGCAATGAGATTGTTGCCACTCGACTCCTCAAAACACAACTAGATGAGGAGCTTTCCAAAGCCGAAGCACTGAAGGAGATAGCCCGCGAGGAAGGTAAAAAGATGGCGCTTTCTGATGTCGATTCGCGCCTTGAGGCAGCTACCGAGGCCAGTAGGGAGGAGATCAAGTGCTTGTTCGACCCGCTTATAGCAGAATACAACGCTCGCGTACTCATGCATCGGGATTTGACTTTTCTTGGCAAGGGTTACCTCGAATCTCTAGCCAAGGCTTGGGACACTCTTATAAAGATAAAGAAAGTTGAATCGAGAACGGAAGAGATTGATGAAGGGGCTTTGGTAAACGAATTCCTTCGAGGGAACAAGCCTTCATACTTATCTGCAGCGAAGGTTCTTTTCAACAAAGACTCGCCCACATCAAAGGAAAAAAGTGACATTGCTGGCCCGTCCGAAGCCGAGCCTATAGTTCCTTCCCTTACCCAACCGACTAATCGCCTACCACTTGACCCCTTCGAAAAACACATTGGGTATGATCCCGAAGATCCCGGTCTTGGTATCCATGTTCTATCTCCTATCCCAAAAGGCGAAACTCCCCGAACAGTCGAGAGCCAGTCAGACACTGGTACATAAATTTTCTTCAAAGTTCAAAGGGTTCTCGCTTTCAACGAGTGGTAAATGTATTCTAACATTTGTTTCTTACGATTCCGCGTAGGTCGCCCTGATCCTGTACCTACTCCAAGGAGCGATGCGACCACGGAGAAGGAGAAGGCGAGCGGGGCTATCCAAGTGGGAAAGACTCCCGGTCCTGATGCTTAAGTGATTGAGGCGCTTGACGAGGATAAGTCTAACACTTCGTCACCCGTCGAAGAAAGTTGTGAAGTTGAGATTACGGGCGCCTAAGGACACACTTCGAAAGTGAGCATGAAGGAGCAACTTGCGGAAGAGAAAAAGAAAAAAGTTGAGATCAAGGTTGAGTCCCAAGTGGTCGAACTTGATGACCCACTGAACAGGCCTTTAAAGGTCATCCTTCCCGGTGGGATTAGTCAACAGGAAGTTCCTCCTCCTTCTTCGGACACCCCTTCATTAGCGAGCAAAACGTCCAAGAGAAAATGCGTGGGGGAAGAATCGTCTGAGAAGCCAAAGAAGGAGAAGAAGACGAAGAAGTAGTTATCCTGCTCGTTCAACGAGAATCAGTCTGGATTATGTAATTATTTTTATTTATTTTCATAGCCGTTGTAGATAGAATTTTTGCCTCGAGTTTGGGAGAAGTTGTAGTAGGACTTCATTTTGAATTAATGAATAAAAATTCATTCTTTGTCTTTCAAATGACTTTTGTTGTTCAGCTCACTGTATAACTCGTAGTCGAAATCTGAAACCTTGTGAGCTACATAAGTCCTAGTTCACTTCCATATGACTCGGAGATTTTTTGAATCGCTTATACTCTGATCCGTATCCTGGGAACTCAGAACATTCCAGTCCACGCTCAGGGGACTTTGGGGATTTCTAAGTTGTTTATACTCTAGTCCGCATTCTTGGGACTCAGAGTACTCTAGTCCGTACTCTGGGGACTTAGAGATTTTTCAGTCGTTTATGCTCTAGTCCGCACTCTGGGGACTTAGAGATTTTTCAGTCATTTATACTCTAGTCCGCACTCTGGGGACTTAGAGGTTTTTCAGTCGTTTATACTCTAGTCTGCACTTTGGGGACTTAGAGTACTCTAGTCCACATTCTGGGGACTTAGATATTTTTCAGTCGTTTATACTCTAGTCCGCATTCTGGGGACTCGGAGTACTCTAGTCCGCACTCTGGGGACTTAGAGATTTTTCAGTCGTTTATACTCTAGTTCGCACTCTGGGGACTCAGAGTACTCTAGTCTGCACTCTGGGGACTTAGAGATTTTTCAGTCGTTTATACTCTAGCCCGCACTCTGGGGACTCAGAGTACTCTAGTCCGCACTCTGGGGACTTAGAGATTTTTCAGTCTTGAATGCACGTTCATACGCTAGACAGAATAATGCAATTTAAACTTCATCACTGAAATGCACTATATGGTGACAACAATAGTTCATGGAAAAAAACGGCTTCAAGCCTTTATTGATCATAACAAACAAAAATAGACTAAATTGTCTTATTACATGCTGACAACTAAAAACAACAAAAGGAACGTAAACTGGAAATAATTACAACTAAAAAGAGAAACAGTTGTGCTAAGTGTAATAACGGCGCAAGTGTTCGCCATTCCATGCTCGGGGGAGTGTCGCGCCATCTACGGTCGCTAGCTTGAAAGTTCCTTCTCCAAGCTTCCGTTTGATGACATATGGACCTTCCCATGTGGGATTCATATGTGACGGGGCCGGAAAGACTCGTTTCAAAACAAGATCGCCCACATCGAAACTTCTTGGTCGGACTTTTTCATTATAATATCGAGCAACTTTGTTCCTATGTGCAGCCGCTCTCAAATCAGCTTCTTCACGTTTTTCATCAACAAAGTCCAGTGATTCCAATAAGAGATTCTGATTCGTCTTAGGATCATAATAGGTTACCCGATGAGAAGGAACTTCAAGTTCGACGGGTATCACAGCTTCAGCGCGGTATGCCAAGGTGAATGGAGTATGGCCAGTCGTGGACTTATGGGTGGTTCTGTAAGCCTAGAGCGCTGTCGGAAACTCATCCACCCACTTGCCTCTAGCCTTTTCCAAACGTTTATTTAATATTGACTTGATTATTTTATTTACGGCTTCCACTTGTCCGTTCGCTTTAGGGTGAGCGACTGCCAAAAACCTTTTATCAATATGATATTTCTGGCAAAATTCTTTGAATTCTCTACTCTCAAACTGAGTTCCATTGTTCGTAATGATAGTTCGCGGGAGGCCAAAGCGACATATGATGTTTCGTACAACGAAATTAATTACTTTTTTGGTAGTGATCGTAGCTAAAGGCTCTGCTTCTACCCACTTAGTAAAGTAATCAACCGCAACAATTGCATACTTCGCACCACACCTGGAAATCGGTAAGGAACTGATTATATCAATCCCCCAAATTGAAAATGGCCAAGGACTAACCATTTGTGTGAGTTCCGTTGGCGGAGCTCTTGGGATTTTCGCAAACTTTTGACATTTGTCGCACTTTCTCGCATAGTCTGCAGCATCCCGACTTACAGTTGGCCAATAATATCCATAGCGGAGGATCTTTTTGGCGAGTGTTTGCCCCCCAGTATGGTCGCTACATTCTCTTTCGTGCACTTCCATCAAAACTCGTTTTACCTCATCATCACTACACCATACCCCCCATTTTGCCACACCCCAACGTGGAAAAATTACCATGGTTTTGAGCCGTGGCAATTTTACCACGGTTTTGAGCCGTGGTAAAATAATCTACCATGGTTACTGGTCGTGGCAACATTCAGATGGATATGGACCGTTCCAATATTAAGAAAAAAATTTAACCCCACCCCCGTTCATCTCCATAGCCCTACCGTTCACTTCTAAAAAATAGAACATCAAAATTAGCCCGCCATGGATCCCGCGCCCTAATTTCACCCAACCAAAATTAGCTGCAGTTTACTCTTCTTCTCACTCAAATCGCGTATCTCACTTAATCGCTCTTCTAGGGGTTCGAGGTATTCTCACTTAATCGTGTATATCCAATTTTTATTTATTTTCAAGTTTATATTTTGATTTTCCATCATTTGGTTAATGATTAATGATTTTGGATTAATTTTTACATGTATTGTTAGATTGTTCGGCTGATGGGATTGGGTTGATTTTGGATTAATTTAGATGACCATATCAATCTTCTTGATTTTAGAATACCAGTAGAAGGTAGAAAAGAGTGTCCTTTAGTTTGAAGTTGTTTCTGAGCAGTAAGATCGCATACATAAACTTGATTTTCTTCGCATACATAAACTCGATTCATTTTATATGTTGGTTTTAAGTTTCGCTTTTCTCTCTATCATTATGTATTTCATTTCTTTCTGCTAAAAACAAGAAAGTACTCAGAAAGTTGTAATCTTGTTAAGAAAACTAAGGAACATTCAACACGATTTCCAATATATCAATGTATGTTAAATGTCCAACATGATGTTTTCAAGGCTTAGCAACGGCCAAACTTTACATGATTCAATTTTTGTTTTGCTGTTTTAGTTTAAACTAGAAATATAAGAGAACAATTATATTTTCTGGATTCTAAGGCGTTATAATTTTCATCTGTGTTTGTGTAGTTTTCAAATGACAGGCCATATATGCATCTTTCATTTACTAAATAACTTACACTATAAGTTATTTTGTACTAAATTTTCAAAACTTGTCTAATCCATCATGTTGTAGTCTCTTTTAGGCTGAATCCACAAAAGATGGTGGAAAGGTATTTACAAGACTATAAACACCATGAAATCACTGTTTATCTTGTGGTATACGACTATGTTTAAAAGAATTATACTTGACTTTTTATGAGTTATATTTCAATTATTTTGCTTTTTTTAATACCAATCAAACAGTTCTTACTAACCATGTCTTGGTCTGTTGTGCATTGCTTTGGTTCAACTTGCAATGAAGTTTGCCATGAGTTTTTGTGGTTATAGTTAGTTTCCTTTTGGTGATATTTTAGTGCTGTAGTTTGAAGCTATACTTTATTTTGAGTTACAATGAATCTGGAAACATGAAATATTTTTATTCTTCTTCTCACCAATAAGGTTGATCTGAAGTCTCATCTGGTAATAGTTATTTTTATTTAACACGATATCTCTTCAACCCTCTTACTGCTCATAAGCATTGGAGAATCACTACAAACAGGCTAGTTCACTTTAAAACTATCAAACTGAAAAAGATTAGAAAAAACAACATCCTTCATCTTCCCTGATCCATTCACTGTCTGGGATTTCTTTATTGCTTCAAACTGACTAAAATCTGGTGCATGTGCACACTGCTGATTGTCTATTTCCGAAGAATCCCCATAATAGAAAACATCAAACTCCTTCCACGATCCCTTCACAATAGTGCATGATAAAGAATCCACTTCCTCAGCAACAACACAATCTGACTGATCAAACCCCACCACTTTACTAGCTCCAGTCAACTTAGAATACAACCTGGCCTCTGAATCAAAAGTAACTAACCCACTAAAGCAATCTCCAGATATATGAGTCGAATTAATACTCTGATGAAGATCATTAACAACAATATTACACTTATGTTATGTATATCGACCACTTCACTACACACTAAATCTTCCCTTATGTTACTAGAACTATCGGAACAAACCACTACTCCCCCACAGCTATCAAACGTCTGAATAGTTATAATCCTATCACCACTATACTTAACTACTTCCTCCATACAATCAGATGGAAAAAACTCTCCATCAGTAACAGGATTATACTGATGAAAAAAGTCTGTTCCTTGATTAATTTGTTTATCAGATATTAGATTGCTCCCATAAATCATAATAGCACCATTATAGGCTAGTACATGTTCTTTTAATTGCTCATCAAAATCCACATGTTCAGTAGCCTTATTGAATCTTACAACTTCTTCCTTATAATCAGTCTCTTTGATGTTGTCTCCAACCACTAATTCCTTTATCAGTTTAATGGAATCCAAAGAATTATCTCCAAGAACCACACTATTGATATCATTATTCTGAATATATATTTCATCTCCCACTGACAAGGCAGAATTCAAATCCTCTTCAGTCATTAAAGAACTCAGGCAATTAAACCGATTATTAGTAACAAGCTCGAAACAAACCCCTTCACAAGATTTTACCTTTATCTTTTTGTTATGAATAGATACGAAATCTTTATTCACTTTATCCATACAAACAGCTGAATTAGAAACTTCTTGTTAATGTCTTCGCACATATATTCTAATGCAACCGCAAATTTTGATTCGATACAGTCTTCATTTTTCTGGGGTTATTTGTTTAATCAGGTTTAATATAGTGTTTCTTTCTTCCTGTATTTTCACTTTGCCTTGAAAACAAACTAGTCAACTCACTATTCCTTATTAACTGAATAATTGTCAACCATGCTTCAAAATGGATTTAATATATCTTCTTTGTTATTATTTTTCTTTCACTTATAAAATTGCACATGTCTTGCTTCTGTACTTGTACATGAATATACTATAATGAAAACAGACTAGTGTTTATGTTGTATATCTATATTGATAATCGATATCAATGCTTTTAGCACAATGCAATTCCATTTGATAAGGATGACCTTATGTTAATATTTCCTTGATCCCATTAACTTCATACAAAAATTGTATGCCTACCAAATCCATCTATTGTCAATTCTGGTAATTAGCAGTTGCATGTTTGGGTTGACTACAGTTTAAACTAATAGCATATAAAAATCTTATCGCAATTAGGTGATAAGTGAAGCTGTGATGTTTTGTGCCTTTATTGATCAAATCTGACAAAATCATACATAGCTGACCCTTGTTGGTGAAGAAAATCACAATCAACAAAGCAGCATATCATGTCTCCCATCGTTCGTCC
This sequence comes from Allium fistulosum, assembly GCA_030737815.1. Lineage (NCBI taxonomy): Eukaryota > Viridiplantae > Streptophyta > Magnoliopsida > Asparagales > Amaryllidaceae > Allium > Allium fistulosum. Next base: position 142,326,739 of record CM060902.1, on the reverse strand, counting down.
TACTCCTATTGATTTTGATGCTACAAATCCATCGACTAATGCATCAGCTGTGTCGGAATCCTCCTCCGTAACAAGGGTCGGTGTTTTCTGGAAAGCTAATATTGGGTAAATATTCTTGCAAACTAATTAATTGATTTAAGTCGATACAAATTCTGCAAACTAATAGTTATAGGTTGCATCAATGTTTTGTAGGCTGCTTCAATGCTCCTCCTTTCGTTATCCTTCACTGGAAAGGTTCTAGCTCCTTATCAGGCTCGCTTGTAGTGCTTGGCACAGTCCTGTAAGTAGACATACTTTATGGCTATGAATTATTAACCTTTTTCTGCTGTAATAAACAATTGAAACTTAATTAATTAATTTTTATTTTTTCATTTTTTTTCAGTTACGTTTTGTTGTTTTCATTGGGTGTTGGACATGCACCTGCTCTGTTGCTTCCCAATATTTTGTTACTTCCCAAGATTTTTGCTTCTAGAATCAGAGCCAAGGTAGTAGCATTATCCTTAGGGATGCATTGGGTAAGCAATGCTTTCTTATGTTTACATATGATATTAATATTATATCCTCTATGTTTTTGTATTTAGGAAATACATTGTCATATTCATGTTTTTTTATGAGCAAAAGTTTCACTGTGCAGTATTGATAATGAATAATTTTAAAATTTATTTGCAGATATTCAATTTTGTGATAGGATTATACTTCTTAAGTGTTGTAACCAAATAATTTTAAAATTTATTTGCAGATATTCAATTTTAAAATTCTATATTAAATCAATTTTAGCAGTGCTTTGATTATTTTGTTAGTCTGTTTGAGTTAATGTGTTTTTTTTCTCTCCCTAATATCTCAAACAAAAGCATACCAAAACAGTACATACCACATTTGCTCATTACAGGAAATGACATCCACATTTCTGGTGCAGCATAACCATGTGTTCCTTTTTAGACAATACTTTGTTATTAAAAAAGCAACAACCATTAATACTATTGCGCTTGCAACTGCCAAAGCTATAATTGTTGACATAGAAATGAGAATTAATTTATATAACATTATTGAAAAAAAGTAAGCATATTTTTATGTTTTGACTTATTAAGAATGACGGCAGTTATGCCTGTAGAAGAGATGCTATTTGTACTAGAGGTTTTTATTTAAACCTTCTGTTCTCTTAGCCTACACAATATTTTTACTCATATGTTTTGATTTTGAAGACTTCATTGCGAATGAAACCATATTCAGAGAAGAAACAGTTATTATGACACCATTATTTTAAAAAAAAGGAGAAACGTACAGATACCTTTTGTAGAAGTGCTTTAACTGGGCATAAACGATATTTGATGAATCTAGACTCCGATGTTCAATGTTATGAAACATCCTTAAGAATATTACATAATACTAATATTGTTGGTTATTTTTTAGATTGGAATAGGTCGATAGTGATTTGGGTCCGGAGATTATTCCGAAGGTTGCTTAAGAGTAAAATGTGTAGGTATTTTGTATTCCTTTTTTCATTTCCATTCTTTATCACTTAAAATAATTCCGTGTTAATTAATTAAGTTTTATATTAAGCACTTAACTCTTTTGCATAATTACATAACTCTTTTATAGATTTTCATCCTAATTATTCTCTTTACTTTGCTATATAGGTACACGAAACATTGCTTTATTATATGGAAGGTTATCAGCTAAAATTGCTAATAAAAGGTATGCTTTTATACATTTAAATATGTATGTATATGGAGTATACTTTGTTATATATGATATGAATTCGACCTTGTTTTGATCGTGTAAATATATATTGAATTAAGGTGTACAAAAAAGCACTAACCGCGCAAAGGAGGTGTTGTTGGAATTTTATGAAATCCGATAAGTTCATAAAAATTAATATAGTTTTATAGAAATTTAACCAAGTTGAATTTTTATTAAAATTAATAATTTTCAAAAATTAAATAAATTAATAAAAATTAACTAATTTTTATACAAGTTAATTAAATTTTATAAAAATTAAATAAGTTCTTAAAAATAACTAGGTTTATAAAAATTAGTTAAGTTTTAAAAAAATAACAAAGTTTATGAAAATAACTAAGTTAATAAAATTTAACTAGTTTTATAAAATTTAACCAAGTTTTATAAACTTTTGACTAAATTAACTAACTTTGTAAAATTTAACTGAGTTTTATAAAATTAAATAAGTTTATCTTTCCAAAGCTTGTATATCTTTCCTCCATTCAGTAAAACCCCACAAGAATTGCCTGGTTTTAGGAAGTGTGCTAATCTGAATATGGTGGAGGATGGTGGCAGGTTAGGATATGATGTGCACATTTCATCTTTTGGTTATGGCCTATATATCCTCTTGGTTTTCTGCTTTATTTTGGAACCATGTTTAGCTTTGTTTCTGATATAAATGCGAGCCTATGTTAGCCATGAACTTGGTTGAAGGAAAATGTTGCTTTAGAAGCTGCTTACAGGAATTTTGTGGGTGTTTGTTTTGTTCATTTGTTAAAGTTTTAGTTTCTGAAAGGCTAACCTTGTTGTTATTCATGTCTGTTAACCAACTACAATATCTTTGAATTTAGTTTAATTTATAGCTTAATATACTGGCATGATCTTGGGCTTCTAATTTGGTTGTCTGCTCAAATCATTATATTCTTACACTTGATTTTTTTTGAATAGGTGATGCCTAACTCCCACTAGTAATTTTGCCTCTTTGGTTTTGGTTCATATATTTTGTTCCTAGCGGCTTTAAAATCTTGTGAAAAAGTTACGGTGGGCAAGTTTGTAAGTACAGACCTTAATGATCACTCAAAAGTAATGTTTTTTTTTTCTTTTATTAAAGTTACGATGGACAAGTTTCATCACTTTTCATTTGTTCCATTCTGCATTTCATGTTACTGCTGCTCGCATCAACTATATTCTAAAATGTATTTATTGTATTTCTAATTTAATTTGTTAATTTTTTTGTCTTTTACTTTACAGGTAGAAAGACATCTTTGATGCAAAAAATTGCCGCAACAAGTTATGGATTCGAAGTTATTTTTGCCGCTAAAACTACATTTTGGTTTGTATGCTTATATGCATTATTACTTCTGTTCACTAGTCGCTATTTGTTCTACATTGATTGTGAATTATTATGGACGTAGTATATATGTTTTGATGTAAATAATTTAATTTGCATTTTATTGTGATGTTTGTGCTTCAGTTCATCCAGCCACGGCTTCGAGCCGTGGCTAATTTTAATGAAAAAAAATAGCCATGGCTTAAAGCCGTGGCAAGATTTTATTCAGCCACGGCTCCCGAGTCGTGGCTAATATTACTTTTGCCGCGGCTCTAAGCCGTGGCAAAATAAAAGTTTGCCACGGCTTGGAGCCGTGGCAAATTTTTTGCCACTCCCCATTTTGGCACGGCTCCGGGCCGTGGCAAAATTATTTAGCCATGGCCCAGAGCCATGGCAAAATGGCTTTTCTGGTGTAGTGCATGGGCGATGCACCGGAGTAAGGGAACCGAGAACCCCCCTCCGATACATTATTCCATCTTGCATTATGTACCTTGAAGCTTTACGAAGGACTTGTCGTCTCTCGTTCTTTCTATTGGGCAAGGTTCCGTGTAGTATGTATTGTTTGAATGGGGTCATCCATGACTCCTTTTCAATTTCTGTTTCTAGAACAAAATCTATCTCCATTTCGTCTACACTTGGAAATTGCAAAACTTGGACGGGAACCAAGCCCATTTGCTGTGCATCGCCTGTACTTGCGGACTTCGCCAATGAATCAGCCTCCTTGTTTTGCTCGTGCGGGACATGGGAAATATCGTAGTATTGAAGGTCCGCTAACAGTTCGTGAACTCGTGCAAGGTATGGGGCGAGTCTCTGCCCCTTTGCTTGATAGTCCCCACGAACTTGGTACACTACCAATTGTAAGTCGCAAAAGATTTCAATCGATTTTATTCCGAGTTCCCTGATAAGTTTCAATCCAGCAATCAACGCTTCATACTCAACTTCGTTGTTTGTGGCTGGGAAATTGAGTTTCAAAGCGTAACAAATTGATCAGTTTTCAGGAGTCACAATAATTATACCAGCCCCAGAACAACGGTTGTTGGATGCTCCATCAATGTATAGTTTCCATCGAATTGGCGGAATAACATCATAATCGTTTGATTCGTCTGACATGGTGAATTCAGCAATGAAGTCTGCTAGTGCTTGCCCTTGTATGGCCCTTCGCGGCAGGTAGGTAATATCGAATTGACTCAACTCGATATTCCATTTTAACATCCTTCCAGAAGTTTCCGGTCGCTGGAGTACCTGTCGTAAGGGTTGATCGGTATAAACACTGATCGATTGGCCTGGAAGTACTGACATAGCTTGCGTGATGCAATCACCAAGCAGTAGGCCAATTTCTCAATTTTGGGATAATTTCTTTCTGCCCCCGTTAGACGTTTACTAACGTAGTATACCAGCTTTTGAACTCGGTCCTCCTCGCGAACCAAAGCCGTACTGAAAGCGTGTTGGGACACAGCCAAGTATACATATAATACTTCATGGTCTACAGGCTTCGACAGCACCGGGGGACTTTCCAAATGCCTTACCAGAGTTCGGAATGTGTCTTCGCAATCGGGCGTCCATTCAAAATTTCTCTTTCCCTTCTTTATTACATCGAAGAATGGAATACACTTATCTGTAGCCCTGGATATGAATCGACTCAACGCGGCTACTTTCCCATTCAAGCTTTGTACTTGCTTTATAGTTCTGGTACTTGTATGTCTCGGATAGCTTGAATCTTCTCCGGGTTAGCTTCGATCCCTCGTGAATTAACAATGAAACCCAAAAACTTTCCCGATTCAACACCAAAGGAACACTTCAGTGGGTTGATTTTCATTCCATAATTCCTGAGTATATCAAACATCTCCGCCAAGTCTCGAATGTGGTCGTTTGACTATCGTGACTTCACGAGCATGTCATCCACATAGACTTCCATTGTTCTACCAATTTGGTCTTTAAACATCTAATTCACCAAGCGCTAAGAAGTTGCCCTTGCGTTTTTCAACCCAAAAGGCATCACTACATAACAGTACAATCCAACATCTGTGACGAAACTGGTGTGTTCTTGGTCTGGAATGTGCATCGGGATTTGATTATATCCTGAGTACGCATCCATAAACGATAATAATTCATGTCCTGCCGTTGAGTCGACCAGCCGATCTATTCTAGGTAATGGGAAACTATCCTTAGGGCATGCTTTGTTTAAATTCGAGTAATCAACATAAGTCCTCCATTTCCCATTCGCTTTTTTCACTAGTACAGGGTTAGAGACCCATTCTGGGTAGAGGGCGTCGCAGACGAACCCATTGGCTTTGAGTTTGTCCACTTCCTCTTTGAGGGCCACGGACCTCTCTGGGTCCATGCCTCTCCTTTTCTGCTTTACTGGAACGTACTTCGGGTCTATGTTCAACATATGACTCGCAATAGCGGGTGAAATCCCGCACATATCAGAATGTGTCCAAGCGAAAACATCCAGATTCGCTCGGAGGAAATCAGTGAGATCCTCGGTCATCGAGGGGCTGAGTTGTGACTTAATCTTAAGTACTCGCGACGGATCGTCTTGGCTGACTGAAATGTCAATCGTCAGTTCAGTCGGTGCTGCTTTTTCTTCCCTGGCTTCCTCATCATCATCTCTCGGATCTATGTCTTTATAGATCTGATCATGTTGCCCGAGCCAGGGCTCGGGCATTACTTGTCAATTTTCAACAACTCGGTTATGGACGAGGCTGTCCACAACCTTTCCCTTTTCTCTTCACTGGGCCTCTTTCAGCTCAGCCACATAGCATGCACGACCAATCACCTGATCGCCACGTACAACACCAAGTCCTTTGTCTGTCGGAAATTTTAGAGTTAAACACCACTGGGCCAAATCTGCCCTGAATTCCGCCAAGGCTGGTCGACCCAGAAATACATTGTATGGAGAATCAACATCCAAAACTACGAAAGGTAGGATTCGCACCTTCCTACGTTCACCTTGCCCTAGTTCAACTGGCAATTCAACATAACCCACTGCATCGGTTGCTTCACCATTAAATCCATCGATACGAGCTTTAGATGGTTTTAAGTCTTTCGTCTCCATCTTCATTATGTCATACGCTTTTTTGAAGATGATATTAACAGAACTTCCACAATCAATCAAAATTCTTTTCACAAATGCTGGCCTGATTGTTGCAGATATGACCATCGGGTCAACGGTAGGAGCCTCCACCTAATTAGCATCTCTGCTCCTGAATACTATATCGTCTGTCATCATGCGCTGTTGTTTAGCGGGGTCCCATCCTCCACATTCGAACAACACTCAAAATATGCATGCCTCAAGGAGTTAGCATACCGCCCCATTTCTTGCCAGTTCTTATCTACAGGGTGAGGTCCGCCTACTATCGTGTTTATGACCAGTCTCCCCACGGTCCGAGCAGGCTCCTCAGGGTGATGTGGGGCTGGTACGTGACCGAGATTGGACGTTCCCTGTCCACCCTCTTGAGGATTCTTTACAAACTCCTGTGACTTTTTCTGTCTAATCAACTTTTCTATAGCGTCATGTAGGTGCCTACACTCCTCAGTGTTGTGCCCGTAAGTCTCATGGAAGCGGAAATACTTCCCAGTCCACTTTTGCTCTTCAGTAGACTCTTTTGGGCGTGGCTTTCGATATTGGAAGGTATTACAAGTTGACAGGTAAATATTTTCCAAAGATGCATTCAGAGGAGTGTACTTGTTGTAAGTTGGGATCCTTGGTTTCCACTTTCCAGCTTCCCTTTTCTTTCCGGGATTTCCCCCACCGGATCCTTTAGATTGTTCAGGCTTGTTCTGAACATTGACTTGTACCTTTCCAAAGTTGTCGCCGGATTGTTTTACAGCGATGTTACTCTGCATAGCCTCCTTGCCATGTACCGGTGCATTATCTCGCCTCGTCCACCTAGCTTCCTCCCTTCTTATAAATTGGCGTGCCTTTGAATAAAAACGTTCTAGCATAGTTGGAGGCTTTCCCGCCATCCAGTCTCCAAACTCTGAATCCGGATTTACCCCTCGCATCACGACCATTAAAATAGCATGGTCGTTGGGGTTGCTAACTTCAGTTGTGGCAACATGAAATCTTTGTAAGTATTCTTTCAACGACTCCCCTAGAGCCTGAATCACACTGGACAAGGACATCACATCCTTGGGACAAGTGGCATGAATCCTGAATTGTTCCACAAATTTCGTCGCTAAATCATCAAAGCTGGAGATGGTTCGCGGAGGAAGTTGGGTGAACCACATGGTTGTGACTCCAGATAAAGTTATTGGGAAACATCTACACTTGGTCGCATCGTTCGCTCTAGCCGAGTCCATCATCCATTCATACCACCTCATATGCTGTCGGGGATCAGTCTTTCCTTCATAGGCCGGAATAGTCGGCATGTTAAACTTCATGGGGTACTCGGCCTGTAAGATAACATCTGTAAATGGAGTATGTCTCCTGGATACCCCCCAATCATCATTTGGTAAGCCTTGGTTCTCTTTCATCAACTGTCTGACCATATCTGATAGGTCTGGGATTTGTATGGAAGATGGCAGGTTGGTGTCTGTCCTGTGAGACCGTTCTGGTCGGTGTCTTCTCTGTTGGCGATCTATCAAGTGTGTATCCTGGAGACCAGCAGCATTAAGACCTTGGTGTGCCGGTTGTCCGGCTTCCACTCGCACTCCAGATCCTAAGTTTCCCGTTCCAGCTTGAGTGTGATTTTCTTGGTGTAAGTGAGGAGCCATTGCTCCAGGTAGAGAACCGGGACCATCCCTGGTTGATCGATCAGCAGCACCTGTCTGTTTTGTTTCTGTTCTACGATGTCTATGCCTAGGAGGTTCATCAGATGAAGCAGAGCTGTCAGGTGAGGAAGAGGGAGCGCGGCTTCCTCTAGCATTCTGATGCTGTTGTTGAGTAAGCTGAGTCATAAGGTTGGCGTTGGCTTGGATCTGTTCGCTGAGTTGTCTCCTGCTTTCCATGAGTTCTCTCATTAGCTCGTTGAACTCTGTCCTAGTGATAGCTTCCATCTGGTTTTGGGCGGCTATAGCTCCCGCGCCAAGATTAGCTTGTTGATTACTGGGTCCTATTTGCTGGACGCTGGCAGTCTCGTTGACGTCCGCGATATGAGAGGCTGATCTGGTACGAGGTCTTCCCATTGTAGAGTTATTGGTAGAAACTCTGAGTAGAATCAATGGACTTCTTGTGAATGACTTGGATCTCCTTCGGGGGATTTCTTCAATCCAGTAGCTACAAAGTAGATCCTCATGACCTGAGAATGCTGTTCTCAGTGAAAGCACTAAAATGTTAGCACCAAACTTGGTCACTAACACCCAAAGAGAGTTTTGTGTAGACAGATTAATGAAGAAGATAAATTAAAACAGAGGGATGTAAACTAAATTAACTGCAGTGAATAAGAACACCAGATTTATAGTGGTTCGGCGTAACTGCCTACGTCCACTTTGAGTTTTAATCTTTATTGCTTTCACAAGTAGTTGAATACAGATACAATCCGTACACTAATGACTTGAATACAAGTTTGAACTGAAAGGAATGAGCCTTGAAAGCGGCATAGTCTCCCTAGTGTTCTCGAAAAAAGGTCCCTTTCACTATGCCCCTGCCCTTCTATTTATAGACGAAGATGGGTTGGACTTCCCTCATGGGCCTGGAAACAACGTACCTTGGCCCGTGGTAAGTAACTTCTGCGCATGAGCCATAGACGTCGAACGGCAATTGCCGAGCAAGGGGAGGTGTACCGAGCGAGGCCTCAGTGCCGAACGATGTGAGATGCCGAATGACCCTTTAATGTCGAACGACCCTTCAATGCCGAACGAGGCCTTGTGCCGAACGATGCTCTATGCCGAGCAAGGCCTCAGTGCCGAACGAGGTGAGATGCCGAACAACCCTTTAATGCCGAACGACCCTTCAATGCCGAACGAGGCCTTTGTGCCGAACGATGCTCTATGCCGAGCGAGGGGAGGTGTACCGAGCGAGGCCTCAGTGTCGAACGAGGTGAGATGCCGAACGACCCTTTAATGCCAAACGACCCTTCAATGCCGAACGAGGCCTTATGCCGAACGATGCTCTATGCCGAGCGAGGGGAGGTGTACCGAGCGAGGCCTCAGTGCCGAACGAGGTGAGATGCCGAACGACCCTTTAATGTCGGACGACCCTTCAATGCCGAACAAAGCCTTGTGCCGAACGATGCTCTATGCCGAGCGAGAGGAGGTGTGCCGAACGACCCTTCAATGCCGAATGAAGCCTCAGTGCCAAGCGATGCTATATGCCGAGCGAGGGGAGGTGTGCCGAACGAGGCCTGTGCCAAACGAGGCCTGTGCCGAACGAGGCCTGTGCCGAACGAGGCCTGTGCCGAGCCTCTTGTTACATGGTCAAACAACCGGGTAACACTTATTAATAAGCACAAGCACTTTAATTTATTCAAATCTAAATCCCCTTATCACTTAACATTTACATTATTCTATTTAATTTATCTAATTAAATATCCTGAATAATGTTATTTAAATATTAGGGATGTTACAGGCTGCCCTCCTTAAAGAATTTCGTCCTTGAAATTCAATGAGGACTAAATACTAAACATAGCAATCATTTGTAACAACTCCTAACAACCATACTAGTTTATCTGACTATTGATCATGTATATAAATCTAATATAGACGTACTCTTAAAATAAATTAGGATAAGTATCTCGAATCCTGTCCTCTGTCTCCCAAATACAGTCCTTTTCGTTGTCGCTCCACTGAACGTTTACCAACTTGACTGTCTTAGATCTCAATCTTTTCTCATCTCTCGATACAACCCGAACTGGTTGTCTAACAACTATCAAATTAGGCTCTACTACCAAGTCTTCCAATTCTATTGGAGGAATGGTAGTCTCTGGATCATGCACATACTTGCAAAGATGAGACACATGGAATACATTATGGACACCTGCCACATTGCTCGACAAATCTACTTTGTATGCGAGCTTTCCAATCCTCTCCATAATCTGGAATGGACCAATATATCTCGGTGCCAGCTTCCCTGACCTTCCGAATCGTATCACAACCTTCATTGGTGACACCTTAATAAAAACACTATCTCCAACTAAGAACTATAGGTCTTTACGCCTTTTATCTACGTAACTCTTTTGTCTGGATTAAGCTTCCTTCATTTGTTCTCGGATTAACTCAATCTTCTCTGATGCCTCTCTAACCAAATCTGGACCTAAGACTAATCTGTCTCCAGTCTCTAACCAACATGCTGGCGATTTGCATGGTCTTCCATATAAAGCTTCAAAAGGCGCCATTCCTATACTAGTCTAATAACTATTATTATAGGAAAATTCAATCGAATGCAGGCGATCTTCCGAAGATCCACCAAAGTCTAATACACAAGCTCTCAACAAATCTTTGAGTACTTTATTGACTCTCTCAGTCTGGCCATCCGTCTATGGGTGATATGCTGTACTCATCTTGAGCTTGGTACCTAATACCCTCTATAGGCTTCTCCAAAATTCGCTAGTGAATAATGCATCTCTATCATTGACTATGCTACTAGGAATCCCATGAAGTCTAACTATGTTCTTCACGAACAACTTCGCCAAAACAGGTGCCATCCTGGTTGACTTGAATGGAATGAAATGGGCGCTCTTGGTCAATCTGTCCACTATGACCCATATGCTTTCATTTCCCCTGTTCGACCTTGGAAACTCGTCTATAAAATCCATGGATATAGTATCCCACTTCCAAACTGGAATCTCTAAAGGCTGAAGCAACCCGCTCGGCTTCTGGTGTTCGGCTTTCACTTGTTGATAGTTGACACACTGCCTAACCCACAAGCCAACATCCCTCTTCATGCCTTCCCAAAAGAAGCTCCTCTTCATATCTTGATACATCTTGGTTCCCCCAGGATGAATTGTAAACTTGGATCGATGACATTCTCCTTGAACTTCTCTTCTTAAGTTCTCTAGATTCGGAACACATAAGCGTCCCTTCTTCCTCAACCATCCTCTCTGGTCGGTGCCATAATCTTTAAGATCATCGATCTCGGATCCTACCATGACTCTTCTAATCTTCTCGACTAATTATGGATCCTCTTTCTGTTTAGAAGCTATCCTCTCCATCAACACTGGTCGAACCTCTAAACAGGCCAACATAGCTAACACCACATTCTGATGTTTCCTTCCAAGGCCATCCGCTACCTTATTTCCTTTCCCAGGAGTATATTCTATACCAAAATCATAAGCAGCCAAAAACTCCAGCCACCTCTGCTGTCGCATATTCAACTCTTTCTGAGAGAATAAATATCTTAAGGACTTATGATCAGTGTATAGCTCAAGTCTCTCCCTTAAGAGATAATGTCTCCAAATCTTCAACGTGAAGATCACCGCAGCCAACTCCAAATCATGAGTAGGATATCTCACCTCGTGCGGTCTAAGCTGTCGAGAAGCGTAGGCAATGACTTTACCTTTCTACATCAACACAGCTCTCAATCCCATTCACATGCATCAGTGTACACCACCAACCCTTGGTTTCCATCTGGAACAACTAACATTGGTGCGTTGGTCAACAAATGCTTTAACTTAAGGAACCCTTCCTCACATTTGTCAGACCAAATGAACTTCACATCCTTCCTAGTCAACTTAGTCAAAGTTGCTACTATCAATGAAAAATCTCTAATGAATCTCCGGTAATAGCCAGCAGGTCCGAGAAAACTTATGATCTCAGTTACTGTCTCTGGTCTCTTCCAATTATTGAAAGCTTCGATCTTAACCGGATCTATTGCCAAACCCTCCTTCGAAACTACATGACCAAGAAACTTGACTTCTTTCTTCCAAAAATGTCATTTGGAAAACTTCGCCTTTAGCTGATGCTGCCTCAGTGTCTCAAGCACTACTCTCAGACGATCCTCATGCTCTCTCTCATCTTTCGAGTACACCAAAATGTCATCTACGAATACCAACACGAACCTATCCAAGTGCTGTCGGAAAACCCGGTTCATCAAGCCCACGAAGAAAGCAAGTGCATTCGTCAACCCGAATGGCATCACTAACCATTCATACGAACTATACCTAGTTCGAAATGCTATCAAAGCCATACTGTCCTCTACCACTCTCAATTGATGGAATCCCATTGCCAAATCCAATTGTGAAAACACTCTGGCTCTACTCAACTGATCAAATAGATCGTCAATTCGTGGCAAAGGATACTTATTCTTGATCGTCCTTTCATTCAGCTTGCGTTAATCGATGCACATTCTCAACGACCCATCTGGCTTCTTCACGAAAACCACGGCCGCTCCCTAAGGTGAACTTATTGGTCCAATAAAATTCCTTCCTTCTAGATCCACTAGCTGCACCTTCAATTCTTTCATCTCAGTCTGTCATACTTCTAGGTGGTCTACGTACAGGTTCAGCTCCTTGCACAAGATCTATCCGAAACTCAATAGCTCATTTTGGTGGTAGTCATGTGATCGACTCAGAAACATTTGCAAACTCTCTTGCAACTCGAACCTAACTTAGCTCTTCCGCTGCTTCCAAGGCACTTAACACGGCACAAACACTTAGGTCGGAATTCTCAACTGAGAAGATGATTCAGTTATGACTATTTGGATTCCTTAATGATATTTCCTCATCCTGGCAAAATATCCTAGCCTCATATCTACCAACCAATCCATACCGAAAATGATCCTAAAATCTACGAAATCATAAACAATAAGACTGCATGCAAACATATGACCTAACAAATCAAGTTCTAACTGGTCATATCTCATCCCTAGAGTTGCATACCCTCCTATTGGATTTGCAACCCTTACGGAAGAAACAGGGTAAGTGGGTTCTAAGCATAACCTATTAACCAAATTTTGGGATATAAATGAATATGATATACCGGTATCAAATAGTATCCTAACTGGAATACTTTGAATCAAAAATGTACCTTCCATCATAGTCTTTCCCTTATCTGCTGTAGTTGGTCTTGAAGAAGACGGTGGTTCGATAGCAAAATGTTTTCCTTTTACTGCCCTAACTGGCTCTGGACACTGGTTCTTGTAATGCCCAACTTGATCGTAGTTGTAGCACTTAACATGCTTCTTATCCGTAGCCTTCTTTTGCCCCTTGCCTGACCGACACTCGTTCACAAAATGACCCTTCTTGTCACATTTGTAGCAGACTAAATCAGCTTTTGACTTCTTGGCTAAATCTCCCTTCTGGGCTCCTTTCTTTTTGAAGAACTTTTTCTTCTTTCCTTGAGGACCCTAGGATGCAACTGGCTTTTCTCTAGCACACACAACAAGCATCTCCTCATGGCGAATGGCCATCTCCACCACCACATTACAAGGTCACGGATATGAGTCAGGGTCACCCTAGCAAGCTCGGGCCTCAGTCCCCGAATGAATCTTCCATTCCTTCTGATGTCAGTGTCTATAGTAACGTATCCATATCGAGATAGCTCATGAAATCTATTTGCATACTCGATATCTGACATGTCCCTCTAAACTAAATCCATAAATCTTCTTATCAATGCTGACTTAGCAACTTCAGAAATAAACCTCTGTTTGAATCTCCTTCGAAAATTAGCCCAAGTCAACTCCTCCTCCGGAACTCCGGCAGTCACACCATTCCACCAGTGAAGTGCTGACCCTTGCAATTGCCTAGAGGCCAAACTTCTCTTCTGCTCATCTTATAAATCCAAATTGGAGAAAATCATTTCACAGTGTAATGGCCAATTCTCCACTTCTATAGCATTTTCCATTCCCATAAACGACTTTTCACCCAAACTAGTGTAATCTCTATTCAACTTGGCATAAATATTCCCAACGGGAACCACATGATTTGCTCCTCCAATATTCCCAGCCACTCCAGCAGCTCCTGCTTGCATCAAATTAGCAAGGAACTGATACATCATCCCCGCATCTACTGGCGGATTTCCAGCACCCACATTGGCTTTTGCATTTTGATTAGCATTAGCCTGTCGACCTTGGTTCCTCCGGGTATTGGGTCGATCATTTCCATCAGTTGTGGTGCTTCCTCCACCTAGATTTACTCTTCCGTTTCCTGCTTCCATATCTTCTTTCTCGTAAATGTGCATACGAGCCTTAGTAAGATACAAAAGAATGGTCAAAAAGAAAATGGGAATTACGTACTTATATATATACACACACGCCTATATATATCAAATACAAGTACGTTACAATCGTGTTAACCCAAACCTCGATCATATTTCTGATTCATTGGATTATGTTTTGACCATCTTTTTAGGTTTAAATTGCTTAAGTTTTCATAAACCTATGCTCTGATACCAACTTGTAACATCCCCCACTTGGAGGCCCAAAACTAACTACTACGGATGATGCAGTCATTCATAGTTATTAATCCTCGGCGATGAAATACGGTAATGTTAGATAAATTGATATAGCAGAAACACATGGATATGGAAAAAGTTTAAAATTTTCAAAACAACTTTCATATTCCATTCCAAAAACCCATTTCAACATTCTTTACATAATCCCACGGCGTTAACCACGTTCAAAAAAATATAATTATTACAATATACTTCAAGAGCGACATATGTAGATGCCCCCTTAGTGATCAGAGTATATAATAGGCAATAAACAACTTTGCCCTAACAAAACAACACAGCGGAATCATATGAGAGAGAACTTAAATAACTACATGCCTCCTGCACGACTTCGGAAGCTTATTCGTCTTAAGAGGTACCTGAAAACATCAAATCTCAAGCTACTCAAAATCAATTGAGTACCCAAAAGTTTAAGGGGAAAACATAAACTTCGAGTCAAACATAAAGCCTAGTATGAATAATAATCTACCATCTCAAATCATTTAGATATCTAGCGAGACCACGCCGCTTAGCAGAATGGGTTTCCCCTCACTAGTATCTTAAAAACCTTTATACACATTTTTCTGTGCTACTGCATCCACAATGGTTAAATCAATTCAAAAAATTATTTTGTAATGATATGAAAAACAATTGAATCTATTCTGGATTACCCATCCCCATTCATTTTGACTATCTTTCATAGTTATAGTTTCTAGGATTACTATTAACCTAATAGTTTTCATGGGCTGACTAATAACTGGTTAAACATTTATGGACTCCCTGTCCACTTATATAGTTTTCATGGGCTGACTAATAACTGGTTAAACATTTATGGACTCCCTGTCCACTTATATAGTTTTCATGGGATCACTATGAACCTATTGGTAACTCCAAAATCATTTTTTTATCCTAGTTTTCATGGGCTAACTAGGAACCTATTGACTAACTGTTAATATCTTTCTTTTACCCTAGTTTTCATGGGCTAACTAGGAACCTTTCGACTAACTGTTAATATTTCATTTTCTTATCCGGATATAGTTTTTCATGGGATAACTATAAACCTGTCTAACTGACATCTTCAATTATACACAGTTTTCATGGGCTAACTATGAACCTATTGGCCCTTGCCAATATCCATTTCCGTACATAGTTTTCATGGGCTAACTATGAACCTATTGGCCCTTGCCAATATCTTTAATTTATATTCACTACTGGGTCAACCTAACTGGTTATTCTCTTTTCCCAAAGTACCGTTTTGGGTTCATTACAAAGTGAATATATACATATATGAAGAAGAAAACAATATAACTTGGTTAATTCTTTTAACCCATTAAGACTTCTTCAAAAATTCCATTTCAAAATACTTTATTCATTAATATGCCATGGTTTTGCTTTTAAATGAGACAGGGTTATTTGTTTTGAAACTATACTTTCGAAATCTTCGAAACCTTGCTTTCGACCTCACTGGAAAGCCTCCTTCGAAAGCATATATCTCTTTTCAAAACATTAGACTTGTGGCTTTTAAAATACTTTAAAATCCTTCTTTCAAAACATTTCGAATATAATAAAGTGTTACTTATTAATTATTAGAATCATAGCTTCGAAACCATTTGAAGTATCACTTCCTAGAGTATTGAAAGTGCCCCTTTCGACATCATTGGGTTTACCTTTAAAAATATCATTTGGGTCAAAGTAAATATAGATGAAAGTATCTCTTTCGAAACCATTCTTTACCATATAAAAATATTGGGGAATTTATGATGGTGTCGGAACCTTCCTTTTCGACAGAGTCGAAAGCATATATTAAAAATACTGAAGGATAACTTACAAACCCCTTCTGAAGCCATTGCCTTCGAAACCCATAACCCTTTCGAAAGTAGTTAGGAAGCGACTTAATACATCTTTAAAACAACACTACCTTTCGACAATGTTGATGACTTCAATAAACTCGAAATGCAAAAGAATCAGAGGCAAGGCTTTGATTGTGTCGGAATCCCTTCTTTCGAAAGCATTGATTTATAATTAAAGGAACTCCTTCGAAATTCCTTTTTCTTTTAAACCAAACATGGCAACCCCTTCAAAAGCCATTATAAAACACCTTCCGAAAACTTATGTATCGACTAAGTCGAAAGCTTAGTAAAACATAGGAAGGCGCTTAACTTTTTAAAACAACTAAGGTATCGACTCCATTAGAAGCATGCTTTCGACACCATACCTTTCGCCTTTATCCAATCCACTACGTACCACCTAGATGATACCCTGTGTATTGGTTAAGGCTTAATGGGGTTTTGACTTTGTTGAAGGCGAAAGGTAAGGGGCGAAATGTACCCTTAATAGAGGCGGAACTTGTTTTTCTGTGTTAAATGTCAAGTTAAGCAACTTATCTCAACTAACCTGCCTACGTGTAAACTTCTTATTGGTTGCCTTAACTTTTCGCATGCTTTTCAAAACTAACCGCCTTATTATTTTGGATAAGTATCAAGCTTAAAATTTTACAGATAAAACCTTCCATTGTAAATACAATTAAATCATTTAGATCCTCTTCTCAAAATAATTTAATTTGTATATCAAATCACTTAAGAAAAATCCCCAAAAATCATAGAAATTTACTTTGGTCATGTTATATAACATATAAATATTTCAAACCCAAATTCTCAATATATTTCTAAAATAAATTTATAAACCCAACGTGCTATATTTTCATTCAAAAAATTCATAATAATCTTTCCAAAGCATGGAAAATTATCAAACTTAAAACCCAACTCTAAAATTATGTTTTCCATGACATATAATTTTTTCATGGCATTTAAAAATTAATATAACATGATTTTTTTTCTAAAACCGTATGAACCATCATTTAAATAATCTTATTTAAATTTAAACAAACCATAATTCAAACATATCATCATCAAACATCATATATTTAGCAAATAGAGATGGAAATTATTATTCACCTTAATCTTTGATAAGAAAAGTGGATTGAGATGAGTTTGATTTCCCTCTTTAATTCTTTAACTTTTTCCTTGAATATCTTCTTCTTTAATGGCTTGCCTTCTTTCTTTTACTTACGTTTAATATTTGTGAAAAAGTGATAATGAATGTGAATTACTTAGGGGACACACAAACACACACAGATATATATATATATATACATACATATATATATATATATATTAGGGTGACAGTCATGGGAGGCCAATATCTATTATGCACTTATATAATTTATTTAGTCTATAAACCATTCTTTAAGCCTATTTTTATTAATAAGCACGACCAATTAAATTTATTCAAATCTCAATCCCTTTATCACTTAGCATTTACATTATTCTATTTAATTCATCTAATTAAATATCCTAAATAATGTAATTTAAAAATTAGGGATGTTACAATAGCACCAATGCTAACCTATAAAATACTCGACCTGTAACAACCTACTTGGAACATGCCTAAATTTTGACCCAGAAAAGGCCCATCAAAACTTAAATCCATTCTAAGGCACTATTGGTAGTAAAAAAATATATATTGCAGAGCCGTAACTAAACTTTCAGCACTCACAGCATATGAAATAAAATATAATAGTAAAGCGTACCCATTTATTTCAAAACTATAAAAATGTCATAACACAGAATTCTATAAAAACCATAACATAATATTCGAACAACAATTGTCTAAATCCATGGGTACACATAAAAGCAAATAATAATAAATACTATTATAAGCCAAGCTTCTCTATCTCTAAGCATCATCATCGCCATTTCTCCCTTCTTAACCTGTGTTATAATGAGGAGGGAGTAAGAACAACAAGTGTCTGTTGAATAAAAACCTCGAGCCTTACCTTTTCTGTACTTGGGCAGTATATTTCAAAGTAAGAATATGTCTACGAACATAAAACCATTAAAGTCATTTAATACTTCTTTATAAGAAAAGGAGGTGGGTCCAACCACTTAATACCTTCCATTCTAGCAGTAGGTTTCTAAAATCCCATTTGCCAATCATACGTCATATATAGCTAATAATGTGAGAGACGGTACCCAAGACACTTAATACTTCCAAGTGGAAAATAGACAGACTCTGGTCATTTAAGACCTTAATTAAGGCAGACTTCATCAGTAAGACCTATTTCTAGAAGGGTGCTCCTCAATGGTACTATCTAGCTGACATCATATGGAATCTCATAGGCCACTTAATACTTCTAAGTGGAAAATAGGCAGACTCTGGTCATCTATGACCTTAATTAAGGCAAACCCCATCATTTAAGACCTATTTCCAAAAGTGGACCCCTGTAGAGATACCACATAACATGTCCCCTTGGCCATTTAATACTTTATCTAGGGAATAGAGGTGGGTCCAACCACTTAATACTTCAAAACCCCAAAGCAGGCCCTTCATCTTATAGCTCATACTCATAATGACGTCTCACATTAGTTTGTTACTCATTGGAACTGGTAGCCAGATTAGCTGGGCAGATTTCTCTTACAGAATTTGGGATCAACCTCACGTCATTACAAATATTTATCATAAGGATATCTCACATCAATAAAAGTGTACACAACTGCTGGTAGTCTCAAAGTAAGGGCAGACTTCTGACATGTAACTCTATTGACCATGCATCCCTATGACTTAGCCACAAATCAATAGTTCTACTTAGTTTAGTATATATATACACTTATTATACACATAAGCCATATTATATATTATCCACTATACCCTTAAATACAAGTTACATTATATAAAGATCATATAGCGACTAACACAGTTGCATAGTTCTGCTTAGATTAGTA
This sequence comes from Allium fistulosum, assembly GCA_030737815.1. NCBI lineage: Eukaryota > Viridiplantae > Streptophyta > Magnoliopsida > Asparagales > Amaryllidaceae > Allium > Allium fistulosum. Next base: position 142,307,605 of record CM060902.1, on the reverse strand, counting down.
TATATGCACTTATTATACACATAAGCCATATTATATATTATCCACTACACCCTTATATACAAGTTACATTATATAAAGATCATATAGCGACTAACAATTGGTATCGGAGCACGGTCATTTCAATCTACAATAACACTAACTGAAAAATCGTTAATATGGCAAGCACTTTTCAAGAAGGTCAATCAACTGTTTATCCTCCACTATTTACTAGTTCTAACTATGCTTACTGGTCAACTCGAATGAGAATTTTATGGAAGCAAATGGGTTAGAAATATGGCTAGCAACTCAAAACAACTATGAAGCACCTAACACCGACATTTGCACTTGGACCGATGGACAAAAAGCAGTGGCATCTAAGAATGCCAAAGCTATGAATGTATTATTTTGCTCACTTGACAAAAATGAGTTTTCACGTGTCATGCTTTGCACCACTGCATATAATATATGGCGCACTTTACAAGTCACACATGAAGGGACAACAAAAGTCAACCAACCTAAAATCTCGATTTTAGAAAACCAATTTTCATCTTTCAAAACGAAAGCAAATGAATCAATTATTGATATGTATGCTAGATTTCAAACCATTCAACATGATCCTATGGCACTTGGAATCAAATTCACAGATTTTGATTTAGTCACACGAATTTTAAAATCTTTGACAAATGAATGGGGAAGAAAAGTTTTAGCCATCGAAGAAGCTAATGATCTTTCTCAACTCAAAGTCGAAGGGCTAATAGGGAATCTGATGTCATATAAAGCTAACTTGCAGGCCAGAAAGGATCAAAATCATGAAAAGAAATACATAGCATTCCAAGCAAGTAATGAAGATTCAGACTTAGAACAAGACGGGATTGTTTTTATTGCTAAGAACTACAACAAATTCAAGAAGTTCAAGAATATGACAAGATTTCAAAATGGAGGCAAACCAAGCTCCTCAAATAAAACATCGATTAAATTCTATGAGTGTAACAAATTTGGTCACATGAAGAAGGATTGTCCATAGCTCAATAATGATAAAAAAGAAAAGAAAGGTTGAGAAATTCAAGAAAAAGAAAAGAGCCTTACAACATGGGACGATTTAGATTCATCTTCTTCATTTGACAATGATAGTGAAAGCGACTTGGAACAAGAAAATGTGTGTTTTATGTCTAACACTGATGGGGTATGCCCTGAACATACTTATGATGAAATAATGGAAATTAGCATTGAATTAGATGATAAGTATAGAGAATAAATAAATTAAATAAGGAATATATAGGAAAGTTAACTAGAGCAGCATTAGAAATTGGATTATTAAAAGGTGAAAAACCAATCTTAGAAGAAGAATTAGAAATTACTTAAAAAAATGTACAACGTTATTATTGCACCTTATTACATGTTTTAGAAAATTATAAGTTAGAGAAAGTTAATCTTGAAAAAGAAAAATTAGAATTACAAGCAAGTTTAGATTCTAGCAATATTGAAATTTGTGATCTTAAAGGTAAGTTAGATAAAATAACAAATAATGTAACAAAATTCAACAAAGGAAAACAAAATTTAGAAAATTTGATTAAAATATCTAAACCATCAATAAATCGAAATGGATTAATTTTAAAAAAAGGCAACAAAAGTCAAAGAATTATAGCACATTATACACCAAATTCAAAAAGCCAAAGTTAGAAACTAAGATTAAGAATTCATACACCAATATAGTAAAAATATGGATTCCTAAAACAAATAATAAACTAATGAGACAAAAGTATATTGATGGATATTTAAAGAAAGTTGTATATACAATAATTACATTTTTAAAGGAACCAAATCTTTGTGGATATGACTACCTTCTTACACTAACACGTAGGACCTAAACAAAGAATGTGGGTACCAATTAAAGTTTTCTTATTTTTGCAGGTACCCAAAATTAAAATAAAAAGCAAGAAAAGGTGGGTACTCGATAGTGGTTTCTCCAAGCACATGATTGAAATGCTCGTATGTTATCAAATATAACATATATCGATGGTTACACTGTGACATTCGAAAATAATTCAAAAGGATTTGTCATCGACATTGGAGAAGTCATCAATATCGGTATTTATAATTCCCCTATAATTACTAATGCTTTATTGGTAGAAAATTTGAAACATAACTTATTAAGTATAAAGGATTTAAAATTAATTTCGAGAAAAATAAATGCAATATACTTGACCAAAATAGAAATCTAATTTTTGAAGGATTTAGAAATCAAAACATATATGTTTTAAACATGAATGTAAAAAATGACACTATTTTATGCTTAGTCGCAAATCATAATGATCCATGATTATGGAATAAATGTTTATGTCACATAAATTTCAAGAATATCAATAAACTAGCTAAAAATCAATTAGTTAGAGGATTACCAAAAATCAACTATAAAGTTAAAACCTGTGTGACGCTTGTCAATTTGGTAAACTAAAGAAAATTAGTTTTAAATCTAAAAAGGAAATTTCCACAATGCAACCTGTCGAACTACTCCATCTTGATTTATTCGGACCGACTCAAGTATGTTCAATAAATCATAATAAATATGTTTTTGTAATTATTGATTATTTTTCTAGATATACTTGGACATTATTTTTAAAACATAAAAGTGATATTTTTGAGATGTTCAGAAATTTTGCTAAACAAATAAAAAAGTTGATGAATTTAAAAATTAAAAGTATACGAAGTGATCATGGAGGTGAATTTGGAAATGAACTATTTACAAATATTTTAATAAAAAAGGAATTAGTCATAATTTTTCATTTTCACGTACACCACAACAAAATGGTGTTGTAGAAAGGAAAAATCGAACTTTACAAGAACGTGCACGAACTTTACTAAATAGTAGTAACCTACCAAAAATTTTTTTGGCCGAAGTTGTTGCTACCGCATGTTATGTATTGAATCGTGTCACAATCAAACCAATGACTAAAACACATGCTATGAAATGTTTTTCAAGAAGAAACCTAAAGTATCGTATTTTTGAGTATTTGGATCAAAACGTTTTATTCTAAACCCAAAAGACCATCTAGGAAAATTCGATTCTAAAGCTGACGAAGGAATTTTTGTTGGATATTCGAATCGAAGTAATGCATATAGAGTTTTTAATAAACGAACAACATTATATAAGAAAGTCTTCATGTATCGTTTGATGTAAATTTTAAAAATAATGATGATGATGAAGAAGTAATAAATAATAATAAAACTAATGTACCTATATATGAAAATAATGATAATAATATCAATAAATTAATGATAGTATGATAACGTCTTCACCCAGGAAATTAAAAGACCATCCAATTGATAATATTATCCATGATTTAAATACAAAAGTATCAACCAGAAAATAGTTAAATCAAATGAGTCATGTTGCATTTATATCAAATTTTGAACCTAAAAATTATAAAGAAGCATCAAAAGGTATTTTTGGATTATTGCAAGGCAAGAAGAACTTAATCAATTTGAAAGAAATGACGTATGAGAACTTGTACTGAGACCAAACGATCAATTTGTAATTGGAACAGAATGGATTTTAAAAAATAAAGCAGATGAAAATGGAAACGTTGTTCGAAATAAAGAAAGATTAGTAGTTCAAGGATATGATTAAGAAGAAGAAATTGATTACGAAGGGACATTTGCTCAGGTAGCATGTAACGACCCAGAATTTTTGATAATTAAAATTCAAATATTTAATTAATTTTAAATATTAATAAGTGGAATTAAGAAGTCGAATGATTTATTTTTCGAATATTGGATTTAATTGGTCAATTAAATCGATAATTTAAATAGTGAAATTCCAGAGATAATTGAAAAATCGAGTTTAAAATGATTGAAAATGATTTGGGAAATTTTATTTAATCATACTGGAGTTATAGAAATATTTTAGAACTTTTAAAATTGAATTTGGAGTTAATCTGTGAAAATTGAATATTTTAATATTTAATTATCGACTGTAAAAATAGTCAATTTTCGAACAGTCTCAGAATTTGACGAGACCGGTTCCATTGGATCCGTAATAGTTAGTTATTATCGGATTTCAATTTTCGTAGCAATCGAAGTTGTCATTTGACCGTGGCAGCTCGAAACGCATCGATATCGTTTTAATTTTAAATCGTCGAGTTAAAATAGTCATTTTTCAAAAAGTGTCGGATTTCGACGAAACCAGTTTCATCGGATCCGTAATGTGATATTATTGTAAGATTTCAAATTTCGTAATTTTTGGATTTACTGTTTGTCCGGGGCAAACCAAAACGTCTCGAAATCGGTTTAAATCGGTTTAATTTAAATTGATCGTTTATTGCCATATCTCACACATACGATCGAATTAGCTTCTAAAACCTGTTCCATTGTGTCCGGAACGCGGGGTAAACCCCAGGAACGCTAGTCACCGCGCGTAAATCGGAGTTTGAAAAACCCGGATGAATAGTGTTTGAGAAAACTCTATAAATATACCCATTTTTTTTTCACAATTTCAAAGAAAAATAAAACCCTAATTCATCTAGGTCAGCCGCCATTCTCAAAACCTACGGCCAGATCAGTTTAGAGGTTTAAAAATAAAAAGAAATTGTATAAATTATTTATATTAAAAATTCATCCTATCTTTAAAACGATGTATCTTTTTGCTGCGAGGTCGGAAAATTACGAAACGAAAAGCGTTGGCTTCGTTTTGTCGAATACTTCGAGATGGAACTGGACTGGAAGCGATCGGGGTCAGTGAAAATTTTGAGTGAAATTAAACGTTCGTTTAATTTCATTCGAAGTAAACGCTGAAATCAGAATTAAAATCACGGTGAGATCTTCTCACTCAAGAATTGAAAAGTGGAATTTTCAGTTATTTATTTGATTGCTATTGGATGTGATATTAGATATAATAGGATATATATCTATATATAGCAGTATATACATATTGGCATATGTATATATTGGATTGATGATTTCCCGCCTCGTATAGCGGATGAGACCCTATTGCGCCGTTAGTAAGCGGATTTTTATAAAACCTATATACCGCGATAATTCCGTACTGGAGCGGAATTGGTATTGTGCTAACATCTGTGGATGCAGGGAAACAGGTTGGAGGGATCCAACTGGATTCCTCACCGTATTGATTATTTACAGATATTTTGATATTCTGTTATCATATGATGATATATGATATTTGACTGTTGTGATGGACTGATTGGTGTTGTTGCATCATCGGATTCAGTTTTGAACTTTAAAAATGACGACTTTTAATTTAAAAGGATTTTTAAAGTGATTTTTGAAAATATACGTTTTATGGAATTTTTGAATCGATTTATAAACGTAAAATTTTAAAGTTATAAAAGTTATAATTTTTAGTGAAATATAACCGAAGTGTTGTTTTTGAAACAAAAGTTGATTTATTTATAAAATGGTTTAAGTTGGGATTTTTGAATAACTATAAACGATTTGTATAGAAAGATTTATAAAATTGATATTTTATAAATCAAAATATTGGACTTATAAAACGAATTTTATAAGTGTTAAAAAAATGAAATATTATGGAATCCGTAAGTGAATGAAATTTATAGATTTATAAATTGTGAAGTTGTAAAATGGATGAAACTGTAGAATAAAAGATTTATAAGAGATTAACTTATAAATTGGGTTTTTACCTTTAGATGGAATATTTATCGAATTATTAAAAAGAAGATTTGTAAGTTGAAGTTGTTATTAAAAACAGAAATAGAATTTATAAACGTTGTTTTATAAATTCGAGATCAATTGGATTTGATAAATTAAATATAGAAGATTATTAAAGGAGATATATTCGCGATTTTGGATAGCGAATTATTATTGAAATAAAATGTGTAGAAAATAGTGAAATGTAATTAGTAAAGTGTATTCACGATTTTGGACAGTGAATATATTGTTAAGTAAAATGGATAGTTTTGGAAAAGCGATATTGTAAAATGAAGTTAATTGTTTTAAAAGATATTTTAAAACGTGTGAATTATCGAAATCATAGATTTCAACATTTATTGTTGAAATAGACGTTTTCGAGAAAATAAGGAAATGATGGACTATAACACTGTTGTTATAGTAAATGATTTCCGAAAGGAAATGTTTTGATGTAGTATTGGGATTTATATATCTATTAAAATCCGAATCCCTATACTAGTGATTTTGAGTCGTCGTAACGATGTTTTACGTAACATTCGTTTTGACTCAAATAAATGTGTTTAAAGAGAATGATTTCCTTAAAGAATGAATATATACTTAATATTGATTTAAGTATATCGAATATTTTCAAATGTTGAAAATAAATGATTTGTGAAATACTTATTTTTAAATAAGTATGGAAATGCTTTTCCAATATGAAATGAACTGTTTGGAGATTTTATCTTCAAAGATAAAATGAAATGTGAATATTTGAAATTTGTTTTCAAATGGTTAAAGTGTGGAAATTTTATATCTAGTAAAGATATTTTTGAAGATGAAATAATTTGGGAAAATTATTTGGAATCTGATGATGTTGCGCATCTTTATTGATAGTTAAATAACCGACTATCAATAATTACCTTTAGATAGGTATTTGTTGTGAATTGGATGAATTTGAATGCCACACTTATTTTTGAATAAACGCTCACTATTCGGGTTAGCCGGGAAAGGACCATGGGGTCATATAACCCATTCCGAATATGTGATACGTCGTTATGAATTGCATTCGAAGACCGGTGTTGAAGACCGGATATTTTTGAAAACGGAAGGATTACCGTCGAGTTACTCTACATCGGCTGATCTCCGGTTTAGAGGTTTTATCATCCTTAGTGACGGGAAGTCCCGACGTGATTGAAAATTATCCGGATGTGCAAGGGCTTCGTGAGAAGTGCCTTCGGTTCTGTTCGATCCCGGAACAGACTTGTATGGATTGTGTGTCTGACGTTACAATTTGAGATATAAAGCTGATTTCTTTCAAATACGTTTCTGTTGGTGGCGGAGAATTTATTCTCTTAGCTTAACACCCTTCTCTGAGACGTACGAGCTCAGAGGTTATGTAGTTGAAATTTATCAGCGATATATCCCAATTTGGTAACGTGGCATACTGAGTGTTGCTGTGAAATGATCAGTGTTTGATCATTTGTGATATGATCATTTGTTTGATATTATATCTTAATGATCATAGGTTGATCATTTTGTTTGACCCGAAGCAGGGCTTTTTGAGAAAGCGTAGCTTTGTGGACGAGACTTCGTCGAGCCTCACACCCCGGAAATGGTCGAAACAGGAATGTTGCGGCAAGGTTATGAGGGTCGCGCCCTTTAGGGTATGTCATTTCCTTCTGGAAAGGGGTGGTATCATGGTATGGAGCCCAGATACTTACTCATGTGGATACACTTTCTTTATGATGTGTGATGTTGGATATCGAGCGCTCGGATAAAGGTCCCAAAGGACCGGGCGATGACATATTCGTGAGTTACCTGTTACAGGGGTAACCCGGCCTTGTTTGGCAGAGAGCAGTTTGTCTCTCGGGACGTCCAGCCAGAGGCGATCCTATTCGGCAGGAGGAAAGGAAGTTCCTTAGCCTGACCATTTGTTGGAAAATCCAAAGAAACAATACGTGACGTGTACGGTTTTAGTTGTATTACCTGCTATGGAATGTGGCGGTAACCTGCTATTGAACATAGTAGCTATAGTAGGCATACGATACTGGTCGTATGTTGGCTAAGATTAATATTATACTTTCGAAATGTTTTCTACACTATGCACTAATAATAATAAATCCAATGACTTTGCGTAATAAGCATCTTTGACTATCATAAGAAGAAATCTCCTCCAATTCTGCGTTTGCATTGTGTGTGTGGCGGGAGGTCTTATGGTAGTTTCATTTTCCAAAAGCATTGCGAATCTGTTTTATTTTCTTTGTGAAAATAACTGTTTTACGATCTCACACCAGTCACCATGACTGACTCGGAGTTTATTGTTCCCTTCTAAACTCTGGGTGCCCACAAATTTCCACACGGGCAGCCTAGAGTTATATTATCAGGATATTCTGGATATTCTGGAGCTTTGGAGATAAGCTGGATGGCGAGACGTAGTATTTGTATCTGATAGTATTTATTCCGCTGTGTATTCTGTATGAGGACAAGTTTATATAACTGTCCATTGTTGTATTGAGTTGTATATTGACTCTGATGATTGATGTATGTATAAAATGATATAGTTCTTTGTTTAAAGATTATTCATTTATCTATTATATATTGTTCCGCTGCGATATGTGAGATTCTGATATTGTTTTCTGTTTCTGTTTTCTGCTCTTGTTTTGTTGTTCTTCTTCTTTCTTTTTCTTCTATCTTTTCTTCTACCTCTTCTTTTAAAACCCTAATGGTTCGGTTTTTCGTTCACCTTGAGTAAATAGATGGAGATTAGTGTCTATTTCAAGGGGTACGGAAAAGCGGGTTATTACATTTGGTATCAGAGCATATGGTTAAGCGACAACCCTGCTCTGTTGGGTGTTACTCATTAGAGATAGAGTCAGTAGTACTCTAGAATGAGTTTGAGTGTAATAATAGATATGAGTGCGTATTTGTTAGTTAATATAAAATTGTTTTATATTGTGATGATTGGTTTGTTGAGTGGTATATGGATTCTGGTCGGTATTGTCCGTACAACTTTATCGATAGGGATCTCTAAACACTTATATAGAACAATTCGGCACAGTATTGTTTTAAATTGGGTAAATGAAATAATTTTACCTTGATTATATTTTGTATATAAAGAAATAATTTTTTAAGAATTATTAAAGTGTATATGAATTGATTGTTAAGATTGTTTGAATAAGTTGAATTAAAACAACAATTGTGAAAGAGTAAATTGTATAAAAGAATGAATTATAAAGGGTGAAGTTAGAATTGATATGATTTACAATGGTGAAATAATCTTATATATATAAATAGTGAAATTTTATAAGTAAAAGATTTGTAATGTGATTCATAAATCAAGGAAATTTTTGAAAGAATTTAAAGCACTGAATTCACTATTGTTGCTGGGAAATAATAAGGGTGATGACTGCAGCATCATCGGTATCATTTTCGAGTTTCTGTGTGATTGATTTGCTACCATAGTAAATTGGAAATTGAGGTTTTGTTGTGATAAACAAATTTGAAAATTAAAGTCCAAATTTAAATATGGTAAATATAAGTGAAATAAGATTTATACTTATGATATGAGATAATAGATTTAACTTTGGTAAAGTTAATGAATTTGAGTAGCATAATGAAATATGATGTGAAATTTAACTAAAAGAAAGTCAAATGTGATATAAATTTGAATGATTGATGAAATTTGATTTTGGTAAAAGGTTAAATGAATGTTGTTAAGAAAAAAACAAAATCTGAATTGGATTTATAAGTGGAAACTTAAGTTAAGTTAAACAAATGATGTTTGAAATGGAAAATAACTTAAGTGATGTTGAAGTGAAGTTTATTTTGATATCAAAGAAATTAATAAAGTGAATTTATTAAATAGATGTGAACTTGAGTTATATAAAATTCAATTTTATTTGTTAAAATGAATTAGCAATTGAATTAATAAATGGATTGAATGTCAATCGATTGAATATAAATAATTGATATGAAGCAATGAATATAAGTGTTAATTCATTAGAAGCTAAAGGAATTGAATAATTGAATGGAAATCAATTGAATATCAACAAATTGAAACTTAAAGTGTTGAACCAAATTGAATGTAAAGAAATGTAAATTGAATAAATTTGGTTGTGTTGAATATACATTGGTTGTTATTTGATTGTTAGTTGATTTCGTGTAATTCATTAAGGGTTAATGAAATTGAATCGACAAATTGGAAGCAAAGTGATTAAATTCAAATTGATAATATGTAAATTTGAATAGAAATGAATTTGATTCAAATTGAAAATGAACCAACATGAATGTAAATTAGTGAATGTAAACTAATTGGAAACAAATGAATGAATGTTAGTTAAATCCAATATTAACAAATCAAATGTGAGTAAATTGAAAACCAATTCAATGAATATTAATGAGAAATGAATGAATATTGATTCAGTATGGATTTGTTGGATGTTTATTGGATGATGATGGTTTGATGGTTGCATTGTTGCTTCTGAATGCATTTGTTGTTTGTTGCATTTGCTATGTTGACATATGTAGTATTATGTTGCTATATGATGTATATTGACTATATTTTCATATCTACATGTTCTCATATGGTTTGTTGAGTGTTTAGTAGGTGCGGATGGCGTTGCTTCGCATTTGGAGCTCGCTTTCGCGCTATATTAGCCGTATACGCTCGCTAAAAATATAATAAGGTACATATCTCGGATTAAATATCGTACTTTTACACTTTTTTCCCTACGGGATGCCTCATCACTTGATGGGATGTATATTTGTGATATATATACACTGTCATTTTTTTTCGGATCGAGCCGCGCAAAGGAGACGCTGGCGAAATTTTCTGAAAATTTAAGGCGTTAGAATATTTTAGAGAAATTTGGAAATTTTGAAAACTAAGTTATGATTTGAAAACTTAGTAAAGATTTTGTGAGAAGTTAACTATGAATTTTGGAGAAGTTAAACACTTAACAGATTTGAAAATCTAATTTGAACGGTTTGTTTTGGAAAGTTAACGGATTTTGTATCTTTTTCCTAACTTGTAATTTCGAGGACGAAATTCTTTTAAGGGGGGAAGTCTGTAACGACCCAGAATTTTTGATAATTAAAATTCGAATATTTAATTAATTTTAAATATTAATAAGTGGAATTAAGAAGTCGAATGATTTATTTTTCGAATATTGGATTTAATTGGTCAATTAAATCGATAATTTAAATAGTGAAATTCCAGAGATAATTGAAAAATCGAGTTTAAAATGATTGAAAATGATTTGGGAAATTTTATTTAATCATACTGGAGTTATAGAAATATTTTAGAACTTTTAAAATTGAATTTGGAGTTAATCTGTGAAAATTGAATATTTTAATATTTAATTATCGACTGTAAAAATAGTCAATTTTCGAACAGTCTCAGAATTTGACGAGACCGGTTCCATTGGATCCGTAATAGTTAGTTATTATCGGATTTCAATTTTCGTAGCAATCGAAGTTGCCATTTGACCGTGGCAGCTCGAAACGCATCGATATCGTTTTAATTTTAAATCGTCGAGTTAAAATAGTCATTTTTCAAAAAGTGTCGGATTTCGACGAAACCAGTTTCATCGGATCCGTAATGTGATATTATTGTAAGATTTCAAATTTCGTAATTTTTGGATTTACTGTTTGTCCGGGGCAAACCAAAACGTCTCGAAATCGGTTTAAATCGGTTTAATTTAAATTGATCGTTTATTGCCATATCTCACACATACGATCGAATTAGCTTCTGAAACCTGTTCCATTGTGTCCGGAACGCGGGGTAAACCCCAGGAACGCTAGTCACCGCGCGTAAATCGGAGTTTGAAAAACCCGGATGAATAGTGTTTGAGAAAACTCTATAAATATACCCATTTTTTTTTCACAATTTCAAAGAAAAATAAAACCCTAATTCATCTAGGTCAGCCGCCATTCTCAAAACCTACGGCCAGATCAGTTTAGAGGTTTAAAAATAAAAAGAAATTGTATAAATTATTTATATTAAAAATTCATCCTATCTTTAAAACGATGTATCTTTTTGCTGCGAGGTCGGAAAATTACGAAACGAAAAGCGTTGGCTTCGTTTTGTCGAATACTTCGAGATGGAACTGGATTGGAAGCGATCGGGGTCAGTGAAAATTTTGAGTGAAATTAAACGTTCGTTTAATTTCATTCGAAGTAAACGCTGAAATCAGAATTAAAATCACGGTGAGATCTTCTCACTCAAGAATTGAAAAGTGGAATTTTCAGTTATTTATTTGATTGCTATTGGATGTGATATTAGATATAATAGGATATATATCTATATATAGCAGTATATACATATTGGCATATGTATATATTGGATTGATGATTTCCCACCTCGTATAGCGGATGAGACCCTATTGCGCCGTTAGTAAGCGGATTTTTATAAAACCTATATACCGCGATAATTCCGTACTGGAGCGGAATCGGTATTGTGCTAACATCTGTGGATGCAGGGAAACAGGTTGGAGGGATCCAACTGGATTCCTCACCGTATTGATTATTTACAGATATTTTGATATTCTGTTATCATATGATGATATATGATATTTGACTGTTGTGATGGACTGATTGGTGTTGTTGCATCATCGGATTCAGTTTTGAACTTTAAAAATGACGACTTTTAATTTAAAAGGATTTTTAAAGTGATTTTTGAAAATATACGTTTTATGGAATTTTTGAATCGATTTATAAACGTAAAATTTTAAAGTTATAAAAGTTATAATTTTTAGTGAAATATAACCGTAGTGTTGTTTTTGAAACAAAAGTTGATTTATTTATAAAATGGTTTAAGTTGGGATTTTTGAATAACTATAAACGATTTGTATAGAAAGATTTATAAAATTGATATTTTATAAATCAAAATATTGGACTTATAAAACGAATTTTATAAGTGTTAAAAAAATGAAATATTATGGAATCCGTAAGTGAATGAAATTTATAGATTTATAAATTGTGAAGTTGTAAAATGGATGAAACTGTAGAATAAAAGATTTATAAGAGATTAACTTATAAATTGGGTTTTTACCTTTAGATGGAATATTTATCGAATTATTAAAAAGAAGATTTGTAAGTTGAAGTTGTTATTAAAAACAGAAATAGAATTTATAAACGTTGTTTTATAAATTCGAGATCAATTGGATTTGATAAATTAAATATAGAAGATTATTAAAGGAGATATATTCGCGATTTTGGATAGCGAATTATTATTGAAATAAAATGTGTAGAAAATAGTGAAATGTAATTAGTAAAGTGTATTCACGATTTTGGACAGTGAATATATTGTTAAGTAAAATGGATAGTTTTGGAAAAGCGATATTGTAAAATGAAGTTAATTGTTTTAAAAGATGTTTTAAAACGTGTGAATTATCGAAATCATAGATTTCAACATTTATTGTTGAAATAGACGTTTTCGAGAAAATAAGGAAATGATGGACTATAACACTGTTGTTATAGTAAATGATTTCCGAAAGGAAATGTTTTGATGTAGTATTGGGATTTATATATCTATTAAAATCCGAATCCCTATACTAGTGATTTTGAGTCGTCGTAACGATGTTTTACGTAACATTCATTTTGACTCAAATAAATGTGTTTAAAGAGAATGATTTCCTTAAAGAATGAATATATACTTAATATTGATTTAAGTATATCGAATATTTTCAAATGTTGAAAATAAATGATTTGTGAAATACTTATTTTTAAATAAGTATGGAAATGCTTTTCCAATATGAAATGAACTGTTTGGAGATTTTATCTTCAAAGATAAAATGAAATGTGAATATTTGAAATTTGTTTTCAAATGGTTAAAGTGTGGAAATTTTATATCTAGTAAAGATATTTTTGAAGATGAAATAATTTGGGAAAATTATTTGGAATCTGATGATGTTGCGCATCTTTATTGATAGTTAAATAACCGACTATCAATAATTACCTTTAGATAGGTATTTGTTGTGAATTGGATGAATTTGAATGCCACACTTATTTTTGAATAAACGCTCACTATTCGGGTTAGCCGGGAAAGGACCATGGGGTCGTATAACCCATTCCGAATATGTGATACGTCGTTATGAATTGCATTCGAAGACCGGTGTTGAAGACCGGATATTTTTGAAAACGGAAGGATTACCGTCGAGTTACTCTACATCGGCTGATCTCCGGTTTAGAGGTTTTATCATCCTTAGTGACGGGAAGTCCCGACGTGATTGAAAATTATCCGGATGTGCAAGGGCTTCGTGAAAAGTGCCTTCGGTTCTGTTCGATCCCGGAACAGACTTGTATGGATTGTGTGTCTGACGTTACAATTTGAGATATAAAGCTGATTTCTTTCAAATACGTTTCTGTTGGTGGCGGAGAATTTATTCTCTTAGCTTAACACCCTTCTCTGAGACGTACGAGCTCAGAGGTTATGTAGTTGAAATTTATCAGCGATATATCCCAATTTGGTAACGTGGCATACTGAGTGTTGCTGTGAAATGATCAGTGTTTGATCATTTGTGATATGATCATTTGTTTGATCTTATATCTTAATGATCATAGGTTGATCATTTTGTTTGACCCGAAGCAGGGCTTTTTGAGAAAGCGTAGCTTTGTGGACGAGACTTCGTCGAGCCTCACACCCCGGAAATGGTCGAAACAGGAATGTTGCGGCAAGGTTATGAGGGTCGCGCCCTTTAGGGTATGTCATTTCCTTCTGGAAAGGGGTGGTATCATGGTATGGAGCCCAGATACTTACTCATGTGGATACACTTTCTTTATGATGTGTGGTGTTGGATATCGAGCGCTCGGATAAAGGTCCCAAAGGACCGGGCGATGACATATTCGTGAGTTACCTGTTACAGGGGTAACCCGGCCTTGTTTGGCAGAGAGCAGTTTGTCTCTCGGGACGTCCAGCCAGAGGCGATCCTATTCGGCAGGAGGAAAGGAAGTTCCTTAGCCTGACCATTTGTTGGAAAATCCAAAGAAACAATACGTGACGTGTACGGTTTTAGTTGTATTACCTGCTATGGAATGTGGCGGTAACCTGCTATTGAACATAGTAGCTATAGTAGGCATACGATACTGGTCGTATGTTGGCTAAGATTAATATTATACTTTCGAAATGTTTTCTACACTATGCACTAATAATAATAAATCCAATGACTTTGCGTAATAAGCATCTTTGACTATCATAAGAAGAAATCTCCTCCAATTCTGCGTTTGCATTGTGTGTGTGGCGGGAGGTCTTATGGTAGTTTCATTTTCCAAAAGCATTGCGAATCTGTTTTATTTTCTTTGTGAAAATAACTGTTTTACGATCTCACACCAGTCACCATGACTGACTCGGAGTTTATTGTTCCCTTCTAAACTCTGGGTGCCCACAAATTTCCACACGGGCAGCCTAGAGTTATATTATCAGGATATTCTGGATATTCTGGAGCTTTGGAGATAAGCTGGATGGCGAGACGTAGTATTTGTATCTGATAGTATTTATTCCGCTGTGTATTCTGTATGAGGACAAGTTTATATAACTGTCCATTGTTGTATTGAGTTGTATATTGACTCTGATGATTGATGTATGTATAAAATGATATAGTTCTTTGTTTAAAGATTATTCATTTATCTATTATATATTGTTCCGCTGCGATATGTGAGATTCTGATATTGTTTTCTGTTTCTGTTTTCTGCTCTTGTTTTGTTGTTGTTCTTCTTTCTTTTTCTTCTATCTTTTCTTCTACCTCTTCTTTTAAAACCCTAATGGTTCGGTTTTTCGTTCACCTTGAGTAAATAGATGGAGATTAGTGTCTATTTCAAGGGGTACGGAAAAGCGGGTTATTACATAGCACGTCTCAAAGCAATACGAACAATGATGTCAAAGTTCTCATCTTAACTTTCTTCAAAAAAATATTCTAGCGATTTGTGGTCATTCACCAACAAAAATTGCATTCATCAAAACTATCCTCGTTTAACCAAAACCCCTATAAAAGCTTATAACATTACTCCAAGAAATTTATGAAAGCTAGGACCATCAAACCACGACTAGATTGATACTCCAGCTCACCCAAGTTGGTCTCCACAGAGGCCGTTTATTAAAGAGACAAAGGTTGAGCCGAATTCGTGGGACTTACAAGAAATTAGAAAGTCTGACTCCTCTAACAAAAACTAAAATTACGATGTCGATACTTCTAAATATTTGTATGATGAAATAATTTTTTATTCCTTTTATATATTGTTGTATGCAATAACCATTTGAATTTTTCCACATTCACATATTCAAAAACAAGCCAATTCTCAAAATAGACAAATGAAGTATATTCTAGAAATCATTCAAAAATATATAAAAACTAGCTGACAGTAGGTCAGTCGATTGAAAATAAAGTTTAGTCGACTCAACCTAACAACTCAGCCTTCTAAAACTTAATTTTAGCATACTGACTTCTTCCCCCATTCTTTGTTTCTAAATTGACCTTTTTCAGTCGACTGAAATCAAGGTTCAGTCAACTGAAATTGGTCCAGTATTCTCTACCAACAAAAGACCTGTTTCAGTCGACTAAAAATTTTTCTCAGTCGACTGAATCGCACCTGTACGCTTTTTACAGACCAATAACTATCTATTTATTCCTCCAATTCTTAAAAATTATTTCCTAAATCAAAAAATCCCTAAGATCTTCTTCCTAAAAATCAATGGCTCCACGTCAAAAACTTCCTATTTCGAAGAAAGGAGCACACAAAGCAAAAGAACCGACTGGTCCATCACTTCCTGAATTTGCTCCGGATGGCCATTACAACAATGGTTGAATGGAAGTAGAAAATCTCTTCAATACTTCAACGAATTGAATGATAAGCATATGTTTCAAGAAACCTTCTACAAGATTGTCTAATTTTTCCCAATTCAACATTGAAGCTTTTGCCTGGGAACATGGATTTCTATCACTAATCGATTCTAAGGAAAATAAGGTTAAAATTTATCCATTTCTAGTAAGAATGTTCTATGCAAACCTTTAGGGTGATTTTTACAGACCTCTATCTGGTAATGATGATGGGCAATTATGGAGTAGGTTTTTAAGGGTTGATATAGTCTTAAATGTTCATGACTTAGGAGTTATTCTTGATTGTAATAACTTTGGTGCAAAAGTAGAGGAAATCAATCACCATGACATGGTTTATGATGAAGTAATTACCTTTTCCGTACCGAAAGACAGAAAACATTTTGGTCAATTTATGACCTCAAGCACGTATAATAAAAAAATGATCCTTTATACTATTTTACCCCGAACTGGAAGTTATGAAAAGATGCATGACAACAACTATAAAGCTTTGTATGCGATTTACTTAAACCAAAAGTTGAATTGGGCTCGAATCATTCTCGATGAAATCAAAATCTTTCATGCCCGTACTTGTCATATGATATTCTGTGTTGCTTATCTAACGAAGATCTTCACTCATTTTGGAATCAATATTGGCTCGCTACAAGATTTACTTCATCCAAAGATTATGGACTAAATATCTATTTCTCTAATGAAGCTTCCATCTACAATGGAGACTCTTCCTTCATATTTCTCGTCTAGTTCATGGAAATATAACACAATCTTCAACTCGACAAGTAGAACAAGAGGAGATTTAACAAGAAAATCCGGAGGAACTCAATGGAGCACAGATAGCGATCAAGGAGTTACTTTGTTCAAACCTTCTAGAAATATAACTACTTCGGATGCAATTCTCAAAAATCAGGAAATAATCTTCAATCAACAAAAGAAGTTGATCAAAAGCCAAAGAACTTTTGAAAAGACTACTCTCTGGTTCTTGAAGAAAATATGGAACAATCTTGCTTCGTGTTCTCGCTCTTCTTCATCATCAAGTACAGAGCCGAAATCTTAGATACTTAAGTAAGACTGTCCACTACTATGTTTCATGCGTATCTAAATGTTTGATTTCTATGTGATCTTTAGAACTCTTTTTTGTTATTTTGGTATGTATTTGTTTGGTTGAACTTATCTAAAACCTATGTATTTATGTACTTATGTTTCAATGTTTGTATATGTAATCTCTCTACCGTTATGCACTAGTTCATGATATCATTAGGAATGTATTATTTCAATGTCAAAATATTTACTTTTGTTGATGACAAAGGGGGAGAGATTTGAGATAGGGAAAGCATACATATAGGGGGATAATGATTCACTTTACGTATTTATATATATATAGTTTTCAACATCAAAAAGTGCGAGATTGTTAAATCTCTGTTTCAAATGTTTTAACGATGACAACTATATCATCATACATTTCTAGTTTATAACTATATTGCAGGTGAAAGAGCTACAACAAAGATTGACCACATTCAAGAAATTCAAAGGTCATCTTCGTCAAACTAGAGTATGTATATGGTCATAGAATTATATGTAAAATCTCCTTGGTATCTCATATACACATATACACGCCTGCATACATAACTGTTTATAAAGAGCTTGTTTATTTCTATCTTTCGAAAAGGAAAAAATAAACTTATATTTTTTCTAACTACTCAATTTAGTCGACTGAGGTATTTTCTCAATCGACTGAGGATAGTTGACTGAAAAAATATCTCAGTCGACTTAACCTTAATATTTTACCAACATTCAAGTTTTTTAAAATTTGGCGTGAACTCTTATGTTCTTATTCAGTAGACTGGATTTTATACTCAGTTGACTAAACATTGTATAACGGCAACTTTCTAAAGAGTCGCTTTGAAAATTTGCAACCTTTCTAATAGTAATAATCATCTACGAATGATTACACTGTTTGCTATATCTATTTCATTTCCATAAATACACTACACGATCATAATTCAAAACTTAAATTGCTAACTTACATACTTTCTATTTCTATATTCTCTGACCTCTTAGTACTCATTGCAATTCGATTCTCAATATTTACTCAAACCTCTACAATCACAAACTATATACTTCCATATTACCAAGAAGATTATAGGAAGAATTGTACCAGCAATCAATATCAGTGTTATTTGGAACACAAAGTTTGTCAAAGAAACTCAGCTGTATTAGCCTATTCCTCCGGGCGAAGTGAGGGTTATTTAGTTAAGGTAATACCAAAAGGGAGCTTGGGGACTGGTCGTAGGATGGGAGGTCCAAACCAGTATAAAATATCTCATGTGATTATTCGTATTTACTGTATACTATCATACATAGTTGCATAGTTCTACTTAGATTAATATATATACACTTATTATACAAATAAGCCATATTATATATGGGCCACCACACCCTTATATACAAGTTACATTATATAAAGATCCTATAGTGACTAACAATAAATGTAAATAAATGTTAATTGACTACGCCATATACGCAATAATTATATGTTAATTACGTAAATAGAGATAAATAAATATTCGCACCTAATAAGTGCTAAACACACGGATTTTATGCTCTAAACTAGCGTTAAATGTCAATTCCCTACCCAATTATTATTACAAGTCCTTTATCTTCAAATTCCTAAGATTTCATGGGATTCCAATGTCCAAAATAGGTAATAAATATTCATAACCAAACTGCAATAACAGACTTGTAAATAAAATAGAAACTCAATTTATTACACCGATTCAATGGAATATCTTAAACAATAAGAATTGCAATCTAAACCCCATATTCTATTCAACTCCTCTTTTATAGAGAAATAGATAAGAATAAGTGGTGTAAGCTACGAATAAAATTTGTAATCTAAACCCCTTATTTTATTAAAGGATCACAATTTGACCTAAAGATGTAGGAGAAGTGGAATAGACTATAAAATTATCAAAAATTGCATAAACGAAAAAAATTCCATCAAATTAATGTAGTGAATCTCAACATAGATATAACATATCAAAATAAAAAGGAATTTTAGGGGATTTTATCTATCATATTTTCAGAATTCCAAAATCCTAAGGCACATTTAAATCCAAAAAGGAAATACATTAAAAAATAGTTGTTCGTAGTAGCCTAATCATCCAACACAAAAGTTGTTCGTAATCGAATCTAGTTTCCTCTAAAAATAGTTTTGTGGGTTTTTGTCAAGTGGTTTGAGAGATATCTGCAAATAACGGCAAGTGGTCGAGAAAACGATCGTTTTCGACGATCACGGATTGGCAAACAGAGAGTACGGATGGGTTCGTAGAGGCGAGTGGAGATTTTTAGAAGCATTCGTATGTTTTTTTAGTAGCTTGGGTTGTCGTAGGGAAGGAGTTGATCGGAAATCATTCAAAAATTAATTTTTGGCGAATCGGTGGTCGAGGGGACGATTGGAGGAGTCGGAGAGGAGCGTAGGATCGAGGTGGAGGTCGTGACCATGGTCGGGGCTTTGGTTGATCGTGGATAGCTAACAGAAGGATTTTAGGGCTTTTTCTTGGTGGAGTCCGGTTTGGTTGAACTGCGGCGAGGAGAAGATGTCGAGCATGGTCATAGGGGGCATGGAGGTAGTGGTGGCCGTGAGGGTCACGATGGAAGTGACGATGCGTGTTCTGGTGGTGTGAGGTGATCATGGGAAATAATTTTGTCTGCCGTTTTTTTTTCGTTTGTGGCTGAAGCTCGTTCGAAAGGTGGAAGCAGTAGGTAGGGTGTCGGAGGAGATGGCGGTGGTGCCATCGAGTCGAGCTCGAGTCTTGGGTCTTGCGTGTGGCCTTGGTTCGTGGGTTTGGGGTTTATTTCGCTTGTGCAC
This sequence comes from Allium fistulosum, assembly GCA_030737815.1. NCBI lineage: Eukaryota > Viridiplantae > Streptophyta > Magnoliopsida > Asparagales > Amaryllidaceae > Allium > Allium fistulosum. The sequence goes on along the minus strand of CM060902.1, from coordinate 142,287,292 downwards.
GTGCACGTTGTGTAGGTGCAAGTTTCGGCTGCAAGCGAAAGAAAAGGGGAAGAGGAAGAAGATTGTGATTTTTGGTTGTGGGTAGAAGCTGTGGGCTCGGCCCATTACTGTTGTTTGGGTGAGAATAATTTATTCCTTTTATTTGTTTAAATAACGATGCTAAGTTTAAAAACGTGATCTATAGCTCGTTTTAAATCCAATCGGGTCGCAAAATTTTCCATTGTGCTCGTATTGTAGTGTACAACATTATATGGTATCCTATTGATAGCTTTGGACATGTTAAAATTTATGACATATTTAAACAGACAAGATTTAAAACACGTTGTTTTAGTAATAGCGTCGATTTAAATTTATATACCTTAATTATTGATGTTATTTGGCCAAATAAATTATTGTTGAGTTAAATTGGATCGAATATGGTAATTGGACATCTGTTTAGCGGAATAAAATACCATTCTGCTAATTAAACTAATTTGGCAATTAATTAGCAGAAGAAATCCCTGTTCTGCTATTTTATAGTTTTGAACATTTGATTATATATCGCAAATGTTATGCCACTTTGAATTAGTGATATATTAACTAATGACGGTTAAGTCTTGGATTTATTTATATAGTTGTGGATTATGTAAATATCAGTTATTAACTTGAAAAGTTAATTGAATAATATCGTAGCTTGTTTAAGTACCATGGTGATCGTTAAGCCTCCATCAAATTTGAAAAGCCAATTATCGAGTCAAAAGTTATTTTAAGAAAAATTATTTTATTTATAAGGTTTAAGGATAATTATTATTTAGTAATAAGATTTAAAAAGGTAATAAATTATTAATAATAATATTTAAGGATAATTTATAATTTTTTAATAATGATTTGAAGTTAATTATTTTATTAATATGATTCTTAAAAGTTATTTCTTAATGTTATTTAAGAATGTTTAATTACTATTTAAAAGTTATTTAGTTATGGTTTTAAAATATTTTAATTAATTAATTAAAATAATTATATATACTTTAATTTTTAATTAAAGTTAATTAATTATATTGACTTAAGTTATTTAATTATATTTAAAGGATAATTAATTTTTATATTAATATTAGTTTAAGGTTAATTAATTATTATTTTAATAACGTTTTAAAGTTAATTAATTATTACCTTAATATTGTTTTGAAGTAAACTTATTAATACAATAATAATGTTTAAAAATTAATTTAATATGTTTTAGTGAGATTTTAAAGTTTTATTTTGAATGAGATTTAAATTGAATGGAATAGAGCGATGTTTAAATAATAACTTATTATATTAAGTTATTCTAAATAATGTATGGTTTATCAAGGGAACCTTGTGAATTAAGGAATTTACTAAAGAGGTTTGTTAAAATATGGGAAGAGTTTATAAATGGTCTGGATATTTATAAAAGAATTTACAAATGAGTTTTAAAGATCTGGAAAAGAGAAGTTTTGTAAAACGGGGTTTGAAATTTATTAAGAATGTTTTATGATGGGATTGGAAATTTATAAAGAAACTTTGTAAACAGATTTGGTAACATTTATAAATAAAAGGGATTTAGGAAGAAATGGTTGATCTCCATGGCATAATTCGAAAGGCAGGGTTGCCCACAGTTTACTATGGATTCGCTGGGATAGCGACATAACCATTGTGTAAGCTGCGATCCATAGTCGATATGGAACGGTACTTTTCATATCTATTTTCAGAAGTTTTCAAGTTATAAGTTTGAAGTGAAATGGTTTATGAATATACTTATACCATTGATATAAGTATATGATTATATTTTCAAAGTATCGAAAATATAATGGTTTGTGAATATACTTATCCTGTTGAGATAAGTATATCGAAGTGATTTCCAAGTATTTGAAATGTGATTTTAAATTAACGAAAGATCAATCTAAGAGGCTTGGTGATTTCGATGGGAAATATAATCTTTGTTTGGAATGTTTGTTTATTTGATAGTAAAATAACGGACTATCAAATCATGGCCTAAATATGCAATCCTTCTTAATTTTGGTGGTAGGGAAATATTCCTTACTTAACACCAAAGGATTTTAACTCTCGAAATATATAGGGGAAACACAGAGATTATATGGTACAATTACTATCGAGGGTGCTATACTGTACGTATAAACTAGTTTCGTTCTTCTAAGACAAATGATAAGGGGATCCGTCCACTTAAACGATTAGGGGATAATCCTCGCTCTTATGTATTGTCCGATTATTTCCTAAAGAACCTGTATTGAGCATTTCGGAAATCCGCGTTTGGTTTCATGGAGCACACGGGAAGCAGAAGAGTGTACTCGTAAGAGATGACTTGAACCCACGACCACTCCGAAAGCCTTATACGGTTCTATGGAGGAGATTCCTGATATATTGAGATATTGGAATCCATGTGTGATTTCGAGACCCGTTGGGGTATGGGGATCTGTGTGTGATTCCACGATCTAGTTGAGATATGGGAATCTATGTGTGATTCCGAGACCCGTTGGGGTATTGGAATCAATGTGGGATTCCATGATCCATTTGATGGCGGTGCATGAGCCGGAATGTCGGATGTAGCCTCGTCAGCGGGAATGACTAATAACAGAGATAGGAGGCATGGCCAGTAGGGTCGACAAACCCATAGGGTGTAGTCGGCTCCACCTAGATGTCACTTATAGTTGTTATGCATGCGTGGGGCGAGGCACTCGGTCTTAGCGAGACCGGCTATGTTTTTCGTATGGTACACCACTAAGGATATATGCTGCTTTGGAAGGATATCTCTGTTCCCTGTGCAGGAAGACCGTTCCTCGAAGTACTGAGGGCACCTCCATGGAGATCCTACACAATTAGCGAACGTGCCTTATTGACTTTCGATTATATACCTACTATTGTTGTGATGTACACTCACGAGCCTCACAACTATTTGATTACTATTATTTTCTCCATTAGACATTATTATAATCTCAGTGGATTTTATGATATAAAAGGTTTTGGTTATCGTAAGGTAAAACCCGTTCGTGTTTATGTGCGGCGTGGTCTTACGAGATACCTTTGTTTTGAAAGTTAGTTAAACTTTAAGAATCCATCTGATTGTGTTTATCATGCTGGTTTTACCAGACCGACTTGGGCGTTGTTTTCCTATAATGCTCGGGTCAGACCGAGCATATTTCCAGGTTTACTTGGATATTTGGAGCTTCAGGAGACGAGCTGGAGGCCTAGAGACGTATTCACGTACATGTTTATTTCTCCGTTGCATTCATGATTGTATTTATCAGCAATTGTGAGGACAAGTTGTTATAACTGTCCATGTTGAATAGGTTAGTATACTCTGATTGATGTATGTTTATACATGTATTACAGTTTCGTTTTGTGTAAAGATCGGTTATGTATTATAGATTATTCGTTCCGCTGTGAGATTCTGTGTTGTTTAGTTTCTTCTTGTCTTCTATCTTCTTTCTTTTCCCTAACTACCCGCCTTTCCATTCAATTTGGGTTAGACATGTGCGGTTTATTGTCAGCTCAAACTATATGGAAAAGTGGGTCATTACAGTTGGTATCAGAGCTTAGGTTGAGCGAACACCTAGGCTTAAATGGGTTGACTCATTTGAGATAAGGTAAGTGAGACCCTATGATGAGTTTGAGAGTGTACATATAAGAGCGCGTATTTGTTAGTGATATAAAAATGTTTTATATTGTGTTGTTTGATCTATTGAGTGTCTTAAGAATTCTGGTCGATGCGTTTGGCCAACGTTATCGATAGGGATTTCATAAACAATCGAACAACACCAAGTAACACAATATTGATTTAAAATTTAGGTAAATGAAATAACTTTACCTAGAAATTATTTTATTTATATAAAAGAATAATTTTTCAAAGAAAATTCAATATAGTTATTCTTGGTTATGTTTGTTTGATAGGAAAAAATAATATTCCATCATTATCATCTAGAAATTGATCGGTCATGCTCGGCCGTTTCTAAGCATTAACAATTATCGGTTAATCTATCAAGAATCTTCCTTTGAAATCTGGATTGGGTAGGTAGGAATTTTGGGAACACGGAAAACGAATACCTTGTTAATTAAGTTTCACAATTTGAATTTAAGACGTTCGTTGATAATGTTGGGTAAAAATTTGATTTCTAAGGTTGTTTATTTAAAAGAAAATTTGAATATTTTGAAATGAATATTTTAGAAATTTTTTTATATAATGTTGATTTGGTAAAATTAAATTTTAATAAATGTTGTTTTATTAAAAGGAAATTGGAAAGGAAATTGGAATATTTTTAAAATAAATATTTTGGGGATAATTGAAGATATAAGTTGGTTATATTAAATTGTGGATTTATAAAAGAAGTCTATTAAAAGAAGCTTAAATATTTTTGAAGTAAATAAATGCTTGAAAAATGATTTATATAAGGAAGCTAAAATATTTTCGAAATAAATATTTGAGAAATGATTTCCTTTAAATGGGAATATTTTATAAATTTGATTTTTTTTAAATGTGTGTATTAAATAAAAGGAATTCAAGAGTTTAATTCCCGGTGATTTTGGCAAAATGGTTTTCATGGTTTATAGGTTGATAATAGTAATTGAAAATGTTCTTGGGATAAAAACATTTCTAAGTATGGGATTGTTACCATTCGGATCTCGCTATATAATTATTTTGATAAAATAAATTTTGATTTGATTCCAAAGGTATGGTTTGATTTACTATAAAGTAAATGTGTATATTATTATTTTAAATGATTTGTGGAAAAAGAAATAATAGTTTTATTTGAGATAAGTTTAGAGTATAAATGATTTTGGAAATGGTAATAATAGTTATTTAAAAATATATTTTAAGTATAATTCTATTCAAAAGAGAATTTAAAAGAAAGAGGTATATTTTCTTTGGATTGGTTCAGGAAATGAGTCCTGATTTGTTTTAGTGTGATCAAAATAATCATCTAAGTGACGATCAGATGTTTGCCTAGGCGAATGGTATTGTGCACTTAGTAAATTATTCCCTTTGCCATTGTATGGTCGGAACGAGTTCGAATCCAGACGAATCCAAAGTATGTTGGAAATTGATAGTTTGGTGAAAACTATTTATTTGGAATATATTTGGTATGGTTTCAAAAAGGGGATTTTGAAATTGGAAAATTGTTTTTAAGTTATCTAGTGCGAGTGGCTCGAAAATAACTAAAAATGGGTAAGAGATACATTTGGATGGTAGACGGTTCTCTTGAGTATTATCCTTATAGTAAGGAAATGTATGATACTGTTTGGTAGTACCCAGTTCCTTAGTATAATTTTGGGGTTACTTAGGCTATATATATCCTATGGACTAAAATATATACTATCATTTCAAAGTGTTTTGAAAAAAAAACCGAGTGTTTTAAATTCTTAAGTGAATTCAAAACAAAAGTTTGAATTAGGTGGATGTGTATGCTTATGGGGTGTGATAGAATATTATATAAATTTAGGAGTTAAATGGGGTTTATGAAATGTTTTCACAAATATGGAAATAGAATTGCTATTAGGAATAACCAATTAAATAAGTACGTAGGATGGATGTAGATCATTTCTCTCTCCATATAGTTTTGATCTAATATTCGAGTACAAGGCTTTGAGGTGCTTCACACCGTTCCAAATAAGGGTCTATTACTCGATTTTTGACGGCGAACACTTGATGAGGATTTTTGGTATGGGAGCAAAGTTTTCTATCATAGCTACAGCTATGTAAGGAGAGCAGAGGTTCCTAATCAAGGAGCCTGATTAGGGTCCGCACTAGTAAATCGGGTGAACGATACTGGTTTGGAAGTGGAGTCATGTAATCGAGTAGCGATCGAATTAGATTCTGTATATATATGATCTATGAACATCCTACGGGCTTATGAATAGTATTGAGTGTTCTTGTGCTGGAATTTCGAGGACGAAATTCTATTTAAGGGGGGAGAGTGTAACAACCCGTATTTTGGGATTTCAAATTTGAATATTTAATTTATTTAGATATTCAAATTTGAATTTAAATTATGATATATTATCTGTTTCAAACTGAGACTTGATTTCCAATGACGTATTTTTAATTTAATTTTTAGAAATTTTCAAATTTTTAATTTAGAAAATAGGTATATTTTCCATTTGACGTATTTTATGGCAAACGTTGGCATTTTAAGACTTCACATAATTAATAACTTGTCTATTTTATTTTTGTTTTGTGATCGGGTAACATTGTTATTTGCGATCATATTTTATTCTCTGTTAACCATGGCTCGTAATCAGACGCGATCCGGTGTGGTGGGGTACCGCAATTTAATCTAAAAACCAAACATATATATATATATACAGTACACACGGTACACTGTTTTTTCTTTTCCTCGCAGCCATCATTGTCTCCCTATCCACCCTACCGGCCGCCATTGTCTCCTCTTGTCCCTTTTCCTTTCCATGCCTTGAGTTGAGCATCTTGTTTTGAAAAACACTCGGGTCTATATATTTATTTGCGTGTACCTGATAATAGAGAGCTTCATCTCACTTCTCCTTTTTGTTTGACGGGCTTGAAAACTAACCCACTTCAACCATTCAAAATCACTACAGCCTAAACTATCCGCTATTGGCCTAATCGTCCAACACAAAAGTTGTTCGTAATCGAATCTAGTTTCCTCTAAAAATAGTTTCATGGGTTTTCATTGAGTGGTTTGAGAGATATCTGCAAATAACAACAAGTGGTCGAGAAAACGATCGTTTTCGACGATCACGGATTGGCGAACGGACGGTATGAATGGGTTCGTAGAGACGAGTGGCGATTTTTAGAAGCATTTGTATGTTTTTTAGTAGCTTGGGTTGTCGTAGGGAAGGAGTGATTGGAAATCATTCAAAAATTAATTTCCAACAAACCCGTGGTCGAGGGGATGATTGGAGGAGTCAAGGAGGAGCATAGGATCGAGGCGGAGGTCGTGACCGCGGTCGATTTTAGGTTTGGGCTTTGGTTTGTCGTGGATATCTAATAGTAGGATTTTAGGGCTTTTTCTTGGGAGGGTCGGGTTTGGTTGAACTACGGCAAGGAGGAGATGTCGAGCTGGGTCGCAGGAGGCGTGGAGGTAGTGGTGGCCATGGGGGTCACGATGGAAGTGACGGCGCGTGTTCTGGTGGTGTGAGGTGATCGTGGGAAGTAATTTTGTCTGCCGCGTTTTTTTCTAGTTTGCGGCTAAATCTCGTTTGAAAGGTGGAAGCAGTAGGTGGGGGGCCGAAGGAGATGGAGGTGGTGCCATCGAGTTGAGGTCGAGTCTTGGGACTTGCATGCGGCCTTGGTTCGTAGGTTAGGGGTTTATTTCGCTTGTGAAGTGCATGTTGTGTAAGTGCAAGTTTCGGCTACAGGCAAAACAAAAAGGGAGGATGAAGAAGACTATGCTTTTTGGTTGTGGGTAGAAGCTCTGGGCTCGGCCCGTTATTGTTGTTTGGGCGAGAACAATTTATTCCTTTTATTTGTTTAAATAACGATGCTAAGTTTAAAAACGTGATTATAGCTCGTTTTAAATCCAATCGACTCGCAAATTTTTGCGTTGTGCTCATATTAACGAGTACAACATTGTAATGTATCCTGTTGATAGCTTTGGACATGTAAAAATTTATAACAAATTTAAACGGACATCATTTTAATCACGTTATTTTAATAATAGCGTCGATTTAAATTTATATACCTTAAATATTGATGTTATTTGACTAAATAAATTATTGTTGAGTTATATTGGATCGAATATAGTAATTGGAAATCTGTTTAGCGGAATAAAACAATATTCCACTAATTAAATTAATTTGGCAATTAGATAGCAGAATAAACCCATGTTCTGCTATTTTATAGGTTTGAACGTTTGATTGTATATCACAAATGTTATGCCACTTTGAATTAGTGATATATTAACTGTAACGATCTCGAATTTTATAAATATTTAAAATGATAATTTATTAATTATTTTAATTAAAATTGTGAAATTAATTGATGAGGTGATGCGAGTTTCCCCGATAATCCAATTATATTCTATATAAATCATTTAAATTTAAAATATTGTATACTTGAGCATATATGAGAAAATTTGAAGTTATAAATATATGTATATATTTGATTTGAATAAAAATTGTAAATATTGTATATATGTGTGAATATATATATACGATATAAAAGTGATAAAATAAACGAATGAAAAATAAATGAAAATAAAATAATAAAAACAAATGCAAAATACTTAAGCTAATAATATAAGACAATAAATATGAAGTAAAATAATTATAGAATCTTATTTAAAATAATAGAACAAAAGCATAGAAATAAAACAATACATAAGTCAATTCTTTATAACAATAGTTTTTATAGCTTTATATCTATATACATGAAGTATAAAACAAAACATTTAAATACTATCAGCCCCGAAAAGAAGAAAACAAAATGAGTAAATGTTGCACACCTTAATTAATACAAGATCACTTCAACATGCCTTTTGTACACAAGAGATATGTACCAGCCAAAGTCAAGTATGACTAAAACAAAGATATTAGTGTACAAGTTATATATGAGATCTGCAGCCACCACCAATTTAAATCTTTGTACAGCCGAAGTATTGCAAAGGAAGACATAAAGTACGCAACAATTAATGTTAGGATTTTGAGCACCCAACATATTATCATCTTAGCCTCCACAAAGAAAAATATCACTGCTACAAGTTTGTACAAATAAATATTATAACCCTGTACAAATTTTAATGCCTGTACACTTCTTTTCTTTCATATATACATCCATATTCATCCCATTCGTTCATTTAGAACCTGAGCAAAGAAAAAAAAATTAAACAACACCATATTTCTAAACTCGAAATCAAATAACAAAAGCTGCAAGATCAAGCGAAAAGATTTCAACTTGCAAGGTTCAGCCTGTTTCAAAGTAAAAGCAAGCTCAGCTCTTTTCTTTCCTGGAAATCTAATGTGAGTAACTCCATAATCTAAATAGTTTGATTACATTGTTTTGTTGCCTGCTTATCTCTGAACTTAGTTTGTTTGTGAGCAAACACTTGAAAACTATACCTTTTTCTTCTGGTTTGCAATATGATGATCTGCAATTGTGTATGCTTGTGTGAATATGTACCTAGGTGTAGATGGATATATTAATGTATGTCTGGAAACTAGAAAATAAGCCTCTGTTCTTTGTTCCAGGCATCTAAATCAAGAAAGAAAAAAATTCATAACCCTGTCCAAAATCCAATTCCCTTACCTCTGATCCTTGTTTGATCTCAGAATTCAAACAAAAGTTGTTTGTTTTGACATGTCTTTAATTGTAAAAATGAATTCAAGCAAAATGAACTAAAGATTCTCTGAGAAATATGAAAATACAGTTAGAATTCAAATCTTGTAGAAATTCGAATGTTATAAATCTTAGTTTCAATCATACTATTTGGAAGCTTATCAAAATTTATGATTTTTGAAAGTAAATTCATAATTTTTAGTTCGGTATGCTGAGAGCATTTGCGAGTTGAATAGAAAACCCATTTTTGTTAAATTCTAGTTATCGAGTTGATGATTTATCTCGTGATTCTAACTAAAGCTTGCTGGAGAGTCGTAGATCACCAGAAAAATAACAGTAGTATTTATAAACGATTAAGGAGGTGTTACGACATGATTCTAGGGTTTAAGAACCCAGTTTGATCGATGTGTTCTTCGACATCGTGTAGCAACGTGGGTTGGCTGGAGTGAATCGCGACTGGGGGAAACGAGAGAGGGAACTGCGGTGCAGCTCTGGGCGTGGTGACGTGGTGTCTGGTGGACGAGATGGTCGGGGCGATGGGTTTTTCCTGATTTGGGTTTAGGTTCGGTTGACCCTGATGTGCTCGATTTTGATTCTGGATGAACCAATTGAAACTGGGTAGCGATATTCGATGGCAAGTTCGATGGCGACTGGTGGGAGGTTGCGGCGGTGGTCAAGGGTGGTCAGGTTGCTGTGCAAGGTGCACGTGCACCAGTGGTATATGGCATGGGTGCTGAGTGAAGGAAGAAGTGGACTCGTTAAAAGATGAAGTCGCGTTCGGGAAAGTAATGGCATAGCTCGAGTCTCATCTCGAAGTAGGATTTTAGGTGTTAGAGTAAAGTACTTAGAAAATTTTTAATTTGAATATTTTGGGTCACTCGGGTTAATTTTTGGAAAATCTCGAAGTAGTGCTCGGGTTGCCTGGGGTTTTGTGTTTCCAAGCTTAGGAACTATAGCAGGTTAGTTAAAGAAATTTCTAAGAATTGTTTCTTTTATAATTGATGATTTTATTGCTAAATTAGAGGGTAACAAACTAAAGGATTTTGGAATAAAGGATTTTTGAAAACAATTAAGTTTTAAACTTATATTTTTAACGAGTTATTTTAAACGGAACTAAATAAGTGATTTAGAGAAAAAAAAATCAAATGTTCTAAATTCTTAACTTAAAAGTAAGTTAATTCATATCATTAAGGATAATCAAGAAATTAATAATTTCAATTAAGATTAATCAATTAAGGGTAATTAATTGCTTAAAGATAATTACCTAATGGAAGTAATTAAAAGAAATTAATTTTTGATTAAAGATTGATAAATCAAGTGATTGAACAATAATTAATTTAAGGATAATTAATTAATGTGATAAATTAATTAAGGTGATTAATTTGAGGATAATTAATTAAGGGTAATTAATTAATTAAAGAATAATTTAATAATTATAAGTTAATTAATAAATGATTAAATGTTAATTGATTAATGTTAATTAACCAGGATTAGTAATTTATTCATAAGAAATTAATCTGTTTTGGATTAATCAGATAATTAATTGACCTTACCTATGGATGTTTGAATTGTATTAAATGTGAATTGTTGATATTCCCTGATCTGTGATGCTTAGTGATATATTCTGATTGTGTGTGATCTGTACTGTAGTTCATCTATCTGGGATGAATGTAATATATTATCTATAGTTTATTATCTGTGATCTGTGGATAAAAAGATAAGCGTTATAGTTATACCGCTTATCGAATTATATTTCCGTGTTTTGATCTGTGATGATTGAATGATGTTGCACTACTGAGTGAAACCCCTGGACTACACTTTTACACACACAAATATGGATTTCACGTGGAAATCGGTTAAGTCACAGATAATTTAAATCTGATGTTTTTGAAATTGAAATTTTAATTTCAACTGATTTTGAAATTAGAAATTTGGGTTTAAAGTGAAAAGCTTTTGAAATAGAATTTCAAAGATAAAAGTTATTTTGAATAACTTAATCGAGTCTTGAAAAAATTTAAATAATTTGATTTAAATTTGAATTCAAGTTGGAAGTTGAATCCTATGATTTGAAACTAGGGATTAAAGATGATATAAATGTGTTTATATAAAGTTAAACCATTTAAAAGTATAATTTTGAGAATTTGGACTTAACCCAAAGACTTTAACTCGTATGAATAAATCAAATTTTCTGAAATGAAACTATTTGTTTTCAAAAGATAAAAGCTTTCAGATAAGCAATGAAATTCCAATTTAATTAAAGGAATTTCAAGACTGAATTGAAAAATGGTTTTCCAAGTTATGAATGAATTGTTTCTGAAAGTTATGAATTGAATCTGTTATCTTTAACAGATTTAAAATAATGATTGGTTTAAACCATTTGAAATGGAATTGTTTTGAAAGCTATAAGTTAAATCTTGATTTAAAGGTTTAACGAGTTAATCAAATTGAAATGGAAATTAATTTGGAAAATCTGTGAATGAATCTTTTGTTTAAAGGATTAAAGTGTGGAAACTGTTTAAACCGTAAAGATTGAATCTTTTTTGTTAAAGATGTAAATGGTAATTTGTTTTAACCATTTGAAAAGAAAGATTTTGGGTAATAAGTTGTGACTTAATTGAAATCCCATATCCATATGATTTTCGAATATTACGCTCACTATTCGGTTTAGCCGGGAGAGGACCTTTGGGTCGTATAACCCATTCCGAATATGTGATACGTCGTATATGGATAGCATTTGAAGACCGGTGTTGAAGACCGGATATTTTTGAAAACGGAAGGATTACCGTCGAGTTACTCTGCATCGGCTGATCCCCGATATAGAGGTTTTATCACCCTTAGTGACGGGAAGTCCGGACGTGATTGGAAATTATCCGGAATTGCAAGGGCTTCGTGAGAAGTGCCTTCGGTTCTGTTCGATCCCGGAACAGACTTGTATGGATTGTATGTCTGACATTACACTTTGAGATATAAAGCTGATTTCTTTCAAATACATTTCTGTTGGTGGCGGAGAATTTATTCTCTTAGCTTAACACCTTTCTCTGAGACGTACGAGCTCAGAGGTTATGTAGTTGAAGGTTATCAGCGATATACTCCCAATTTGGTAATGTGGCATGCTGAGTGTTGCTGTGTGATGATCAGTGTTTGATCATTTGTGATATGATCATTTGTTTGATCATTTATCTTTGTGATCATAGGTTGATCATCCGTTGACCCAAAGCGTGGCTTTTTGAAAAAGCGTAGCTTTGTGGACGAGACTTCGTCAGGGCCTCACAACCCGGAAATGGTCGAAACAGGAATGTTGCGGCAAGGTTATGAGGGTCGCGCCCTTTAGGGTATGTCATTTCCTTCTGGAAAGGGGTGGTATCATGGTATGGAGCCCAGATACTTACTCATGTAGATACACTTTATTATGTGTGATGTTGGTTTAGAGGCGCCTCGGATAAAGGTCCCAAAGGACCGGGGGGTGGCATATTCGTGAGTTACCTGTTACAGGGGTAACCCGGCCTTGTTTGCAGAGAGCAGTTTGTCTCTCGGGACGTCCCGCCAGAGGCGATCCCATGCGGCGGAAGGAAGTTCCTTAGCCTGACCATTTGTTGGAAATCCATTTCTCCAATACAGAACTTGTACGGTTTTAGTTGTAGAACCTGCCATTTACGTACGGTGGTCACCACTGTTTAGATGGTAGCTATAGTAGGCATACGATACTGGTCGTATGTTGGCTAAGATTAATATTATACTTTCGAAATGTTTTCTGCACTATGCACTAATAATAATATCAAGATGATTTTGCATAGTAAGCATGTTTGACTATCATAAGAAGAAATCTCCTCCAATTCTGCGTTTGCATTGTGTGTGTGGTGGGAGGTCTTATGGTAGTTTCATTTTCTAAAAGCATTGCGGATTTCAATGTTTAAAACCTTTTGTGTTTGTTTAAAGATAAACTGTTTTTGTTGCTCACACCAGTCCCATGACTGATCCGGAGTTTATTGTTCCCTTCCTAAACTCTGGATGCTCATAATTTTCCACACGAGCAGTCTAGAGTTGGGTTTCTTTTCAGATATTCAGGTTTAGTAGATTATCTGGAGCTAGTTCATTCATCGGAGTTGCTTATCTTGGAGTTGTGGATTCATTCTTGTCTGAAGATCATTTTGGAGTTATCATTTCTATTGATATTGTTCCGTTGCTGTTGTTATCTTTTCTTTTCCGCTGCTATTTCTTGTATCATATCTCTGATGTATATTGATATTCATTGTATCACTCTGTTGTATCAGATATTATATATCAATGTATTATTCTTTTCTTCCGCTGTGTTATTTACTTAATTATGTTATAGCTCCGGCGAATCGGATTTGAACGGTCGAATCTGCGACATTCTAGTACAATGTGAAGTACGGATGTTGATTTTCGAGCGGGCAAAACCCGATACGTTACATGTGGTATCAGAGCTAAGGTTGAATTTTAGCTCAGGAGTATAACACGTTAAGTAGCTCATTAGAGATAGGGTGAAGTATACCCTAGAATGAGTAATTCTAAGATATCTGTCCGAATGCCTCAGTAAATTCTCTTGCTATCCACTGATAGTAAGTATGAGTGAAAGAAGAGGATGAGATTGGGGACAGAGAATACGACTATAATTGGTCAATACTCTGTAACAATAGTGGAAACAAATTTTCTCTATCAATCTCTTTTGTTCAACATTTTTTTTTCTCTCAATTCTTCGATAATTTCTGGTAGATCCAGAAAAGAGATTCGATATATAAAAATGGGACATAAACTCCGAAATGGCCAAAATTGTTTGTATGGATGAATTGGTTGCTTTGTTGCTATGATTGATAGGTATACTTTAGTTCTAAACTGAAAATTTTGAAATCGTATCTATATATCTATCTATTCTTTGGGTCCCAATATGTTCTACGAATGGTTAGTTATCACTTCGGACTAACCGATGCCACTGCATATTTCGTAAATCTGGATAACTCGAGTATTTTGTGAAGTGTCAAACAGATTCGTTCTTGTATTTGTTATTGATATTCTGATTTGGTAAGCCAAATGCAGAATAGATATTCAGTTGATTCAATGAAATATTCTTCATCTATTTTTTTGTCTCCTTGGTAATTTCGAGGACGAAATTCTTTTAAGGGGGAAGTCTGTAACGATCCCGAATTTTATAAATATTTAAAATGATAATTTATTAATTATTTTAATTAAAATTGTGAAATTAATTGATGAGGTGATGCGAGTTTCCCCGATAATCCAATTATATTCTATATAAATCATTTAAATTTAAAATATTGTATACTTGAGCATATATGAGAAAATTTGAAGTTATAAATATATGTATATATTTGATTTGAATAAAAATTGTAAATATTGTATATATGTGTGAATATATATATACGATATAAAAGTGATAAAATAAACGAATGAAAAATAAATGAAAATAAAATAATAAAAACAAATGCAAAATACTTAAGCTAATAATATAAGACAATAAATATGAAGTAAAATAATTATAGAATCTTATTTAAAATAATAGAACAAAAGCATAGAAATAAAACAATACATAAGTCAATTCTTTATAACAATAGTTTTTATAGCTTTATATCTATATACATGAAGTATAAAACAAAACATTTAAATACTATCAGCCCCGAAAAGAAGAAAACAAAATGAGTAAATGTTGCACACCTTAATTAATACAAGATCACTTCAACATGCCTTTTGTACACAAGAGATATGTACCAGCCAAAGTCAAGTATGACTAAAACAAAGATATTAGTGTACAAGTTATATATGAGATCTGCAGCCACCACCAATTTAAATCTTTGTACAGCCGAAGTATTGCAAAGGAAGACATAAAGTACGCATCAATTAATGTTAGGATCTTGAGCACCCAACATATTATCATCTCAGCCTCCACAAAGAAAAATATCACTGCTACAAGTTTGTACAAATAAATATTATAACCCTGTACAAATTTTAATGCCTGTACACTTCTTTTCTTTCATATATACATCCATATTCATCCCATTCGTTCATTTAGAACCTGAGCAAAGAAAAAAAATTTAAACAACACCATATTTCTAAACTCGAAATCAAATAACAAAAGCTGCAAGATCAAGTGAAAAGATTTCAACTTGCAAGGTTCAGCCTGTTTCAAAGTAAAAGCAAGCTCAGCTCTTTTCTTTCCTGGAAATCTAATGTGAGTAACTCCATAATCTAAATAGTTTGATTACATTGTTTTGTTGCCTGCTTATCTCTGAACTTAGTTTGTTTGTGAGCAAACACTTGAAAACTATACCTTTTTCTTCTGGTTTGCAATATGATGATCTGCAATTGTGTATGCTTGTGTGAATATGTACCTAGGTGTAGATGGATATATTAATGTATGTCTGGAAACTAGAAAATAAGCCTCTGTTCTTTGTTCCAGGCATCTAAATCAAGAAAGAAAAAAATTCATAACCCTGTCCAAAATCCAATTCCCTTACCTCTGATCCTTGTTTGATCTCAGAATTCAAACAAAAGTTGTTTGTTTTGACATGTCTTTAATTGTAAAAATGAATTCAAGCAAAATGAACTAAAGATTCTCTGAGAAATATGAAAATACAGTTAGAATTCAAATCTTGTAGAAATTCGAATGTTATAAATCTTAGTTTCAATCATACTATTTGGAAGCTTATCAAAATTTATGATTTTTGAAAGTAAATTCATAATTTTTAGTTCGGTATGCTGAGAGCATTTGCGAGTTGAATAGAAAACCCATTTTTGTTAAATTCTGGTTATCGAGTTGATGATTTATCTCGTGATTCTAACTAAAGCTTGCTGGAGAGTCGTAGATCACCAGAAAAATAACAATAGTATTTATAAACGATTAAGGAGGTGTTACGACATGATTCTAGGGTTTAAGAACCCAGTTTGATCGATGTGTTCTTCGACATCGTGTAGCAACGTGGGTTGGCTGGAGTGAATCGCGATTGGGGGAAACGAGAGAGGGAACTGCGGTGCAGCTCTGGGCGTGGTGACGTGGTGTCTGGTGGACGAGATGGTCGGGGCGATGGGTTTTTCCTGATTTGGGTTTAGGTTCGGTTGACCCTGATGTGCTCGATTTTGATTCTGGATGAACCAATTGAAACTGGGTAGCGATATTCGATGGCAAGTTCGATGGCGACTGGTGGGAGGTTGCGGCGGTGGTCAAGGGTGGTCAGGTTGCTGTGCAAGGTGCACGTGCACCAGTGGTATATGGCATGGGTGCTGAGTGAAGGAAGAAGTGGACTCGTTAAAAGATGAAGTCGCGTTCGGGAAAGTAATGGCATAGCTCGAGTCTCATCTCGAAGTAGGATTTTAGGTGTTAGAGTAAAGTACTTAGAAAATTTTTAATTTGAATATTTTGGGTCACTCGGGTTAATTTTTGGAAAATCTCGAAGTAGTGCTCGGGTTGCCTGGGGTTTTGTGTTTCCAAGCTTAGGAACTATAGCAGGTTAGTTAAAGAAATTTCTAAGAATTGTTTCTTTTATAATTGATGATTTTATTGCTAAATTAGAGGGTAACAAACTAAAGGATTTTGGAATAAAGGATTTTTGAAAACAATTAAGTTTTAAACTTATATTTTTAACGAGTTATTTTAAACGGAACTAAATAAGTGATTTAGAGAGAAAAAAATCAAATGTTCTAAATTCTTAACTTAAAAGTAAGTTAATTCATATCATTAAGGATAATCAAGAAATTAATAATTTCAATTAAGATTAATCAATTAAGGGTAATTAATTGCTTAAAGATAATTACCTAATGGAAGTAATTAAAAGAAATTAATTTTTGATTAAAGATTGATAAATCAAGTGATTGAACAATAATTAATTTAAGGATAATTAATTAATGTGATAAATTAATTAAGGTGATTAATTTGAGGATAATTAATTAAGGGTAATTAATTAATTAAAGAATAATTTAATAATTATAAGTTAATTAATAAATGATTAAATGTTAATTGATTAATGTTAATTAACCAGGATTAGTAATTTATTCATAAGAAATTAATCTGTTTTGGATTAATCAGATAATTAATTGACCTTACCTATGGATGTTTGAATTGTATTAAATGTGAATTGTTGATATTCCCTGATCTGTGATGCTTAGTGATATATTCTGATTGTGTGTGATCTGTACTGTAGTTCATCTATCTGGGATGAATGTAATATATTATCTATAGTTTATTATCTGTGATCTGTGGATAAAAAGATAAGCGTTATAGTTATACCGCTTATCGAATTATATTTCCGTGTTTTGATCTGTGATGATTGAATGATGTTGCACTACTGAGTGAAACCCCTGGACTACACTTTTACACACACAAATATGGATTTCACGTGGAAATCGGTTAAGTCACAGATAATTTAAATCTGATGTTTTTGAAATTGAAATTTTAATTTCAACTGATTTTGAAATTAGAAATTTGGGTTTAAAGTGAAAAGCTTTTGAAATAGAATTTCAAAGATAAAAGTTATTTTGAATAACTTAATCGAGTCTTGAAAAAATTTAAATAATTTGATTTAAATTTGAATTCAAGTTGGAAGTTGAATCCTATGATTTGAAACTAGGGATTAAAGATGATATAAATGTGTTTATATAAAGTTAAACCATTTAAAAGTATAATTTTGAGAATTTGGACTTAACCCAAAGACTTTAACTCGTATGAATAAATCAAATTTTCTGAAATGAAACTATTTGTTTTCAAAAGATAAAAGCTTTCAGATAAGCAATGAAATTCCAATTTAATTAAAGGAATTTCAAGACTGAATTGAAAAATGGTTTTCCAAGTTATGAATGAATTGTTTCTGAAAGTTATGAATTGAATCTGTTATCTTTAACAGATTTAAAATAATGATTGGTTTAAACCATTTGAAATGGAATTGTTTTGAAAGCTATAAGTTAAATCTTGATTTAAAGGTTTAACGAGTTAATCAAATTGAAATGGAAATTAATTTGGAAAATCTGTGAATGAATCTTTTGTTTAAAGGATTAAAGTGTGGAAACTGTTTAAACCGTAAAGATTGAATCTTTTTTGTTAAAGATGTAAATGGTAATTTGTTTTAACCATTTGAAAAGAAAGATTTTGGGTAATAAGTTGTGACTTAATTGAAATCCCATATCCATATGATTTTCGAATATTACGCTCACTATTCGGTTTAGCCGGGAGAGGACCTTTGGGTCGTATAACCCATTCCGAATATGTGATACGTCGTATATGGATAGCATTTGAAGACCGGTGTTGAAGACTGGATATTTTTGAAAACGGAAGGATTACCGTCGAGTTACTCTGCATCGGCTGATCCCCGATATAGAGGTTTTATCACCCTTAGTGACGGGAAGTCCGGACGTGATTGGAAATTATCCGGAATTGCAAGGGCTTCGTGAGAAGTGCCTTCGGTTCTGTTCGATCCCGGAACAGACTTGTATGGATTGTATGTCTGACATTACACTTTGAGATATAAAGCTGATTTCTTTCAAATACATTTCTGTTGGTGGCGGAGAATTTATTCTCTTAGCTTAACACCCTTCTCTGAGACGTACGAGCTCAGAGGTTATGTAGTTGAAGGTTATCAGCGATATACTCCCAATTTGGTAATGTGGCATGCTGAGTGTTGCTGTGTGATGATCAGTGTTTGATCATTTGTGATATGATCATTTGTTTGATCATTTATCTTTGTGATCATAGGTTGATCATCCGTTGACCCAAAGCGTGGCTTTTTGAAAAAGCGTAGCTTTGTGGACGAGACTTCGTCAGGGCCTCACAACCCGAAAATGGTCGAAACAGGAATGTTGCGGCAAGGTTATGAGGGTCGTGCCGTTTAGGGTATGTCATTTCCTTCTGGAAAGGGGTGGTATCATGGTATGGAGCCCAGATACTTACTCATGTAGATACACTTTATTATGTGTGATGTTGGTTTAGAGGCGCCTCGGATAAAGGTCCCAAAGGACCGGGGTGTGGCATATTCGTGAGTTACCTGTTACAGGGGTAACCCGGCCTTATTTGCAGAGAGCATTTTGTCTCTCGGGACGTCCCGCCAGAGGCGATCCCATGCGGCGGAAGGAAGTTCCTTAGCCTGACCATTTGTTGGAAATCCATTTCTCCAATACGGAACTTGTACGGTTTTAGTTGTAGAACCTGCCATTTACGTACGGTGGTCACCACTGTTTAGATGGTAGCTATAGTAGGCATACGATACTGGTCGTATGTTGGCTAAGATTA
The DNA here is from genome assembly GCA_030737815.1 of Allium fistulosum. Lineage (NCBI taxonomy): Eukaryota > Viridiplantae > Streptophyta > Magnoliopsida > Asparagales > Amaryllidaceae > Allium > Allium fistulosum. The sequence goes on along the minus strand of CM060902.1, from coordinate 142,267,784 downwards.
ATATTATACTTTCGAAATGTTTTCTGCACTATGCACTAATAATAATATCAAGATGATTTTGCGTAGTAAGAATGTTTGACTATCATAAGAAGAAATCTCCTCCAATTCTGCGTTTGCATTGTGTGTGTGGTGGGAGGTCTTATGGTAGTTTCATTTTCTAAAAGCATTGCGGATTTCAATGTTTAAAACCTTTTGTGTTTGTTTAAAGATAAACTGTTTTTGTTGCTCACACCAGTCCCATGACTGATCCGGAGTTTATTGTTCCCTTCCTAAACTCTGGGTGCTCATAATTTTCCACACGAGCAGTCTAGAGTTGGGTTTCTTTTCAGATATTCAGGTTTAGTAGATTATCTGGAGCTAGTTCATTCATCGGAGTTGCTTATCTTGGAGTTGTGGATTCATTCTTGTCTGAAGATCATTTTGGAGTTATCATTTCTATTGATATTGTTCCGTTGCTGTTGTTATCTTTTCTTTTCCGCTGCTATTTCTTGTATCATATCTCTGATGTATATTGATATTCATTGTATCACTCTGTTGTATCAGATATTATATATCAATGTATTATTCTTTTCTTCCGCTGTGTTATTTACTTAATTGTGTTATAGCTCCGGCGAATCGGATTTGAACGGTTGAATCTGCGACATTCTAGTACAATGTGAAGTACAGATGTTGATTTTCGAGCGGGCAAAACCCGATACGTTACATTAACTAATGACGACTAAGTCTTGGATTTATTTATATAGTCGTGGATTATGTAAATATCTGTTATTAACTTGAAAAGTTAATTGAATAATATGGTAGCTTGTTTAAGTACCATAGTGATCGTTAAGCCTCCTTCAAATTTGAAAAGCCAATTATTGAGTCGAAAGTTATTTTAAGAATAATTATTTTATTTATAAGGTTTAAGGATAATTATTATTTAGTAATAAGATTTAAAAAGGCAATAACTTATTAGTAATAATATTTAAGGATAATTTATAATTGTTTTAATAATGATTTAAAGTTAATTATTTTATTAATATGATTCTTAAAAGTTAGTTCTTAATGTTATTTTAGAATGTTTAATTACTATTTAAAAGTTATTTATTTAAGGTTTTAAAATATTTTAATTATATTTTAATTAATTATTTAAAATGATTATATATACTTTAATTTTTAATTAAAGTTAATTAATTATATTGCCTTAAGTTATTTAATTATATTTAAAGGATAATTATTTTTTATATTAATATTAGTTTAAGGTTAATTAGTTACTATTTTAATAACGTTTTAAAGTTAATTAATTATTATTTTATATTGTTTTTGAAGTAAACTTATTAATACAATAATAATGTTTAAAAATTAATTTAATATGTTTTAATGAGATTTTAAAGTTTTATTTTGAATGAGATTTAAATTGAATGGAATAGAGGGATGTTTAAATAATAACTTATTATATTAAGTTATTTTAAATAATGTATGGTTTATCAAGGGAACCTTGTGACTTACGGAATTTATTAAAGAGGTTTGTTAAAATATAGGAAGAGTTTATAAATAGTCTGGATATTTATAAAAGAATTTACAAATGAATTTTAAAGATCTGGAAAAGAGAAGTTTTGTAAAACGGGGTTTGAGATTTATTAAGAATGTTTTATAATGGGATCAGAAATTTATAAAGAAACTTTGTAAACATATTTGGTAACATTTATAAATAAAAGGGATTTGGGAATAAATGGTTGATCTTTATGGCGTAATTAGAAAGGCAGGGATTGCCCACAGTTTACTATGGATTCTATGACGCCCCACCTCTATGCTCATAATAACAAAGAGTATTAAGAGAAATACTGTCTATTATTAGGAAGAATAAGGCTGGATAGGAGCGACCATCCATAGTTGGCCTTACACTAATATTGGTTATCTCGATAGGAGTGGTATATGCTTTTTATTTTTGATCTATTATTTATTTACTCCCATCGACATATCCAATTATCAGTATAAAACAAACTACGATAGTTCATAATAGTTTAGGACATTAGATATAACAATAACACAGATAATATAATTGCGGAACACAGATTAACAAAAATCTCATATATATATAACCGATGTCAGTTACAATATAGTTGACACGATACATATGATACAACTACAACTGCCGACTCTAGAAGTTATATATACAAGTACATTATCGACTAATATACATGAATACATATCGTTCTATACAATGACACTACTACTACTAAATGACACTGACAACTTCAGAAGATGTGAAAAGTCTTCATATCCTGAACAGCAATTCAAAGAAGAAAATCTACAACCTGAAATAACTCGGGTCTGACCCGAGTATTACATTCAAAAGAAAATAATACCCAGGTCAGTCTAATTCAAACCAGTTTATTAGTGCATATAGGCAGTAATAATTTAAATAGACGACAATCACAATAATTCCCGTCTATCCGATTCTTTAAACAAAGAAACCGGATAACGGTCAATATAACACTTAACAGTGTTTAACAAAAATCAGCAGATTTGAATCATCAACAGAGATAAATAAACAATTTATCAAATCGACTAAATCAATTTAAAGCCATTGAAATTGTCTCTTTAAAAACCATCAAAGTTCGATTGGCTGCCGTACACGCACGCGTGTACGGCCTCGCCACTACAGTGCGTAGAAACTGCAAAGTGAAGACTCAACAATATCACAGACTACAAGTGAACACATGAACCCAGCAGTGCATCAATATCAACAAACTGCTTCACAGTACAACTGAAAAGTATGGGCAACAAGCAGATGCCACCATAACTCAAGACCATCAAAGAGACAACATAGAAGCAACTGAAAACAGTGCAACATATAGTGATGAAGTGGGAATGAAGTAAGAGCTCAAGTGAATCTACAACATGAAGCACTGCATTTCAAATAGCAGTACAACTGGAAGTGATCTAGAGAACAATATCACAACAGATCAACATGGAAGAACTCAGAGATGGACAAGTATATCAATGCAAAGCTTCAACATACGAAACATCAACATGGATGCTGAGACTGTCACAAACAAATATGGACAGTGACACAGTGAAATGCCAACATCACAAACTACTAAAATGGCAAAGATTGGAAGGTAACAAACTCACATGCAACAAGCCTCAACAACCAAGAAATGCACATGAATGTGATGGCAACAGTTCAAGGCAACAGTGACAACCCAAATGCAAAATAGGTCGTACATATATAATGACAAATTGCATAAACAAGTTCAAGTGTGCTAATGCATATAAACATGAAGAGATGCAACATGACAGTAAACAGGGCCACAAGACCACCAAGTTCAACAGTCGAATATCATATCAATAATACAACATGGCAATGCAGACTCTAGTATACTGCAGTCAGTGAACATATATGCAAGCAAAGATTACTTGTATAACAGCTTCAAAAATAAAATAGCCAAGTGCAAAACTTGATACAAGAACTACATAATTAACAAGCATGTAAGTGAATGCAACGTGAACCAACAGTGCACTAGTAAGGTTAATAGGATTCGGCAGGTACATGAAGACGACGAAACAAGTGCAACAAAATGGATGCTTTTATCATTTGCTTACAATCACCTTTATATACATGCATACTTGTCCCAAAGAAGTCAAGGCCGAAACAATGCAACTGAAACATTGCAGTGGACAGAGCTTGCAAATATAACGTGTAATTGACTTCAAAGGAAAACGCAATTGACTCTAGCATACAATTATAACATATAAATGACTGTAGTGGGACTCAATTTACTCTAGCATGCAAATAACGTGCAGTGCAAAATCACTCAAGATCACGGTAGCAGTGGTGTAAAAATCACACTAAGGCAGAATTCGAAAATCAACAAAAGCCATATTTTTTTTAAACATACTGTAACGTATACGAATTTTGCCCGTTCGAAAATCGACATCCATACTTTACATCGTACTCGAATGTCGTAGATTCGAGCGTTCAAATCCGAGTCGCCGAAGCTTATAACACAGTTAAGTAAATATCACAGCGGAATAAAAAGAATATAGATATACAACATCTGATACAATATCCATATACAATGATGATACAATGAATATCTATATACATCAGAGATATGATACAATAAATTGCAACGGAAAGAAAAAAATAGATAACATCAGCAGCGGATAATCTTCATCTCCAAAGCACGATCCAGAAATAGCTCGAACTCCCAATAACGAGGCACAAAGATAAGCAAGTGCAGTCTGATCCAAAGGCTGAACCAACTCCAGAAAATCTACTAAACCTGAATATCTGAAAACCCCAACTCTAGACTGCTCGTGTAGGAAATTATGAGCACCCAGAGTTTAGGAAAGGAACAATAAACTCCGGATCAGTCATGGGACTGGTGTGAGCAACAAAACAGTTTATCTTTAAAACAAATAGCAAGAGAATTTAAAGTCAATTCGAAATGCTTTTGGAAAATGAAACTACCATAAGACCTCCCACCACACACACAATGCAAACGCAGAATTGGAGGAGATTTCTTCTTATGATAGTCAAAGATGCTTACTACGCAAAATCAAATCATTTGATATTATTACTAGTGCATAGTGCAGAAAACATTTCGAAAGTAGAATATAAATCTTAGCCAACATACGACCAGTATCGTATGCCTACTATAGCTACCATCTAAACAGTGGTGACCACCGTACGTAAATGGCAGGTTCTACAACTAATACCGTACAAAGTTCGTATTTGGAAGATGGATTTCCAACAAATGGTCAGGCTAAGGAACTTCCTATTCCATGAAAGAAACGCCTCTGGCGGGACGTTCCGAGAACCAACTGTTCTCTGCCAAACAAGGCCGGCAACCCCTTTTCCCAAGGGATAAAAGAAACCTCAGATATGCCACCCCCGGTCCTTTGGGACCTTTAACCGAGGTACCTCGAAACCAACATCACACGTCATAAATAAAGTGTGTCCACATGAGTAAGTATCTGGGCTCCATACCATGATACTACCCTTTTCCAGAAGGAATGGTCATACCCTAGGGGAGCTACCCCTGAAAACCTTACCGCACGATTCCTGTTTCGACCATTACCGGGTTGTGAGGCTCGACGAAGTCTCGTCCACAAAGCTACGCTTTGTTCACAAAGTCATGCTTCGGGTCAAACAAATGATCAACCTATGATCACAAAGATATAAGATCAAACAAATGATCATATCGCAAATGATCAAACACTGATCATTTCACAGCAGCACTCAGCATGCCACATTACCAAATTGGGATATATCGCTGATAAATTTCAAATACATAACCTCTGAGCTCGTACGTCTCAGAGAAGGGTGTTAAGCTAAGAGAATAAATTCTCCGCCACCAACAGATATGTATTTGAAAGAAATCGGCTTTATATCTCAAAGTGTAATGTCAGACATACAATCCATACAAGTCTGTTCCGGGTTCGAACAGAACCGAAGGCACTTCTCACGAAGCCCTTGCAATTCCGGATAATTTTCAATCACGTCCGGACTTCCCGTCACTAAGGGTGATAAAACCTCTATATCGGGGATCAGCCGATGCAGAGTAACTCGACGGTAATCCTTCCGTTTTCAAAAATATCCGGTCTTCAACACCGGTCATCAAATGCCATCCATAACGACGTATCACATATTCGGAATGGGTTATACGACCCAAAGGTCCTTTCCCGGCTAACCCGAATAGTGAGCGCAATTAAAAATCATATGGATATGGGATTTCAATTTAAGTCACAGCTTAAAACCCAAAACTTTTCATTCGAATGGTTAAACAAATTACCATTTTCAATCTTTTAAACAAAAAGATTTAATTCACAAAGTTAACCCTATTCACAAAATTCATATATTTCAAAACAATTTCCATTTCTCTGGGATTAACTCGTTAAATCTTTGAGTCAAGATTTAACTTATAGCTTTCAAAACAATTCCATTTCGAATGGTTAAACTCATTTAAAATCTTTAAATTAAAGATTTAACTTATAGCTTTCAAATCATTTCCATAACTTGGAAATCATTTTCATTTAAATCTTAAAATTCCTTTTAACATAGTTTGGAAGTTCACTTCTTATTTGAAAGCTTTAATCATTTGAAAACAAATAGTTTTCTTTTCAGAAAAATCCAATTTTATTACACGAGTGAAAACCTTTGAATTTAAATTCAAATTCCCAAATCAATATCTTTAAAATGGTTCAACCCATATATAACTTATACAACATATTCAATCCCTAGTTTCAAATTATAGAATTCAATTTCAAACTCAAATTCAAATTTAAATCAAATTATTTAAATTTTCAAAGCTCGATTAAGTTATTCAAAATAACTTTTATCTTTGAAATTCTATGTCAAAAGCTTTTCATTTTAAACCGAATTTCAAATTTCAAAATCAATTGAAATTAAAATTAAAATTTCAAAAATATCAATTTAAATTATCTGTGACTTAACCGATTTCCACGTGAAATCCATATTTGTGTGTGTAAAGGTGTAGTCCAGGGGTTTCACACACAATAGTGCACATCATACAATCATCACAGATCAAAATACAGGATATAGTTGATAAGCGATATAAACTATAACGCTCATCTTAATTCACATATCACAGACATATAAATCACAGATAAGTAAATACAGTACAGATCACACACAAACCAGAATATATCTCAAAGCACAACAGATCAGGGAATATGCAACAATTCAATTATTTAGTTAAGTCCAAACACTCACAAGTGAATTTATTTATCAACTGATAAATTTAAAATCAGATGTATCAATTATTTAAATCGGGTTAATTATCCAATTTAATTACAAATTATTGAAATAAACCTTCTTTCAAATTTTACAGTTAACCCTTAATTTTTAACCAATCATTTTAAAACAATAAATCAATTAATTTTTATTAATTTATCTTAATTAATCACCATTATTAATTTAAAATTCAAATCTTATTTAATTAATGATCTTAAATTACTAACTAACTTACCCTAAATAATTAGCTAATCTTAATTAGTTTATTTGAACTCTTAATTAATAAATCTCCGTTTATTTAAAGATAAAATATTTTATTATCAATGAATTAAGTTATCATTAACAAGTCACTTAAACAATTAGGTTTCAAATTTTACTTTAAATTTCATTTTTAAATCTAAGATTTAAAATGAAGTCGATCTAACTTAAACAAGGTTTAAACAATTTCAAATCCCTTTTTATTTTACAAGTAAAAGAAATTTCCTTTCTTTATACTAGAAGTTTAAAGAATTTAAACCCAATTTCATTTAAATTCAAATCAATTTGATTCATTTACTTTATTATTTAAAACTATTTTAAACAATTTAAATTTTAAAACTTCTTTTATTTCAAGACTAAGATTTGAATTTATACTTGAATTCAGATTTAAACCTCTGATTTTAAATTTCACTTACAGTTTCAAACTTCACTCAAAAGTTCAAACTACTTAAACCTTTTTAAAGTAGTTAACAAAATTTAAAACTTTATTTATTTTTAAAACTGAGATTCAAATCTACCGAAACCAGATTTAAACTTGAATTTAATCGCATTTTAGAACTTATTTTTTTTATTTTTAAACAAGTTTTAACTTTTATTTTGAAAAAAAAAAAACAAAACAAAACTGTGTAACAGTTTTGCTGGAAACCTGATGCAAGCAAGACAACCCGAGGCCTCCCTGCTTTCCTTCGAGTCAAATACTCCACTTACCCGAGCCAAAAATCAAGCTACTTCGAGTCATCACCTTCATCAACTCGAGACCACAAACCACTTCACCAGAAATTTCAAGCACACCGTGCACGTGCACGGTGACGCTGGTCATCTCTGGCCATCATCGACGTTCTTCCCACGTCGACCCATACTCCAGCAACCTTCCACGATAATCAGATTGTGCCCCGATTCTCGAAATCGAATTCGAGATCCACGACCAAACCTGGAAACATAAACCATCATCGCATCCCAACCTGTCAACGCTTCGATCCCCACTCTCCGGCCACCTGAATTCGTGCAACTCCGGCCACGACTTCGACAACTACCACACTTCCATCTCTCCAAACCCAACTGCACTCGATCAATCATAGAACCCGCGGTGGATCAAACAACTAAACCAAGTAAAACTAGGGTTAAGAACAGAAAACTTCGACCATCATCAACATAATGATTATTCACCTCTTCCACTATTTTTCCTTTAGTCACTGATCATTCATCTACCTCCAGGATGATTCACGACTCCCCAAATTCCAGAGATCATCAGAAATCTCTAAAATTCTAATTTTTGGTTAAACCAGAAATACACACAACCCCTTAACTAAAAACTTCCAATTTAGTTTTTAAAAAAATCAAAATTTAGTATTAGTATTTGATTCATAAACCTGAATCAAAAAATCTTGACAATTTATTTTTGACTTATTTTAAGTTTGCTGATGTTAATTTATTTCCCAAGGAAATACAAGTTGGTTTAACTTAACCAGACTTTTCTTTTTTTTTTCTTACTTAAAACTATGGTACAACAAGCATAATTTGTCCAATATTTAAGTCTTAACAAAGGTTGAATTAATAGCAAGTAAATTTCGATTTGATCTTGAACCTGGATCAAAGTACAACAGCATACACATACCACTATACATTCATACAGAAACCTGCACTTGTATATATTCACATAACAGACTTATTTCAGATAAAATCAAGCAACCAGATTCAACTTATAATTTTTAAAGATGTTACTCACACACACTAGTTAAGCATGCCACAGAGTTGTATACTTAAACTATTAAAAATTGTTATGTTACTCACCCGAAAAGTTTTGAAACAGAGGAGGGGTTTTTAAAGAAGAGTTGCTCACCTGGTTTTAGAAGAAACAGAGAACAAGAAGAACAGAGAAAGATTGAGGCTTGAAGGCTGTAGTTTTGAACTTGCTTTTAAACTTGCTTTGAATTGAGTGGTGTTTGCTTTGATCAGTTCTGGTTTGTATTGCCTTTTTAGATGGAAGTTTGTTTCAGTTTTTTTTTTCTTAGCTTCGAATGAATAAAACTGAGATGGAGAGGCTTGGTGTATAAGAATGAAATGTACAGCAGTTTTTTTTTCTTTGATTACTAGTTTGGCCATGCTTGCATTTAATGTTTTGTACAATCAACACTTATACTATTTAGCATTGTACAAATTCATTCTTTTTTTCTCTTTGATTTCGGCTGAGAGGATTTTTGTTATGGTGGGGAAAGATATTGACATTAAATGCCTTGGTACCTTATGTTTCTACTTATTATTTCCAGCCTAGCCTAGCTTATTTTCCAGGTTTTGAGTATATTACTTTATATTGTTTTTGTTATGATGATAGTTTGCATTGATTTGTTTTTTATTTGTTATCTCTTCTTTGCAATATAAATGAATTAAATGTTGTTGTTGTCTTGTATTATAAGCTAATGCTTATTATTATTATCATTGTCTATGTTTACACTTGCTTTATTTGTATTTGTTTGTATTCCTATTTCTTGTTCGTTTTTAACTTTGTATAGTAAATAAATTCCTATTTTAAATTATGTTGTTTGAATTTAACTATATATTACTTTATATTCAATAATTTATCTTATTATATATCTATTTGAATTTGTCAAATTTATTTTCTATTCCTAGTTTAAATATTTATTAAACCATCTATAATAAATTCTAAATTATTTATTATTATTATTTATATTTTAAAACATCTATCTAAGATTCAAATCACCTATATATGTAATATTTAAAATTAAATGATTTAACTAATTTTAATTTGGATCCGGGGAAACTCGCTCCAATATTCTAACTAAATTAACAAACTTTTATCCAAAAATTTATTTAATTACTCAATTTAATTCAAAAATTCGTTTAATTATTAATTTAAATAAATTTAAATTTCGGGGTCGTTACAAACTTCCCCCCTTAAAAGAATTTCGTCCTCGAAATTCGCAGGCACGAAAATAACACAGAGATAGACAGAGGTGATCTCCTATAATTCCTCAAACACAAAATATGGATTCCAAACTCAAGTCGGAATATCTCAGAATACATACCAATTTGTCTCTCTTCGGACTTCGGTATTCAAAAGAAATTTCAATAGAATTTCAAATTCGGTTTTAAACGATATCGTTTTAATTGATTCAATTCAATTTAGCCTTCATATTCTATTAATCAATTTATCTCAATTTAAAATTTTCAATTTCAAACTCATTAAGGTTTAAATCAAAAAGCTGATAAGAAACCGATTTAAGATACGAGGTAAGAATTTCTACAACGATTCGTAGAGCCATCATCACACCGAAACTACTTCTTGTAGCTGATACGAAAAAATCGAAAGAATTTGGAAACGAATCAAAGAAAATTAATAGAGAAAGATTGTTTCCACTGTTGCAGGGTATTGACCATTTATAGTCGTATTTCCCTTGTTCCCTATCTCGTCTTCTTCTTGCACTCATACTCACTATCAGTGGATAGCAAGAGAATTTACTGAGACGTTCAGACGGATATCTGAGAGATTACTCATTCTAGAGTTTACTTCACTCTATCTCTAATGAGCTACTTAATGTGTTACACTCCTGAACTAAAGTTCAACCTTAGCTCTGATACCAAATGTAACGTATACGAATTTTGCCCGTTCGAAAATCGACATCCATACTTTACATCGTACTCGAATGTCGTAGATTCGAGCGTTCAAATCCGAGTCGCCGGAGCTTATAACACAGTTAAGTAAATATCACAGCGGAATAAAAAGAATATAGATATACAACATCTGATACAATATCCAGATACAATGATGATACAATGAATATCTATATACATCAGAGATATGATACAATAAATTGCAGCGGAAAGAAAAAAATAGATAACATCAGCAGCGGATAATCTTCATCTCCAAAGCACGATCCAGAAATAGCTCGAACTTCCAATAACGAGGCACAAAGATAAGCAAGTGCAGTCTGATCCAAAGACTGAACCAACTCCAGAAAATCTACTAAACCTGAATATCTGAAAACCCCAACTCTAGACTGCTCGTGTAGGAAATTATGAGCACCCAGAGTTTAGGAAAGGAACAATAAACTCCGGATCAGTCATGGGACTGGTGTGAGCAACAAAACAGTTTATCTTTAAAACAAATAGCAAGAGAATTTAAAGTCAATTCGAAATGCTTTTGGAAAATGAAACTACCATAAGACCTCCCACCACACACACAATGCAAACGCAGAATTGGAGGAGATTTCTTCTTATGATAGTCAAAGATGCTTACTACGCAAAATCAAATCATTTGATATTATTACTAGTGCATAGTGCAGAAAACATTTCGAAAGTAGAATATAAATCTTAGCCAACATACGACCAGTATCGTATGCCTACTATAGCTACCATCTAAACAGTGGTGACCACCGTACGTAAATGGCAGGTTCTACAACTAATACCGTACAAAGTTCGTATTTGGAAGATGGATTTCCAACAAATGGTCAGGCTAAGGAACTTCCTATTCCACGAAAGAAACGCCTCTGGCGGGACGTTCCGAGAACCAACTGTTCTCTGCCAAACAAGGCCGGCAACCCCTTTTCCCAAGGGATAAAAGAAACCTCAGATATGCCACCCCCGGTCCTTTGGGACCTTTAACCGAGGTACCTCGAAACCAACATCACACGTCATAAATAAAGTGTGTCCACATGAGTAAGTATCTGGGCTCCATACCATGATACTACCCTTTTCCAGAAGGAATGGTCATACCCTAGGGGAGCTACCCCTGAAAACCTTGCCGCACGATTCCTGTTTCGACCATTACCGGGTTGTGAGGCTCGACGAAGTCTCGTCCACAAAGCTACGCTTTGTTCACAAAGTCATGCTTCGGGTCAAACAAATGATCAACCTATGATCACAAAGATATAAGATCAAACAAATGATCATATCGCAAATGATCAAACACTGATCATTTCACAGCAGCACTCAGCATGCCACATTACCAAATTGGGATATATCGCTGATAAATTTCAACTACATAACCTCTGAGCTCGTACGTCTCAGAGAAGGGTGTTAAGCTAAGAGAATAAATTCTCCGCCACCAATAGATATGTATTTGAAAGAAATCGGCTTTATATCTCAAAGTGTAATGTCAGACATACAATCCATACAAGTCTGTTCCGGGTTCGAACAGAACCGAAGGCACTTCTCACGAAGCCCTTGCAATTCCGGATAATTTTCAATCACGTCCGGACTTCCCGTCACTAAGGGTGATAAAACCTCTATATCGGGGATCAGCCGATGCAGAGTAACTCGACGGTAATCCTTCCGTTTTCAAGAATATCCGGTCTTCAACACCGGTCATCAAATGCCATCCATAACGACGTATCACATATTCGGAATGGGTTATACGACCCAAAGGTCCTTTCCCGGCTAACCCGAATAGTGAGCGCAATTAAAAATCATATGGATATGGGATTTCAATTTAAGTCACAGCTTAAAACCCAAAACTTTTCATTCGAATGGTTAAACAAATTACCATTTTCAATCTTTTAAACAAAAAGATTTAATTCACAAAGTTAACCCTATTCACAAAGATTCATTCATATATTTCAAAACAATTTCCATTTCTCTGGGATTAACTCGTTAAATCTTTGAGTCAAGATTTAACTTATAGCTTTCAAAACAATTCCATTTCGAATGGTTAAACTCATTTAAAATCTTTAAATTAAAGATTTAACTTATAGCTTTCAAATCATTTCCATAACTTGGAAATCATTTTCATTTAAATCTTAAAATTCCTTTTAACATAGTTTGGAAGTTCACTTCTTATTTGAAAGCTTTAATCATTTGAAAACAAATAGTTTTCTTTTCAGAAAAATCCAATTTTATTACACGAGTGAAAACCTTTGAATTTAAATTCAAATTCCCAAATCAATATCTTTAAAATGGTTCAACCCATATATAACTTATACAACATATTCAATCCCTAGTTTCAAATTATAGAATTCAATTTCAAACTCGAATTCAAATTTAAATCAAATTATTTAAATTTTCAAAGCTCGATTAAGTTATTCAAAATAACTTTTATCTTTGAAATTCTATGTCAAAAGCTTTTCATTTTAAACCGAATTTCAAATTTCAAAATCAATTGAAATTAAAATTAAAATTTCAAAAATATCAATTTAAATTATCTGTGACTTAACCGATTTCCACGTGAAATCCATATTTGTGTGTGTAAAGGTGTAGTCCAGGGGTTTCACACACAATAGTGCACATCATACAATCATCACAGATCAAAATACAGGATATAGTTGATAAGCGATATAAACTATAACGCTCATCTTAATTCACATATCACAGACATATAAATCACAGATAAGTAAATACAGTACAGATCACACACAAACCAGAATATATCTCAAAGCACAACAGATCAGGGAATATGCAACAATTCAATTATTTAGTTAAGTCCAAACACTCACAAGTGAATTTATTTATCAACTGATAAATTTAAAATCAGATGTATCAATTATTTAAATCGGGTTAATTATCCAATTTAATTACAAATTATTGAAATAAACCTTCTTTCAAATTTTACAGTTAACCCTTAATTTTTAACCAATCATTTTAAAACAATAAATCAATTAATTTTTATTAATTTATCTTAATTAATCACCATTATTAATTTAAAATTCAAATCTTATTTAATTAATGATCTTAAATTACTAACTAACTTACCCTATATAATTAGCTAATCTTAATTAGTTTATTTGAACTCTTAATTAATAAATCTCCGTTTATTTAAAGATAAAATATTTTATTATCAATGAATTAAGTTATCATTAACAAGTCACTTAAACAATTAGGTTTCAAATTTTACTTTAAATTTCATTTTTAAATCTAAGATTTAAAATGAAGTCGATCTAACTTAAACAAGGTTTAAACAATTTCAAATCCCTTTTTATTTTACAAGTAAAAGAAATTTCCTTTCTTTATACTAGAAGTTTAAAGAATTTAAACCCAATTTCATTTAAATTCAAATCAATTTGATTCATTTACTTTATTATTTAAAACTATTTTAAACAATTTAAATTTTAAAACTTCTTTTATTTCAAGACTAAGATTTGAATTTATACTTGAATTCAGATTTAAACCTCTGATTTTAAATTTCACTTACAGTTTCAAACTTCACTCAAAAGTTCAAACTACTTAAACCTTTTTAAAGTAGTTAACAAAATTTAAATTTAAAACTTTATTTATTTTTAAAACTGAGATTCAAATCTACCGAAACCAGATTTAAACTTGAATTTAATCGCATTTTAGAACTTATTTTTTTTATTTTTAAACAAGTTTTAACTTTTATTTTGAAAAAAAAAAAAACAAAACAAAACTGTGTAACAGTTTTGCTGGAAACCTGATGCAAGCAAGACAACCCGAGGCCTCCCTGCTTTCCTTCGAGTCAAATACTCCACTTACCCGAGCCAAAAATCAAGCTACTTCGAGTCATCACCTTCATCAACTCGAGACCACAAACCACTTCACCAGAAATTTCAAGCACACCGTGCACGTGCACGGTGACGCTGGTCATCTCTGGCCATCATCGACGTTCTTCCCACGTCGACCCATACTCCAGCAACCTTCCACGATAATCAGATTGTGCCCCGATTCTCGAAATCGAATTCGAGATCCACGACCAAACCTGGAAACATAAACCATCATCGCATCCCAACCTGTCAACGCTTCGATCCCCACTCTCCGGCCACCTGAATTCGTGCAACTCCGGCCACGACTTCGACAACTACCACACTTCCATCTCTCCAAACCCAACTGCACTCGATCAATCATAGAACCCGCGGTGGATCAAACAACTAAACCAAGTAAAACTAGGGTTAAGAACAGAAAACTTCGACCATCATCAACATAATGATTATTCACCTCTTCCACTATTTTTCCTTTAGTCACTGATCATTCATCTACCTCCAGGATGATTCACGACTCCCCAAATTCCAGAGATCATCAGAAATCTCTAAAATTCTAATTTTTGGTTAAACCAGAAATACACACAACCCCTTAACTAAAAACTTCCAATTTAGTTTTTTAAAAAATCAAAATTTAGTATTAGTATTTGATTCATAAACCTGAATCAAAAAATCTTGACAATTTATTTTTGACTTATTTTAAGTTTGCTGATGTTAATTTATTTCCCAAGGAAATACAAGTTGGTTTAACTTAACCAGACTTTTCTTTTTTTTTTCTTACTTAAAACTATGGTACAACAAGCATAATTTGTCCAATATTTAAGTCTTAACAAAGGTTGAATTAATAGCAAGTAAATTTCGATTTGATCTTGAACCTGGATCAAAGTACAACAGCATACACATACCACTATACATTCATACAGAAACCTGCACTTGTATATATTCACATAACAGACTTATTTCAGATAAAATCAAGCAACCAGATTCAACTTATAATTTTTAAAGATGTTACTCACACACACTAGTTAAGCATGCCACAGAGTTGTATACTTAAACTATTAAAAATTGTTATGTTACTCACCCGAAAAGTTTTGAAACAGAGGAGGGGTTTTTAAAAAAGAGTTGCTCACCTGGTTTTAGAAGAAACAGAGAACAAGAAGAACAGAGAAAGATTGAGGCTTGAAGGCTGTAGTTTTGAACTTGCTTTTAAACTTGCTTTGAATTGAGTGGTGTTTGCTTTGATCAGTTCTGGTTTGTATTGCCTTTTTAGATGGAAGTTTGTTTCAGTTTTTTTTTTCTTAGCTTCGAATGAATAAAACTGAGATGGAGAGGCTTGGTGTATAAGAATGAAATGTACAGCAGTTTTTTTTTCTTTGATTACTAGTTTGGCCATGCTTGCATTTAATGTTTTGTACAATCAACACTTATACTATTTAGCATTGTACAAATTCATTCTTTTTTTCTCTTTGATTTCGGCTGAGAGGATTTTTGTTATGGTGGGGAAAGATATTGACATTAAATGCCTTGGTACCTTATGTTTCTACTTATTATTTCCAGCCTAGCCTAGCTTATTTTCCAGGTTTTGAGTATATTACTTTATATTGTTTTTGTTATGATGATAGTTTGCATTGATTTGTTTTTTATTTGTTATCTCTTCTTTGCAATATAAATGAATTAAATGTTGTTGTTGTCTTGTATTATAAGCTAATGCTTATTATTATTATCATTGTCTATGTTTACACTTGCTTTATTTGTATTTGTTTGTATTCCTATTTCTTGTTCGTTTTTAACTTTGTATAGTAAATAAATTCCTATTTTAAATTATGTTGTTTGAATTTAACTATATATTACTTTATATTCAATAATTTATCTTATTATATATCTATTTGAATTTGTCAAATTTATTTTCTATTCCTAGTTTAAATATTTATTAAACCATCTATAATAAATTCTAAATTATTTATTATTATTATTTATATTTTAAAACATCTATCTAAGATTCAAATCACCTATATATGTAATATTTAAAATTAAATGATTTAACTAATTTTAATTTGGATCCGGGGAAACTCGCTCCAATATTCTAACTAAATTAACAAACTTTTATCCAAAAATTTATTTAATTACTCAATTTAATTCAAAAATTCGTTTAATTATTAATTTAAATAAATTTAAATTTCGGGGTCGTTACACATACTTTGAAACAAAGCCAAAGATGAGAAGCTCATATTTTAGAAATGTGAGTAGTTAACTCGACCCGAATTATCAACTACAAAGTATGACAATGAAATGGGGACACATTGATACCACAGATGCACAAAAATTCATAATTACATCTACAAAGCAATGCAGACTGAAACATGGAAGAATGCAAACCCAAGGCAACCTGAATCACTTGAGAATCAGAGACTCCAAAACTGAATGGGATGCAAATTACAAAATGAAGACTATAGCAACATGAACTCATGTATACAGTTCAACCCCAAACCAGGTGAATCAAAGCTACAACTCAAGATATGAATCCAGACCATAAGCACAGCACCAAGTGAATATACATGATAGTCACTGCAACAAGACAGTGACACAGTGAAGTGTGCAACTCGAGCTTCAGAAAGAACAGGGATTTAACCACTGTGCAATGCTCAAGCAAATCGAAGAAAATCAGAGACTATAGTTCACAGTGAAGTCGAAAACAATATACAAGCTATAGTTAAAATCATGAAAGCAATGCTCCAGAAGTTTGAATATATGAACGTAGACAGTAAAGCCCACCAAGAAATTCACGAGAGAAAATGATGAATATTCATATCTACTCGAAGTCAAATGCAAGAAATCAAGTGCGTATCTGTTCGTACTTTTGAAATTGTCAAAAAGAATCAAAAGTTAGGAAAGTTTCTGCCGTGATACTCAAACAAAAATCAAACGGCTTCAGATCAAAACATAGAACATCCCCTCCAACACATACGAATGGCAACAAATCGAGTGTCGAACTTAACAATTGAATAAGAACAAAATCATAGAAACACGAACACTAAAATCAGAGAACTCATCTCAGAAAACATATACGATTGCAAATCATCAAATTCGAATACGAATGAACTGGAGCTGGAATTAGATGTGAGAAATTTCTCACCTTTGTTCGACGTGTACTGAAGTAGCCGCGATCGAAGGAAGAACGAACGAAGGTTGATCGGCGAAGCCCTAGATATTTGGAGACGACGCCTAGGCCCAAATTCCAGTCGAGGCAAGCTGAAGAAGATCGAGCAGATTCGCCATGGCTACAGAGGATCGAAGAGTTGAATCGTCGAAGAATCGCCGCCATTTTTATTTCTCGTTTAATTTTGTCTTAGGGTTTCGAATGAGAATGAAAGGGGATCGGGTAGTTTTCTTGATAGCTACTACTGTATAAAGCGACCAAATGAAGATATGGGCCAACTAAATTGTTAAGCCCACACAACCATTTTACAGATTTAAACAGAATCCCCATTTGATTTAAAAATTCCTATAGCAACCCGTTATCACAGACGATTTAATACAAGGAATTTCGATCGGACCAAAAACCTCCAACAGTAATTTGCAATAGTTTGATCGTCACTTTGACGATGATAAAAATTTACAAACTCCCGGGTTGTTACAGACTTCCCTCCTTAAAGAAATTGCGTCCACGCAATCATAGGGAATAAATGGATAAAAGGTAACAACCAAAAGAGCATGGCAATGTCGAATGTATAAGCAAAGCAAGTGTCAGCGGGGAAGTATTAGATAAGAAATCAAAAGGTTCGACTGCTTCAAATCAAAAGAATCAACATCGAGGGAATCAGGGATCAAAATTAGACGACTAACAAAAGCAAGAACAATCGAGTTCCAGCAACTAAAAGAGAAGGAAAAACAGAGCAGAAATCCCATACAGAGCACGAATTAAATGTGGGTAAATCAATTTACTCACCTGAATCGCCAGAGAAAAAGACGAAGCTCAAATCTCAAAAATCGTGAATATTCAATCATCAAAAACGATAATTGAATTTTCAAATCGCAAATAATTACTTATCTCGAACGATAATCAGAAGACAAATCAAATATCTGATTATCTCAAACGATAGTCAAATTTCTCAAATCAACAAATATTCGATTATCACAAGCAATAATCAAATTTCAAATTCAACAAATATTCAATTATTAAAAGCGATAATTAAATCTCAAACCAGCAAATATTTAATTATCAAAAGCGATAATTAAATCTCATATCAACAAATATTTAATTATCTAAAGCGATAATTAAATCTCAAATCAACAAATATTTAATTATCTAAAACGATAATTAAATCTCAAATCGACGAATATTTAATTATCTAACATCGATAATTAAATCTAAAATCAACAAATATTTAATTATCAAAGACGATAATTAAATCTCAAATCAACAAATATTTAATTATCTAAAGCGATAATTAAATCTCAAATCAACGAATATTTAATTATCTAACAGCGATAATTAAATCTAAAATCAACAAATATTTAATTATCAAAGACGATAATTAAATCTCAAATCAACAAATATTTAATTATCTAAAGCGATAATTAAAAGCAACAAATATCCGATTATCAAAAACGATAATCAGAACTCATATCAACAAATATCTAATTATCACAAGCGATAATTAGAAACAACAAATATCTGATTGTCAAAAACGATAATCAGAACTCATATAAGCAAATATCTAATTATCACAAGCGATAATTAGAAACAACAAATATCCGATTATCAAAAACGATAATCAGAACTCATATCAACAAATATCCAATTACCTGCAGATAATTGGAAGCAACAAATATCTAGAAATCAATTAAGAAGACTAGAAAATCAACATAAAAGCTTGGATCGATCCCATCAGATGGCGAGTTTTTAATTCGCCGCACGTGCATCTCAGAGTGGCCGAAGCCTACCAAGTACTCAACATAATTTTGGCGCCCATCAGATTGACCCGAAGGTCCGCAGAGTGACCCGAAGGTCTAGTACTGGTATTTGACCCGAAGGTCCGCAGAGTGGCCCGAAAGCCCAACAAATGACCCAAAAGTCCAACAAATGACCCGAAGGTCCTCATAGTGGCTCGAAAGCACACGAAAGCATCAAAATGTTTCAATTAACGAGTCCGGAATTAACCAAAATAGCAAACGCACATGTCCCATAACCACGAGTTTTACTAAATTGTTTAATTCTCTTCATTGTTTCCTTGAAAGTGTAAAATCATCAAAACGACAGATATTTCAATTAACGAGTCCGGAATTAACCGAAATAGTAAAAGTGTGGTTCCATACTCCGCACTTTTGCTAAATCGTTTAAATCACTTCATCGTTTCCTTGAAAGTGCAAAATTGTGTATTTTGTAGAAATACACTTTACATTCTCAAATGGACAAGTCCGGAATTAAGCGAATCAGTAAAAGAAAGGGGTCATAGTCCTCGATTTTGCTGAAACGTTTAAATCGCTTCCTCATTCTTTTGAAATCGCAAACTGTAAAATTTTATAAAACAATTTTCATTTTAAAACGATTTTCCAATCACGTGATTAAAGCAGCAAATCAGTAACAATTTCGATAAAGAAATTGTACTTCTCAAAATACCGTAAAAACGGTCACAAAACAGCATTGCGGAATAACCGCTTGAAAATCCACTTTTAAAACTCGACGGTTACTGAAGCCAAAGCAGCAGAAATTTTTAAACGTCAAAATCTCATCAAAATACTTTACATCAAAATGTAATATCAGTGAATTTTCATTCATCAGAAATGCCACAAAACACCGTGCTTCAAAAATAGCACTGGTGTAAAAATTCCGTTATAAAAATAACGGCAACAAAATACGTATCATAACCAAGCATCGGTTCAACGTAAAATAATTGCAATAACGTGCAATTCAAATTTTGCACGTATTATAAAATGAGCAAAGAAATCATTTGAATGTATCTTCAATGAAGATAATTCAAAACAGCAAAATCTAATCAATAGATGATTAGTACAAAGAAAGCCAGCGTAAATTTCAACAAAAATCACATATTTGCAATTTCTTCGAATCCTCAATTCGGATTCGAAATTCTCAAAGAAACAAAATAATTACAGCTATGTGAACAACAAATGAAATTCATATCAATTTCGTATGTTGATTTTTAAATCAAAAAGATTATCAGTTGTACTCAGCGAAGACAGTTTCACTGTTTCCGCTGCGCACTCTGATAAACAGAACACAAATCAATCAAATCATCAGAATACAATTTCACTATTATTTTTAAATAAAGTTATTTAAAAATTTCATCCAAATTTCAAAACTTTAGTTTTGACTCAAGCACAAATAAAACATCGACCAATAGTTGTAACATATGTTCCATCCGAGTTAAGTTTTATATTATGTCCATAAACCCCAAGCTCTGATACCAACTGTGACGCCCCACCTCTATGCTCATAATAACAAAGAGTATTAAGAGAAATACTGTCTATTATTAGGAAGAATAAGGCTGGATAGGAGCGACCATCCGTAGTTGGCCTTACACTAATATTGGTTATCTCGATAGGAGTAGTATATGCTTTTTATTTTTCATCTATTATTTATTTACTCCCATCGACATATCCAATTATCAGTATAAAACAAACTACGATAGTTCATAATAGTTTAGGACATTAGATATAACAATAACACAGATAATATAATTGCGGAACACAGATTAACAAAAATCTCATATATATATAACCGATGTCAGTTACAATATAGTTGACACGATACATATGATACAACTACAACTGCCGACTCTAGAAGTTATATATACAAGTACATTATCGACTAATATACATGAATACATATCGTTCTATACAATGACACTACTACTACTAAATGACACTGACAACTTCAGAAGATGTGAAAAGTCTTCATATCCTGAACAGCAATTCAAAGAAGAAAATCTACAACTTGAAATAACTCGGGTCTGACCCGAGTATTACATTCAAAAGAAAATAATACCCAGGTCAGTCTAATTCAAACCAGTTTATTAGTGCATATAGGCAGTAATAATTTAAATAGACGACAATCACAATAATTCCCGTCTATCCGATTCTTTAAACAAAGAAACCGGATAACGGTCAATATAACACTTAACAATGTTTAACAAAAATCAGCAGATTTGAATCATCAGCAGAGATAAATAAACAATTTATCAAATCGACTAAATCAATTTAAAGCCATTGAAATTGTCTCTTTAAAAACCATCAAAATTCGATTGGCTACCGTACACGCACGCGTGTACGGCCTCGCCACTATAGTGCGTAGAAACTGCAAAGTGAAGACTCAACAATATCACAGACTACAAGTGAACACATGAACCCAGCAGTGCATCAATATCAACAAACTGCTTCACAGTACAACTGAAAAGTATGGGCAACAAGCAGATGCCACCATAACTCAAGACCATCAAAGAGACAACATAGAAGCAACTGAAAACAGTGCAACATATAATGATGAAGTGGGAATGAAGTAAGAGCTCAAGTGAATCTACAACATGAAGCACTGCATTTCAAATAGCAGTACAACTGGAAGTGATCTAGAGAACAATATCACAACAGATCAACATGGAAGAACTCAGAGATGGACAAGTATATCAATGCAAAGCTTCAACATACGAAACATCAACATGGATGCTGAGACTGTCACAAACAAATATGGACAGTGACACAGTGAAATGCCAACATCACAAACTACTAAAATGGCAAAGATTGGAAGGTAACAAACTCACATGCAACAAGCCTCAACAACCAAGAAATGCACATGAATGTGATGGCAACAGTTCAAGGCAACAGTGACAACCCAAATGCAAAATAGGTCGTACATATATAATGACAAATTGCATAAACAAGTTCAAGTGTGCTAATGCATATAAACATGAAGAGATGCAACATGACAGTAAACAGGGCCACAAGACCACCAAGTTCAACAGTCGAATATCATATCAATAATACAACATGGCAATGCAGACTCTAGTATATTGCAGTCAGTGAACATATATGCAAGCAAAGATTACTTGTATAACAGCTTCAAAAATAAAATAGCCACGTGCAAAACTTGATACAAGAACTACATAATTAACAAGCATGTAAGTGAATGCAACATGAACCAACAGTGCACTAGTAAGGTTAATAGGATTCGGCAGGTACATGAAGACGACGAAACAAGTGCAACAAAATGGATGCTTTTATCATTTGCTTACAATCACCTTTATATACATGCATACTTGTCCCAAAGAAGTCAAGGCCGAAACAATGCAACTGAAACATTGCAGTGGACAGAGCTTGCAAATATAACGTGTAATTGACTTCAAAGGAAAACGCAATTGACTCTAGCATACAATTATAACATATAAATGACTGTAGGGGGACTCAATTTACTCTAGCATGCAAATAACGTGCAGTGCAAAATCACTCAAGATCACGGTAGCAGTGGTGTAAAAATCACACTAAGGCAGAATTCGAAAATCAACAAAAGTCATATTTTTTCTAAACATACTTTGAAACAAAGCCAAAGATGAGAAGCTCATATTTTAGAAATGTGAGTAGTTAACTCGACCTGAATTATCAACTACAAAGTATGACAATGAAATGGGGACACATTGATACCACATATGCACAAAAATTCATAATTACATCTACAAAGCAATGCAGACTGAAACATGGAAGAATGCAAACCCAAGGCAACCTGAATCACTTGAGAATTAGAAACTCCAAAACTGAATGGGATGCAAATTACAAAATGAAGAATATAGCAACATGAACTCATGTATACAGTTCAACCCCAAACCAGGTGAATCAAAGCTACAACTCAAGATATGAATCCAGACCATAAGCACAACACCAAGTGAATATACATGATAGTCACTGCAACAAGACAGTGACATAGTGAAGTGTGCAACTCGAGCTTCAGAAAGAACAGGGATTTAACCACTGTGCAATGCTCAAGCAAATCGAAGAAAATCAGAGACTATAGTTCACAGTGAAGTCGAAAACAATATACAAGCTATAGTTAAAATCATGAAAGCAATGCTCCAGAAGTTTGAATATATGAACGTAGACAGTAAAGCCCACCAAGAAATTCACGAGAGAAAATGATGAATATTCATATCTACTCAAAGTCAAATGCAAGAAATCAAGTGCGTATCTGTTCGTACTTTTGAAATTGTCAAAAAGAATCAAAAGTTAGGAAAGTTTCTGCCGTGATACTCAAACAAAAATCAAACGGCTTCAGATCAAAACATAGAACATCCCCTCCAACACATACGAATGGCAACAAATCGAGTGTCGAACTTAACAATCGAATAAGAACAAAATCATAGAAACACGAACACTAAAATCAGAGAACTCATCTCAGAAAACATATACGATTGCAAATCATCAAATTCGAATACGAATGAACTGGAGCTGGAATTAGATGTGAGAAATTTCTCACCTTTGTTCAACGTGTACTGAAGTAGCCGCGATCGAAGGAAGAACGAACGAAGGTTGATCGGCGAAGCCCTAGCTATTTGGAGACGACGCCTAGGCCCAAATTCCAGTCGAGGCAAGCTGAAGAAGATCGAGCAGATTCACCATGGCTACAGAGGATCGAAGAGTTGAATCGCCGAAGAATCGCCGCCATTTTTATTTCTCGTTTAATTTTGTCTTAGGGTTTCGAATGAGAATGAAAGGGGATCGGGTAGTTTTCTTGATAGCTACTACTGTATAAAGCGACCAAATGAAGATATGGGCCAACTAAATTGTTAAGCCCACACAACCATTTTACAGATTTAAACAGAATCCCCATTTGATTTAAAAATTCCTATAGCAACCCGTTATCACAGACGATTTAATACAAGGAATTTCGATCGGACCAAAAACCTCCAACAGTAATTTGCAATAGTTTGATCGTCACTTTGACGATGATAAAAATTTACAAACTCCCGGGTTGTTACAGATTCGCTGGGATAACGATGTAACCATTGTGTAAGCCGCGATCCATAGTCGATATGGAATGGTACTTTTCATATCTATTTTCAGAAGTTTTCAGGTTCTAAGTTTGAAGTGAAATGGTTTGTGAATATACTTATATCATTGAGATAAGTATATGGTTATATTTTCACAGTATCGAAAATATAATGGTTTGTGAATATACTTATCACGTTGAGATAAGTATATCAAAGTGATTTCCAAGTATTTGAAATGTGATTTTAAATTAACGAAAGATCAATCTAAGAGGCTTGGTGATTTCGATGGGAAATATAATCTTTGTTTGGAATGTTTGTTTATTTGATAGTTAAATAACCGACTATCAAATCTTGGCCTAAATATGTAATCCTTCTTAATTTTGGTGGTAAGGAAATATTCCCTACTTAACACCGAAGGATTTTAACTTTGGAAATATATGGGGAAACATAGGGATTATATGGTATAGTTACCATCGAGGGTGTTATACTGTAACAACCCGCTATTTCAAACCATTTGCATCCACACATGCCAGACTTGAATTGCTCAAAATATCAGATTGTTAATTTATATTTGGCAAAACTCAGCATATACAGAAAATAAAATCAATCACAGAATCACAAACACATAGTAATATAACAATAAGCAACGGAAAAGAAAATAGTAGTTCATGAAGCTACTATATAAACAACAGAGTTTGAAATAAAATACAACACAATATCTCAAATACAATGTAGTCTCGAATACAACAGATGACAAGTCTGAACAAAACAATTGGATAGCTGAAAGCTGAATAGATATATATGGATCTCCAAGTGAAGCTCCAACTCTAAAGGTGAGTCTCAAATGCTGTGACACTCAGTCTGACCCGAGCATAAAGCAAAACACAAAACACTCGAGTCAGGATTAACACTCTTATATTAATAAATTCAACTCAAGTGAAATGTCAACTGAAATACAAGTAACTTAAAGGATGTTTGGGATTTCCATCCTCTAAGGATCCGTGGAACTATCTACTATGTAGTAATATACGCTATTATAATATGTCTATAGTAAAGTAAAAGTATAAAAATAGCGTTAAGGCATTACCCATATCCCCCTTAACATATTTTATATATTCCCGTAGTCTATACAATGCCGTACACTCCACCAAACCGGCGGTTTACAAAAAGGACATGACATAGGTACGGTACAAAACAAACTCGTAGAAGGCGTGATATGACATGCGACAAGGCACTCGAGGCAATGCCAGGGTAGATATACCGATCCGAACTGGTGGTAAAGCATAGCAGCTACTACCGCCCACCGTGTGACACACTCCCAAATCAAAGGGTGCACACCCAATCAAATCACAATAGCAATAGAATGGTATCGAAGAAATGTGCCCAATCGGAGGAATGGCCTCACTTGGCCCGGCGTGGCTCATATTTTAGCCGCATCAAGTTGACTCAGGGGAGTCAGGCTACGTAAATACCATACAGAATCATCACCAAACCATCCTACTTCATTCTGAAATCTCCACCACATACACAGTTGTTAAAGTGGTTTTCGGTATTGGTAGAGAGTATGACAATATCTGATCTCGGTCTCTTTAACAACCAAACGCTTATTTCACACCGTGGTCATTTCAATTCAAATAGTTCATACTTCATATCAAAATATCATATTCATTTCAAAACCATATCAATTCGATATCATTATTCACTTTAAATAATATTCATTTTCAGAATCGTAGCACTTTCAAAATTTATAACCCTTTCGAAATCATAACACTTTGAAATCATAACACTTTGCAATCACAATACTTGAAATCATAACACTTTGAAATCATAACACTTTGAAATCATAACACTTTTGGAATCATAACACTTTTGAAATTATAAATCTGCCAACTTAAACTGTTTAAATATGGAAAATTATATATATTTTAAAATAGTTATAAATTAAAATAGTTTATATATTTAATTAATTTACATATTTACATAGTTTATGTCTAATAAAATACTTTATATGATAAAATAGTTTCCTCCAATCCCACAAATCGATTCAAATCAACTTAAATTCCAAAATTCAATTTAAATCAATTCCAATTTAACCATTTCAAATTTGAAGTCCAAAGATTCAAGTTTATATATTCAAACATTCACAATATAAATTTCATTTATATATCAACATTTGACTTTAATTTATTTCAAATTGGAAAATATCCACTTAATCATTTTTATAACAATTTGTTTGAATCCCAATTTATAAATTTGAATCAGTATTCAATATTCAATCTCAGTTTTATTTAAATTAAGAATATTCATTTAATCACCTTTTATCAAATAAAGTTATAAATCATGTCTTTCAAAACCTCAACCATCAATACGTTTAAATCAATTCCTATTTAAATCCACTTGTTAACCAATTTAAATTCCAAGCCAACATTAATTTATCTTCCCAACCTTTATTATTAAAGTTATAAAATCCATTTTTAAAATATAAATATAAGTTTAAATAAATACTTAAACATATTATAAACTAATTAAATTAAATTTTATTAAATTAAATCTTATTATTAAATGAATTTTGTATTAAATCTTATCTTATATATTTTAAAATAATAAAATTAGAAGAAAAATCTTAAAATATTATATTTTCAAAACACTCTTATAAATTTAAAATTTCCAAAACATATAATTTAAAAAATCTAAATTTTACACATATATAAAATAACATTTATATATTATATTTTTAAAAATCAATATTTATCAAAACCCGTATATTTCCTTTCAAAACTTTGGAAATCATTTTCAAATATAGACCAACGGTGTCCGTATATAATTTTCTATCCTATGGTCAAGTGATACAGATATTTATCTTTTCGATCCGCAAATTAAATATTTACGGGTATATATCATTTCAACCCGCAATTTCAAAATTAATGAAAATCACTTGGGTTTATCATTTCAACCCATAACGATTTTCTCTTATTCTACAAAGTTGTTCGGGTATGTATCATTTCAACCCATAGGGAATTCTAAATTAACATGGAACTTGCAGAGTGAGAACAAATAGAATAATAGTATATTATATTGACAACAGGCATATATCATCGGTAACAAATAAAATATAATATAAATAACAGATCATGGTGTCAGATGTCACAGGTGAACAGTTACAGATAATGGCATATCCTATACAGCAATTATATAATTAACAGTTAAATTTAGCAGCATATTTCAATTTTCATTTCAAGTGAAATCAAACTTACTAAATATAAGAATGTTAATAATGAGTGATTGCTCACCTTTCGAGGCTAGAGAAAATAGGAAGATGACACGGGCACAGATACACACACAGAACAACGACAAGCTAGGAATTGCTGCGACAAATCGATATTGAGATGGTAAGTTAAGATGGGCTAGAGCTCAATGAAACAAAATATATGTTATATATTTATATATATTTATTTGTTTTCTAAAATAAATTCCAAAACATATATTTTCAAACCCATATTTAGTTCGAACACATATAAAATAAATTCCTATATATATATACTTGAACCAAGCTCATATATACTTATATATAGACTAATATGTAAACATATATATAAGCTTACATACTTATTATATTAAAAATCAAAAATTATAAAAATCAATATAAAATAAATATATATGAACTCAGCAAATTGTATATAAGCTTATATTTTATATAAATAAACAAATTGGTTACATATAACCTACATAAACTTGTAACAGTGGTAAACTTATAATATAAACATCATATACAAACTAATATGTATACAATTCAAACAGAAAATATATAATTTTAAAGTATGTAATTCAAGTCAAAATAGCTATATTTTATTTTACTTAAAATCGGTATATGTAACATGTAATTGGAAGAAACCTGCACAAGCAAATTCTCTGGTACAAACATTTCGTATAAACCATTATATAACTTACATATGTAAGCTAACCCATTATATAATTTATATAATATATATATGAAATCAATGTTTAAAAATAAAATTAATATAAATTTACTTTGCTAAAATAAATATACAGACTCCAAAACAGTTCCAATAAAACTCATATAAATATATATATATATATATATATGACTTACTTAAACAACATACATAAACTAACATAATACATATACAACCAATACATATATATATATATATATATAACCTTTATATATAGACTAATAGGAGAGGAGAATGCAAGGAGGAGTGGCAAGCGGCCGACCAGAGAGGTGTTCGGTCAGGTAGAAGAGGGTGAGGCTGCGGCCATGGTGAGCTTGGGTAGCTAGCGAATGGGAAGGAGGAGGAGCTCGGTGCTGGCTGTGTGCGGGGTGGTGACAGGCTGAGCAAAGGGTGGAGGGATCGGATGGGGATGCATGGACGGGTGGTTGCGGTGGTCAGTGAACATGGAGGCTGCGTGAACACGGGTGGGAGGAAGAGGAGTTGGTGGTAGATGTCGAGGAGATGCGTGCCGAGTATGGAAGGGACGAGTAAGGGAAAACATTGGGGAGGACTCGCATGCAAAAGGAAGATTGCAGGAGGAAGATCAAGTGTGCAGGCAACTTAACTTTCATATACTTTCTTCAATTTGCAATGAACGAAAATGTGGGTAGTGGTTGAGAAAAATATAGGAAATGAACGAACAATTTATTTGTAAGTAGATGATGAAGATGCTGTCTCAAAACAATATATGTTATTATATAATTTCCAAATCACAGTAACCAGTACACAAGAGAAACGAACCATCAATTATAAATTAAACCTTAGGGATAGCAAAAGTCAGAGTATTGAATTGTGGTAATAAATAGAGTAGATGGCTATTGGTTTATACAAGGTGAGAAATGAATGGTCACGCGAAATCCAAAAGCCAAATTGCAGAACTGATGCGGAAATCGACTCGTAGATTTCGCCGTCTCCCGGACTTCAAAATTGACAATTGAATATACTATGGAGATCAGCACGACGAGATGCTCAAAATGGTATACAGATATCAGCGATACGACCATCCACTCAAAAGTCGATATTCGGTGCCGACAATGCTACTAAAACGCCGAAAATAAGATAAACGGAGCAATAACAGTTCAAATTTGATGAAATGGAAGATGACGTCTCACTCAGAAGATGATTTACATTTTTTTTATATAAAAATATTCAGGTTTGAAAAATATTTTATTATCATCAAATATTAACTGATTTAAATTTAAAAATTGAAATTACACAACAAAACTAACTTCCATATTTTCTGATGAATATTTACCATTTGCAATGTTTAAATAGACGTATTCTAAATATCAAATTTTCATTTCAAAATTTTATTATTTATAATTTCACAAAATTTAAGTTAATTATGTTAATAAAACTGTTAAAATTTACGGGTCGTTACATATACTGTACGTACAAACTCGTTTTGTTCTTCTAGGACAAATGATAAGGGGTTCCGTCCACTTAAACGATTAGGGGGCGATCCCCGCTCTTATGTATTGTCCGATTATTTCCTAAAGAACCGGCATTGAGCATTCCGGAAATCGGCATTTGGTTTTGTGGAGCACCTGGGAAGCGGAAGAGTGTACTCGTAAGAGATGACTCGAACCCGTGACCACTCCAAAAACCATATACGGTTCTATGGAGGAGATTCGTGATATATTGAGATGTTGGAATCCATGTGTGATTCCAAGACATGTTGGGGTATGGAGATTCGTGTGTGATTCCATGATTTAATTGAGATATGGGATTCTATGTATGATTCCAAGACCCGTTGGGGTATTGGAATCCATGTGGAATTCCATGATCTTTTTGATGGTGGTGCATGAGCTGGAATGTCGGACGTAGCCTCATTAGCGGGAATGACTAAAATCAGAGATCGAAGGCATGTCCTATAGGGTTGGCAAACCCATAGGGTGCATTCGGCTCTACCTTGATGTCACTTATAATTTTTATGCATGCATGAGGCCATGCACTTGGTCTTAGCGAGATCAGCTATGTTTTTCCTATGGTATATCACTAGGGATGTATGCTGCTTCGGAAGGATATCTCTGATCCTTGTCTAGGAGGACCATTCCTCGAAGTACTGAGGGCACCTCCATGGAAATCCTACACAATTAGCGAACGTGCCTTATCGACTTTCGATTATATACCTAGTATTGTTGTGATGTACACTCACGAGCATCACAACTATTTGATTATTATTATTTTCGCCTTTAGACATTATTATAATATCATTGGATTTTATGATATAAAAGGTTTTGTTTATCGTAAGGTAAAACCCGTCCGTGTTTATGTACGGCATGGTCTTACGAGATACCTTTGTTTTGAAAGGTTATTTAAACTTTAAGAATCCATTTGATTGTGTTTCTCTCGCTGGTTTTACCAGACTGACCCAGGCATTGTTTTCCTATAATGCTCGGGTCAGACCGAGCATATTTCCATGTTTACTTGGATATTTGGAGCTTCAGGATACGAGTTGGACGCCCAGAGACGTATTCACGTACATGTTTATTTCTCAGTTGCATTCATGATTGTATTTATCAGCAATTTTGAGGACAGGTTGTTATAACTGTTTGTGCTGAATAGATTAGTATACTCTGATTGATGTCTGTTTATACATGTATTACATTTTTGTTTTTGTGTAAAGATTGGTTATATATTATAGATTATTCGTTCCGCTGTGTGATTATGTGTTGTTTACTTTCTTCTTGTCTTTTATCTTCTTTCTTTTCCCTAACTATCCGCCTTTCCGTTCAATTTGGGTTAGACATGTATGCTTTATTGTCAACTTAAACTGTATGGAAAAGTGGGTCATTACAGGTATGCTATTATGTTTTAATTATCTACTCTGTCAATCAACTCTCTCCGACGGCGATAAACTATTTTATCGTGTGGAAAAATTCGGAGTTTGTCTCTCGTCTTCTAGTGAGCTCTATGTTCTATTATAAACTATATCGCAACATTGTTATCACATAACAATGTTATGAGATTCTCAACATTTGGAATCGGCTTAGTTATAAATTTGTGCACTTATACTTTTATATACATTGTCTTTATTGTGGCGCTATTCTAGGCGATGTACTTAGCCTTTATCATTGAATCAGCCATGGCCTTTCATTTGGAACATTTCCAACTTAAGGATTCTTAAGTTGAATTTATTATTGACATATTATATACTTAATATCACTCATGAAGTTTGAGTCCGAACACTCCATAAGGTGTTTTTGTTTTTGTAAATAATTCTTTAGTATTACATAAATACATGAAAACACTTCAAACAACCAATTAGTGATATCATTTTAGATTTAATATTTGCTTCATGTATCAAATACACAAAAAAATCATGATCTCATAGACAACATAACATGTTTGATAATTCCTATTGCCAGTGCATAAGGAACTCATCTCACATGTTCCATATTTAACAATTTAATTAGGTGTCTTTGTATATCAATTTGGGACATTTCCAATATCTTTAATACTTGCTATAAAAGACATCATTTACAATCCAAAATTGAGCATTAAAACAACTAAGGTTGATTTTAACACAAGTACATCGTTTAAAATCAACAACGTGTTGTTTACTTATAGTTTAGAAATATCAATGTACCTCCTAATGTTCTTTCTTATGAACACATGCTTCCTCTGCATTTTGATTGATAATCAAACTATTTGATATTTCTATCAAAATATTTGTTCAATTTTGATGCTTACAAAATGATACTTTTTATCATTTCTTGGATCATATCTACAGACTCACAAACTCAATATCGTTCCAACTAACTTCGAGACATTTTGGTTATTATGTGTAAATAGTTTACTCTAAATCATTATTTAAAATTTTCTATTTCAATACATAGATACCAAACATAAAGTCATATTAAGTGGTAATTTTGTGAGTAAATCCGAATTAACTTGAGCACGTTGAATACCGAATCTATTAAGCTAATTTCAACAAGCGATATTATTCTTACTAACATCACTCATTTTATTACAACTGCATTAGTCTTGCTCATAAAGGCACAATCGCGGCCGATGGATCACATCCCTTCGTTTACGACTACCAAATCATATTTTGATAGCGTATTTGGAATTCTTTCGGATTTGCGCATCATACGATATCATAGGGTCAACACCCTTAATGGTTTAATTAAACAACCAAGGATTATATATTTTTGACGTTGATAAGAAACTCATAATATCTTTTCAATGTGCGAGAATACTTATTTGACACTCAGATACGAGGTGTTTGTTTAGGTTAATTAATTTCATTTCATCTAATCAGTTCTATCTATGGATCGTATCTAATTCTATTTTACTACCAATAATTCCTCAAAGAAATTTCTTCACAA